>JARFIW010001281.1:0-1206250 GCA_036346225.1 Platerodrilus igneus
TGGACACTGTGGGAAGAAGACTCCAAGCACAAAAGGGCAGACTGCCCCAAGCACGGACAACACTCAGTTTGCATACCATGCTTAAAACGTAACAAAAAGTGCGCTTCTAACCCTAAAGATTTCCCAACCCACAAAATGTTAATGGACAGACTCATACAAAAAACCGACTATGGACAGTAAACCTAACCAAACTAAACACAAACAACCCTCACAAATTCAAAGGAACAAAGCAAGGGCAATTACGTATCGACAACATCTTCAACAAACAATACAAGAGAACATGCACACAGACAAAATAGTAACCCACCCACAAACGGAATACGAACCTACACTCACACACGACATTTTCACACAAACACAAGCAACAACCAGAATGCAGCATAAACACCTATTACTCCTAATGGACGACGGAAAGATCAGAATTGGTCAAATAAATGCCATGCACTGTGCAACAGTAATGAAAGAGCTTAGACAACTAGCTGAAACCTTACGATTACATGCACTTTTTATACAGGAACCTTATCTGGTGCATGGGAAGATTCCAAGCATGCCAGTCAGGGCAAGACAAATACATACAGGTAGAAACCCACAAACGGCAGTGGTCATTTTTGATCCCACATTGACAATCACGACAATCCAACGATACAGCGGAGAACACTGCACATGTCTGGAGGTCTCAAACGGTCGGATTGGAAAGTGGATCTTGGTAACAAGCTACTTTCAGTACAGACTGTATCCCCAGCCGTACATAAACAACATACGCAACATATTACACACTTACAATAACAAACCAATAGTTATTATGGCAGACGTAAATGGAAAATCTCCGATGTGGCACAGTTCCGTCACGGACGAACGCGGAGAACAAGTCGAAAGCTTGATTAACGAACTACAACTCAAAGTAATCAACCCTCCAAATAACCCATCCCCATACAACACCCATGCAGGAACAGGAACAAACATAGACGTTACACTGACAAATGGGCTGGCGTACAACTACATACAAGACTGGCAGGTATTAGAACACCAAACCGTTAGTGACCACAATCTAATCACGTTCAACATTGACATGACAACCAGGCCATTTGACACACCACAAAACTTCACCAATGTACAACGATACAAAATACGAAATGCAAATTGGAACAAACTGAGGGACACATTTGTACCCCCACAAGATATAACATCAGATGAAAACGTGCACGAGTATACAAAACTACTCACCAACACAATTAGACGCACAATGGAGCAAGTGCTCCCAAAACAACGGAAAACACGACACACAAAGACAAGTTAATGGACAAGACGCTTACAAAACCTAAAAAAGGAAACACAGCGAGCGCGAAAAAGCTACCAAAACTCCCTAACACCTGCCGAGAGAGCATACCACCTAACAAATTATCGACAATTAAAACACATATACCAAAAAGAACTGACTGACATGAAAAGGAAATCATGGGAATTATTCGTGGAAAGACACTTACAAACTGACGCCTGGGGAATACCCTATAAAATCACTCAGGGTAAAATCAAACCACCGATGACTTATTCAACTTTAATAAAACAAGACGGTACATACACAAAAGACTGGGGTGAAACTGCGACACTGCTATTACAAACACTTTTGCCCGATGACAACGTTCAAGACGACACTAACGAACAACGACTCAGACGACAAGGAGTAATCGACAAAAACCACATAGGTAACCGACCATGGAACAGACAAGACGACAACTTAGATCCTTTCACAGAAGACGAAGTGAGATACGCACTATGCCAATCGAAGAGCAGGAAAGCACCCGGACCGGACGGAATTCTTGCGGAGATTGGCATAGCGCTACAAGATAAGTTAACACCGACGCTAATAGCACTGTACAATGAATGCATACGATAAGCTGTTTTTCCGAACATCTGGAAACAGGCGAATGTCGTGATTATCCCTCAAGGGAAAGGTAAAGACCCCAAACAACCGGGCTCTTACCGACCCATATGCCTTTTGAACACGCTAGGAAAAACGTATAAAAAACTATTATGTAAACGAATGCAGGACCACAGACAAATCACAGGAGTACATCCAAGACAATACGGCTTTACACAAAACAAATCAACCGAGGATGCCATAAACCAAGCAATCCAAACCATCAAGAAATCACACAAAAAATACGTCCTATTAATATTAGTGGACATAGAAGGCGCATTTAATAACCTTTGGTGGCCTTCACTCTTTACAAGACTTACGACCATAAACTGTCCATCACAACTATACCACTCTTTCAGGAGCTACTGCAGGGACAGGTATGTAACCCTACAAGGCACGGAGAGCATTACCAAACATATAAATAAAGGTTGCCCGCAGGGGTCCATATGCGGGCCCCTATTTTGGAATATTGTAATGGATGAACTCCTGGAAAAGCTGGACACCGTTGACGAAGTGTTGTCGACGATTGCATACGCCGACGACATCTTGCTGGTGGTTGAAAGCAATTCCAGAAGGGAAATCGAACGTAAAGCTTACATCGCCCTTACCCATACACAAAGTTGGTGCAAAACCAACAAAATGACCATAACACCACAAAAAACTACATACCTTGTGATGAAGGGAACCCTGGCAAGGGACCCCACCATCAAACTAGATGGTGTAAATATAAGTAGAACACAAAACACAAAATATATGGGCTTAACATTAGACCAAAAACAGAATTACTCTGCACATATAAACACCGTCTGTGCAAGTGCAACTTCTGCTATGCAGAACATTGCAACGCTAGCCCAAAGGACTTATAAGATACCACTTAATTGCGTAAGGCTATATCTCAACAGTGTGCTCGGTGCTATGGTATCATACACCGCGAGCACGTGGGGACATCGCCTTAACACAATAAAACCTAGACAAAAAATTAACGGTACACAACGAAGTGTTTTACTGCGACTAACGGGGGCTTATGGGACTACCGCACATGATGCACTTCATGTACTGGTAGGAACTATGCCCTTAGACCTAGTACTGAAACAGCGAGCTGCAATATACAATCTTACACACAATGACAACCAACAACTACAACGCATCTTAAACACAAACCAGCTGCCCACGACCAAGACGGAAATAAAGAACTACATACTTGCAGAATGGCAGACAAGATGGGATCAAAGCACAACCGGTAGAAGAGTATAGCAATGATCCCAAATATCAAAGACCGCCTAAAAGCCAAATACCTGGTGCCCAGTCGGGGATTTATTCATTACCTTACTGGCCACGGACCCTATCCAACATACAGAGAACGCATGAACTTAGTTGACAACAACATAAGCACGTGCGGAGAAATAGGAACACCGGAACATATAGAATTCGAGTGTAATAACTTACAACCGTACCTCTACGCACATAGACAAACATTATTAAACAAGATCTTACACCAGATGATTTGGAATGAAAACCTCTTTCCACACTTAAACGCACTCACACAAAAAAACCACGGCACTCATCCACCCACGTTATCTTGACTGATAAAAGACACAAACAAAACTACCCGGACAGAGACATAAAAGTACCACCTCTCCTTGGACCGAGGCTCTGCCCCGGAGACCGGAGACCGATCTCCTGGAATTCCAAGAGCTCTGCTCTTGACGACCAGAGGCAACAAGATCAAACCATTAACCCGACTTTGAAACGATCCAACCCCCTAATATGTAGAATTTGCATGCTTCTACATATTAGCAACCCTGTCTCTCACAAATAATAACCCACAGTAGTAGTATAAGTTAATTTTAAGTAGTAGAATAGGGAATTTTTTTTCTTTTTAACAAATGCTAAATTTTAAGAACTTTCACATACCCGAGGCAAACACTACAGCAAACAAATCCTTTCCTCTGAAAGAACCTAATTTTTTATTTATGTAATAGTATAAGTTCAAACATGTACAAAATTATACTAATTCAATCCAACCTTTTAGTAACCTGGGCAAACATAAACACAAATTAACATTTCAAACACACTTCACACACACACACACACACACACACACACACACACACACAAACACACACACAAACAAACACAAAACACCTCTTATTTACTGTGGAAACATAAAGCACTTTTCACACACTTACATTGCCTTTTCAACATCTAGATTTCCGGCTGCCGGTGGTCCAGACTGATAAGGCAACATCCGTCAAGCGTTCCTTTTTGAAGATTGAGATATCCGGCTTCCGATGGTCCTGGTCCTAAAGGGGGAACGTAACACGGATACCAACATCACACACAACACACATACACACAACTATCTCTCTCTCTCTCACACACACACACACACGCACACACACACACACAAACACACACACACACACCTAAACACACACTTCCATTGCCTTTCAACATCTGGATTTCCGGCTGCCGATGGTTCGGACTGATAAGGCAAAGTCCGTTGTGCGTTCTTTCTTGACGACTGGGATATCCGGCTGCCGATGGCCCTGGTCCTAGAGGGGGAACGTAACACGGACCAACATCGCACACAATCATCCCTCACACATACACACATAACGCATGATGGTTACTTTCTGTGGGGAAGCCAGGTCTGCTTAAATTTCAGGTAGCAGACTACTGAAACGTTGGAACAAATAAATAAAAATTAAAAAAATAAAATACCTAAAACCGTCGACTGACAAATTTATTAGGCAATGCTGAAACGTTGAACCCAATAAATATAGTTAGTTGCTTTAAAATCAATTTTAATATTGTAACAATTTTATTTTCGCATTAAAAATCTCTTCATTAAAGGTACAACGAATGTTAAAACACCTTTATTAACTAAAGTAATAATACGTGTAACAATCAAATTTTTGCATTAATACAGTATCTAGAGTCGTTAGTCTATTTGTTTCGGAGGTCGGTGTATTCCACAGCCACAGGCACGCGCGTGAGAGGATTGACAACCCCCCTCGGGACCCTCCCACCATGCAAGAACGCGGCAGGGGCACTCGTCGATAGGTAAAAGCAGCGACAGCATGCATTCGAAGAGAATGGCGAGTGACCTCCGGGTCGCATTAATTGTGTGACACACTTCCTGAGTAACGGTTGGTATTGTATATTCGTTATCATAGTATCTAATTTAAAAATTTGTTTAGCGCAACTACGACTTACAAACTACGACTTACAAACTACGCAACAAAAATTATATTTATAACTAAGATTAGACCATGGAAGATGACGCTACAAAATTTATGCAACTTTGAATCAATGTAAGAAACCCACTTCGCTTCAACACCTGTATTTAAAGCATGGAAAGCAGGAATAATTAGCTGCAGACTTCGCACGGCGATGCAGTTCCCAATCTGGCCAAGGACAGCAGCCCGGGGTTTGGTTCGTAATAGCTTTAAGATTTCCTCAGTGCTTCCTTCTAAAAGCACGTTATTTCGTTTTGTTTTATAGAAGCACAAATTTGTTATTCAGTTTATCTGTAGCTAAACTGGTTTTCTCCAGTATCAAATTTAAATTTCACTTAGTTTCGTAGATATGTGACTACACGTGGCTTCAGCATAAATTAACAGCTGCGGCTTCGTCACTTGTTTATTTGAAATATGCCGTCAACAATTGCATAATTGCAAGCAGATGTTTAGTATTACATTACTACCACCTTTGATAAAATTAGAGAATATCTTTGTGAATATTTTGACTTCAAATCGATTTTAATACTGTTAACTTAAAAGAAAGTTTTGTATATTAATTTGTAAATAACCTACACAGATCTGATTGGGTTAGAAAACCTTAGTATAACCAGTCACACTGGGTTGTAATATATTTGAGTAAGAATCAAGTTGATAAACTTTACATTAATTTTTCAAGTAATTCAATTATTCATTTTATTTTATTGCATTAAATTTTATTTACAGAAACAGAAAAAATTCTTTCTAGTAAATTTATAATCCACGCTTAAAGTCTTTTTATTCTGATCTAGTTTGATCAGACCTGATAAACAAAAAAAAACAATAAGAGTTAAATTTTTATGGTACCCTTATGTAGGAAACATTCTTTTTGCATTTTTAGATATATTTGAGGGACACAAATAGTGTTCCCATTTTTTATGTGACTTAATTATTATTTTTCCTTACAGGAACAGCGTCTTATTCTGTTAAGACAGGTTTTTGTCAGCGAAGGCGATCTTTTTTTTCTTTGGGTCTCCACGTCCGCCCTTAGAAATTAGCCATGCCATTTACATGAATCAATCTGGACTTGGTGGCGCCTGTTTGTTTTAGTTTGAGTGTGACCCCCCCACAGATTTCGACTTACCCCCCCCATTGCTCATAGCTCTACCCAAGGAATAGACCCCTAGTTACGTCGGAAGACTTTGTTTTGCAGACACCTAACTTGGAGCATGGTGATTATAAAGTAGTGTCGGCCAGAAGTTCACGTTTCACTAGCGCCCATGCGTGAGGCTAGCGGAGCCAATTAGAGAGAGAAAAAATCGTTACAATATACCAAAAAAGTATTAAAATGAAATTTCTTGTGTGGGACGACCTGTTGGATGATGATTTTGATTTTGGTTTTCCATGTCAAATCCAGTATAATCAAACTTAGATTTCTTACTCATTGCAGTGAATAACAATTTTTACAATAATTACTACTGCTAATAATTAATTGATAATTATTTTAGAAATAAACAGTTTAGGTAATGTTACTAACAGCAGGGGAAAAGTCAAAAGAAAAATTTCATTTGTCATTGTAAAAGAAATGGCTCTTTTAGATTTAAATCTGGGTTTAAACCGACTCAAACGGGGGCTTTATTAAATCTCGGTTTAATCTATGACTTAGCAGCGGTGCAAACGCATTTCAGTTGTAAAACCCTACTTTAGGATAAATCTTGGTTTTAACTATACGGTGCAACTGGCCTTAAATCAACAAACAAATGCCTTTCTGCAATGTTGATGCTACACTATAGAGATATTTGTTTATGTGATTAAAAATTTTTGTTCACCTTTGTTGACTTCTGCTGTTAAATCATTATTTTAGTAGATAAACTAATACAAGGTTCAATACTTGCCCTTTAATTTGATAAGGCTATAAATTCTCTGAAGGCAGTGGTTGTAAAAATTTTGTTGCCTAAGAAGAAAGGGAATAATTTAAGCAAGATATGTATTTATAATATATAATAATAATAATAATAATAATATAAATAAACACAAATTTTAGGCATCAAACCTTCGCTTGTTTGTGTACTATACAATTACATATATAAGCGTAAAAAATAAGGGGCTTACACAAGCAAAATAAAAATATTATTACAAAAATATAATTTTAAATTAAAAACCTATCTTAATATAAACTATTTTTAAGACTCCATAAACATACTTTATTAAGATATAATCATACGAAAACATTGAGATAATATTAAAATTACAAAATGGAGCGAGATATTCACAATATTTGCAACGACGATACACATTCCAAACTAGTATTCAAAAACTTATAATACTTGTAACGAATACAATTACCTGCTTCATTAATGTACGCTTTTGTTCTAAATATCTATTTAACAAATATCCATTATTAAACAGAAAATATTAAATTCCCATTGTAATAATACATTACCAATTCATACTTAGAACTCCACTATATTTAAAGACTTGAAGCAAAATTTAAGATTTCTTTTATCTGTGTATGTATTGATACGACATTCCCATTCTGCGCGTGCTTGAATAATAAATTTGCCTCGTGGTCAAGGTTCATCATTTAACATCGGAATGTAATCAGCTAAGCAAGTGTTGAAACATGGGCTAGCAGGTTTGATAAAACATGCTGTCCCAAAGACAGGTGAAATAGTGTCGACGGATACCATGGCATCGATTAGTTGTTGAATCGACCTAGTGTGACCAAGAAATACACATCTACAGTAGGTGAATAGTTTTCAAGTTTACATCCAAATCATTTCCTCGATTCTTTTTAGCGCAAGCAAAAATTTAGATACAATATTGAAACGCAAATTTTAAGTTGATTGCTATAGAATATCGAAGCAAGTTTTAGGTCCAATTTTGAAACGCAAGTAAAAATAATATCGAAGCAAGTTTTAGGTCCAATTTTGAAACGCAAGTAAAAATTTTTATACAGTATTGAAACGCAATTAAAAACGTATTCGTAACTATGCACGTATTGTATAAAATTTTGAGCGATAAATCTTATGTATATAATTGTTATGGAACACTGAAGCACAATTTGTTGTTAGTCGTATTGAAAGTACAAAGTCTCAAATGCTACTATGGAGAATGGTGGAATTTTCCGTAAATTTTGTTTCACATAGAAGTCAAGGGCGTGCACGTGCCAGCCGCGCGCACCTGCTGTCGTAAGTACTCAAGATGGTTGACGAACTCGGATGTCTACCAGATTGTTTGTGGTGAGTCATCTCCGATTTTAGTTTAATTTTCATTTCATGGAACCATTACTGGAAATGAACAAATAATTTTTGTAAATTCTATATATTCATTTAAATTGGTACACGTAATTCTTTGTAAATTCTATATGTTCATTTAAATTGGTACACGAAAATTTTTGTAAATTTTATATGGTCATTTAAATTAGACAAGTAATTTTTGTTCAGAATTTAATAGTTGGATATTTCATAAATGCTTTTATAAACACAAAGAAATTTCTATAAGATAATTTTGAATTTACAAGGTTATACTAAAATGTATTCGTAACTAGGCACGTGACACGTTGATATTTGTTTGTCACATTATAAAATATAATTTTTTCGGCAGTACACTTGAAATACAGATTAAGTCAAACAATAAGTATTTTTGACCTTTGATACCATCAACTAAATTAATTAAAAATGTAGTTCTGCAATCTAAGGAAAGTCAAAGCATTTAATCAATGAATTGTAAACCCGAACAGGATCTTATTCAGGTATCATATACAAATAGTAGAATAATAACAAAAACACTATATTTCTTATAGAGAACTATAATAAATTTTTAATTATAAAATTCATACAACTAATCAAAGACTAATACTAGACCTTAATAAAAGTAGATATCTCAAAAGTTTCAGTACGTATAAAATTGTACAAATGATGTATATATTTTTTTGTAAATCAATAAAAGAGTAATAAGTTGTCTTAAAGCTTTCTTTCATTGAAGTCAACAATAATTTTTCTATAAAAGCAAACAACCACATTTATGAAATTTTTCTAGTGAAGAAAGATATATTATTGGTGCTGAGTTTAAAAATTTTTTGAAGTATAATTTTGACTAGTTGATCTTTTTATAATTTATTTTTTTGTGATAAAGTGACTAGGCTCTAATGTAGCCTTAGTTCGCCTTAGTACGAGATCGTCGTTCAATTCGTTTGCAGAATCATAAGTAAGTATTATTTTTCTATGTTTTGCTCGTCAAGGATTTTTTTTTCTTTTCGAAGATTTCCGTATCTTATCTTCGGATTGATTCTTATGATAACAATTATTAAGATACGGTGGCGTCCAATAAAACTTCTTTTTTATCGTATATCATCCTACGAAACTAGCTCATAGCTCTGCCCTAAGTTGAAGAAGCTTAGCTGGCTGGAAGATCTCTTTAGAGTGTCCTTTTTTACTCAAAGCCATTTTCCATCCTCTTTACCCTGGGCTTAAACCTTAAACAGGAACCCCCATAATTTATCGAGAATGTGCCGCCTATAAGGTAGAGTAAATACACTATATATTGTAATGTCAGTAGGAGCTACAAGAGTTCTAAGGGTTGTTTTGTTAAAGGTAGTGTATGCCAATTAAGTAAGCCATATATCAGATCCCGTAATTAAAAATTTATGTTTTGCCGTACTTTACATACGTTAAAGTATTTGAAATGTTAGTTAAAATGTAAGTGCCAAAAGGTAAAAACAATGACTTGATGACGTGATGAAACACACAGTATTCAAGGTTTTATACTGAGTTGCAGATTAATAGGCCATAGAACGTACATTTGCCAATCGAAAACCGGATGCGTCTGTCCACTATTAACCACGCAGATCCAGGTGTTTATGTGTATCATTTCGGCATTTATTTTATTAGAATCACCCTTTGGACAAACATGTAATCTCAAAATTATAAGTAATAGCAGTGTCAATTATGATTGAAGGGTTGTGCGATATTTAGGACCAATGATTGAATATTATGTATGAATAGGGAAAGTGCAAAAGACAAAGTAGAAGGTATTAGTGACACGAACTTGGTGATACGACGTTATTGGATGGTTTTTATAGAATGTAATAAAGAGTGGGCAGATTTAAAATTGTAATTATCACCTAGGATAAGTAAACAAGGAAGTCGATTTCAAAATATTTTTGTAAAAAAACGTGTTTATTAACTGCGCTAAACTGTTTAGAATATTTTTGAAGATTAAATAAATGAGTTTGAAAGTGTAGAAGTTTAATTTATAAAGGAAGAGTAAGGATAAGCAACAGTGAATAAATAATTGATAGCAGCGACGTGTAACAAAGATTTAAGAGTGGAATTAGTGCGACAGCGAACCGGCGGAATATAAGATTGAATTGGAACGAGATTTAGATAGGCAGAAGGCATCGAATAGGAATTATAAGTTTGGAGAAGATATAAATAGGATTGAATTGGATATGGTTTTATGTGTAGCAGGGAATTTGAGTGGTAAATAGAAGCAAGGATTGATTTGGAACGAGCGGATTAAATAGAAGGAAGGATAGGATTTGGAACGAGAAGATTAATAGGCGGAAGTATTGATTTGGGAGCGAGCGGACATAGAAAGCAGCAATTTAGAACAAGAGAAGCAAAATTAAAGACAGCATTGGAGATCAAGAGGATTCGTACGCGATAAAAGAAGATATTGCACCGGAAGAATTAGCGCAGGGGAAGTAAATACAAAAGGTTATTCCAAATTCTAGATTCGGGTCATATTTATTTCAGATTTGGGAGCATAAAAATTCAGTCAAAAATACCTGGAGGCTAGACGGCAAATTTCATAGTGATAGTGCGGACCTTGTGAAGACGTATACGGCAAGTAGGATTTTGAGCCAGCATTCATAGAGGCCGTTAACGAAGTATAGAGCAGGTGAGTACTGTGTGATATAACGTCAAAGTCAGAAATTTTGAAATATTAATTAATTTGGCACAAGGCTACGTGGATCATATAAAATTTGGCATATACGAATGTAAATTATAAAAGGTACTAAAACAAAAGATAGAGCAGTTTGGTTGGGAATAGCACATCTACTTACCACTGTACTCACGGTAAGTAGGTGGATACCCTGGGAAGAAAGAGTTTTCATATAGTCGAGGCATATTTAAAACAGTTTTGATTTATTAACCAACCAAACGTTGCTAAAGCACGTAACGTAAAATAAACATTTGCACATAATATAAAATTAAATAAATTCATAATAAAAGGCGCGATAGAAAAGAAAGATAGAAGAAAGAAAAAGAAAAGAAGGGGGGGGGGGTGAGCATAAGAATATATATATTTAGAAAAATTGTGTAACATACTAACAAAAAAATCTATTAAATGCTTTTATAATACAAAAGCTGTTATGGTGTTTTAAAAATGTGGTGATTTTTTCATCTCATAGAAAAATTTTAAGGTATGTATTATTTGATTTTGTACACATTGAACATCGGGAAGTGCTTTATTGAGCATGTAAACTATATAAAATTAAGAAAAAATCTTTTGCCTAAATCTGCACTCACTCACGTGGAGTTAAAATAAAAAAGAAAAACTTTTAAGGTAAACCAAAATCACATATACTAGACAAAGCTTTTCATGGAAATAATACAAGAGATTAACTTCAATGTCTTGTATAACAAATCAAAACAATTTCTCAAAAATTATATTGATCTTGCAAGGAACCTTTTATTTTTCTGTGTGGATCATTTTTTCAAAGTTTTTATAAGTGTTTTTGTTTATTTCTTTTATGCACAATTTTGAAAATGATTGAAAGGTGTTTTTTATTTAAGCAGTTGAGTAATATCCTGTATTATAGGAGCAGCGGATTCGTAATCGTGTTGTTTCTATTATAAAAAAAATTAACTATACACAAATTAGTCATTTTTACTCTAGTCTCCCAAAACATGTTTAATAATGAATTACTTATAATCTAACATTTCCTAATTTTTCTACATTTTTTTTAAAGCAATACCACTTTATTTATATCAATAAACATACTACATAATCTTAGTAGGAGTCGTTATCTGATGCAATAATTATATATAAACAACAACGGAGCACCCTCCAGTAGTCCCTATGCCACCAGAAAAAATAAAAATAACTAAACTAGTTTCACCTTAGACTAATAATTTTATTGATTCCAGGCACTATTTTAACAGCCTCCCTCAATAAAATTATTTTATAAAACAGAACATGATTCATTTTCTAAGCCTAACCCTAATCTAAATTTTTCAAACTTAATTCGAACTAAAGGTTTGGTGAAAATATCAGCCAATTGCTCGTCTGTTTTAACATAAACAACTTCAACTAAACCTTTCTCAATTTTCTCTTTTATAAAAGGATGTTTCAATCGTTTGTTATTTTTTGGGTTGTTAGCTACGCAAATAGCTGATCTGTTGTCCTCGTATAAAATTACTGGTTTGGTCATTGAAAAACCAAAGTCTATCAAAATTTTGCGTAAACAGCAAGCCTCTGTTACAGCTAAACTCAAAGCAGTATACTATGATTCAGTGGAGGATATCGATACATTTTGTTGTTTTTTACTAGCTCAGGAGACGTACCCTGTCGTGGATTTCCTATCAATGGTATCTCCACCCCAATCTGAGTCCACAAAACCCTGTAAAATATTGTTACTTTCCGCTGGTTTAAAAGTTAATGTTAAATTCAAACTACCGTTAACATATCTAAGAACTCTTTTGAGAGCTTTCAATAGATTATCATTCGCTTTATCTTGAAACCTACTTAACACATTCATGCTTTCAGTAAGAGCTGGTCTTGTACACAAAGCTGCGTACATAAGGCTACCTATCATTTGTCTAAGCAATTTTTGTATTTTTGTATTACTTTCATCGTTTTTAAACAAACTTAAATCTACATTATTTTCTAAAGGTGTACATACATTTTTAGAATCTATTATACTCCCGTCGGTAATGTACGAGAGCCACTACGTCAGTTGGTAGCACAAATAAATATTTGCAAAATGACGCGCAAATGAAATATTACGTCATATAAATCTTTTAAATTACTACAACACATGCAAAAAACGATAAAGGTACTCACGTAACTGTAGGACTCCTTACAGCATTACGCTATTATGGCGGCAGCTGGCATCGGGGAGCATTGAGGGCGTGGGTCATCCGTCCGGCCCCTGTTGAATCCAAATTCAAGTTTGTTTTCTTCTTCTTTGTAGCGATACCACACGAATACAGGTAGGAGCGATAACAGGTACAAAAGACAAAGGAAACCTACATTACCTGAAAAAGACGACAAGACACGGCACAAAGATAAACCACTAGCCTCGACGGCTGGCTGACTCGTCCTGATGTGTCGGAAATTCATCACATTCTTTTTCTCTGCGTCTACGCAATCTCGGAGCACCGACACGACTATTAAAAGGAACGGAAATACACGCACACAACTTTTTAAATTATTGGCGCGAAATCACTTTCAAATTAAAACCAAAATTGGAAATGTTTACAGGCCGATTTTTTGGCATGTAACAAATCTTGCATGTTAAAAAGTGTTAACAGATTTTGCAAATATTTTTTCTGACTTAACTCAATACTACCTGCTTTCAAGTTTTGTCTAATCTCTATTTCTAAGTACTGATTAATTGTGCCCAAATCTTTCATACAGAAATTTTTGTTTAACACCAATTTCAAATTTTCTACTTCTGCCTCATCTGTGCCTAATATTAATAAATCATCAACATACAATAAAGCATAAATCTTATCTTTATCAGAACATTTAAAATACAAGCAAACTCATAGAGTGATCGTGTAAAACCCTGATTAATCATCAAACTATCAAATTTATTATTCCAACATTTTGGCGATCGTTTTAAGCCATAAATACATTTATTTAATTTACAAACTCTGTCAGTATTATCTATATTTTTACCTGGTAAAAACATATATACCTCTTCTTGAATATCACCATATAAGAAAGCGCTTCTTACGTCCATTTGACAAATTAATTTTCCCAACTTGATGCTGACCGCCAACAAAGTACGAAACGTTGTTAATTTTGCCACTGGGGAATAGATGTCGTACATCTCACTATCACACTCTTGTTGAAAACCATGTGCCACTAATCTAGCCTTAAATTCACTTTCACTTTTTTGCTTGAACACCCACTTACTTTCGATAACATTTTTATTAACGGGCCATGGTACTTCAGTGCATGTATTATTTTCGTGTAGCACTTTTAATTCATTCTACAAAGCTCCTTTCAACTTCCTGCATTCTTACTTGTTATTGCTTCTTCAAAGATTATAGGTTCTTCAGATTCGGAATAAAAACTCATTTCATAATCTTCCATCCACGCTGGTCTTCTAGTTTCTCTCCTTCTTATAGTCTCTTCTGTTGGTATTAACTGATTAATTTCTTCTGATTCCTCTTCTTCTATTATTACATCCGATTCTAATTCTTTTAAGTCATCAGGCTTATCTATGTCTAACTTAACAATTTTTTCCGTATCTTTCATGGATTATACTTTTTTTTTCTGATAACTTTTTCAATTCGTTATTGATAAATTCCAGTCCATTGTCTGTCCTTAACTTTTGTATTTTATTTCCGTTTGTGTTTCCGCTAGTGTTAAAAACTTGTCAATGTTTTCCACAGCCTCGGATTTGTTTTTCCGAAAATATACACATCTATATCCCGAATAATCATCTTTTAACAATAAGAAATATTTTGCTTCACCCAATGACAGTATCTCAAACAGTCCACACAAATCGCCATGAATTAGTTGAGCCGTCTTTGTTGCTATAGGATCACTCACTAGAAATGGCAACCTGTGCTGCATTCCTGTTAAGCAGTCTTTGCAAAATGGGTTATTCTCTTCCACTGTTCTTCAGAATTTTTCTAACTTGATTAAAATTCACGTGAGCTAGCTTACGATGCCAAAATGTTAAACTTTCGGTGATATAGCCCTCTGACTCAATTTGTGACTTAGCCTTGACTTTAAAGCATATTTTAAATAATTTACCAACTCTCTGTGCCATTACCCTTTGTTTTCCACTTGTGTTCGACAATTCACACTTACCTTTGTCTGAATGCATTATAAGACGTCTATCTAATATAACACTTAATGAAAATAGGTTCACTTCTAATTTAGGAACATACAAAACACTTTGTAGCTCTGTATTAAGCCATAGTTGACCATTCCATGCTAGAACGTCCACTTTTCCTATGCCTTCCACTTCTAAAAGTATCCCATTTCCTACTTTAACCTGCTTGTCTTCATCTGGCTTCTTTAATTCTTTAAACATTTCTATCTTATAACACATATGCTCTGTTGCGCCACTATCTAACCACCAATAATCAGTCATTAACTTTCCAGTTAAAATTGATACATCTGTACAATTCAGTACGTTAGATATTCCCATCAACGCTTGTGTAGAATTTTTTTTTTTCGTTGCTATCTTTTTTTTGTTAATTCTGTTAAACCAACAATCCTTAAATATATGACCTTTTTTTACAACCATAGCACACTTTCTTTACAGTTCTGCAGTTTTTTTCATATGTTCTATCTTATTACACTCCAAACATTTAATAACCTTCTGTTGATGATGTCCCCGCATTGGTTTATTACTCCCTCGACTAGCTAACGGCATACTTGATTCAGACCTTTTATTTCTTTCTTCTTCTATTGTGGGGCATTCATTCAGGTAAGGTTTGACTAACACTAGGTGTAGATTCCCAAGCAATAACAAAATGTTTTAAATTTTTGTTATTGCCATCTTGTCACTTATTTCTTCTCCTTGCTATTTAAAATTTCCCTTAATTTCCTCAGTCTGAGAGATAAACTGTGCCACACCTCTTTGACCATATTCCATAATGAAAAATCTTTGTTGCAATAAATGGATACTAAACCTGAGATTTATTCTCGTAAATCGTTGTTAGTTTTTTCCACATCTCTTTAGCTCCACTACATGATAAAATGTGTATAAGAGGTTTTCATCTAATCTGCACACTATCAGTTCTTGGGCCAGGGCATCTTTCTTACACCATTCTCAGCGTTCGTGGCAGGTTTTAAGTTCTCTCCAGTAACTATATCAAAGTACCCTTTTGATTTCAGAATTACCGTTATCTTAAATTTCCAAGTTGTTCAGTTCTCACCATTAAGTTTAGTTACAGAAGCTGTGTGTTCGGTCATTATTACTCTTTTATTTACTGCTTATTCAACAAATACTTTCCTGCTATGCACACACACAAAGCATGCATATATATTGTTGTGGATTTAGAGGTTAAATAGGTGTAGACAATAAAATTTTAGCAACCGTGTATATAGAAATAGGAGCAAATTATTTATGCGTCAAATTAATTAATTTATATAGTGAAAACGGACGGGTATTAAGGTATTTTTCTATATTTAAATTGGGATGTTAAAATTGCATAAGGGAAGTAGCTTTTGAGTACACAGAAGCTCAAGGATACGCATAAGTAATTATAACAAATTTTTATCAAACGCATGGAAGCAAAAAGGGGAGCTTGCATGCGTAGAAAATCAATAATTTCAAACGCAAATGTTTTCACTTTAAAAGCCAACGTTCGTTTATACAAATACTAAGAAGGGAAGAAACCGAGAATTGTTATTTTAAACGGTCGGTTGTTTCAAGACACCTGTTGTTAAATGTCACGTTCAGGGAACTTAAATAAACGTTAGATAGAATTCCTATGAAGATTGTTGCAACGGTCGATTTGACCAACTGCTTTAAATATCAAATGCCTTAAAGAGTGAGTGAAATAAACGATCGATAATATAAAACAGACAGAGAAACGTATAAATAAAGCGTTGGATACAACTCACGTACGAGATACGCGGGTAATTGTGAAGGCCAGATACAATATCGATATTCTGTACTTTAAGAGGGGTTCTAAAGGAGACAACAAACATGCGTGGAACCGAGATAGATAGCAGATATGTGGAGCGCTGTGACGAACGGATATTATATCATTGGTTGATGGCCAGCAGTTTTCAAAAAGAGAGCGTTCGTTACTGTAGTAAACAAAATTTTTTGTAACAGCAAGACGAAAGTGGGATTTTTGAGAAGTCAGTGTTAGTTACGTTCAAAATTTTAGGAAGCAGCTTCGAAAATAAGCGTTTCAAGTGCAACAGGTTCCACTGGGGGGTTTGAAAATGATATAAATACAGTTATCAATACGGTTATCAATTATTGTGTGTTCAGTAAAGTTGCATAGAACATCCTGTTACGAAATTATGAAAGCAATAGTAGCGTACCGCATGTTATAAAAGTCATATTGCACGAGTTGGTGCTTGTTTAGATAAAAGGTGCCGTTACTACAACAAAGCTATTAAATGAAGGGATGATATTTGGGGTAAGCGAAGCTGAAAGCGTAATTTGTATGCATGAAATATTTGGTATGGAATGTTACGTTTGGGACAAAGCTAATATCTGAGGAGAAGAACAGTAGTGGTAGCGGAAATTTAGATGGTGGGTATCTGTGGATCCAGGCGTCATCGTAGTAGATGAACTCAACGACGAGGGTTTCTGGTAACCATCTTCAGCGGTGATGAGGAATGAAGGTGACTCCATGAAACGAACTTTAAATATCTGTTTTTGTATATACATTTGTGTTGATATATTTTTGTGTTTGTGTGTTTGACTTATTGGTGACGTATTTATTATCTTTAAAACTTGTTTAAAAGGGGACATGTGCAGGACAATTAATTTCGATTATTAAAAAAGGGTTTATTGATGATATCTAAAGGTTTATTCATGCTATAAATTGTTGTTGTAAGAAGTAAACGGGTCTTTAAATTTGTTTTTAAAATGCAAGGTTTAAAAAGCATTTACAAAAACTGGGTTATAATGAGCTCACAATAGACCAGAATAGAGTCAAACTAGAGTTGTATGTGGGGCCCATCTACTCGTATCATGTAGAATTTGTTAAAATACAGTAAAAACCAAGGACTTTAAAACATTTAATAATTGAGCTGGTAACAATTGTACCAAACCGTTTGTACCCAAATGTAAATATTTTATCTGTTAATATGAGTAAATAAAAGGTTATATGGTTGTATTATTTTGGTAATTTTATTTCATGGTGTGTGTGTGTGTGTGTGTGTGTGTGTGTGCGAGAGGTATGTACTTAAAATGGTAGGTATTCCAGAAGAGGCTAATTGCTGAGCTAGCCAGGGTGAGCAGAGAAATACTAAGACGTCCAAAAAGTAGGGTAAGAAATTTTCTTTTATTTTTTTTTTTGAAAATTTTATGTTGGCCCAATGGTGGGGCTTGATGTTAAAAGCTTAATCCACAGTTCCACGGCAATTTCATAGTGCAATTCGTGGGGCTTGAATAGTTTTAAAAAAAGGCACGAGTGTTCCAGAGTCAGTCCCACATATATATATATATATATATATATATATATATATATATAAATATTGTGATATTATGTGATATATATGAGATTTAAACCTTGACGCACTGAAGTACCACTCAGATATAGACTTCTAGTTCGTAAAATGATTGATGAAGGAGATGGTGAGGGCAGTTACTTGTTAAAAATATATAAAATGAGAATTAAGAGAAAATGAAGTTTTAAGATTTCAAATTGGGTGTTGGTGATTTCATAAAGTAATTTTGAAAAGTATGTGCCAATGAACTGAACTGCTGTTGCTTGTATATCATAAAATTTTGTTTAAATATTTAAAAGGAAACTTCACTGCCATGTGAATATGTATGTATAGCCAAGATTTGAAGTCACTTAGTACGTGTTCATTTGATTTGAGTTAGGTATAAGATGTTAAACTTTCACTTTCATTTGAATATGTACGTAAAGCCTAAAAAAAGTCAATTAGTATGTTTTTATTAGATTTAAGTTAGTTATAAGATGTCGAAATTTTATTTACTCTTCAGTATATAGTTGTAAGTCTATTATATCATTTAAATTTCACTTCTTGCAACGTTGTAGACATCTAACTCATCTAAAAAAAAATTATTTAACACTTGTTGTTAGGATTAAAATATCAATCAAAATTTATAAATTTTCGGCCAATGACATTTGTGTATTGGTTTACTCCAAATTAGAATTTGACAAGAGTAATAAGATCTATTAATAAAAATTTTGATCATAGAATGTTGGTTGGAAAAGAATTGTAAAAGAGTAGGCTGGTTTAATGTTTTAAGGGGCATCTCCATACAGATAAGTGACAGAGGAAAAAAATAAAAAATTAAGAGAAAAATTGATTTTGAAAAAGACTAAAAAAAATAACTTTTTGTGTAACATTTCACGAATTGTATACCTTTTATTATTGTAATCTCCAACATAAAATTTTACGTATGTAAAATGTATCTGTGATATTCAAAGTATAAAGGAACTGTTGATATTAAAAAGTGATAAATGCAAGAGTCCTTGTCATTGTCTTACTATTGACCATTTGATTTCTGGGAGTGTTTTTGTGTAGACAGAGGAGTTCCGAAGTGGTGCTATCAGAACGCTGGGATTGTTGAACCTTTGGTGTTGAGCACGGTGTTGATTTCACGGAGCTAAGTTTCCTGATAAGACCAACGACGATAAGTATAAGTGTCTCTAAAGAATTTTTGGCGTACCTTAAACCCTAAAATAAAAGGCGTAAATTCAGTAATACAAAATTTTAAAACGTACTTATCCACAGGTACTAAGAACCCACATCTGGTTCGACTCTCGCTGTTGGCAATGGAGCTTCATTGTTCAGCAGCAAGACGTTTCATTGGAAGTCAGGTAGTATTATTATTATCAGTGTCATATTTTAAACACTTAATCCGCTATACTCGATTGAAATCTTAAATTATTAACTAATATAAACTGTTTTACTGTGCGTATTTTTCAAGTAATTGTTTACACTGTCACATTTAGAAATTGCTTTAGTAGAATTAACTAGAGGTCATTTGACTGGCAGTATCACATACATCTGTATATGGTTCAGAACTCACGCTGTATGCAGATATAGATTTATTCACAAAATTAACCTGAGATAAGAGTTTCATTGGTTGAGGCGCAGATTTAAAGACCCAATAGAGAAGTTAGTAAATTATTAATTAAAGAAAGGAAATTATAGTGCAATTTGGTGCATTGGTAATTTGCTCATATATTATAATTGTCAACCAAAAAAAGGGGGTTATATTAGAATATATATATATATATATATATATATATATATATATATATTCTAAAGATAATGACCTTCTAGTAATATTAAATGTTTTTAATGGGTTTGAGGTCAGCTGGTAAAAAGAAAACTCTTTTATAATGCCTAAATTTTCGGATATATTTAATCCTTGATCACAGGCTTCTAAAAATGTTACAAACTAGGCTAAATTATATAAATATTAATTGCAACCTACAAGATGAGTTGTTTTAAAAAATTAACATCGAAGTATTAAACATAACTTTTTTAGTTTTTCACTTTTAAGTGTAGGAAGGATATATAATTTGTATAAAAAGAAATGTAAAAATAAAAATTAAAAATTATGTCAGATTTTAAAATATTTCAAATTTTCTGTTTTAATAGGATACCTGATACCTTTATTTAACGTATATGTTATGTTGTATGTAATAGTTGTTGTTTGTATGTGTATGTGTGTGTGTGTGAGTGTGTGTGTGTGTATGCGCATGCGTTAGGTTGTGTGGAGTGTATGCGTCTATGTATTTATAACGTTAAACATATTAACAAATTTTACATTAGGTATGTAGCTATGTTTTAAAATTAAGTAAGTATGTGTAAATCGAGCTCAAAATACTAATATCAGTTTTTTTATTTATACTATCTTTTGCACTAAAAATGTGATACATTTCAAGAAATAGTCTTTTTTGTTTATCTTTCTCTAATTCTAAAATTTTTGGATTTTTGAAATCTGAATGTCGGGTTCATAAAATCTTAAACGAACGTTAAGATAGAATTCCTATGAAATTTGTTGCAACGGTTGATTTGGATAAGCTGCTACAATAACAAGTCCCTTGAGGTGTGAGTGGAATAAACGATCGATAATATAAAACAGACAGAGAAATGTATAAATAAAGCGTTGGGGTAGAAGTCACATAAGATATACATAGGCAGTTGTGAAGGAGGACTACAATATCGATTTTCTGTAACTTAAGAGGAATTCTAAAGGAGACAACAAATATGCGTAGAACGGAAATGGATAGCTGATAGGTGGAGCGTTGTGACGAGGGAAAATTGTATCACTGGTTGATGGCTAGCAGTTTTCGAGAAGAGCGTGTACGTTACGGTGGTAAACTAAATTCTTTGTAACAGCACTACAAAAGTGGGATTTCTTGAGAACTCAGTGTTCGTTACGTTCAAAATTTTAGGAAACAGCTTGGAAAATAAGCTTTTCACGTAAAACAGGTTCCACTAGGGGGGTTTGAAAATGATATAAATGCACGAACGAAGATATTAAAGCTCTCTTTCTTTCCATTTAGATCTGAATACGGGTTTAGATCTACCACATAGTAGTAAAAGCTCTTTCGGTTATCCATTTTTGTGTGTTTAGTAACGTTGCATTAAACATCCTGTTTAGAAATTATGAAAGCTGTAGTAGCGGACCGCAAGTTGTAAAGTGATATTGCACGAGTTGGCGCTTGTTTAGATAAAAGGTGCTGTTATTACGACAAAGCTATTAAATGAAGGGATGATATTTAGGGTAAGCGAAACTGAAAGCAATTTGTATGCATGAAATATTTGGTATGGAATCTTACTGGTGAGACGAAGCTAATATCTGGGGAGAAGAACCGTAGGGGTAGCGGAGATATTGGATGGTGGGGATCTGTAAATCCAGGCTTCATCGTAGTAGATGGACACATCGACGAGGGTTCTGGTAATCATCTGCAGCGGTGACGAGGAGCGTAGGTGACTCTAGGTAACGAACTTTAAATTTCTATTTTGTATAAACAATTGTGTTGATATTTTGTATTTGTATGTTTGACTTATTGGTGGCGTATTTATTACCTTTAAAACTTGTTTAAAAAGGTACATGTACAAGACAATTAAGTTTGATTATAAAAAAAGGGTTTATTGATGATATATAAAGGTTTATTCATACTATAAATTATTGTTGTAAGGAGTAAACGGGTCTGTAAATTTGTTTTCAATAAAGTGCAAGGTTAAAAACGCATTTACAAAAACTGGGTTATAATGAGCTCACAATAGACCAGAATAGAGTCAAACTAGGGTTGTATGTGGGGCCCATCTACTCGTATCATGTAAAATTTGTTAAAATATAGTAAAAACCAAGGACTTAAAAGCATTTAATAATTGAGCTGGTAACAATTGTACCAAACCGTTTGAACTCAAGTGTAAATATTTTATCGGTTAATATGTGTAAATAAAAGGTTGTATGGTTGTTGTATTATTTTGGTAATTTTATTTCATGGTGTGTGTGTGTGTGTGTGTGTGTGTGTGTGTGTGTGTGCGCGCGCGAGATGTATGTACTTAAAATGGTAGGTATTTCAGAAAAGGCTGATTGCTGAGCTAGCCAGGGTGAGCAGAGAAATACGAAAGCGTCCAAAAGGTAGGGTAAGAAATTTTTTTTATTTATTTTTTTTTGAAAATTTTATGTTGGCCCAATCCTGGGACTCGATGTTAAAAGCTTAATTCACGGTTCTACGGCCGTTTTATGGCGCAATTCGTGGTGCTTGAATGGTTTTAGAAAAAAGCACGAGTGTTCCAGAGTCAGTCCCAGAGGACACGGCAATATATATATATATATATATATATATATATATATAATATACGGGTCTGTAAATTTGTTTTCAATAAAGTGCAAGGTTAAAAACGCATTTATAAAAACTGGGTAAGTAAGGACCTGATTTTCAACATATGGAAGTTCCTTTAGAGTCGGAAAATTAAGCCCCATGTTTTGCTGAACATCAGCCTTCTCTTCAGAACCCTATAAAGAAATTTATAAAAAATATATATTTGATCCGAATGTTACCTCAACTTAAAGATTGTTTAGTTCTAAAAACATATCGTTATTGTCTCTCTCGCAATTGCTACCTGAAGCGTGTTTAGTGGCTATATTTTTTACAAGTAAGCTTTTGAAAAATGGCACAAAAGCTTTACAAGTAGGATTAACAGATCTTCCTCCAAGCAGACGTATTTTTCCAAAAAAGTTTTCCAACGGATCTTGATTAAACTGCCTAAGGTTTTTAACACTATATACAATTTTGAAAAATTCTTAATAGTTTTTATATAATTCATTGAACAAAGGGGTCTGAAACTTTTTCCTACATTATTTACAAATTTCATTGTATGGAGTTTTTGTATTGCCTCGTTCCAAAACTTAAAATGAGCAGAATTTTATCGAACTGGCCTTTTTGGTAGAATTTAGACTGTCGAACAAGTTATCGTAAAATTCTAATAATAGAGCTATTGCTTCTTTATCCATTTTGAAATTGTCATTTCCAATTTGCACTGTCGTTTCTTAAATAATTAATTATTTAAAAATACATACAATAAAACAATCGTGATAATATCATACCTGAATAAGCCATTAAATTAATTGCTATGGGCACAGTTCTGCTCCTTGCTTGGTACAATTAGCCACCTTCATTTTGGAAACCTTTTCTGGAATGATATGGTAATCAGTAAGTATTGGCATGCTTCTTAAACTACCAAAATATGAATCCATTTTATAAGCAGTTACTAAGTGTTTCCATTTTGCAACTTTCTGCAATTCATCATGAAAATACTGTAGCGGGCTACCGCTAACGCGTTTCACCAATTTAGAATAAGTAATAACAAAAGGCTTTATTATTCACTATTCACAAGTCTAATTAACAGTATATGCTTTATTTATAGATGTTTCAGTCCAATTAACAATGAAGCACTATCACACTAATGCTATTTTGTTATTACACAGACAAAGATTAAATTAATAACTTTGTACTTACTAGTAATTCTACCACGCTGGTGACGCCAATAGATAACGATGATGGATCTTCGTTAGAGGACTGTATTGTAGGTTGATTTCCATGCCGGTCACTAATGGTTAATGACGACACAGATGTTTATTACTGAAATTAATGTCACTTGTTGTAAACACTAATTGTAATATATGTGATACGTCACTCCCGCACTTGGGCGACAATGTGCACCTGTTTGTAAGGTTCAACTGATAATCGCGACAAACACGTCTGTATTTGTGTCTGTATTGTACGATAGCTGACGAACGACTCTCTCCACGATTAGTTCTAACAGGAACCAAAAGAAACTAGGTTCGGATTAGTTCGTACTGGATTGAATAGGGTTGGGGAAATATGTGCAAATCAGGGTTGTACTTGTGAGTAGATGAATCATAGACTACCTTATATGTATAATAAGATAAACAATAAAAAAGCAGTAACATACCGCCCACCAAAATAAGAGTGAAACACTTATTTTTGATTAATGAACAAAAGTACCTAACTAATTAATGTCCAAATAATAAACGAACAAACAACGAAAAAAAACTGTCTCTAATTATGAGGTTCATCCAATGGCAGAGGACAAATGTTACAGGCGGAAAAGCTACTAAGTATGTATTTTCCAGTAAAATTATAAATGGGGGCGGCCTGTAAAACAAAAATTAAAGGGAGGTCACCGGCACTAGCTAGCGGAAGGTCGTGGATCATATAGAGGGTTAAAATTTTGCAGAAAGGGTTACATTAATTTATAATATACTACAAAAATATTTGGCACTTATCTTTCATAAATATTGTGGCTTAATGACAATTACCAAGGGCGCCAGACAAGTCGAGAATGTCCAAATGTTCGTGCAAAACCTTGAGAGACTTGTCATCCCAAGGAGGACAATTGTTCCTTTTAATCAATTCCTCACTTTTTTACTACTTATGCAACTTCCATGATAAAAAAATAATAAAACAACTATTGACTTAATCAACGGCAAACAAAACTATTTAATTAACAGAGCAATAAACGTGAACCTCCTACATTCATTGATTTTAATTTAGAAATTTAATTGAATAGATGAATATGGAATTATGAAAATTTTGCGTACATAAGTAATTCTCAAAGACTTGTATATGAACGAAAACTTATATTATAAATCTTACACTAAATTAATCCTACGGTATATGGCCAAAACGTCCTAACAAATAAATTAACTAAAAATGGGTCATGCTACTTAACTATAAAAACTTACTTACTAAAAATTGTCCATTGTTTGATGGCTTGCCTTCCAACGTAGAGCAGCTCTTAAATTGAGGGAGAGAATCTTGCTTGTTGCTCTTGTAGCTTGTAATTTTTAAATAATTGAATGGCACACGATACCGGCAAGATCTTATTGACAATATCACTTAACTTGTGCGTCACACGCCTACAAGCTTTTTATTATTTACCTTGTATCACTATAAATCCGCGAACATACGGGCGTAACCCTCGCGAACTGGAAGAGTTAATTACTCCTTTCCAAATTTTACTATCGTAATACTAAGTGAAATATTATTTCTGCGATGCCGGAGAACGCTACCCGCAAACTACGTTTCTTTCTTGGAAAAACTCTCTGGCTTTTGGCTAAAGCCTTCAGTTATATAGATTAATTTTTACTATAACCATTTTGTACGTCATTTTTTGTTATCCAATGACTGAACAGAACCTCCCACAAAAACAAGATTTTAGAAACCAAATCCAACCCCTTTTAAGATGAGGGTCACGGAAGCAATTATTTTTCTAAGGGTTTAAATATGTTGTATCTTCTAAGAATTTCTTAATTATTGAAATGTGGACCATACCCGTTGGCGACAGTAGTCTGCCATTAACAAAAGACCGGTTAACCCACTTGAGCGGAAATGGATTTTAAATACAATGGATGTCTCCAGACTACTTAAAATTACTTGCAATCTTTGAACAAATCAAATTGAAAATAGTTTTCGCTATTTATAATGTTTTGTTTTCTATAACCTGTCAATCAAAGAAATTATTA
The DNA here is from genome assembly GCA_036346225.1 of Platerodrilus igneus. Classification (NCBI taxonomy): domain Eukaryota; kingdom Metazoa; phylum Arthropoda; class Insecta; order Coleoptera; family Lycidae; genus Platerodrilus; species Platerodrilus igneus. Next base: position 26,081 of record JARFIW010001281.1, read on the forward strand.
AGAAAATTAAGCTTTTCAACAGAAAATTGCTTTTCTTTATTTACGTTAAAAGGTACTATTCCATTTTCATTTTATCAGATTCGTCAATCTGTAACCGACCTAAGCTTTAAGAGGTTTATTGTATTTGGTTTACAAGGGTAGAGCTTTAAATTATGATGACCTGCCGCTGGAATTTCTAATAGTTTAGCATTAAGCTATTTGTAAACCTGGTCTTTTACAAGGAATGCTAACTAAAATATGAAAATAATTTATTGTAGAATTCTTGTCTATAAGTTCTGCAAGTTACTGAATTTTAATTAATTAATTAATCTGTTTATTAGTTAACATAACAAAATAATGTTACAAAAAGTTTTACTAACGGTCGCTTGATAAGACACTTAGAGGTTTTGACTAATGCGACACGAGAAAGCCCATCTGTACGAAAGAATGCTTTCCCAGGAGTAACTCTCTCACTTAGGAGATCACCAATTGGAGGAACAAAGCTAACAGGTTTTGCACGAAAACAACTAATGCAACTTTTCAAACTTTTTCGAATGGCCCGGTTAGCGGATAGGATCCAAAAATTTTGAACCAATAAAGAGTGTGTGGTTCGAACACCTGGATGTATGTATTTCTTGTGACAATCAAGAATTATGAGTTCCGTTAACCGATGAGAACGTGAAAGCAAAATAGGGAATTTTGCATCATACCATAATGCGGAATTTCTAAGCCGACCGCCCACCCTAAGTAACCTATGACTGTTAGGGAAGGGACTAAGACGACGAAGTTGTTTAACGCATAATTTGCCAGCGCGAAGATTTTGGATATCTTGATTAAAAGTTGCTTGTTGCACTCTTTTGACCAACAAATGAAGTGCATCCTGCTGTTGCTAGATTGGTATATCTTCAACCAATTTTAAACAAGTCCTTTTAGGAGTCTTTAACTAGTGAATGAAACGACAAACATATGTAATGAGTCTTAAGATCTTTGGTAGATTGGACCATCTTGTGAGTAACAAATCTAAGAAATTATCTACAACCACCAGATTTAATGAGATTGTACGTTTTTAACGTCCATTTGCGACGATTCAATTAAACTATGGTCAGTATTTACTGGTCACTGTTCTTCAGGAAGAGTCAACCATGGAGGACCTGCCCACCATAATCTATGATTAGCCAATTCTGCAGCAAGAAGTCCACGAGAGTCACAATCTGCTGAATTATCTTGTGATTTAATGTAAAACAACGACGAAGGTGAAACTCGTTCTTGAATGTGCGAAATGCGATCGCTTTCAAACGTTTTCCAATTGTATGATGAAGAACGAATCCACACTAATGCAACTTTGGAATCTGACCACTCGAAAATTCCTTCAAATGACAATGTTGATAGGAAGATTCTCATCCTTCCCAATGCTTAAAATCCATAAATTCTGAATGAGGTGCTTCGCAAAGAAGACTATTGGTGATAGTAATCCTAGCGGATCAAAAATACGTGCAATTTCGGGAACCATGTTTCTTTTTGTACAAGGCCGGTCAACGACATTAATATAAAATTCAAATTTATCTACAACATGTTGCCACTGTAAACCTAATATTTTTTGTGACATGCTCGTAGCATCATCAAATGCAAATGCTTGCTGATAGCATACATCTTTGGGTAGATCTTCTAATGCGTTAGCAACGTTGCTATTCCACTTGCGTAGAATGAAACCTCCAGATGCGCAGAGTTGATTGAGTTCAACAATCAGATGTTGTGCTTCATCAACGGACCGACATCCAGTTAATAAGTCATCAACATATGTATCTGATAATAAAACTTCCGATGCGAGCGTAAAATGAGATTTTTCCAGCTTAGCAAGTTCTTAAATAACCCGCAATGCTAAAAATGGAGCTGAAGTAACTCCATATGTTACTGTATTCAAGTGATAATCCAAGAGACTTTCTGACGAATGAAATCTCCAGACTATTCGCTGATAGTTACGATGATTTGCCGAAAGCCATATCTGCCGGTACATCTGTGTGTTGTCTGCTGTCAAAACAAGAGCGTGCGATCGAAACTGCAGCAATAATGCCATGAAGTCTTTTTGAAGAGAAGCACCGACCAATAAATGTTCATTTAAAGAGTCTCCACTTGGTGTCACTGCCGAGGCATCAAAAACCACACGAAGTTTTGTGGTAATATTCTCGGGTTTAACAATACAATGATGAGGTATGTAATATACTTGTGAAGCTAAAGAATCGTCAACCTTGGACGAAAGGACTGTCATATGATCACTGTCTAATTAATCTGTATGACTCATACAAGCTTGGATGTTTTTCCAAGCGACGTTCCAACGAAAGAAACCTGCGAAGAGCAACTTCCCGCGAATTGCCAAAATGTGGTTCCGGACCTTTGAATGGCTAGAAAACAATAAAACGACCATTGTGATCTCTTTAGTGTACTCATGAAATGTTTCTCACAAGCTTCTTCTTCAGGAGACACTTAGCTTAGGAGAAACAACTTCCCTGTCAACACCCACTTAAATGTTGTATTGATTGCAATAGGTTCTGTGACAAGACCTTTGCGAGTTTGATTTACTAACACATGAGCAACAACGTCTGCTCCTAAGAGCATGCCAATTGTACCTGGTTTTTCAAAATGCGAATCTGCTAAGTTCAAATTCTCTATATGTGGCCATGCCTTTGACCTTAAGGGCGATGAAGGTAATTTACCATAAATGTCTGGTAATACAAAAACATCGACTTCATATTGAGGATGTATTTTTCCTTGGGGCATGATTTTGCATAATAAAGCACCTGAAACATGCGACGAAGCAAGACTTAAGCTTTTAACTTGCATTGCCACTTTCGACTTAGTTTATGCAAGTCTTTTACGACACCATTCTTTTAGAAACTTTCCATACTGCCACCATCTAGCAGTGCTCTAACTGTTTGAGATTTTCCAAAACCATCACACACAGATATTTGTGCGCTCGCCAACAATGTAATTGTATTAGAACTACGAGACGAAAACAAAGTGCTGGTACTTGAAGTACTAGCGCATGGATTGACCCCTGATGACTCAAGTGGTTTTTGTTCAACTGCCGGTTTTTCAAAATGTAGTAAAGTGTTGTGTGGTTTGTTACACTTACGACAAACTGACTTCAACGTACAATGAGCAACCAAATGTGCACCACGAATGCAATTTATGCAAATGTTCTTTTGCTTTATAATTTCAAATCGCTCCTGCAGCGATTTTTCCAAAAACCTTTGACATTGAAATAATGCGTGCGACTTTTCAGACATTGCACATTTTCCAGTTGATGTTGTTGAGATTAATGCTCTTCGAGTAGGATGACCTTTGAAATAAAAAGAAGTATGTTATTCTAAATTACTCTCACCTGCCTTGTTAGGCGCCTTATGTTCGTATTTGCCTTGCTTGTCTGATGAAGACACCAGGTTACTCACTTCCAGTGCTTTAAAATGTTTTTCAACGAACAATTTTAATTGTTAATACTTTAAAATTTCATCTGTATTTTCCAGTTCAAATGCTTTCAAAAACTGAACATCTTATCTTTTAGAGAATAAATTAAATTTAACGAAATTTAACAAATCAATAGTCATCTGATCTAAACCTGCAAAATTTTCCACAAAGCAATTAATTAAATCTCTAAGCTCTGTTGACGAAGTAGATTTAGCTTTTGGTGCATTTTCTAAAGCTGACCAATAATTATTAACAATAAGCCGACGTGATTCATTTTTTTTTAATCAAAATGTTGTATGAAACTTCATAATTATGCTCTGTTACTGACAAATTCCTAATGCAACTTTTAGACTCTCCATCTAATGAATCCAACAAAAATATGAAATTTTCACAATTATTTAAATTTGTATTGAACCCAACAAGATTATCAAATACACTTTGAAAGTTACTCCGGTCTTTGATACAACCTGTAAACGAGGTAACGTAATTTTAGGTAATTTAATATTACTATGAAAGCTAATTGCTGCATTAGATTGCTGAATCAAATATTTGCTATCAAAAAGAGTTGAAATTCTGTACTTGTGACTTTAATTGCCAACAAATGTTTATCAATATCCGAACGAATTGAATTTAACTGGTCTAACTCTTCATCACTCCTTTTGTCTAACGAAGTGATTTTAAAACTAGCAGTAAATTCTTGTGAAATTTCCAATGCATTTTTCAAAATAACGTTTACTGTTACCAAACTTTCTTGAGATTTTGCAAGACTTGTCAATTTGATAGAATATTTCCAATCTTTCAACTATATAGCTTGCTTCTTTAAGTAATCGTTCAAAACTTAGTTTTGACATGATTGTCAATGATAAAATTAATTAAATCCACAAAATTTTCAATTACTATACGATTTTATGTCGGTTCAGGAATACTGAATCCGATCCTCTACAGATTTCTATGTAAAGAATATATTTATACAAAAGTCGTACTTTGATACGGATAAAACCAACCACCTGTTTTAACAGAAATAGCAAACACGTTTTATGACCGCATAACCGATGCGCGAACTACTTTCAATATCTGTAAGTGTGAGAGCGATAAAATATAATATTTTAACGAGGGTTAGTTTTTGTGCGTTGTATTATCTGACTTTGCTCAACAAATGAGTAAATGTGTTTCACACCTAAATGAGCTTTAGGTATGTTAATGCTTAAGGATTGTTTTACTACAAAATTTATAGTTTTCAAAATTACAACCTAAAATACCTGTTATGAATTAAGGAAATGAGTTAGGAATGTTATTTACGCGAATATTCCACTGCAGCTACTGCACAATGGTAAACAAACTGATGTTGTTTGCTTTGTTGATGTTTAATTCCACAAATTAATTATGCGACGAGAAGTGACCAATAATGTTCAAGTCCACAAACAAATATCCGGCTCGAAGAACCAAAAATGTTATTACGCAGACAAAGATTAAATTAATAACTTTGTACTTACTAGTAATTCTACCACGCTGGTGATGCCAATACATAACGATGATGGATCTTCGTTAAAGGACTGTATTGTAGGTTAATTTCAATGCCGGTCACTAACGGTTAATGACGACACAGATGTTTATTACTGAAATTAATGTTACTTGTTGTAAACACTAATTGTAATATATGTGAAACGACACTTCCGCACTTGGGCGACAATGTGCACCTGTTTGTAAGGTTCAATTGATAATAGCGACAAACGCGTCTATATTGGTGTCTGTATTGCACGGTAGCTGACGAACGACTTTCTCTACGAACTACAGGAACCAAAGGAAACTAGGTTCGGATTAGTTCGTATTGGATCGAATTGGGTGAGAAATATGTACAAATCAGTGTTGTACTTGTGAGTAAATGAATTATAGACTACCTTATATGTATAGTAAGATAAACAATTAAAAAGCAGTAACATATTTACATGCACTAATATCTTCTTAAACTAAATCCTTAACCATAAGTCTTCTTAACAACACTAACATTGCTATAATTTATTTATTACACTTTTGTCTATTTATGTACAAGCTGATGGTACAATCTACACGTTTATATAACACAAATTTAAATTTACTATAGGGCTTCCAAAAGCGTAACTAACTACTTTACACGATATGCTTTATATACGACATTTGGATATACACTAACTGATGTACCTTCATCACCGATCTCATATATATCCTTTAAGTAAATAGATGACTCATGTTCTAGTATTTGCTGGAACGTTCGAGACTTCTGTAGAATACACATCGGTTATGCAGCTTGCGTGTTTGATGGGTTGTCTAATATTTCGTAACAGTTAGTTATAGTATAATTTGCTTCAGATAGTCGTATGAACATTTTAACTCATAATAGGAATAACCGTATAATTTATCACCCAAGAAAGAATAGGTGTAATATATTTCAATAAATTATATTAAAAATCGAATTCATTAAATTAATGTTAAATAATTCTACAATATTCTAAAACAAAAGTAACATAACACGTAACTAAAATAGTGCATATATTTTTATTATTATTAATAGTCTTTGTTATTATTATTATCAAATTATTACAGAAACATAAAGATATGCAAACTAGTAAAGTACAAAAATATAAATAATTGGATAACCACACAGTTGTTGAAGTAGGCCACAGAAGAGGCGAAGTTTAGCTGTGAGCTATTCTTACAATTAACCTCTACTGAAACTAAAATTAAAAGTAAACAAAGGCAGCGGAATATGCTGATGGCATATAAATAAAACTAAACACAAATACTAAAAGGAAAGTAAGAATTATAAAAGCAAACCAGATGAGTTATATAATTAAAACTATTTCTAAGCTAACGAGGTTAATAGTACATATTCTCTTGTCCATGAGACAGTGATAATTATAGTTAGAAAAAATTAGATAGCAAGATAATAAGAGCATAAGAAGGTATACAATGAGTGAGCGTGCAGAGATTAGCGTATTGCGCTGTAACACAAAAACAGGGCTATTTCAAGAGGCTACTGTGTAATTTGGATTTGAATTTTTTGAAACTAATAGAACGATAATCGAAGGATAAAGAATTAAATAACTTAACTGCATTATAGGTGAAACATTTCTGAAACATGGCAGTGCTGTGTCGAGGCATAGTTAAACGTTCATTACATCTCACATTTACTGAGTGAACGAGAGATGTAAGAACTAATTTATTCTCTAATGTAACCGAGGATGCTTCAAATAGCAACTTAAAAACGAAGCAACCAAGGTGAAGGGTTCTACAATCATCCATTTTTAACCATTTCAGTTCATTGATTTTAGCGGAAATATGATCAAACTTTCTAAGACCGAACACAAAACGACAACAAGAATTTTGCAGTATTTGTATCATTTTTTTATGAATGATATCGAGACAAGGGCCATAAATAATATCGCAATAATTTAGATGAAACAAAACCAAAGATTCAACTAAAGTTAATCTTAATTTAAAAGTTAAAAAATGACGCGAGGCATAGAGTAATTTAAGAGAAGAGTACGCTTTAATAATCACTTTAACCACGTGTGAATGAAACTTAAAGTTATTGTCCAAAGTAACTTCAAGAATTCTAGAAGATTTAACGACAGGTAAAGGGACATTATCAATATGTATAATTATATTTAAAGCTACAGTGTCGTATATGCTGTTGTGACAGAAAATTATTAGTTTAGATTTTTGAAAATTAAGGATCAGATTATGAGCCTTTGACAAAGAACTAAAAAGTTTTAAATCTTCATTAATTCACTCTTGAGCATTAAACATATCGTAACTAGGAAAACTATAATAAAGATGTGTGTCATCAGCATAAGCTTGAATTTTACAATTCCCAACAGACTTTAAAATGTCAGGTGTATAAAGGGAGAATAGAATGAGTCCAAGAATGGAACCTTGGGAAACCCCAGATAAAACTGGCAATGTCGACGAATAGAGTTCTGGGATCTGTTAGTAAGATAAGATTGAATAAGAGACACTACTGACGAACTAGCACCATAATATTTAAGTTTAGAACACAAAAGCTTATGATTTACTGTATCGAAAGCTTTCGAAAAATCAAGAAGAATAAGAAAAGTTATAAGTCCATAGTAGTACATTATGGGCGTAATCAGCACCTCATTTCCACACAGATTTACATGTAAATCCCCATAAGGTGGAAATGAGGAGAATCCCTCATTTCCACACACATCTGGACCAAATAGTTTTCTTCGACTAACCATTTTTCATCTTTCGAGATAAATATATCTTAAATTTTCATCTTTTGAGATAAATGAGCATCCACACTTCCACCCACGAGATAAACCTATCTAGTTTGGTATCAATTAATATTAGATTTTTCTTAGCTACCCGAATTTCTAAGAATTTTTTAGATAGCATCACCCCCAAGAGAGCTACCCTCATTTTAAGATTTTTTTACCGCTAACATTCTGAACCGAATAGTTTTCTTCGTCTAACCAATGCATCTTTTGAGATAAACCTATCTTGTTTGGTATCAATTAATATTAGAATTTTCTCAGCTACCCGAATTTCTAAGAATTTTTCAGATAGCATCATCCCTAAGGGAGCTACCTCAATTTTAAGATTTCTTACCTGTAGCGACTTTTGAGCGTTCTTATAAAATTTTTTTTAGTCATGCAATACATTAAATTAGTCTAAAATTTTACGCACATCCCGAATCTGCAAATAGATTTGCAATAGGACCACGCCCTGCAAAATTACACACATACCCTCTGCGAGATAAATCTTTCTCCACATTTCCACCCACGAGATAAACCTACCTTCAAGATTAGCACACCTTCCGATAATAATACTACTCTAGGTATTTCTACTTCCAAACGCAATGCACAAATAAAAAGCAATTGCAAGCAAGTGTTATTTAGCAGTGCTGAATAAATACAACTGACCTTATTGATGTTGATTTTTAATAAAGAAGTAAATCATTTGCTTCTTTTTTTCATCAAAAAAGATAAAAACACTTGTACTTACTGCTTAGTAATTATTCTTAATTTGCTTGCCTAATAAATGTTACAGGTACGTTAGTGTGATAAAACAATTTCCAATTCTTTTCCTTATTGCGAATATATCACTAACTGAAAAATGAAAAAGTGAGTTACTTGTTTGTTAGGGATATCAAAATGGCTATACCTTAAGACGATAGTATCATTATATAAGGCACATCAACACTTACTATTTTAACACCCAACGTAGAAGAATAAAATTCGTTAATAACAAATGAAACCGATAGCGTAAACCTGAACATAATTTTGAAATTAATCCAAAAGTGATAGATTTACCTAATGACATAAACACTAAAACTATGAATTAAATATATTTACAAATAAAAACAAAAATGTAAACTTAGTAACACTAATAGATTCCAAATTAGAGATGGACACGAACCGAATAGGTTCGAGGTTCGGTTCGATTTTTCGAACCGAACCGAACCGGACATTTTATTTTCGAACCGAACCTCGAACCGGATCGACAAATTTTCGAACCGAACCGAACCTAGCTCAAGGTTCGGTTCGGTTTGAAAGGTTCGATTTTTAAATAAAAATTTAGTTTAACAATTTAATTTTCACTAAGAACATGTCAATCTCAATTTCTCCCAAATGCACATTTTAAAAATCTCTAGCCGCAAGCATATAAGAAATAGGGCAATTTTCTAATGTGCATAGTCATCGAGTTTTAAGCCAATAGGTAAAAAATGTAATGGGTATTAGTGTTACATATCTAATAAATTTTGTCATCGACGCACGCTTGTAGTTCAAAAAATTCTAGATTAGTTCAATTTGTTTATTACTCTTTATTTCAAATTGATGCTTTATAACTAGTATTAGATATTAAAGAAACTCGAAATGATTTTGAAAATTTGGTTTTAAAAACAAGCTTATTTTATTTAATAAACAGAAGTCGTGTCACAAAACCATCTTAAACATATACAAGCCAACGTCACGGTCTAGAGACAACAGAAGTTTTCAGAATAAACAAAACAATTTAATTCTTAATTAAGTATGTATTACTAATCCATTATTTTGAATTTTTACTTTTGTATGAAAACGAGCTCTCTATTAATATTTAAAAATGTGACCCTGTAGCAAAAACTAATCTTCTTTTCTTTTGTACATAATCGCTCATCAAATGGTGTTACAAAACGCATGGTACCATAATATTTACGGTTTATTTAGTGTGGCCATTACCACCAACGTCTTTAGAAGTAGCCGATACTCTGGAAGAATAACCCCGAACTTTCTCTCAAAACCAAGGGTTGAAGTTTATGACTAATGGCGGCATAAACTTTTCAATCAATGCCAACATAAAATAACACAGTATAATGCAAATAATAAGCAGACATAATGCCCGTGCCATAAATACTATTATATATTATTATGAAAAACGTAAACGCTGTTTGAGGTAGATTTACGATTCTTTCCGCGAGAACCATCTGATATTGTCTTTTAAAAAAGTAATACTTAAATAGATTTACAAGATTCTTCCCTAGAATATGGGTTTATATTAATATTTTTAGTGCAAGGTTTCAATTTTATTTTTATTGCTGTTGCATTTGTCCGTTTTGACCGACCAATCGTAAGCCCTATCAGTCGATGTTAGTTTCTTTATTGAAAAAGATTGAAAACCTTACTTAGTTACTGCCCGGACTTAAATTTTGAAGGAAACGACTATTTAGACTTAAAGTAAAAATTTAAACAATGGCGGACTATGACAGTGACGATAGTGTAGTGGACCCAGACTATATACCTGATACAGAAAATGTAAAAAGTCAGAAATGTGTCTAGTTAGAAAAAGTGTATCAGCGCCAGAAAGCAAATTTCAGGAATATTATGAATTTAAGTCCACACAACAACCTAACTCTAAAGTTGCTGTTTGTCTCCTATGTAAAAATAGAAAAGTTCACGTAGAGCTTCAAGTGAAAAGCGGCACTACCACAACGTTAAAGCGACACCTTAAACGCAACCACAACTAGGACATTAGCGGTACTATTACAATCATTTAGCAGATTATATTATAACGCATGAAATCCATATACTCCACAGTGTAGTTTTCGTTGTTTCATTAGGTCTTCAGTCCTGGAACTGGTTAGACGTGTACCCTCATTGTTTCCTATTCTGAGCTAACCAACAGATTTCCCTGAAATTTGCACAGTCTGCATCTATCACTATCTGATCTAGGTTTACATCTACCTCTTTTTCCTATCTCTGCTTGTAATATATCCTGTACTATTCCCCAAAAATGCCTTAGAACGTATTCTGCCCTTCTATTTCTCCAATTTCTTTTTCCACAGATATCTGTTATTAACTTTGTCTGCCCATGCTATCATCTTCACACATCTGAAGCACAACATTGCAAATACCGTTTTTTGTCTGCTTTTCCTACTGCTTGTATATTTCATAGGCATACTGTGCTGTGCTCCACATATGTTTTCAACAATTTTCTTCTTGTTTCTATGTTTGTTGTCTTTGATCATAGGCGCAGTTCTTTCTTGTTAGATGCAGTTCGGTCCCCTTCTATTGTGTTACTATTGTTTTACTATACTACATTGCTATGACAAGAAGTTTATTTAAGGGTATATTGAGTCGTGGTGGTCGCGCAATACAAGAAAAGAGCACTAGGAATTAGAAAACTGCATTTAGTTAGGATGAAAAACACGTAATTTGCATATTATGCGAACAACATTTAACACCCTATATAAGGACCGCAATTAACGTTAATCAATGCTAGTGAGCCTTCATTAATATAAATATATTCAGCAGAAAAATAATTATACACGCAATTAAAATAGTTCTAAATCAAGAAGCAAATAGATACGCATGGAATAAGGTAAAAGCTAGTAAATCATCACGCAATATCTATTAAAATTAAGCATGCTATAATGAAAGAAGATAGTTAAGCGTTTCTGATAAAGAAACGCATATTTTAAAGGAAATGTGTTTTAAACACAAGATATAAACGAAAATATTTTGATGTACCTCATTTATGCTACGTGACTTTATTCATGATATTCGTTCGATACCCAAAAGCTTAATCTACACAAACAAGAGCCATAAGCTAAATTAAAGGCCAAGGTAAATTAAAATTTCCAGTAATAATACCAAAACAAGCGGTCAAAGATCGACGAATAATAGAAATATTAGGAGTATACGTGATCACTGAATCGTTCCATCAGAAATAAACTTGTAAAATCCATAGAAATACCCAACACAACCTGTGGTTGGCTGCAATCTTTTAACGACACTTCAGATAAACCAATGAATTTTAGATAGGGATAGACTATATAACGCCCAGAGTTTAATAAGAGGCAGTCTCAATTAGAACCACGCAGAAGCTGCGTCACTGTTACTCAAAAATTTACGCGTCGAACTAATATTTAAATTAAATAATTAAAATTTGTGAAAAGTGGTGTTATACAACATTTTAAAATAAATTATAGTGAAAATAGATGAAAAAGTTATCGCCGTTTGCTGGAAAACCCGAGTAGAAATTTTATTAATTAATTTAGATTAAATATTTATAATGAAAGGGCTCTAGGTTACCTCTAAGTCAAGACAAAGAAAATTCTAAGTTACGTCCAAGTTACTTCTAAGTTGCACTAAGCAAGCTCCAAGTTACTACAACTTTAAGTGACGACAAGCTGATCTAAATAAAGCACTCAGTAAATTTTGGAAACAAATTAATGAAAATTATTGGTTCAAATTTACGGAGGAAGCTCAAGGCAGAGCATTGTTTTAAAAGAAGCTACTCGATTGAAGATAATCAAGAGGTGTTGATCCACAACACGCAGCAGCACATCAAAGGGAAAAACTAGGAAGGACACACCGGGGAAACTATAGCTCAGGGCTACCTAAAATAAGGCATTATTTCAACAGAAATATTTCATACGTAAAAATTTACGCAAGAAGGGGAAAGGTCTTGAACGTTCTAGATTTTCCAGTAATAGTATCATTTTTGGTGGCTTTAAATTAAAGAAAGGGAGATACAATTTTGGGGATAAATAATATAAATATTACAAATTGATTCAAGGATTTATTTTTCATATAGTAAAACTGTGAAATGTAGATATTATTTTCTTCTCATTATACAAATATAATAAAAATTCGAACCGAACCGGGATATATTTTTTCGAACCGAACCTCGAACCGTACCGGACTAAAAAGTTTTCGAACCGAACCGAACCTAGGGCAAGGTTCGGTTCGGTTCGGTTCGAATCCATCACTATTCCAAATTAAGAAAGTAATTAATTATTTATAGGCAGAGCTGTGATTAGTATCTAATAAAAGTACATGAATACTATACTTCCAGTACATATTTGTACAGAGTACTTCAGCTCTGTTTATAAATTATGTTCAGTATCTCGACCAGGACTTTGCGATTCGTATCACGGAAATATGCACGAACCATTGTTCGTATAGACATTGTAAATACCAAATTTGTTATTGTGCCTTTATGTTGCTTAGTAATAATAGTAATAATAGTTTTTATGTTGGTTCAGACAGAGGTACAATTATCATCCTCACAGCTAAACGTCGGTTTGTATAAATTGAATAATTATTCATGAAAACAGAATTAAACATTCTTAGCTCCTATAAACATTGCTGCAGTAGGATTAGTGTTGCTTCCACCATGGCTCCTAACTAGTCCAAAATTTTAATAACCAGGAGGTTGGGTTTCTACCGAGAGAAGAAGAGATAAAATAAATAGTAAGTGATAGACAAAGAAGGATTTTCAATTTTATGCATTGCCGCTCCATCTACCGAGCGGGAGGTAAAACAAAATAATCACGTGACCGCAAATTCCGACGCTGTGTTGAAATTTTTACGATTAGGGTATCTGTGCTAGTTTCAACTATGATGGACCTTGTTTTGGGCATACATTCTACATAGGTCAAGATTTAACATACAAGGACAGTGCTATGTTTTATATTACAAGTATAAATTACAAGAGCTTTAACCGATTTTCACATACGCAAAAAAACCAACTGAATTTTTTAGTGCGAAATTCGCAAATTCACCTAAAAGAAAATCTTGCTATGAATCATAAATTGAAGCAAAGAACATTTGTATTAACTGATCCTTTAGTTAATAACGCTTAACAATTGTCTAATAATACGACACATGATGAATACCCACACAAAGGGTTCATTCGCATGCATTTTGTGTGATTATACCGCGTCTCGAAAAAGTCATTTACACGCACATTTTCGGTCGCATATTAACGAACGTCCATTCGCATGCAATTTGTGTGATTATACTACACCATATAAAAGTAATTTACAAGTACATCTTCGGTCGCATACTAACGAACGTCCATTCGCTTGCAATTTGTGTGATTATACTGCAACACAAAAACGTCATTTAAAAAAACATTTTTGGTTGCATACTAACGAACGTCCATACGCATGCAATTTGTGTGATTATACCACATTACAAAAATGTCATTTAAAGGCACATTATCGCTCGCATACTAACGAACGTCCATTCGCATGCAACTTGTGTGATTTTACCACACCATATAAAAGTAGTTTGCAAAAACATTGTCGGTCGCATACTAACGAGCGTCCATTCGCATGCAATTTGTTTAATTTTACCACACCATATAAAAATAATTTACAAGCACATTTTCGGTCGCACACTAACGAACGTCCATTCGTATGCAATTTGTGTGATTTTACCACACCATATAAAAGTAGTTTACAAAACCATTTTCGGTCGCATACTAACGAACGCCCATTTGCATGCAATTTGTGTGATTTTACCGGACCATATAAAAGTAGTTTACAAAAACATTTTCGTACGCATACTAACGAACGTCCATTCGCGTGCAATTTGTGCGATTTTGCTACATTACATAAAAGTAGTTTACAAAGACATTATAACTCGCATACTAACGAACGTCCATTCGCATATAATTTGTGTAATTATGCCTCATCATAAAAAAGTAATTTAAAAATGCATTATCTGTCGCATAGTAAGGAACTTCCATTTGCATGCAATTTGTGTAATTATAGCTTGTTGTGAAAAAGTGATTTGCACAAAGATATGTAGTCGGATACTAATCAACGTACACTGGTATGTAATTTGTGTGAATATTGCGGATCACTAAAGAATACTTTACAAGTACATTTTCGGTCACATACTAACAAAAGTCCTGGTAGTAAATTTGTATGAATATACGATGCCACAAAATAGTTATTCACAATGACATCTAGGATCGCATATTAACAAACACCGATTTGCATGCAATTTGTGGCTATTTCACATAAAAAAGAACTATTGTAAAAGTCCATTTGTTTTCGAATTCTAGGAAACATTCATTTGTGTGATTATTCTGTATTACAAAAATACTTTTGCAGTCCCGTATTACTTAACATCCGTTTGTTTGCAATATGTGGATTATTTTGCATCGTAGACGAATAATCTAAAAGTAAATGTGCAACTCAATAGTAACTAACGTTCATTTGCATGCTTTCTATGTATTTATGCTTCAAATGAAAAATTCATTTAGAGAGACTTATACGATTGTATAATAATCCTTCATTACCGGCGCCGTCGGGTTTTTCCCGGTCAGACACCTTTTGTTTTATATTTTTGTCTACAAAATTATGTCAAATCATTACTATCTTCATAAAATAAGTTATGTTGAATGATACTAATAAAATAGTTTTTGGATAGGTGTATTTCCAAAATAGCGTTTATTTATGTCCTAACAATTAACAATGAGCTCTTGATGTGCTTATATTTATGGACGAAGGATATATCAATAGATCTTATGTTTTAAAAATTGGTAATTCTCTTTTCATGCTTTTGCAACAAATTAGTTTCAAATTGGTTTCACATTGACTGTTGATAATAGAGGGTGTGCAGCTTCTAAAATTACTATCAGCGATGACATACTGGTATGTTAAAGGAGCTGAAGGTTAATTGCAATTATATAACAAAGTGGTTGCTAACAAGGTGTTGGGTGTGAATTTATAGTTAATTTACTGTTAGTTAAAACATAAGATGAAGCTTGCAGGTAAACTCGCAACCGCCCCGTGGACATGAAATGTCTTTAGATTTGTCGCGATTCAGCCTTCAAGCTACTCTATGTTATTGATGTACCCCAAAGTGTGCTGTTCGTCGCTTTGGTAGTTTTGTTAAACAGATACGAACTTCTGTTAAAAAGTCGACGTCTTTTACTACTAGTTTTTCGAACACCGCTAAATCTAATAGCTTAGGTAAGTTCTTGAAAGTTTCTGCTATTCTTATTGTTAAATTTACATGTCCACCATCTGTGGTTATCGAAGTTAACCACTGCATTACCATATATGTTTAATTCTCGCCG
Organism: Platerodrilus igneus; assembly: GCA_036346225.1. NCBI lineage: Eukaryota > Metazoa > Arthropoda > Insecta > Coleoptera > Lycidae > Platerodrilus > Platerodrilus igneus. The sequence continues at coordinate 41,879 of JARFIW010001281.1, forward strand.
GACCTGAATGTTACTTGCAAGCTCCAAAATTTTTATTACCTTACGTTGTTGTTGTTAGATACCGCTTATCAAGGTATATCATTTATGTATCTTCCTTCATCGTAGAGTGAACACCTTCACTTTGCCTGTAGCATTTGTCGACACCTACAAAAAGTAGCTATCGGCAATCCTAACTTAAAGATTACCAAGACAACTTTTAGTTCTAGTGGAAAACCAAGTAAGGCCCCGGCTGATAGTTATTTTGTTGGCTTTACCCGTGCCGGTAACACTCGTAATCAAATTTGAGAACATAATAATGTACGGCTAGGTTTATGCAGTGACTGTGGAACAGAAATGAGGTAATGAGAATACATCACCCTTCACGGAGGAGGAAATCCTTATGTCTATCTGTACAGGACGAAACAAGGAAGCACCAGGACCGGACGGGATTCAAATTGAAGTACTAAAAGCGCTGAAGGACAAACTAATACCAACGCTGACAAAACTATACAACGAATGTTTACGACAAACCATCTACCCTAACATATGGAAACAGGCAGAATTAATCATCATTCCAAAAGGGAAGGACAAAGATCCCAAACAACCGGGATCTTACAGACCTATCTGCTTGTATTCGGAAAACGTTCGAACGACTCTCACACAACAAAATTCAAACACACAGACAAACAATAGGTTTACATACAGGACAATAGGGCTTCCGAAAAGGACGCTCAACAGAGGACGCCATCAACCACGCACTAAATACTGTTAGAAACTCACAACACAAGTACGTAACACTAATCATGATCGACATAAAATGGGCTTTTAACAACCTCTGGTGGTTCACATTATTTAGTATACTTATAAACAAAAATTACCCACAACAACTATACCATATACTAAGAAGCTACTGTAGAGACAAATACGTCACATTAAATGGCACACACACAATAACGACACATACTAGCAAGGGATGCCCGCAGGGCTCTGTCTGCGGCCCCATCTTCTGGGACATTGTTATTGAAAATTTACTGGAGAAACTGGATACTGTTGGAGCGGTGTCGTCTGTAGTGGCGTACGCAGACGACATATTACTAGCGGTGGAAGGTGACTCCAGGAGGGAACTCGAAACAAACGCAAACAAAGCACTACATACAGTACAGAAATGGTGTACAGAAAACAAAACGTGTATTGCCCCACAAAAAACAACCTACATAATCATGAAAGGGACCCTCGCACGAGACCCAAACATAAAACTACACTACTCCAAAATCAAACGAGCAAAATCCAAAAAATACCTAGGGGTAATACTCAACGAAAAACAAAATTACGAACAGCACATAAACACCGTATGCACAAACGCCACAGTCACAATGCATACAATAGCGAGCCTAACACAAAGGCAATATAAAATACCACTCCAATGCGTAAGACTTTATCTCAACAGCGTACTTGCGGCCATGATTTGTCATGCTGCAAGTGTCTGGGCGGATAGGACAAATTATATAACACCCACATCGAAAATAAACAGCGCACAACGAACAACACTCATACGATTGACAGGAGCATACAGAACAGTCGCACACGACGCAGTTTATGTAACACTCGGGACATTACCACTAGACTTAAAAGTCGAGCAATGGGCAGCAACATATTGGTTACACAAAAATGAACCGGACAGAATCGTACAACTTCTTAAAACGAATAACATAAGGACAAAGAAACAAATAAAGGACAAAATACTTGACGAATGGCAGACACGATGGACAAACAGCAGCACAGAAAGACGAATATATACACTAATACCGAACATAAGAGAAAGACTGAACACAAAACATATCATACCGACGCAAGGACTAATACACTTTATAACAGGACACGGACCGTATCCAACATACAAATACAGAATGAAATTAACGGACGGCAACCAATGCACATGCGGACAGGTAGGAACGCCTGAACACTTAGTATTAAACTGCACAGAATTACAGCAAGAACTACAAACTGATAGACGAGCACTACAATATATGAACACTAAAGACATGATTTGAAACGAAGACAGCTTCCCACACATAAACAGAGCTGCACAAATAACAACGACAATACTGCACAAAAGACACCTCGAAGAAAATAATTAAACTAATACAATCAATCCCGGAAGTGACTAATTTACCGGAAGTGACATATAACCAGATGTGACAAGTGCTACGGATACCAGGAGCAAATACTCCTCAGGAACCGCGCACTCAACGGACTCAAAATGCCTAGTGCATTGCAACAATGAGAGCCAAAGACATAAGATATGCACCAATAAGGGCATATCGATTAGGTATAGTTAGTTATAAGAAATTACTAACCTGGTGGTGGAAAATAAATTAGTAGATTAAGGCTCTTTACTAACAACAGAATAAGAGTAATATTAGGTATCAAATAACCAATATGAGGCAAAAACTATCAAACAATATCTTTTAGAATTAGTGTAGATCGTATCAAAACAAATAACATTAGAATAAGGTATAGACCAAAACTCAAAAAATAGCACGTAAGAAATCACAAAATGTAATGTACATATAATATTGTAGTAAAATAGATAAAGTAGCACAAACTAACTTTTTGAAATAACAAATAGCACTAACACTAAACACCAAACACCAAACAACACCTACACTGCTTGCGTACTGGGATCGCAAAACATCATGAACACTCACGCATAAAGCACAAACGCACATAACCTGCACACATAACTCAACAAAGACACAAACTACACAAAGTGCCAGAGTCGCAAAGCCTGCGATGCATCCGTGATTGCCGGCTGCCGATGGTCACGCAGCACGCAAATAAGCCAAGTCGTAGCCAATGATCCAGATTTCCGGCTGCCGATGGTCGGGATCAAAGGCAAAGACTCATATGAACACAAGCGCTACGCTAATTCCAACTTCAATGGCGCAATCACACACACACAAGCACACACACACACACACACACACAATACACACATACAAAACAAAATAAAATACCAGAGTTACAAAGCCTGCGTGTATCCGGGATTTCCGGCTACCGATGGTCACGGAGCACGCAAAACAGGCCAAGTCAAAGCCAACGATCCCAATTTCCGGCTGCCGATGGTCGGGAGCGAAGGCAAAGACTAACAGAAACAAGCAACAAAACAACAAAGCCAATGGTACCTATACAAATACACAGATCCACAAAAAAACACCCACATACAAACGCAAACACAACACACTACGTTCAGCACATACAACAATCATATTACAAACCAACACCAAAATAAGTAGGTGCTGCCTCCTCGTGGCAGGGATGGTAACGAAGTGTAGGTCATAGACAGACTGGAGAAGGGGTGAGCAATAACCGTTGAGAGACGGCAGATGCCCTGGAGAACACATAGACTCCGCGACTATAGTAACGGAGTAAGGGTGAACCATATCCAGAACAACTGCAACAACTCAACGGTGCACACAATGTCTCCACGCTGCAAGACTGGAATAAAAATCCTAGACACGGCCAAAGCACCAACTGTCTTAATTGTTAGACGATAGACCAAACAAAACTGTTAGTAAATAAAAAAAAGTGACTGTGGATACGGTTTAAAATGCTAAAGCTTTTAAAATATACCTCCACCTTTGCCATATTTTAAGTATGAAGGTTAAATTGGTTTATAATATGAAATTTAGATGCTCGCTTCTACCCTCACACGTTCTAAAAGCTTTTGGAAAATATTCTTATACTTAAATACGACTGTTAAAATATGTTTATAATATGACCTTTGAAATGCTATCTCATATACGCTATACTTCATAAATATTTACATCTGCCAGATTATGAAAATTAACTTTTAGCTTCCTAAAATATTACAGTAGAATTATTAATTTTTACACTAACGATTTGAAAAGCGTTTCAAATTGTAATTTGTTGTTTCTAGATGCTGAATCACAAAATAAGTTACTAAATGAATTATTAATGCCCTTTTAACACTCAAAAATCACAGCATAATCCCCCTATTTGAAAACAAATAAAAACTAATTTTTGTTTTTCATTGGTGTTCAAATACACTCTTAAATTCAATTACTTCCTACCTGACTATTTATACTTTTATGTACAACTATGATTTATACATATTCCCACTTACAACTATCTATTGTTTACCATTATTATATACACCTATTATTACTAACTATTATTTACACCTATATTTATTTGAATATCACTCTCTTTTTAATTTGTAGAGTCATTCTTCTTACATATTTTATGACACGGACTCTTAATTTCTCTCCTATCTCAATTACTAGTCTTGATTGTTTCTCGGAAAATTAAAATTAACATATCATTGACGTACTGACTAAACACTCGCGCAAACGCCCCTAAATTTGCCTGCTTGGCGTTACTCAATGCTATACTTGACTTGGACAAACCATACGGTACCACTTTGAAATTATATATTTTTTCTTCCGCGAAAATCCTGTCTACCCTCTAGAATTTTTATGTAACGGAATTAACCAGAAAGAATTCCACAAATCAAGCTTACTGAAAATTAGTTTACCACTAACCTAGTTAAAAGATATGGATGGTTGACAATGAAATTGCGGTTTAGTCCGTTGGTTAATTTTTCTTGCATCTAAACACAAACGAATGCTATTATCGTTTTTCTTAACAACTAGCATCGGGTTTAGAAAATGTGTATTCGAATATTCAGTTATGCCATCCTCCAACATTTTTGCTAACTTACAATTTACTTGTTCTCTATATGCTGCAGGTATCGGGTATATTTTAGAATTCAACAGTTCTAAATTATCCACCTCTACAACATGCTCATAACCTAGCGCCGTGCTCGCATCCACGCCTACTAATTCTGTTTCTTCAACAGTGCCTGAACTTCATCTAATTTCTTCTTCGGACATTTAATAGTATCTAACAAATTTACTCCTCCATCATATATCTCCATCAAATTCACACTTAACCCCACGTCATCTTCTGTGACATCATAACTATCTTGCCAGAGCAATTACATATTTCTAACCTTTATTAACCGTTTCTCCATGTCTATAACCAGACCTAACTTCATCATACGGTCCATCCCTAAAATGCTTTTAAATTTTAGTCTAGGAACAATCACAAATTCCTGTTCACGGCTTAACAAACCTATCCATACCTTTAACACAACAACGCTATTTACTACATCAAACCTTTTTTTTTGGGGCTGCTAAATGACTCCCCTTAATTGGCATAATTCTATCACAAATTTCTTCTTTAATTTCTTTCACAAATTCATCTGATACTAAACTCGATTCTGCTTCTAAATCGAGCAACGATTTTGCCTTATAATTTAAAATTTTAACCTCTACTATCGGTAAACAAACTTTTTCAACTATTTCTGGCTCCAATAATCCTCCTCAATCGTCATAAATGCCCACGGATGTACATATCTACATATTTCTAACCCTAGTGGCTTGTCTTTTATTGAAAATTCTGTCTCCAATGCGTCTCACCATTCGGTCCCACTTGTCCCTCTAGTACCACGGCATACGTTCGACTAACTTCAGATCAGCCCCTAATTCCATTATTTCTGGTGCCGGTACTAGGTTGCGCTCTAGAGATTTCCGGTGCGGTATTTTGACGTTGCACACACGGTCCCTGATTTGTGCTTTTCGTACCGCTGCTACTCCGATGATAATCATTGTTATTATTATTGTTCAAGTTTTTATGGTTTCTATAATATGCTATACCATTAAATATTGGATCCCTACTAATAACTTATTTTAAATTATTGACCACAGTAACAATTACAAATCAAAAACTTGAAAATTATTGTATACTTTGAACTAGACTCAAAGGTGTGGACCTTAATTACGGGTTCTTTTCGTGGGCTACTTAAAAGCATGAAATGAAAAATTACCGAATTCCAGTTACGTGGTTTTATTCTCCACAATAATAAAGAAAAATAAATATCCTATTTAACGCTTATATTCACTACTAAAAACAAAAACCTAAAAGGGTACAAAACAACCGTACTGCACCCCTCCTATTCTAGCTAAAATATTATTAACTATTCAGGGTCAAACCACAACCGGACATAGGTAGAATAAACTTATGTATTAATAATAATGCTAGCAACCACTTATCCTAAATTATGCTAATATTAGTAACTCGAATTTTCCGCGCCGATACTGTTTCACTTTCACGCGCCTTTGAAGTTTATTAATATAATTCTTTCCTCAAGTTCCGCGCTTTGATAACGTTGGCGAAGTAAAATATAACACCAAACGTAAATAAAATAATGTTAGATAGTGGCCCCTTCCTGTACGAGGTTGCTCGTATACAAACGAATTATCATTCTCAAAACAAACAATTACCTTTTCACAAAACACGTCGCGGTTGAAAGCAGTACTGGATAATATTTGTAACGAGATCACCACTATCTACAAACCGTGAATTCTAATATTTCTTCATAACAAAAAGTTGGAGCATATTTAAATACTGTAAATGTATACGATACCTACAGGTTTTACTCTGTTGTGAATCCAAACTTAGCACTACGTCACTTTTTCATTTATTCCGTAAGCTTTAATTTCTAAAGCATCACTTTTACAAACGATACCACATTAAATTCTTAACACGAATATAAACATAAAATTATCACCTAAAAATCACATTTCTTAATGCATATCTCGTCTGACGTCTCATTCAGCCGACAGACCAGGCGCAACTAACTGATTACGTATATGCCCGCACCATCGTTCGTACCCCTGCATGCGCTACACGGATAACTAACTTACATATACTTACTTACTAGAACACAACATGGTTTTTGATGCAAGGACAGAATTTTCAGAAGAGGGAAGATATAATTTAACGAAATAATTATGTATACCGGGGGTGCCTAGTACATCCCCCCCCCAATTAATTAGTTATTTTAAGGAAACTAATTCATTTCACCCGCCTGAGGCACAACGGAGTCAACCGGTACCACATAGGGTTTCAAATTAACAATTAGCCGACTACACTTTTTAGCGTGCCGATCCCTTCTTTTCTCGGCTGTCGTACGCAACCTATCTCTAGCTATCATACGAAAGTCCCTAATCTTACTCGCGGATCCAAAATGACCGGGATAACAATGCTCTTCCAAGATAATTGGAATTATTAAATCTTTTGGAATACATATCCGAGGACCTTTGTTGACTCCCCGGATTCCCCGCTTAAAACGTATCCCTCCATGCACAACGTACCAATCGTCTACGCGCTTCTTAACCCCTTCTTTTACCAAGCTCTGCCTTAACTGTCATCCATAAAGAGTCCTTAGACTGCCCCATTTGTATACTCCGGATCCCTTTTTTAACAATCTTCTTTAAATCCGGACATTGCATTACAAAAATATGAACGTTTTTATTATCTGGAGTTTCCATAATACTCTCCCCTTTTGAAACTATTGGAAATCGGGACAACGAATCGGCAATAACATTTTCCGACCCCTTACAATATTGGATATTAAACGAATATTCCTCGATCTGTCTCCTTACTTCCTCCTTATAAGCGTGAGGCACCGGTTGTTCCGAAAATACATCACCATAGTCCTCAATAAACCTAAATAACTGTTCCTTTTTATTTTGATTAAAATTTTCCGCTTTCCGGACCGCTTCCCAAACGTCTTCGTCCGAATATCTTCGCCTTTTTCCAATATGTGTTTTGTGTTTTGTGAAAAGGTAGTTGTTTGTCTTGAGAATGATGATTCATTTGTAATACGAGCAACCTCGTACAGGAAGGGGCCCCTATCTAACATTATTTTATTTACGTTTGGTGTTATATCTTACTTCGCTAACGTTATCAAAGCGCGGAACTTGGGGAAAGAATTATATTAATAAACTTCAAAGGCGCGTGAAAGTGAAACAGTATCGGCGCGGAAAATTCGAGTTACTAATATTAGCATAATTTAGGATAAGTGGTTGCTAGCAGTATTATTAATACATAAGTTTATTCTACCTATGTCCGGTAGTTGTTTGACCCTGAATAGTTAATAATATTTTAGCTAGAATAGTAGGGGTGCAGTACGGTTGTTTTGTACCCTTTTAGGTTTTTGTTTTTAGTAGTGAATATAAGCGTTAACTAGGATGTTCATTTTTCTTTATTATTGTGGAGAATAAAACCACGTAACAGGAATTCAGTAATTTTTCATTTCATGCTTTTAAATAACTCACGAAAAGAACCCGTAATTAAGTGTCTATATTTTTGAGTCTAGTTCAAAGTATACAATATTTTTCAAGTTTTTGATTTGTAATTGTTACTGTGGTCAATAATTTAAAATAAGTTATTAATAGAGATCCAATATTTAATGGTATAGCATATTATAGAAACCATAAAAACTTGATAAAAATAATAACAATGATTTCGTAACATTTTATTGGCTCTTTTTGAGCTTTAAAATTTGATTATATTGAAGAATGTCCCTAAATCTTACTCCATGAGAAATCTCACGATGGTGAGTAAATACAGTCGATGTGGGGCGTGTTGTAAAGTACAGAGAGACTGCCCTTTTTGAATGGACAGTACTACTATATCGCAAATCATAATAGTTGATGGGAAAAATGTTTCCTCGTGTTTGTAATAATTGGAGATTATGGGGCATTGGCTTGCCAAAGTGGTTAGGATTAAAATTATTATTATTATTTTACACGTTACTATATTTACTACTAGTTTAGTAATAAATTATTAACTAGGATACTTGCAGTCTCAATGTAGAAGCAACTCGTTGGTTGAAAATTTGTGTAGCATATTTCACTTTCATTTTTTTTATTTTATCGGGATAGACATGTTCGTCACATAGGTGTGACAGCACTCTCAATTCTTCGTGGACTTTGGGGCCAGTGTCCAGTTCATATAAAGCAATTAATTATATCACTTCACTTTGCCATTTGATGTTAACGTCTAAATATAATTAATTTATTCAAAAAATTATTTCTTATCCTTTTTAACAAGTGAGGGGGATCATAAATTGGAAAAAGTTTTAGGCAGCTGATTTCAAAAAACCCAGACCTATATTCTTCTCCTTTTCTAAAGTATACTGCTTTAGTATCAGTTACCAAGGAGCGAATAACTCGGCAGTTGGTTGAAGACAGGTCACAAACAATAGCGGCAGGTTTAAAACCAATTCCGATCAAAGAAATTATAATTTGCCACAATAAGTTTTTGATTTGTAGATACTTTGCTCTACCTCCGCTAGAAAATACATAAAATATTGGCTGTTTGAAAGATTTTTTATTCCCCGGAGCATAATGACAAGGCAATGATCGGCTAATTCCATCGAGCTTTGCCACCTCCCAAATCTTCAAACCCTTCTATAACGCCTTTATGTTTATTAAAATGAATGGAAGGCATTATGGCTATTTCGTCAAAAACAACCGAAACATATTTGTCAGTTGGCCCTAACTTGCCGCAAACCTTCTTTAGTGATAAAACACATGTGGCATGACACCTGGTTGAAAGTCTATTCAATGCACTTTTATTGGATAAAATAAATAGCTTTGACAAAAACCTATAGCATTTTGAACTTTGTTTATATAATGTCAAAGCCAATATTTATTCATCCAGCAAAAAGCGTCGCAGTTTTGCGCTTTTTGTGAGCTCATGCAGTTGGCAGTTTATAAACTGAATAGCAGAATTATTCAATTTTGAAATGACTTCTTCCAATCCGCGTTTACAAGCATACTTTTCAGCAGCAGCTAACCTTTCTTTAAAGGTGGTTTTTATTATCAGGTTTCATTTTAATTTCTTATTTAATTTTTGCATGGGTCTATACAAAATGCTCTCTTTTGGAGATAGTTCTTTAGAATCCATACTTTGTGTGGCATTTGATGTTACAGCTGAAAGAATATTACAATTACTATATGTAAGATGTTAATTACTAAGATAATTTAATACGCTTGGCATCGCTGGTTAAACAAGGTTGTTGTGGAAACACGGCACATGGGCATTGATGTACCGGCGGCGAACAGTAACAGACATGTCATTGGAATTACGGACAGTGCTCAGACAATACACTATAAACCACAAAAATAAAAAAAATTGATAATCTTACATTTAGTTTTTCCATGTGACTTGCTTTTGACATTAAGTTCATAATGAACTTTTGGAGTGGAACTTGACTCAATTTCGTTGCAGCTTGACTGAAGGTATTCATGCCAAAAAGTATATTTATCAGTTGAAACTATACTACTGCTGCAACTTGGCTGCCCAAGTTTCGACGTACTTACATTCGCACGAGGTTCTCAAGAATCTAAAAATTCAACACAGTTAAATAACTACTAACGCAAGTAGTGCAAACGGAAATTAAGGATACCACAACTACAGTAGGGTGTTGGTACCGGTCCTGGCGCCTCATTTGCTCCAGCATCCTCATTTGCTCCCTCATTTGCTCCCTAATTTGCTCCCTCATTTGCTCCAGAATCCCTCATTTGCTTTCGAATCCCTCATTTACATGTAAATTCCCATAAGGAGGAAATGAGGAGGAGTGACTCTCTCCTTCCGCATTTGCTCCCTCATTTTGCTCCCTCATTTGCCCCTTCATTTGCTCCCCGATTTACAAATAAATTCTCTTAAGGAGGGAAATGTGGAGATGAATCTTATAAGGAGGAAATGTGGAAATGAATTTCATAAGGAGGGAAATGTGGAGATGAATCTCATAAGGAGGGAAATGCGGAGATGATCTCCGTTTTAATCGACTAGCCATTGCATCTTTCGAGATAAATATATCTTGCATTTTCATCTTAGCATCCTCATTTGCTCCCACATCTGAACCAAATAGTTTTCTTCGGCTATCCATTTTTTCATCTTTTGAGATAACCCTATCTTGTTTGGTATCAATTAATATTAAATTTTTCTCAGCTACCCGAATCTCTAGAAATTTCTTAGATTGCATCATCCTCCAGAGAACTACCCTAATTTTACCGGTAGCGCTTTCTGACCCGTCCTTATAAATTTTTTAGTCTAGAATTTTACGCAGAATTTGAATCTGCAAACAGATTTGCAAAAAGATCACCCCTTACAAAGTAATACCCCTTTAAAGTCCTAAACCTCTAAATTTTGCTCTTTGCTCTATAACTTAACAAATAGTTTTCTTTGACTAGCCATTGCATCTTTCGAAATAAACCTATCTTGTTTGGTATCAATTAATATTAGATTTTTCTCAGCTACCCGAATCTCGAGGTATTTCCTAGATTGCATCATCCCCTAGAAAGCTACCCCAATTTTAAGATTTTTGCTGGTAGCGATTTTATAGTCATCCTTATAAATTTTTTAGTCATGCGACACATCAAACTAACCTAGAATTTTATGTAAAATTTGAATCTGCAAACAGATTAAAAATCGGTCCACCCCTTAAAAAGTTACAAAGTGTTTGTTTTTCCACAACTCAATAGTCCAGCAAATATAGCTCGTATGTTAGACGGGAACAAAACTCCATATTGTTAGGGGCGAAAGCCAAGAATTCGTCAAAGTTCTGCACAGGTATTTTAACTTTTTGTATAGCATCACCCGTGTCTCTCACATTTTCTTGCCTAGGAACACCATTCTTCTTTTGAGGTTTACGCAGATCCAAATGCCTGCTTAACGTTCTTCTGGGTATACCATATAGCCTACTTGCAGAGTTAATACTTATACCCTTTTGCATTTCACTAATTGCTTTCTCTAAAGATTCCTTGGTGTGCATCTTTCAAATATAAGTTTAAACTGATTCAAATTGAAAATAATATTCCCTTATATACCAGCATGACAGAAATGCGCATGGGTATGGGTGCGCACGCGCAGGGGTGTGCATGGACAGGGGATGCGCGCGCGCAGGGGTGCGCATGGGCACAGGCGTGCTTAGGCGTACACCGGAATACGTGAGAAACTGCGTTGGATCACCCAAAATCTTATTAATATTAAAACAACATAGATTTTATACTATTTTATTAAAAATATATACAAAATATTTAATTGCGGATAAGTCTATTAACAATTTCCGTAAACGAATTATATTCAAACATAGTCATGTATAATTAAAGCATAAGTCTTCATCGACGGTTCAAAATTTCTTGAAGCTTCTAATTCCATTCTTACATCAACCGTTGCATCCTTGATGCTTTCAAATTGATGACGACAGTCGATTACAAAGACGGGTGAGTCTTTAAACTTGCTATAGTCCATTAAACATTTATTTGACGATTTGTTCGGATAGTATTTTTTCATAAAAGATGCATAAGACAAGTACGCTGGCAAGTAGTTGTTCTGCTCGAAATCCAAATTTAATCGACCTTGAGGGAATACCTGAGAGTTTAAAAACACTTTGTCATTGGTTATATTGGCATTCGTAAAGTTCGTAGCATTTTCTTTTTGCCTGTCGTACTTCCCATTTTGCAGCGTCAGTAATATCCACCGAGCCTTCTCTGTTTCGTTCGATACTTTAATTCTCCATACTTGCGACTTTGATTGTGTTAGAGACGGTAATTCGTGTACTTCCCATTTTCTGAATGCGACCATTATAGATGATTGATTTTGCATTTCCGAAAGCAGCGAAACCTTGGCGAAGTCACTTAATGTTATATGCGGAACCTCCCATGAAATACGTTTTATTTTGAACGTTACTGTATTTCCAATCGACTTGTAGCAATTTACGTCCGACTTGGATCTGATTAAAATCAGCTCTTGAGGCATGTTGACGATAGTTTTCTTGTAATCTTCAAAAAACGCAACTAAAGCGCAACTAAACCGTCCATCTTGGAATATGGTATCGGGCTTCCACCCGGTATGTGTTATAGCCTATCTATTATTAAGGGATTTTATTTTACGAGAATTTCCTGTAAGCGAATAGAGCCCACGGCAAGTTCTGATGGAAAATGGCCCGAAGTTGAGGAAATCTCAAAGGCAAAGCGGCTAGCCGAACTATATGCTCTGGGTGGAACATGAGCTGTGGGTCGGGGTTGAATTGCGACCAAAACTATGAAGAATAAGGCGCCACCGAATTTTTCTATACGAAGAAGACTTACTTAAGTCCCTTGTACAAGGCGAATGCGGAAACCTTTATTCAATAACCGCTATACAATTTATTAAAGACAACATAATCCCTAAAGTTTCTTACCTTATGGCTCGACTTTGACCTTTATTCTTCACTGCTACACCTGTGAACAGATTAAACAAAGAATAGCACTGTTTGTGCATTTAAACTCAAAATTTTTAAATTCAATTCGAATCAACTTTCATTCATTCTAATTAAAAAGAATAGTCTTGATCAAAATAAAAATCTATTCCTCTTGTATTCAGTTAACGTGCTTTTTACAAAACATCTTTTCAGTTTTTATATAATTTTGATTAATTTAATTCATGAAAATTATTTACAAAGGCACTGGATATAATAAGTACCATTCAGTTTAAAATGTGGTCATTTCTATAAGAAATATCTAGCCAAATTTTATTTAAAAATGATTAAGCCTGAAGTTGCTTTCTGAACAATTACTTACAAATAACAATATCTGTTGGTTTGAGTAGATCTACCATAACCTCACAATAAATTATTCCAGTCAGCTATTACTGAAATAGTAAACATAGAAGTTTAATTTCTAATGGTTCGAGCAAACCATGTTTCAAATAATAATATCTATTTTCTTAAATAGGAGAATTTACTTTCTCTATCACATAATGACATCTTCCATAGTTTCAGTGTATTAATAAAAGATTTAGAAATGAAAAATTTACAGGTTCCTGTTGCTTAATATTGAAAAATATATATAGTCTGTCCTTGACCTATTTTGAAGTTCAAATAACTTGATTAAACAAAAAATTATCTATCTACTATATTCATAATTCAGCTAACATACGAAAACAAATTTACATACCAGATGTTCATCTAACAGAAAAATACCTGCTAGGCGTCTTGCATCAGCATTTAAATAAAGGAATCTCCAATTCAGTACAAGTAAATTTGCTGCTTACTGAAGCTCCAAACTACATCACGGCATCCATTTTAAGTAATTGATACTCGTCAGATCCACACTCGAACATTCTGTAAATTCTTAAATTTTCTTCTTGTGCATTTATTCAATTTGCGTTAAACAAAACTTCTGTTAACTAGAGGTTGCATGTTTCTTCAAAGCTAAACATCATTTCCAATTTTCATATCATTTACAAACTGCATATTAATTAAGGTTGCGTTACGTATAAATTAAAGTTACGAATATTATTTCCAAGTTATATATTATATCATAAGTTGAATACTATATCGAAAGTTGCACTGAAAAATCTTTACTTAATATGGTTACAGAATCAATTCTACTTACTGTCAACCACCGGCCCTTCGACCAAATTAATTTCTCGTCATCTGCGAGCTATTTTCCAGCAAGTGGACAACAAAAATGAGCTTTGGAGACGACATTCTCTCCTGAAAACAACTTTAAATCGCACGTGCTTCCAACACGTAGATACTTCAAACGCCATTCCTCGGGTTCAAGGAACAATTCGACTTGTTTTCACCACATCTGTATTGGAAGTGCCCATATCACGCGGGTTACCGCCTGGCAACAAGATTAACCTTACAATTGCCTAACAGAGGGAGCTCTAGGAATGACACTAAATGAAAAGTTTATTTTGTCACCGTATAAATTAAATTTTAAATTTAATTGAAAGCTAATATTTTATTGGACAATAAGTAATATTTATTTAGTGGATTGTGTAGCATTATTATGCATTATATTGTTTTTTATTAAATAAATAGATAAATTGTATGTACACATCTTGATAGGAAATAAAATCGTTACAGTGTAATAGATTTTGTTTCTGATTCTTCCATGGATACTAAACCCTTAATAGTTCTTGTAATTCCAGGTATTTTGCAGACATCTATTATTTGATTATTACCCAATTTGTATTGAATTTCCTCAAACAGAAAATATGGCGCATTTCTAGTAAATTCGTAAGCTTTAGGATCTGGTTCAGCTGCTCTAATCGGGTCTGCAGTTGTTGACGCTTCTCTTAATGTTTCCGTAGGTTTATAGGTACCCCTTATAAATATGAAACTTTCATGGGGGTATGTGATGTTATCACTGCTCTGGATTTCAATTGAAATTCGATCGTTGTTTTCTGCATTCAATGTAAAGGGAAGATATGTATAATAATCTTTCTTTATTATAGTTTCGTCTAATTTATAACCTCCAAACACATCCAATTTGGGTACGTCCTCATATTTAAGCCTTCCAAGTTTAACGTTTTCATCACCGTAGAGATCTAAGCTGCGTTTACTTCTGCCTCCCATCATTTATAACTTTTAATTCCAAAGATTTTAACAAACGTATTTCTTCTGCTGTAAGTCTCTCGACAACTTGACGCTTTGACGTCGTATTCACTTCTGATCGTCTGGGGGTGTTGTAGCGCGCTTTATATACAAAATCGATAGGCATTTTCAGCTACTTTTTATTTCCAGTCTCACACAGGTGTATGTTTCCGGTGAAAAGTTTACCAATTCACCCAAATGATCGACTAATCTGATTGTAATATTATCAATTTCTGTCAAGCTCAGTGGATAATATATGACGTGGTTAAGCTTCTTTTCTAGATTATACCCAGGTGGTACAGATAGACTGAATTCGAATATGCTGTGGGTAAGAAAATTGTTTCTGAACGATCCTGCGGTGATATTGGTTTCCACAAAAATGTTTGAGACCGATATTATGTTCACTTGCTGATTAGCGATAAGTACGGTATCTGCAGCCAATTTGCGGTTGGTAAACCCCAAGATGCTTCCAATATTGTTTTTACGGTTTGCCCCAAAATCAATCGGTATACTGCTTCGTATAGAACACTTTAATGTATTATTGTTTGCACTCAGTTTAAAATATTTTTCAATGTTCTCGTTGATGTCCGGCTTCTGACTGAACCATTTTTTGAAGACGTCCTGTATATATGCATTTATTTTTTCTAATTCGTATGATCCAGGTTCAATGGTTATTCTGCGATGCTCTGGATCGTTAAAGTATAAGATGTTGTTTCCTAGATGTATGTTTTGCACAGTGTTACAGTTACAATCCCACTAGACTCAAAGCATATTCACCGTCCTGTTTCAATTTAATTGGTGGGTAAATGAATCCTGTCGATATGACATTACCATATCCGAACACGCTCACGGTTTTAGCCATTGTCACTAAGAAACTTTAACACTAAATGTCCACAATTGTAAGTGTTGTAAGTCTGCTCCGGTACACTGCAGTAGTAAATTTTACAACCTCGAAAATATCTCTTCACTTCTTCCGGTAGTCTTAAGTCTCCAAACGAATCGTAGTAAAACACACTATTTCCACGTTTTCGGTACCCCACCCAATGTGTACCTGATCCTTTGGTGGTATCCAAATTAATCACACCCGACTCGTTGACATACGATCTAATCTTCTGTAACTGATCTCTAGAAAAGACGTTGCGAAAATGAGGAATGTTAGATGCGTGTTTCCTTATATCTACGTCGGTGAGAGCTCTTCGAGGAAACTTGCTTAGTTTTTTGATCCTTTTTTACAAATACCACACTCCTGTTTGTACGGTTTCAAGAATAATGCGGTGCCTTTTTTGTATGGTTTTAGAAACATTCCATTTCTTTTTTCCCAACAGCAATTGCTTCCATATATCTGTTGCGCGTTCGCTCTACTTAAGCTGCTCGTTGGCTGTCTTGACATCATTTACCGCTTTAGCTATCCCCGCAGCACCACCTGTTAGTGCTCCTAGGGCACTTAGTCTTGCGAATATCGGAATCAATGGCAGAAAACCGCTTTTTGCGGAACAGGTATAATACGTGGGACTTTAATTTTGTTTCTCCCACCGGCTCCTTTTATGATTTTTTTACCAATTCGAATACCAACGTCTAGTAGCTTTTTCAAGTTGTCGGAACCAACTCGATCTATTGCGGATCGTATTTTCTTCAAGAATTCACCTTTAAAACTTATTTTCTTTTTTAAGCCCATACCCATTTTTCTCTTCGCTTTCATAGCGTTTGTCACAAATTAAGCTGCATCTTTTTCTCCAAACTTTGCGTCCTTAGACTTAACTTTCCCCCAGGCTTCTTCTTCTAAAATTTTATCTGCTCGGTGTCTGGCTGGAAGATCGTCAGGGTACTTTGAGTATACAATGTCGCGGTCTTTACACAATTTATCCAATTCGTTTATTCTAGGATCACCTCTTGCTAAGCGCTTATTCAACTTTGTACCAGGACCGCAGTACTGATAATCTGGAATATGCAGTTCAAACGGTAACCTGTTTATAGCGCTGTTGATTAAACCCTCTCCAGAACAGATAATCATGTGTTTACTCAGAAAAATCTCAAACTATACTAAATAAATAAACAACAGCAAGTCTATTTATACTTTTTTCAAAAAATTTACAATATATTATAGTTTCACAAACTACTTATACAATATATTTACAATAACAATATATTTACATCAACATCTCTTGAGCTGTGATCGTAGTTGTTTACTATAACTACAACTGTCTTTTATAAAATACTCTTTCTAGTTATCACCATACCCAGAATCTTCAGAATCCGACAAATTTAAACGTCTAAACATTTCCACTAATGTTCTTGTACGTGTCACGTCTCGCACAAATATATCCGGAAAACGTATAACCAGCTCCAAAGCATTTAGTGCACTCTGATTCAATTCGTTGTAGAATAAAATATTGCCAATTCAAAATTCGCCTTCAACCAAGATTTTAATTCGTTTCTCCTCTTCAGTCAGAGTAGTAAACTAATCGCCATCATTTAAATTAGAATTAGCAACAAACCCAACTAATTCGCTGTATAATGCTGGGAAGTCACGACTTTCCAACTGTTTAAATTGATACTCCAACAGCTCTCGCATATGGAATAGTTTACGGCACTCCAATTCATTTATAACTATCGAGCTATTGCCCGTTATTATTTTTAACTGGAACGTTTCGTCCTCAGTTGTTCCAAACACTGGTGACAGAGCGATAAAAAACGGACCTCCTAGTTGTATGTGTAGATCTTCCATTTCGGGTGCACCATTTAATCGAGTGTTTAGCACGTCACGAGAAAATACGTTGATTTGAAATTCCACTTGAAAATTTGTAAAGGCTATCCAATTTTCGTATGCCAATTTCAGAACATGGTTGGTACAACATTTCTTGCTACACATCAATCGTAATGCAGGTTTTATTGTCTGGTTTATAACACACCCAATTTCCACATCATGAGGGTGTTCGCCCAATTCACTTAAACTATACGTGAATTTATTAATAAGTTTTTCGGTATACGAAATTTGTGCATTATTAACATCTGCATACTCCATTGCTTTGCACTGATATCACTGAGGTGACTGAGAAAGGATCCTATGCCGATCATCTTTTAAATGTTTCAGGATTGTTGTCGCGCATGCGTAAATTGCACACGGATGACTTAGAATGCGTAAGCGAAAAGTTAATTGGTTTTCACCGACGTGAATAGACTGGTCTGTAAACAATTAGAGTAGAAGTAATAGTTAAAGTGATCATCCGATAATTATAGTTGTAGTGCGTAAGCAAGAAGCTAATTAATTTTCACCGACGTGAATAGACTGGTTTGAAATGTAACTCGAGGTCAAAACGACGTTGGGTTTCTCTTAATTTAAAAGTAAACTACCTAATTATACCAACCAGGTATAAAAACATCTTGTGATACAATATAATTCCGTTTCTGTTTAGTCTTTAACTAGTTACAACAGCTAAAAAGTCTTTGACCAGTTTTACTTTTTTTATAGAAAAAATGTCTTCATTCGTGTGCGATGTCTGTGGTGCAGCTTTCTCCAGGAGTAACAATTTAAAACGACACCAGCTCCAACAACATGGTTTGGTGTCATATAATAAGACTGGTTTGTTCGCCTGCGATGTGTGTCCGGCATCCTTCACCCGTAGGGACAACCTTAAACGGCATAAGGATACCAAGCATGGCGTGGTGGAACCTGTTGCTGGACCTTCCGGAGTCAAACGATCGGCCGCACCGACAGTTGAGGGACCTGCCTCCAAGAGGTTGCGGAGATGTGAGGAGCGTGGTGTGGCGTTGCCAACTTGGCAGCCCACCAGCGCTCCAACGCGCACAAGACTGCTACGACTAGGGTACTCGACGGAGGCGATGGTGTGGAAATGGTAGCTACGGTGTTTAAAAACAGAATCGCTACATACAGAATTAAAAATACTAACGCTGGTGGTATGTACTTTTTTTTAAAAACATTTGAATGAGTGTTTAACTTAGTTATTTCTAGGTATCCTAGACTTCCTCCGCACGCAACGCGAGAGGTTCATCGCCTTAGTCGGGGAACAGTTGGGTATACACACATCCCTCAAGATCAACTTGGAGGTGTTTGGTGGCTACACCAAGATGGGAGTGCCAAAGGGTGTTGAGGACGTGAAATCTTCAACACCCGAAACATGATTATCACGTCATCCAGCGATCTGAAGGAGATCTACAACTCCTTTGTGGAGAGGATGTCAGCTAAGTCAGACGAATTTCAAAAACGAGATTCTGGTAAGTTTTGAAAAATTATTATTTTGTTTCTAATTTTTTAAATTTTAGGATGGACTCTGAAAAATGTACTGTACTTGGAAGTGAATGTAAACAAGTACAACCCTTTGCAAGGGATCCTCATACATCGAGCTTCCCAAATGGGTAAGGGAGAAACATGCCATCGTCAACGTGCAGAACCAGGATAATGCATGCTTTGCGTGGTGTGTTGTGGCAGCCCTACACCCCGTTAATAAAGATCCTCAGAGAGTGGCTAAGTACCCCCATTACAGCACCATATTAAACTTGAATGTCATCAATTTCCCTATGGAATCCAAGAATATACCCCGGTTCGACGAGCAAAACAACGTCAGAGTCAACGTGTTTGGTATAGAAGGAAAATCGATTGTGGGACCTTTGCATTTTACCCAGAAGAAGAGAGCACGGCATGTAAACCTTTTACATATCCAAGATGGTAAAAAGGAACACTTTTGTTTAATTAAAAACTTGAATGGGTTGATCCGAAAACAATTATCAAAGGATGAACATCACAAATGGTTGTGTGATGGATGCCTGATATATTTTCGTTCGGAGCATAAGCTACGCAAACACGCAGAATACGAGTGTAACCATGTCGCCACCACCATGCCCAACCACTTCAACAGCGTATTAGAGTTTACGAACGTGCACAAACAGATGAGGGTACCGTTTGTTGTGTACGCGGACTTCGAAAGCTTGTTGAAGCCTATTTCTTCGGCAGCACAGGACCCCTCCGGCTCCTTTACTAACAGCACCCACCAACACGAACCACACAGCTTC
Source organism: Platerodrilus igneus (assembly GCA_036346225.1). NCBI lineage: Eukaryota > Metazoa > Arthropoda > Insecta > Coleoptera > Lycidae > Platerodrilus > Platerodrilus igneus. Next base: position 62,193 of record JARFIW010001281.1, read on the forward strand.
GCCTATTACGTTAAATGCTCCTACGATGAAACTCTTGACAAGTTTGAATTGTACAGAAGAGTTGATGCCGCCAAAGTCTTTATGCAGAAGTTGAAGGAGAAAGCCCGCAGATTTGGTAAAATCCTTGAAACTAATGTACCGATGACGGCGTTGGAACCTTTAGACGAGCTATTATATTATATGGTAGATGATTGTGGTATCTGCAATAAACCACTGGGAGATGATCGAGTAAGGGATCACTGCCATCTTACGGGAAAATTTCGCTTTGCAGCACATACCCAGTGCAATTTGAAATACAAGGTACTCCATTTCATCTTGGTGGTGTTCCACAATCTTAGCGGATACGACAGTCACTTTATAATAAAGGAGTTGGGGTGTGATAAGGAACAAGTGTCAGTGATCCCAAATAACAAGGAAAGATTTATTTCTTTCACAAAGCAAGTGAGACTATATGGTGAAGAACCAGACATAGAAGATGATGATGATGAATCTATCAATTCCACAGTACAGCTGCGATTCATCGATTCCCTGCGTTTCATGGCATCAAGCTTGGATAAGTTGGTGAAAAATTTAGAACCTGATCAGTTTGTCGAGATGAGGAAGTGTTTCCCCGACGACAAACAGTTTTCTTTTCTACACAGAAAAGGTGTGTTTCCCTATACTTACGTCTTCAACGTAGAAGTGTTAGAGGAAACACAACTTCCACCTAAAGACGCCTTTTTCAACGATCTGACATCTTCAGATATAAGCGAGTACGCACAGACGGTCTGGAATACAGCCTGCTCCCAGCTTGAGTTTGGTGCTATGTTGAAATACACCAGCGTAAAATTGGACTCGCTCACGGATGTCGGCATGCATCATTTTGTAAAGAAAGGGATTCGCGGTGGTCTCACACAGTGCAGCCAACGATACGCTAAAGCAAATAACAAATACATGGCGGATTACAACCCAACCGAGGCTTCAAAATACTTAACGTATCTGGATGATAATAATCTTTATGGGTGGGCAATGAGACAGCACCTACCCATTGGCGATTTTAGATGGATGGATGCTAAAAAGATTACTCTCCTGAAAGAACGCATTTTGGATATACCCGAAACCAATGATAAAGGTTATATTTTAGAAGTGGATCTGGAGTATCCAGAACATCTACACCATACCCACAACGATCTACCCTTCTGCCCCGAAAACATGGTATCCCCATCACCCAAATCTAAGATACCGAAATTGCTAGCAACTCAGTTGGAGAAGAAAAACTACACCATCCATTATCGGAATTTGCAACAGTGTATGCGATACGGTCTCAAACTAAAAGCAATCTACCGGGTTTTAGAATTTACTCAGTCTCCATGGTTGAAGGCGTATATTGACCTTAAGACCGGGTTAAGGACGTCGGCGAAAAGCGCGTTTGAAAAAGACTTCTATAAATTGATGAATAACGCGGTGTTCGGGAAGACCATGGAGAATGTGGACAAACGCGTTGATGTGAAAATCGTGACCCGGTGGGATGTTCTGGTAATTGGTTGTGTGCGAGTACGCTAATTGTCCGACCTAATTTCCATAGTTGCACTATACTAGGAGAGGATTTGTTTATTGTGCAAATGGATTGAGTCAAAGTTACTTACAACAAGCCAATTTATGTAGGTTTCTCGGTTTTAGACTTGTCTAAAACCTTAATGCATAAGTTCCACTACGGCACGATGAGGCCTTTGTATGGTAACCAAATCCGCCTCCTTTATACGGATACCGAATCACTAGTATACAGTGTGGAGGCAAGAGACTTGTATTGTGACATTAGCACAAACATTGAACATTTTGATACTAGTGACTATCCGGCTAAAAACAAGTATAATATACCGCTGGTGAACAAAAAAGTTGTGGGGAAATTTAAAGACGATTTCAACGGCGACTTGGTGTTGGAATTTGTAAGTAGTAGGGCTAAGTCCTACTGCATTGTAGGAGAAAAGGATATTGTTAAGAAAATTAAGGGTGTTAGTCATAATGTGGTGGCGGGGATTAGTGTAGATGGTTTTAAGGATGTAGTTATTAATAATAGAGATGCCCTCATAAATACGATGGTATCAATCCGGAGTAAGAAACACGATTTGTATACACAGCTTATTAATAAAATTAGTTTATCGGGCGAAGATGACAAGCGTTACGTCATCCCCGGAAGCATATCGACCTATGCATGGGGGCATAAAGATATAAGATAGTTGTTTATATTTGTATTTATTTTATTGCGTATATATATTAGTATGTAAGTTAGTTACAAGACATACCTACCATCCCCGTCCTTAATAATTCCTTCGCTCTCGGCGATATGTGTTTACCTCAACGTGGTCTAGCTGGACGGTAAAACATATTGTTAGATTAACGACAATATGTCTTACTGACTGAAAACACGTTTCCTTTCTTTTTAAACAGCACATTAATCTTTTTTTTTGTTACCGGTCTTTTTAAACAACCCATTAATCTCTTTTTTGCTACAGGTTACTTTCAACTGCATGGGTTCGACTACACAAAGAAAATAATGTTATACTTTGTAAAAATTGTATTCAATTAGTTTGTTAAACTGTAAATCGGATAAAATAAATTATTAAACTTTTGTGTGCTTAATTTCCTTGTGCTAATACCTCTAAGTGGTTGGTTAAAGCATATGTCATAGATGAGCGAAAAATTTAGAGGTTCAGGACTTTAAAGGGGTATAACTTTGTAAGGGGTGGTTTGGATTTTAAATCTGTTTGCAGATTCAAATTCTGCATAAAATTATAGACTAATTTGATGTGTCGCGTGACAAAATTTTTTTAAGGATGACCATAAAATCGCGGCCTGCAGAAAATCTTAAAATTGTGGTAGCTCTCTGGGGGATGATGCCATCTAAAAAATTCCTAGAGATTCGGGTAGCTGAGAAAAATCTAATATTAATTGATACCAAACAAGATAGGTTTATCTCGAAAGATGCAATGGCTGGTCGAAGAAAACTATTTGGTTCAGATGTGGGAGCAAATGAGGATGCTAAGATGAAAATGCAAGATATATTTATCTCGAAAGATGCAATGACTAGTCGATTAAAACGGAGATTCATCTCCGCATTTCCTCCTAGGAGATTCATATCCACATTTCCTCCTAGGAGATTCATCTCCACATTTCCCTCCTTATGAGAATTTATATGTAAATGAGGGAGCAAATAAGGGAGCAAACGAGGGAGCAAAATGAGGGAGCAAATGAGGAAGGAGAGAATCACTCCTCCTCATTTCCTCCTTATGGGAATTTACATGTAAATGAGGAAGCAAATGAGGGATTCGAGAGCAAATGAGGGATTCTGGAGCAAATGAGAGAGCAAATGAGGGAGCAAATGAGGATGCTGGAGCAAATGAGGCGCCAGGACCGGTACCAACACCCTACTAACTACCAATTTACTTTCTTATTAAGTGAACAATACGTTATTATTTTGTACCTACATCTCTACAATAGGGATTGTGATAATGCAAAAATCCAAATGTGTAGGACTGAATAAGTTTCAAAACATTGTGTTTTTTGGTGTGTTTACATAAAATAAACAGTTTCAATATATGTGAAACGCAGGAAACTATTTGTTGGAATGCTGAAACGCTACTATTTTGATTTTAATCAAACTTTTCATACATTGACAAGCATTTTGTTAAACAATCCTTACACTATTTCCTAATTATTATTCTAATGAAATGATTTACCTGGTAAATTTAAGCCAGTTATCGCATTCAAATGAACTCTTGTAGAACCTTCGCTATATTGATGTTCCGCAAAATGCACGTGACACACTTTCTTTACATTGTATAAATACAGAGGATTCAGTTCTAAAAAATCCCTATTCCTAATTGCATTTAACCACATGTTAAGCCGTTCCATGTCCTTTTTGGGATTGGGGAACCTGTGTCTCTTCAAGGTTGCATCTTGACATTTAGGCACACAGCACTTCACGTAACCCATTTTGCAATACTTAAATCTAAAAACTATAATTGAGTGTCAAATTGAAATTTACCTATAAATCTACAAAGGAATAGGTTCAGTTTACAAGCAGTAGGTGGTATATATTTAGCTCCTGTTAGGTATAATAAACAGGATCACAAATACGCAATACCTGAGAAAATTAATCATAACAAAGGTATGCAGAAAAACTAATATTGCAATTTCTTTAAGCTAACAGTGCAATGTACTTTAAAATATTTAAGCACTTACCTGTTGAATCTAACATAAATGTTCACGATGAAAATAAAAGTCCGCAACTTATATTCTAAATTATATTACACTACAAATAAAACAATCACAACCACTATCAAATAGAAAATTTTAATAAGCAAGAGGTTAGGTTTCTACCAGAGACAACTAAATATAGGAGACGATTTGTTCAATTGGAACATAATAGGACCGCATTCCTATAGCGCATTGCGCATTGCGGTGGTTTCTTTAACTACGTGACAAGATTCACAACGACATACGCCCTTGATCTTGTTACATGCCAAAAATCGGCTATGTATCACATTTAGATTAAGTATAAATTATAAGGTAGTTCCCGCGAATATTTTAAATGAACTTGTCAATTCCATCATTCCGGACAGTTGCGTTTGCTCAAAAGAATGCGCAGGCGCGGAGTGAATGGCACAAGTGCGCACCATTAATCTACTAGACCTCAAGCCAAGAACATCTACCGGTGTTGCGTGTCTGTCTTTTCTCTTTTTAGGACATAGGTTCCTGTATCCTATCTTGCCTTATCGTGCCTCTACCTGTATCTTTCTCGTCCTACCTACGTACGAGGTGAAAAGAGGATGGACGTATTTGGAATCTGAAACAACGATGGCGTAGCCTACCACATCAAAAACAACGCGATAGCCCTGGGATTTGGCGGTAAGGTGCGATTTAAGTGAGTACATTGCTTTTAATTATATTGTAAATTTAATCATTGTATCACTTTTAAACGTGTTTAGTATTTGATACAAATGTCGCGTAATTTGCCGCGTAATCATGTTATATTAAACGATTGCGTAATAATGTGGAACGCGGGAAACCGTAACTATCTATCTCTGTCTTACTTACATAAAACTGTTGGATAGAATAAAAGTTTGAAATTGGGCATGTTATTCGTGTTTTGTTTTGTCAAATGCAAATTTATTTATTGTGTTTGTGAAATGTGAATTTTTGTTAATATCCCAATGTAATTTAAATAAAGTAAAATCTTAAATTGAAATGCTGACAGACTTTTGTTCGATGAAACGTGTATGTAAGTACACACGTTACCATGAATATGTATATATTAAAATGTTACATTTTTTAGGTTATAATATGTGTTTAATATCAGATACAAGTATTTAATATAAAATGGAAAGTCATGGATCTATAGGAAAATTAACTTATGGCTGCGCTGCAAGGAACTGTAGAAATGCATACTATACAAAAATTATAAATGAAAACTACAAGAACAAGAGTTTCTTTCGGTTTCCTGAAAAAGATATATGCCGGAGAAAACTGTGGTTTACGATTATGAGTTTAAATAAGAAAATATCGTAGCGATTTGTATAGAGATAAACAACAAATTTTAAACTGAATTAGGTATGATAAGAAAAAATTGCAAATAATTAAACATAAATAACATTATTCTGTAAATAATTATGTGATAATGCAATACTGATGTCATTTAATAATTTTCTTCATATTTACTGTCTACGTCAGTTGCGGCTACTCTATAAGTGCTGCTGAGCTGCAGAACCATCAAGAACCAGCAACAAACAAACACATTCAATAGTATAAAAGAGATCGATTACCAGCCACTAAAAGTATTATGAATTCCTAAGTTGGATGTCCATAACAGTCGGTCAATAATACAGTAAACATGCAATTCTAAACGACAAAAAGAATCGGTAAAATCACTGTCTAACTACATTGTGCTGCAGATCTTATTTGCGAGTTCGGATAAGCGTCGGAACATTTCGCGCAAATACGATCATAGTAAGAGACGGTCTTATTAAGCCAAGCTCAAGCTGCATAAATTGCAGCGCATTTTTCTATTGCTATTCGAATCGTTCACAAGTTTTGTGTGCTTTCTGGTTCTTGTAGACATCGTGTCACGCATTTCATCTTTCGTTATCTTTAAAAATTTCATATCCGCTATTTTAATATCATATTAACCCATCACCAGTTATTCACGGATTAAAAACTGAATAAACATTTGCGTTTGAAATTTTAGTGTATAAGTAATAAGTTTGCATATTAGTGTAATTATAATTAGGTTCACCAACAATAAACTTTTACACTGCTCCCTGAGGACGTTTGCTACATCAATCGTTTCTAAAATGGATGTTATTTTAAATTTAAGTGAAAAATGGTTCTCTCAGCTTATTTTTCAAGAACGATTAGCTATTAAAGATCCGGGTCGTCCTATACAGATATTTATCAAATGTCCACTGTTGAAACCGAACTCAATTTTCTACTCTAAACCGTGTAAAGACTTTTTTAAGAAACTCGATATGTGAAGATAAGTTAACGGCCCTTTCAATGCTGTCAATTGAAAAAAATCATAACTTCAGTTCCCGATTTTAATGAAAAAGTGATTGACCAATGTGATACAAAGAAAGATAGATGTTTTTCACTCATATTTAAGAAAAAACACTAACATATTTTTACATTAGCGATACAGCACTACCAAATATATTCGGTACGAGCCGCCACATAAAAATGTTCACTGTAATCCACAATTATTTTTTCTGCTTACAGAAATCAATATGCGATTATAAAGACAAATATAAGAATATAGAATTTAATTTTCCCCGCCAACGGTATTTGTTACTCCTGTAACCACGGAGGGCAGTACTGTAAGTGTTCTTAAATTCTAAGCTGTATTTGAGTACTCTCCTTTTGTTTCTTTATGGTTTCTATCGAGAAAAGTAGAGATAAAATAAACAGTAAGTGATAGACAAAGAAGAACGTAATTCGAGGATTTTCAATTTTATACATTGCTGCTCCATCTACCGAGCGGGAGGCAAAACAAAATAATCACGTGACTCGCATTTTCCGGCGTATGAACATCTACGGTAGGTTATGTGTGCTAGTTCCGACTATGATGGACCTTGTTTTGGGCATGCATTCTACATAGGTCAAGATTTAACATATAAGGACAGTGTTATATTATAAAATACAACTATAAATTACAAGAGCTTTAACCGATTTTCACATACGCAAGAAAACCAACTGAATTTTTTAGTGCGAAATTCGCAAATTCCCCTAAAAGAAAATCTTGAAAACCACCTTACACGTAAACACGCTCAGGGTTGCTATGAATCAGAAATTGGGGCAAAGAACATTTGTATTAATTACTGATCTTTAGTTAATAACGCTTAACAATTGTCTAATAATACGACACGTAATGAATACCCACGCAAAAGGTTCATTCGCATGCATTTTGTGTGATTATACCGCGTCTCGAAAAAGTAATTTACAAGCACATTTTCGGTTGCACACTAACGAACGTCCATTCGCGTGCAATTTGTGTGATTATACTGCAACACAAAAAAGTTGTTTAAAAATACATTTTTGGTCGCATACTAACGAACGTCCATTTGCATGCAATTTGTGTGATTATACCACATCACAAAAATGTCATTTAAAGGCACATTATCGTACGCACGCTAACGAACGTCCATTCGCATGCAATTTGTGTGATTTTACCACACCATATAAAAGTAGTTTGCAAAAACATTGGCGGTCGCATACTAACGAACATCCATTCGCATGCAATTTGTGTGATTTTACCACACTATATAAAGGTAGTTTGCAAAAACATTGTCGGTCGCATACTAACGAACGCCCATTCGCATGCAATTTGTGTGATTATACTACACCATATAAAAGTCATTTACAAGTACATTTTCGGTTGCATACTAACGAACGTCCATTCGCGTGCAATTTGTGTGATTATACTGCAACACAAAAAAGTCATTTAAAAAAACATATTTGGTCGCATACTAACGAACGTCCATACGCATGCAATTTGTGTGATTATACCACATCACAAAAATGTTATTTAAAGGCACATTATCGCGCGCATACTAACGAACGTCCATTCGCATGCAATTTGTGTGATTTTACTACATTACATAAAAGTAATTTAAAAAGACATTATAGCTCGCATACTAACGAACGTCCATTCGCATGCAATTTGTGTGATTATACTGCACCATATAAAAGTAGTTTGCAAAAACATTGGCGGTTGCATACTAACGCACATACATTCGCATGCAATTTGTGTGATTATACTACACCATATAAAAGTTATTTACAAGTACATATTCGGTCGCATACTAACAAACGTCCATTCGCGTGCAATTTGTGTGATTATACTGCAACACAAAAACATCAATTAAAAGAGCATTCTTGGTTGCATACTAACGAACGTCCATACGCATGCAATTTGTGTGATTATACGACATCACAAAAATGTAATTTAAAGGCACATTATCGCTCGCATACTAACGAACGTCCATTCGCATGCCATTTGTGTGATTTTACCACACCATATAAATGTAGTTTGCAAAAACATTGTCGGTCGCATACTAACGAACGTCCATTCGCATGCAATTTGTGCGATTATACCACACCATATAAAAATAATTTACAAGCACATTTTCGGTCGCATACTAACGAACGCCCATTCGCATGCAACTTGTGTGATTATACCACATTATATAAAAATAATTTACAAAGACATTTTCGCTCGCATACTAACGAACGCCCATTTGCATGCAATTTGTGTGGCTATACTGTAACACAAAAACATAATTTAAAAACACATTTTCGATCGCATACTGACGGACGTCCATTCGCATGCAATTTGTGTATTTTTACCGCACCATATAAATGTAGTTTACAAGCACATTTTCGTTTGCATACTAACGTACGTTGATTCGCCTGTAATTTGTGTGATTTTACTACATTACATAAAAGTAATTTGCAGAGACATTATAGCTCGCATACTAACGAACGTCCACTTGCATGCAATTTGTGTAATTACAGCTTCTCGCGAAAAAGTGATTTGCACAAACATATGTAGTCGCATACTAATTAGTGTACACTGGTATGTAATTTATGTGAATATTGCGCATCACTAAAGAGTACTTTACAAGTACATTTTCGGTCGGATACTAGCGAAGGTCCTGGTACGTAAATTTGTATGAATACACGACGCCACAAAATAGTTATTCACAATGACATCTAGGATCGCATATTAACAATCGCCTATTCGCATGCAATTTGTGGCTATTTCACATAAAAAAGAGCTATTGTAAAAGTCCATTTGTTCTGGAATTCTAAGAAACATTCATTTGTGTGATTATTTTGTATTGCAAAAATACTTTTGCAGTCCCGTATTACTCAACATCATTTTGTTTGCAATATGTAGATTATTTCGCATCCTAGACGAATAATCTAAAAGCAAATGTGCAACTCAATAGTAACTAACGTTCATTTGCATGCTTTCTATGTATTTATGCTTCAAATGAAAAATAGATTTAGGGAGACATACGATTGTATAATAATCCTTCGTTACCGGCGCGGTCGGGTTTTTCCCGGGCAGACACCTTTTGTTTTATATTTTTGTCTACAAAAATTATGTCAAATCATAATAAAATAAGTTATGTTGAATGATACCAATAAAATATTTTTTGAATAGGTGTATTTTCGGAATAGCGTTTGTTTATGTCCAACAATTAACGGTAAGCTCTTGAAGTGCTTATATTTATGGACGAAGGTATATCAATAGATTTTATCTTTTTAAAAATCGGTAATTCTCTTTTCATGCTTTTGCAACAAATTAGTTTCAAAATGGTTTCACATTGACTGTTGATAATAGAGGGTGTGCGGCTTCTAAAATTACTATCAGCAATGACATACTGGTATGTAAAAGGAACTGAAGGTTAATTGCAATTATATAACAAAGTGGTTACTAACAAGGTATTGGTTTTGTATTTATAGTTAATTTACTGTTAGTTGTAACATAAGATAAAGCTTGCAGGTATACTCGCAACCGCCCCGTGGACATGAAATGTCTTTAGATTTGTCGCGATTCAGCCTTCAAGTTACTCTGTGTTACTGATGTACCCCCAACACTTAGTTAAAAGTGTGCTGTGCGTCGTTATGGCATTTTTGTTAAACAGATACGAACTTATGTCAAAAAGTCGACGTTTTTTACTACTAGTTTTTCGAACACCGCTAAATCTAATGACTTAGGTAAGTACTTGAAAGTTTCTGCTATTCTTATTGTTAAATTTACATGTCCACCATATGTGGTTATCGAAGTTAACCACCGCATTAACATATATGATCAATTCTCGCCGGATCTGAATGTTACTTGCAAGCTCTAAAATTTTTATTACCTTACGTTCTTATTGCTAGATACCGCTTATCAAGGTATAGCATTTATGTATCCTCCTTCATCGTAGTGTGAACACGTTCAATTTGCCTGTAGCATTAGTCGACACCTACAAAAAGTAGCTATCGGCAATCCTAACTTAAAGATTACCAAGACAACTTTTAATTCTAGCGGAAAACCAAGTAAGGCCCTGGCTGATAGTTATTTTGTTGGCTTTACCCGTGACGGTAACACTCGTAATCAAATTTGAGGACGTAATACTGTACGGCCAGGGTTATGCAGTGACTGTGGATACGGTTTAAAATGCTAAAGCTTTTAAAATATATCCTCACCTTTGCCATATTTTAACTATGAAGATTAAATTGGTTTATAATATGAAATTTAGATGCTCGCTTCTCCCCTCACACGTTCTAAAAGCTTTTGGAAAATATTCTTATACTTAAATACGACTGTTAAAATATGTTTATAATATGACTTTGAAATACTATCTTGTATACACTATAGTTCATAAATATTTACATCTGCTGGATTATGAAAATTAACTTTTAGCTTCCTGAAATATTACAGTAGAATTATTAATTTCTACACTAACGATTTGAAAAGCGTTTCAAATTATAATTTGTTGTTTTTACATGCTGAATCACGAAATAAGTTACCAAATGAATTATTAATGCCCTTTTAACACTAGAAAATCACAGCCTAATCCCACTATTTGAAAACAAATAAAAACTAATTTTTGTTTTTTATTGGTATTCAAATACACCCTTAAATTTAATTACTTCCTAGCTGACTATTTATACTTTTATGTACAACTATGATTTATACATATTCCCACTTACAACTATCTATTGTTTACCATTATTATATACACCTATTATTACTAACTATTATATACACCTATATTTATTTGAATATCACTCTCTTTTTAATTCGTAGAGTCATTCTTCTTACATACTTTATGACACGGATTCTTATATATATATATATATATATATATATATATATATATATTGTTGTGGATTCAAAGGGGTAAATCAGTGTGAAACAATAAAATTTCAACAACCCTGTATATAGAAAAGAGCAAATTATTTACGCGAAAAATTAATTTAATTCATTTACTGAAAACGGACGAATATTAGAGTATTTTTATATTTAATAATTAAAATATTAGGATCACATAAAGGAAAAAAGCTTCAAAGCAAATAGAAGTTCAAGGATACGCATAATTAACCATAATTTATTTAATCAAACACATATAAGCAAAAGGAAACGTGCTTGCGTAAGAAAATCAATAATTTCCAAGGCAAATGTATTCGTTGTAAAAGCCAACCTCAGTTTTATCAAATACGAAGAAGTAAAACTTCTAGGAATTGTTATGTCAAACGGTCGATAATTAACAGAAACATCTGCTTGTTAAAGTTTACGTTCACAGAATTTTATGTACGTTACGATAGGATTTCATAAAAATTATTTTTAACCGTTAGTTTGGTATTAACAACTAGGGTAACGAACATCTTAAGGAGCGAGGGAAATGGACAATTGGTGATATACAACAGATAGAGACAGATATAAAAGCGTTGGGATAGAAATGCACGTACAATATACACGTGGAGTTGAAATAAGGTGTCAACAATATCGATTTTCTGTAACTCAAGTAGGATTTTGAACGAAACAACAAACATGCTTAGAACAGAGATAAATAGAACTTAGGTGGAGTTTGTGACGACAGAAAATTTTATCATTGGTTGAAAGCAGACAGTTTTCCAAAGGTACGCACACGCGAAGGTTGAAAGCGAATTAGGGGTATACAGCACGTAGAACGGGATAAATTTTACGAATTTAGAGACGGTTATATTAGAAATTTTTGGAATTAGATTTGAAAATAAGCTTTTCGCTGGAAGCCTGTCCACTGGGGGGTTTAAAAGGATATAAATACCCAACCTAGGTTATTAACGTCCTCTTCTCTTCTATTATATTTTTACTTTAATAAAGTACCGAATGCCGATTCAGACCACCAGAACAGTAAAGCTTTCTGTGAGTATTTTATGTATGTGATTGTGTTACCGTAAATATAGTGGTTACAAATATAAAACTGTAGTAGCGGACCTCTAGTTATTGACGTGAAGTACGAGTAGTGCATATTAAATTAATAAAACAAACAAAAATCATTAAATGGAAGCATGTTATATGGGGGTAAGCACCACAAGTAATCGAGTTTGTATGCATGATATATGGAATGGTACTGTGAGACGAGGCGTATAGCTTGCAGAGGTTTCAGATGGTAGAGGTCTGTGGATCCGCTGAGTAGCACGGTGAATGGAAACAAAGCCGAAGTGTTCTGGCAATCATCTTCGACGGGAAGGAAGCCTGAAGAATTTTCCAGGTAATTTATTTGAAATTTCTGTTGCTTGATAAACATTTGTGAAATTTTGTGCTGTATTGGTTGACTTTTTTTGTGGCATATTTATGGTTGTAGAAAATTATTCTAAAAGATACATGTACTGGACAATTTATTGATGTTGAATATTGAAAAGGGGTGTATTTAAAACACCCAAAATTTTATTCAGGATAAAAATTGAATTGTAAAGGGTTATAATGAGTTTACCATACTCCAGTGTGAAGTCAATTTAGGGTAACATGTGGGGCCCATCTACTCACATCTTATTGAATTTGTTTTAAAATAATTAGAAAAATCTAGGACTTTAAAAACATACCATAATTTGAGTTTATAATTAGTGTATCAAACTGTTTTTAACACATGTGAATATAATTTATCTGTTAATAGGTGTAAATAAAAGGTTGTATGGTTGTTGTATTATTTGGCGAAAACACAAGTCTAATAATCTGACATGAGCTAATCAAGGATATTTTGCAATCACGGAAGAGAACAAAATCAAAATTCAAGAAGATCGAAGCCACACAAAAAATAAAAAAAACCGATCCTCATATGAGGAACACCAAAAAGCCGAAAGAAAAAGAAAAAATAAACAATAGGTCGAACGTAAAGGAAAAAAAACAAGTAGCATAAGGCCGAAAAATGCGGGTAATGTAGGAACTTAGGCACTAACAACAAAAAAAAATCGGAGCCTAAATTAACTAAAACAAACTCGGAGCAGAAATTAATCAAAACCAAATCAAAGTAACCGTTAACTAAAATAAAATCGGGGCCAAAATTACACGAAACAAAATCGCAGCCCCACGCCAGAGCGTCAAAATTTATGCTACGTATCTACACTTAGCCGGAAGAAACGTAAATGCCAAGCTAACTACCAAACGCGGAGAGTGAGGTGGAAGAGGGGGAACTTACCTAAATACCAAAAAAAAGCACGTCGCCCAAGATTATCTATTAACTATAAGAATAAATTAAGGATTCTGTACAAACAAGCAGAAGAAATAAATTAAGCGTTACTATTTCAAAACAAACAATGATGTGATACGAACAACTTGGTACTTTAGATACGAAGTGCGCATCTTGTATTTTACACAAAATAAAACAATTAATAGAAAATAAACATGTGAAAGCTTTTGTCAAGCGTTTTTAAAATTGCACATAATACCTTTTGTAAAATAAACTAATCAGTAGAAAAGAATTAACGCGTGAGAGCTTTTGTCAAACATTTTTTTAAATTGTACATAATACCGTTTGTGAAATAAACTAATCAGTAGAAAAGAATAAGCGTGTGGGAACTTTTGTCAAACATTTTTAACAATGGTGCATCACACCTGTAGAGCGATAATATGATACGCAGCAACAAACAATAGTCCTACAGTGTCACGTTTCTTATCATGTAACTACACCAAACGCTGATAAAGAATATGTCTTTGATATACAGAAAAGAAAACAAGTTGTATACCTGTATGTGTCGGGATACTTAGCTTACGCTCCATCGGGAGTGAATCAGCACCGCATCGCCACGATCGTCTGGTTCTATTTACCCTATTACCATAACGGCACTAGCGATCTACAGGCAACGGCAGTTGATCTGTGGCAAAAAAACAGTTGGGCCTACATAAAAAAGAATCAATTTGGCCTCCAGCTAAGAGTTAAAAGGAAAATCTGATTAGGATGGGCAAACGCGGAAAAACTCACCAATACACGCAAGCTATCTCCTACTTATCGAACAAAAAAACATGCATCGCTCTTGAAGTACTGAGACGAGTAATGTAGAAAATATTTCAACGCACAAGCTGCAGAATCAAATTAAAATTTGGTTCCAATAGCACGAGCACGAACTGCAATCCTCGCGTTATCAAAGCGCCATTAGCAAATTGGAAAACACGCTATCAAATAATAGTAGGATCCATTATTTTGACAAGTCTTTAGATGGGAAACACAAGAGAAAGCAATTATACGTTATCGAAATGTGTAACAAATTAACAGATACCTTAAACAAGGTATTGACTATTTAATTTATCGAATAAATTTTCGTTTTAAAAGTTAAAGTTATGTTAAAGCGAGCTTGTTCTGACCAGGTGCTCTATATAGGGTACTGTTGAAGAATTTAAGAATAGAAATAGGATTTATTCGACCGGGTAATGACTTAACCAGGGGAAAAAAGGGTATTTAATTTATGTTGAGAAATAAACGTAACAAATCCTCCCCCCCCCTCCCAGAAAAATTAACAGGTCGGGATAGAAAAGCCAAAATCCGGGAATTGGCTGGACCCAAAAAGAACCCCAAACAAACCGAAAAAGGAAAAAAAATCGCTTCAACCTAAAAGAACATTCGTTACTGAAACAACAAAAACACAAAAAAGGAAAAACCCAAAATAACAACAAGACCGACCACAACAGATTCCGGATAGAAAAGAAAACAAAAACAGACACCAAACACAATCCGACTCGAAGGGTCAATAATAAAAGAGAGAAAGAGAGAAAAGAAAGAAGGAAGGAATGTAAGACGGGTAATAAGCAATTATGGAGGACTTCCTTCTGCTCGCCCTACTTATTCACTCTCACCCCAAACTGTGCCTCCACCACCATTACAACCCATGCTTCGAATTCCTGACTTGCAGCTAGCTTCTCAGGAGTCTGTTTCCGCTTTCTTGAACGATTCTACCCGGGAAGTTTCTGTCGTGTCTGCAAACACAAATGTCGCTGAAGTGACGATAACTTCTAATTCAGTTCCCAAAGATCCTGTTGAAGTTCATGAACCAGCATCTTTAATGGCTGATGCTGTTTCTGTCAAAATTTTACCTGTTCGTGCTTTCTTGAATGCTTCTACTCAAGAAATTTCTGTCGTGCCAGCAATCACAGCCGTAGTTGAAGTGAAGATAAATTCTAATACGGATAGAGAAGCTACTGTTGAAATTAGGGAACCCGTAGCTGTGATTTCTTTTGCTGTCATCATCAAAGTTTTACCTGATCCTGTTTCGTTATCTACTATTGTTAAGGAATCAGTTCCTATTGTGGCCGAAGTCTTGTCTGTTCCTACTCTGTTGTCTAACAGTAATGAAGTCTTATTTGATTCTATTCCTTTATAAGACTTATTTTTTTTTCATGCTGACAAAATGCTACTTGCTTCTGTTCTTTTAGCTAAGGTCCGTGAAATCCCAGCTGATGTCCTGTTATCTAATGTTGACGAAAGTCAACCTGATTCTGCTTTCTCATCTATTGGGGATGAAGTTCTTCCTGATACTGTTTGTTCTTGTAAGGTGGATGAAATTCACTCTGGTGCTGCTCTTTTCTTTCACGTTGATAAACTTTATTCTACTCCTTTATCTAACATTGACGAAGTTCTACCGGATACTGTTTGTTCTTGTAACGGTGATGAACTTCTACCTGATTCTGCCTCTTTTTCTTACGGTTGATATTCCTACAGCCAATGCTGTTTTCTTTCCTAACTGTGATACTTCTAGTCCTTTATCTAACGTCGTTGAAATTTTATCTACTTCTGTCCCTCTAGTTAACGTAACTGAAGTGTGTTCAGCTTGTGTTTCTTTTCGTAAGGTTGATCCTCGTACAAGTCATACTTTTTCCTTTTCTACTGTTCACTTTCTTACTACGAATTCTAAAAACTAACAACCTTCTTCCATAACGTGTTCTGAGTGCCACAAATTATGACAACCACTACTATCTCCACTCTCGCCACTACTTTCTCAACCTCGTGCTACAACTCCTTCACCCCTGCTGTTCCTGTGTGGCAGAAAACTGCCCAACAGATTATTGTATGCTCCTTCCGAACCGGAAGATGTATGCCTGCAAAGTCCTAATGTCCTTGATCTTGTTTCGTTCCCCTTCTGGCGGCGTAAACGCCTTAAGCCCAATATCTAGTCCTCGCGCCCCAGATTCTTATGCCGACTCAGCTCTTCTTAGGAGTTGATTTTTGGATTTCGTTTTACTTCCCTGTTTTGCTAGGTTTTCTTTCGTTTTCTTGCTTTTTTTAACCCGTGTGGATCCGGGAATAGAATAGCCTCATGGTACGACCTGCCTGTCGTAAAAGGCGACTACAGCGGTCCAACACAACACATACACACACGCACACTTTATACACGCACAACACATACACACACACACACTTCTTACACATCCACACACATACACACATGCACGCACACGCACATACCTACTCATACATAGCTACACTGGGATTCTATTTTATTTTTTTAGTCCGATTGTGTTTCGTCCATCCACTCCTGTGATAGGTGCTTTCTAATCCGTTTCTCTTTCTTCGGAAACCACGACTTAGTCGACTTTAGGACTAGTTAGCATTTCTTTTTTTTTGCTTTTTCCTTTTTGGTTACCACAGTTAGTAGTACATCGTTTCCTTTTACCAACGCCCTCCCTCTCTTCCTCTCGTTCTCCCTTGTTGTCCCATTGTTTACTTGAGGCTTGACCTTTGGGTCCTGTTTTGGTTTGCACGGTTGGTTTTCTTCCTCGTTCCTTTTCTTTTCCCGAGGTTGATATCCTTACTGTTTCTTCTGAGAAACATCCGTCCTGTGACGACTCCTCAGTGCTGAGGCCGTTCCACTTTGGAGTAGAATAGGATGTTGAACTAGAGACGGAGGAAAATTTATTCGAAGCTATATTTGTCGAAGAAATGTAGGTTTTGATAGTAGTAGCAGTATGACCTGAATGAAGGACAGAAGAGAACGTAGAGTGAGAAGCAGAAGAAATTAGGCAGTTTGAAGTGAGAATAGTATTTGACGTATGATTCGAAGATCTATTAGTGGTAGTAAGACAGCGTAGACAGTTGCGGCGAGAAATTTCTTTATATCCGCAACCATAACAATGGAATACTTTAGAACGAGTACAACATGTCGAAACATGGCCAGGTTTATCGCAATTAAAGCATACGACCTGACGAGTGGAAGTAGAACTAGGAGGAAGGACAGTAGTATGTACGGAAGAATTATTTGATCTACCCGTAGGCGTAGGAGAAATCTTAACAATTCAGTCATGCGAAGCAAAAGTATTTTCCTCAATAGTAGCAAACTTATAAGCAAAATCCAGAGGTTCAGAATGTTGAATCAGTAAATTAAACAACGACTTCAAGTCAGAAAACATATGCCGGTAACCACGATACCAAAGCAACGCTTTAGCCTCGAACAAGTCAACTGCAGACTCAAATAACTGCAATTCTGACACATGTTGAGTTAGTCGGAGTTCTTCAACCCGTCCCAAAAAAACATGTACGGTAAGAGTGTTTGGGTTGCCAAAAAATTTCAAATTCTACTCCCACACAGGAAGACCTTGGTGGGAAGCCGAAAAAGAAGTCATTTTGAATACGAACAGGAAATAAATGGGTAGAAAGTGACTAAATAAAGGCTAACCGTAACTCGACAGAAGCCAAAAGAAAATTATTGCGAATACAGGGCAATCTAAAACATATCCGACCGATAAACAACAAAATAGAAATTAGAATAGGGCTGTAGAATAAAAGAAAAATCGGAGAAAGAAACCAACTCTAGACTTGACGGGGAGAACAAAATGTACCGAGAGGTGAAATGTAAATTGTAAATGAAGCTTTTCTCTACTGCACGCTCCACGTTGGTTGGGCGCTAGTGAAATGTTACTTGTTTTTTTTTTTTTTTAATTGGTTTGTCATAAGGTGTAAAGCCCTTCTTTACTATATTCGCGGTCTAGTCTGGGAATTACCCCATGGGTGAGCAATGAGTTTGGGCGTGGGTATATGGTAGGCTCGACTACAAACGGGAACAAAAAAAGGTAAATGGACGCCACTGCATCTATATAGACAATAAGCAAAACTAAAGTATCCTACAGGAAGACGCAGAAACCTATAGGATATAATGATTATCAAAAAAACTTACAAACCACAATAAACAATACCTCTGGAAACCTCTTGGACCTCTGCTCCAGCTTCCGCGATGTCGGACCTGCAAGAAGATGTCACACAAAAAAATAATATATAAGACACTGTTTGTGCCTCACAATAACAAAATATTTCGATCCTTATAGATCGATTGGCCTGAATTTAAAACCTTAATAACACCTTACCTATGAGAAAATACTCTACTGGAAATTACTTATTTCGTTTCTATTACCTGGTACTGTATCAACTTTTTCCACATTCAAAATTTTGCTGATCTAATTTGATCAATGTTAAGTTCAATAAGTGAAATAAAAAGACAAAGGTATCAATTCAAAGTTTAATCTAAGTATGATTCTCTTTTGTTGCAAAAATTACTTGTAAATAAATTTCATTTATCAATATATAAGCTTTAAAACTTTCTTAGAGTGTTCTTCTATAATCAAAATAATCAACATTAAATAAGTTACAGAAGTTTCTGAATATACTTCTCTACACAGAGAGGTATTAGCATTTATAAGTTATTTAATACAGTTTAGTTTCTTAAACATCCATAAAACAGATCTGTTCTGGCTTACAAGATTTTTATCTAAGGAACTTGTTACATAAACAGTTCATATGGTTTAAGCATGAAAATAATACAAGTCAGTTCAACATATGTCAAAAGCAGCTTAGTTATTCTACTAATTACAACAAATTGCTAGAAAACACCTTTCATCCAAAGGTGGACTTTATACATATTTTTATCACCTGACATGTGCATCATAAAAGCACTTTGAATAACAACTGTTAAAGCATCTAAAGATTAAAAAAATTTCTCTTATAAAGCAATCTAGTTCCGAATGAAAAATATTTGACTTATTAAATTTTAGGTTATACTTCCAAACTAAATTTTTACGTGGTATATAAGCATAAACACTTTTAGCAAACAAACTTGAAATTTATGTTATATAACGAAGGTTTCCCATGATTTAATAAAGAGTAAATTAGAGCCTTAACCTTAATTAGCACACGAAATTGATTTTCAGCAAAAAGATTTATAAGTACCTGGTAGATTTAGTTCTACAGCTGCGATGTTGACGAACGTAATAGATGAACTCGGCCGCATCGTTTTCCATCTGTTTGATATTCCGAAAGATACAAAACATGCTTGCATTAACCATAATTCCTCGGACGCTTTAAAATAACTAATTTCACAATACTCGACCAAAATCTACTTCCATTGTTTAGCGTGTTCCTCAAATTTTGCTAAAGGGATTGAATCAAGTATTAGTATTAAACACGGCTAATTAATTACACGGTGCTTACCACTAATGGATTTCTCACCACGTGTTGTAGCTGTTGCTTTGAGTTGACTGGGCGGCTTACACGAGAGCTCTCCGTGAAGCCTCCACGCGACAACCAAGCAGCCCTACCATTCTTCTAGAGCTATCCTTAGCTCCCACTTACAAGCGGAATTCACCATGTTCGGAAGTGAAGTCTACGTACCCGTGGTTGCTTGCAAGATGGCCGTATTCTCTATTTGCCAACGCTCTTAACCCTCGCGTCATTTTCGCGCAGGCGTTATGTTTAACAAATGCTCTAGTGGACGCTAGAACGCCTGTAATTTATGCAACTCAAGTCACGTTCAAGGTATTCACGATATCGAGAGTATAGGAGTCTCCATTAAATACTCTTTATAGGTAAAAATAATATAAACGGAAAGAGTTGTTCTTCTTTATAGTACATTAAATTAATTAACGATTACACGCTAAATGACAGATTCGCAAAATAATAACAGTTAGAACTATTTTTCCTTTAGAGATATGAAATGTAACAAAAATTTTGTTACAGAGGAAAGGAAGAAAAATAAAAATCTTGTGCGCCAGCGTTTTTAATGGAATAGGATTATTGGCGAAAACACAAGTCCAATAATCTGACATGAGCTAATCAAGGATATTTTGCAATCACGGAAGAAAACAAAATTAAAATTCAAGAAGACCGAAGGCACACAAGAAATAAAGAAAACCGATCTTCATATGAGGAACACCAAAAAGCCGAAAGAAAAAGAAAAAATAAACAATAGGCCAAACGTAAAGGAAGTAGCATCAGGTCGAGAAATGCGGGTAATGTAGGAACTTAGGCACTAACATCAAAAAAAAATCGGAGCTAAAATTAACTAAAACAAACTCGGAGTAGAAATTAATCAAAACCAAATCGAAGTAACCGTTAACTAAAACAAAATCGGTGCCAAAGCTACACGAAACAAAATCGAAGCCCCATGCCAGGGTGTCAATATTTATGATACGTTTCTAAACGTAGCCGGAAGAAACGTAAATACCAAGCTAACTACCAAACGCGTAGAGTGGAGGGGTTCACCTAAATAACAAAAAAAAACAAAAAAAAGCAAGTCGCCCACGATTATCTATTATCTAGAAGAATAAATTAAGGATTCTGTACAAACAAGCAGAAGAAATAAATTAAGCGTTACTATTTCAAAACAAACAATTATGTGATACGAACAACTTGGTACTTTAGATACGAAGTGCACATCTCGTATTTTACACAAAATAAAACAATCAGTAGAAAATAAACATGTGAGAGCTTTTGTTAAGCGTTTTTAAAATTGCGCATAATTGTAAAATAAACTAATCAGTAGAAAAGAATTAACGTGTGAGAGCTTTTGTCAAACATTTTTTTAAATTGTACATAATACCGTTTGTGAAATAAACTAATCAGTAGAAAAGAATTAACGTGTGAGAGCTTTTGTCAAACATTTTTTTAAATTGTACATAATACCGTTTGTGAAATAAACTAATCAGTAGAAAAGAATAAGCGTGTGGAAACTTTTGTCAAACATTTTTAACAATGGTACATCACACCTATAAAGCGGTAATATCGATCCGCAGCTACAAACAATAGTCCTACAGTATCATGTTTCTTATCATGTAACTACACCAAACGCTGATAAGGAATATTCCCTTCATATACACAAAAGAAAACAAGTTGTATACCTGTATGTGTCGGGATACGTAGCTTACACGTCATCGGGACTGAATCAGCACCGCATCGCCACGGTCGTCGGGATCTATTTACCCAGTTACCATAACGGCACTAGCGATCTACAGGCAACGGTAGTTGATCTGTGGCAAAGAACAGTTGGGCCTACATAAAAACCAATTTAGCCTCCAGCTAAGAGCTAAAAAGAGAATCTAATTAGGATGGGTAAGCGCGGAAAAACCCACTGATACACGCAAGATACCTCCTACTTGTCGAACAAAAAAACGTGCATCGCTTTGAAGTACTGGGATGAGTAATGTAGAAAATATTTCAACGCACAAGCTGAAAAATCAAATTAAAAATTGGTTCCAATAACACGAGTTCAAACTGCAATCCTCGCGTTATCAAAGCGCGATTAGCGAACTGTAAAACACGCTATCAAATAATAGTAGGATCCATTATTTCGACAAGTCTTTAGATGGGAAACACAAGAGAAAGCAATTATACGTTATCGGAATGTTTAACAAATTAACGGATACCTATAACAAGGCGTTGACTATTTAATTTATCGCATAATTTTTCGTTGTAAAAGTAAAATGGATTTGAGTTAAAATTATGTTAAAGCGGGCTTATTCTGAACAGGGTACACTATATAGGGTATTGTTGGAGAATTTAAGAATAGAAATGGAATCTATTCGAGCGGGTAATGACTTAACCAGGGAAAAAAAGGGTATTTAATTTATGTTGAGAATTAAACGTAACCGTGTATAGGTAAATTTGCCTTTATGATATTTTTCTTTCAAGATAATTTTCAAGTACGGGTAAGTAATACGCAACCCTAAAGAACAGAAACCAAATAATTCTTAAAGGATTTTAAACGGAATACTTAGTATTAATACTAGTAAAATAGCAATAAATATTAAAACAGTGATAAAATAATAGCAATAAAAAAATCTTTGTAGAAGTTCCAGTGTTTTCCCGGTTCAACTAAGGTTCATCTATAGCACCATCTCGGTAGTTTATTTAATCTCATTTTTTCTCGAAGAAAAATCTTGCGTAGAGCCTTTTATAATCCTCCATCGCCTACAGCTTTTCTCTTTTGTTAAAGCACTTTAGCTAATTTAATTAGATTCAAGAGATCCCCAAAGCTATTGTCACTAAATCAGCCCTTTCATTCTCAGACAAACTTTGTGCATCATTTACATTAGAGCGGCTATAACAATTTATGAAGTTTGAAAATAAAACAAAACAAGCAACATTTTGCTACTTTGAATTTCCCCCAAACTTGATACTTCACAAAATATAAAGAATTGGTATAACAGATTTAAATTAAAGTTTTAAAAGTTCAATGAAACGTTGTTTATAAATTAATCCTTTCACCTGCAGAGATGCTGTC
Organism: Platerodrilus igneus; assembly: GCA_036346225.1. Classification (NCBI taxonomy): domain Eukaryota; kingdom Metazoa; phylum Arthropoda; class Insecta; order Coleoptera; family Lycidae; genus Platerodrilus; species Platerodrilus igneus. The sequence goes on from JARFIW010001281.1 coordinate 85,236, forward strand.
AACCCTTCGGCATCAAGCGGCAGGATATTGTGACAGGAGAATAAATATTTCAGCGTTCATAATAACAGGATTACCCTTATATTTCATTAATAAGTGCTTTCAGCTTTGCATTTCCATTTCAGACATATATTCCTTGGGTATTTTATTGATCTTTGCATTATAACTCCATAAAGGGGAAGTCGAGACACATCGATTACGTTCCTTGTTACCTGTTACCCTTAACAACATAATCGATGGCGGTTCTTTCTATTTTATATGACACGTACTTTGTAGTATTGAAAGATTAAAACAATGAAGTGAAGTGATTAACAACCCATAATTTTGAGTTGAGAAAAGCTTTAAGCTACAACGTAGCGTTGCAGGGAATGGGGTAATTACCACTCGCCGAGTAATCAGTTGGGACTGTATAATTATCATTTATTTATACCTGGCAAATTTAAGGAGGGACAACCTCCGTAATAAAATTACATTGAATAATGTACACCTTGAAGTGGTTAAGATAAGTGGATGTTCATACCATTATAGAATTCAAATTAACTACTGATTACTCACTCGCCCCAGTCTTTTGCTCAAGAAAATTGGAAAAATTAACTCTTAGTTCATGATTATTGGAATGATTGATTGATAGTGATTGACATAAAATACCTGTTTCTGCATTTCATCCAACAAGGTAATTGGTACCTATACACCTACAATTTCTAACGATTCTAATAATTTAATATCCGCTCGCAGAATTCCATCTTGGAATACCGCGTGTTCTATTCCTCTTTTTGTTGAATCATTGTTTAGTTAAAGATTATAGCTTTACGAGCAAAATCAAAACTTTCCCCCAATATAACAGCAGTTTGTATTAGTTCATCTATTTCCCCCGTGTATTGCCCTTGCTCTTGTGGTGAATGGTGTTAACTCCCTTTTCAGATATTTAGTCATCATTTCTCAACCCTCTTTACTTACGAAGGGCCACCAGATTAGACAAATTAAGATGTTTTCATTTATCAGTACGATAGTGAAAGTGACAAAAGAATTAATTATAAGGACGTCAGCAAGATTATTATATAACCGAGAACTGGAGATGTTTGGTTATTACATTATCAAGACAGAAACTGGGAATTGAAAAATGTCTTGCTTTAAAAGCTATAATTCTTCCAATTTTCGGCATCTTAAAATAGCTTCTAATTAACATTGTAATTTTGCTATATTTATTTGATTTTAGACGGCTAATGCATTATCATATTTTAAACGTACAGATTTAAAATAAAATCGGCAAAAGGGGAACTTATGATGTCGTCTTAGGGGCTGTTACCCAAATACTGGCAATATATATATATATATATATATATATATATATATTCTAATATCAGCCCTTATTTACTTTACTTTATATCACCCCTATTACTTTACTTTCGCTTTGGGCTAATACCTTTTTTATTTATTACTTTTTAACTTTAAACAAAATTTGTTTAACGACTTTTGTCGTCGTCCCTAATGATTTCAAATCGAGGTGCTTTAGCAAATGTTTGGTTGGTTCTTTTTTTACTAATTACTATATTTTTATATGCCTCGACTATTTGAAACTTTAATCTCAGGGTTTTCTCACCTACTCACCGTGAGTTCAATCGTGAGTAGATGTACGCTACCCAACCAAACTGCACCCTTGTTTGTTTTACCACTTTTTTAATGTACTGAATTTATTATGTATGCCAAATTTTAATATATCAAAGTTGCCTGATGCCAAATTAATTTATGTAACTGTTTATGACTTTAATTTTTGACGTTATGATATATTTACGGTACTTACCAGAAATATACCGCGCTGAAGGCCTTCTTCTAACTGCTGGCTCAAGTTCGAAATCGCCGTACGCACTTTCACAAAAGATTCTCCAAGGTTGTCCGCTTGCGTACTGCCTCCAGGTGTTCTTAAAAACAAATTTCGTTGACCCAAACCTGAAATAAATTTACCCCAATTTAGAATTTAGCAAAAAAACCGTTGTCTACTTCCCCTGCGTTAGTTCTTCCTCGCCGTATATTGATCTACTGTTCCTCTGCTCCGTACCCCAATTAATCCTCTCTTCGCACAATCCAATTCAAACCCGCTGTCCTATTATAAATCACTCCTAGTCCTGCTATTCCAATTATCCATACGAAGTCCTTACTGCCGTTTAATCTTCTCAATTCAATCCAAATTATTTATGTCGTCGATGCCTTCTTTATCCACTCCTGTCTCCTACTGCCGTCATACCAAATCTATTCCAAAACCAACACAAATCTTCTCAATCAAATAACCGTCGCTTTCCCCTTTGCACTAATAACCACTTCCAAATCTTCTTTAAATACTCGTTGCCTTTCCCGTTGCACTATTAACCACTTTTAAACTCCTTTTATATATTCGTCGCCTTTATTTACTTTCACCCTTTACTAAATAATACTCGTTGATACACATATAAACTTTTATTTCAAAATATTTTACAACTTAACGCAGGTTTCATAAAATAGGTCTTTATCTGAACAAATTCGAAAAGTCAGTCCCTTATTTATTTTGTTTAGTTATTAAATCAACAAACTTAGCTTGCTAGAATAACATTTTTAAACATATAACATCCAATAACAAATCATCTTTCTTTCAGTGTCCAACATACCTTCGCTACAGTCTTTATAATAATTTTAAATTTCTACTATTGGTCCAAAACACTTCACTAAACTCCAATAACCTTTTACATTTTGATTCACTTTAAATTTTGATTTACAATTCGTCCAAAAGTTTGATTCTATAAAAGGAAAAGCCAAATAATTTATACACGACCTGGACGCTTTGTTATATTGCAGATATCCATAAATGCGTTCGGCTTTCCGACGGCAAATGTACTCTCAACTGGCTCATGAAATATCAACTCAGTATAAAACCTCAAGTACCGTGCATTATATCAACGTCATAAAGTCATGTTATCTACCTTTTGGCATATAAGTTTCAATCTGAAATGGTACATACTTTAACGTATGTAAAGTATAGCAAAATTTATAGTTTTTAAATTATTAAATCTGAAATATTGATCCTATCGTTTGGCATACACCCCTATTAATACAAATATACCTTTAGAAACCTTATACCCCCCCCCCTTACATAATATTGGCCTCACTGGTTTTTAATGAAATTGGAAATTTCATATGTTTTTCTCTTCCCCTGGTGTGCAAAAATTTCTGATTTTCATTCAAAACCACCCTTTCGTTGTTTTATTTTACTTTGGCAACCCGCATTCGCTTTTCTCTCACATCTATCACCCTACGCTATATTCTAACCTATACTATACTACTATAACAAAACAAAAACAAAAACTAAAACTTTCCGTTGCATGAACCACATTATAACCTATCCTGTTAAACCCTCTTCCTGTACTACTCTATATGGATACAAATTCTCCAAATGAAAACGCCCGCGATATCCCCCTGTCATCCGTGACCTCCAACTTATGTGTATACCGCCTCGCAAATCTTGGCTCTTCATTAAATAACCCTACATATTTATTAAATAATTCTCCGAGCTTCATCTTAATATCAATACTCACTTTCCCTATCTGTTCATCATTAATTAATCTTACAAACATATTGCATAATCGTACTTTAACCTGTCCATCATTATACTCTTTAATCATTCCTAATCCTATACTATCTATATCATTTCCATTCCTATATTCCTCACTAACCGTAGGTACCACCCATGACCTATCTTTATCAAATATCCTAATTGACCTATCCTTTCCATCTATATTCAATCCAAAATCCTCTATAAAGTCCATACCCAATATGAAGTCTAACTGTAACCCTTTCGTAATTAAAAACTCTGCATTCCCTGCTTCTTTATTTCCTATATATATCGGTACACGGATAACATTATAAATCGTCGTTAGCTTTTTGTTCATCGCTGACCATAAATTAACCCCCCTCAATTGTTCCTATTCTTCCCTTTAAAAATTCTCCATGTTCGACTACTACCCTCTCATTTACCAGCGACAACTGTGACCCACTATCCACTAAAGCAACATAAACACGGTCCCTTAAACTAATATTTATAAATAACAAATTCTTTTTATTAAAAATGTAACTGTTTAACGATAAATCCCTTATACTATAGCAAACATCAATCTTTACTCCTAAGCAGTCGGTCGTCCAAAAATTCGCGTTTTTTTTTCTTGAGGCGACTCGTGAATTTCTACCACCTCAATCCTATCCGGGTCCGTTGTAATTGCGCTCGTCGTCATATGTTGGACGTTTACGTCCCTGTCCGTCCGGCTATTTCCATTTTGTATTCCGCCCCCAGTCGTCCGGCCGTCATCCTCGCCGTTGTCGTGCCGGTATCTGTTTTGTCCATTGTAGGCGTTATCCCGGTGATCCCTATTGTAATACGGTCGTCTATGTACCTCGTGACCCCAATGATTCCTATGTCCGTAGTTAAAATTTTCCTGTCTATAATTTGGTCTGTTTTCGTGGTACGGTTGTCGTCGACTGTCTTCCTGTAACCCTGTTTTGTTCCCAATGGTGTGTCCGCGTTTTCGCTTCCAGTACTGTCGCTAGGTCAAAATTTCTCATTACTCCTAAGAATTCCCTTAACGTCTTGACATTTTGTACCACTACCACTTTGGTAACCTCCGGTTCCATGTGACCTGCCAGTAGAAGTACAATGTCGTCCTCGCTCAATTTCGGTGTTAAGTGTTGCGCCTGATTAAACTTGTCAATCGCGTATTCTTCGCGTGTGCCGTGAGTCCTGCTATAATGTCCTGTAATTAGGTTCGTCCTTATGTCGGTCTGATGTGTAGTGTTCCAAAACTGTTCTATGAAAAGTCGTCTGAAGTCCGCGTACGTGTCATACTGTTTACGAATAATGTTATGCCATTTTTCGGCATTTCCTGTCAAACTCGCCCCCACAATCTGAAGTTTTGTTCGTTCGTTTTCTGTCCCTACGATCTCGTCTAGTCGGTCCAGGAATCCCATGGGCTGTTCTGTCTTACGTCCCTCAAACTTCGGTAAAGCGTCCCGGTTTAATCGAAAGTGCGGTCCGTAGTCTAGTCCAATTCGCCTCCTTTCTATGTCGTCGAGTTTCTCGTGAATTTGTCTAACGTCATGTCCTACCCTGGTTTCTAATCCCGTGACTTTATCGTCAAGTTTTTCGTCCAGTTTTGTCCTACCGTGTACGTTTTCGTTTTGTATGGTCTCTAATGTTTGTCTTAAATTTTTGTAGTTGGTTACATGTCGTTTGTCGCATGTTTGTATTTCGGTACTTAAATTTGAAAACCCGCTAATCATCGTTTCTTCCACTGTGTCTACCCGTGTCTTAATTTCAGTTCTTAAGTCAGTCCGTGTCGCGTTCAAATCTCCCTGCAAATGTACTCGTGTGTGTTCCAACTTGTCGTCAACCCTGTCTACTTGTTGTTGGACCTCTGTCCGCACGTCGTCTTTTGCAATCTGTATTTGAGTTAGTAAGTAGTCCTGCGTGTGGTTCATTTTGGCATCTGGTCCGCGTGCGCTGTCCTAAACTCGTCCCTTAGCTCGTTATGTGATTGCGTAATTTTGTATGTCAGTTCTGTATGTGATTCTATAATTTTTATGGCTAACGCAGCATTCGCCTCTTTTTGTTCCGTGCGTGATTCATTTATTTTGTCTGTCAGTTCTGTCTTTAATTCTGTCTGTGATGTCTTAAAGTCGTCTTTTAAACTCATATTTGACTGTTCAATTTTGTTCGTTAAATTTGTCTGCAAACTCATCAGAAATCTTATAAGGTCCTGGTTTCCGTCGGCTTCTGCTGCTCTCACCTCCGGTACCGTCGCCTGGTCCATGTCCGTGTCTGTCACCTCCAACTCTGTCTGCCTCGTGTCCGTCTCCTGTAGGTCGCCCCCTGCGTCTAGCTCTATGTCTTGTCTCCTTACATCCATTTCAACCCCGTATATTAGTCCCGATCTTGTGATTCTTTTTGTGTCCTCGTCCGTCATCTCTGTTTCCTTGTTTTGAACTCGTTTCCTGTAAAAAAAAAGAAAAAAAACTTGCGGGCCCCACCTAACTCGGGCTCCCGGATTCTACTCTCTTTCCCTCTAACACCTTTTTAACCTTTTTCTCGAGCCTTACGTTGGGTTTGCCACCTTCTAATATCAGCCCTTATTTACTTTACTTTATATCACCCCTATTACTTTACTTTCGCTTTGGGCTAATACCTTCTTTATTTATTACTTTTTAACTTTAAACAAAATTTGTTTAACGACTTTTGTCGTCGTCCCTAATGATTTCAAATCGAGGTGCTTTAGCAAATGTTTGGTTGGTTCTTTTTTTACTAATTACTATATTTTTATATGCCTCGACTATTTGAAACTTTAATCTCAGGGTTTTCTCACCTACTCACCGTGAGTTCAATCGTGAGTAGATGTACGCTACCCAACCAAACTGCACCCTCGTTTGTTTTACCACTTTTTTAATGTACTGAATTTATTATGTATGCCAAATTTTAATATATCAAAGTTGCCTGATGCCAAATTAATTTATGTAACTGTTTATGACTTTAATTTTTGACGTTATGATATATTTACGGTACTTACCAGAAATATACCGCGCTGAAGGCCTTCTTCTAACTGCTGGCTCAAGTTCGAAATCGCCGTACGCACTTTCACAAAAGATTCTCCAAGGTTGTCCGCTTGCGTACTGCCTCCAGGTGTTCTTAAAAACAAATTTCGTTGACCCAAACCTGAAATAAATTTACCCCAATTTAGAATTTAGCAAAAACCGTTGTCTACTTCCCTGCGTTAGTTCTTCCTCGCCGTATATTGATCTACTGTTCCTCTGCTCCGTACCCCAATTAATCCTCTCTTCGCACAATCCAATTCAAACCCGCTGTCCTATTATAAATCACTCCTAGTCCTGCTATTCCAATTATCCATACGAAGTCCTTACTGCCGTTTAATCTTCTCAATTCAATCCAAATTATTTATGTCGTCGATGCCTTCTTTATCCACTCCTGTCTCCTACTGCCGTCATACCAAATCTATTCCAAAACCAACACAAATCTTCTCAATCAAATAACCGTCGCTTTCCCCTTTGCACTAATAACCACTTCCAAATCTTCTTTAAATACTCGTTGCCTTTCCCGTTGCACTATTAACCACTTTTAAACTCCTTTTATATATTCGCCGCCTTTATTTACTTTCACCCTTTACTAAATAATACTCGTTGATACACATATAAACTTTTATTTCAAAATATTTTACAACTTAACGCAGGTTTCATAAAATAGGTCTTTATCTGAACAAATTCGAAAAGTCAGTCCCTTATTTATTTTGCTTAGTTATTAAATCAACAAACTTAGCTTGCTAGAATAACATTTTAAACATATAACATCCAATAACAAATCATCTTTCTTTCAGTGTCCAACATACCTTCGCTACAGTCTTTATAATAATTTTAAATTTCTACTATTGGTCCAAAACACTTCACTAAACTCCAATAACCTTTTACATTTTGATTCACTTTAAATTTTGATTTACAATTCGTCCAAAAGTTTGATTCTATAAAAGGAAAAGCCAAATAATTTATACACGACCTGGACGCTTTGTTATATTGCAGATATCCATAAATGCGTTCGGCTTTCCGACGGCAAATGTACTCTCAACTGGCTCATGAAATATCAACTCAGTATAAAACCTCAAGTACCGTGCATTATATCAACGTCATAAAGTCATGTTATCTACCTTTTGGCATATAAGTTTCAATCTGAAATGGTACATACTTTAACGTATGTAAAGTATAGCAAAATTTATAGTTTTTAAATTATTAAATCTGAAATATTGATCCTATCGTTTGGCATACACCCCTATTAATACAAATATACCTTTAGAAACCTTATACCCCCCCCCTTACATAATAATATATATATATATATATATATATATATATATATATATTGCTATGTTCTAGCCCTAAAGTCGTGCCGCCAAGTTTATTTTGATCTGTTTTAATTCGGTTTTCTAGCCCTTCGTTGCCGGCGACATATAACTTTGCTTCTTTCACGGGGTCTCGGCTCTGTACCTTTTAATATCCTAAAATTTAAATATGCCTCGGCTAGCTCAGTCTAATTCATATAGAGTGCACAACGTTACGATAACAAATAATTTACCCCTCTTTTTTTACCTAATACTTTTCCTGCTTTGAATGAAAAAAACGAAATCGACTAATATTTGTATAATGAGAAAGAAAAAATCATATACATTTCACAACTTAATATGTTTTACGGTAGACGATATAAACCCCTGAATCAAATAATAATAATTTTTAAATTGTTTATCCCCAAAAATTATAGCTCCCTTTCCTTATTTTAGAGCCCGCAAAAATGACACCGTACTATACTGGAAAACCTTTGAACGTTCCCCTTTTTACGTAAATTTTCACGTATAAAAGAAATATTTGATGACTCTTTACTTAAAATATTCTGGTATAATAAATATAGTCAATGTTCAAAATAAAGAGAAAATAATGCCTTATGCTAGATGATTCTAACCTGTAGTTTTCTTCGTGCGTCTTTCTTTGTTCCCCCTGGATTTTCTACCACATGCTGTGGATCAGTATCCCAGGATTACTTTCAGTTGAGTTGCTCTATTCAATGCTTAAAACAATCCTCTGTTTTGTACGCCTTTGCATAGATTTAAACCAATATTTTTGATCGTATTTCCTCCCAGTATTATCAATTTATTTAGTTTCCAAATTTTACCCCATTTAATCAATTATCAAGTATTTTCTTAGTTTACTTAGATTTACCCCGTTTTTCTTAGATTTACTTAGATTTTCGTAGTCTCACTTGGAGCCCTAAATTATAAATATTTAAAATTATTTAATTAATCAACTTTTACTCACGTTTTACTCACGACAAAACTTGTCTCATTTATTTTTCACTATTATTTACGTTAAAACTCTCTAACACCACTTTCGCAAATATTTAATTATTTTAATTTTAATATTCATTCGTTGCGTAAATTCTGACTATAAGTGATGTGGACTGTGCGCTTAGTTTGAATGAAGACTGTCTGCTTATCAAATTTGTGTGTTATATAAGTAACGCCCCATCTAAAATTCATTGGTTATCGGCGTTGTTTGTTCAAAGTTTACGACCAGCCATATGATGTTTTAAATACTTTGGGCTTTTACAGGTATACGTTTGATAATAGTTCGCCGGGACGATGACTTGGTCACGTAGGATACCAGTGAATTTTTATTATGTATTTATTTTAGACCGCCTGTTTTGTTGTTGTTACAGAAATTTCTAATTCGCCTTGGCACATAATTTAACTTATGACTTTTGTTTGTCTAGATAATACTCTGGCTTTTGTATTAACTCCATGTAGAAAATCACGTAGATGAAATGACGTAAATTAACATATTTCTGTTTACATCCTGCGTTTCCAAAGCGTATTTATTTCGAAAGATGCGTTTATTATCAGAACGCTTTGCTATCTCCTTTCACTATCGCATGTTTAATTTTAATAGGAATTGCATTTTACGCGCATCTATTTACAATTTATGAATGCTTTTTGGTTTAAGACAAGTTTGATTGCGCGCAGAGTTATTTCTCTTGCTGAATGTGTATTTATTGTTGAAGGATATGCTTCCCGGCATTAACTAAAGTCAATTTCAATTCTTATACAGTGTTAAATGTTTGCTCTTTGCATAATATGCAAATTACGTACTTTTCATGATAAATAAATGTAGAATTCTAACTTCTAGTACTATTTACATGTATTGTGTGACCATTATGACATAATATACCCCTAAATAACCCTCTTATTATAGCGATATATACATATATATTTTGCTGTGGTCTATAGATGCCTAACATTGGATGTCAATAAACATACTGTGAACTGTAAATGATTCCAGTTAAAGTGTTGCCCTAATAATTTTTACTAGCTCAGTTTAAATAAAATCACTGAATCAGACATCAAATTTATTATGACAGAAAATATTCTTTAACAAACAATTTTTCAAATAATAATGACTACATTCATAACAGCTTTTCTCAAACAAACAATCGCTTACATCTAGGAAAAGCAATCTTCTTTTAGCACAAACTTTAAAGATAGTGTCCAAAACCGCTAAAACAGTTTTGCTATACAAACAAAATTTTTAATCTAACATCAAAAAAAGTTGTAAATACTGAATAATCACTTGCATACACTAAAATAGAGTCCAAAAATCTTTTTTTCTAATTAGGATTTTCATTCATAAAAATCATTCCTTATTTTAATCTTATTATGTACAAAAATTTTATAAAATAAGTCGGATAATTTTATCAACCTGCCCTTAAAATCGAATTTAAACGTATCTGATCAGTTATGTCTAACAATTTTTTTCATATATTGGCAAAATCTATCGAGGTCAGTTACCCTCAAATAAAGACTCGTACATAAAATTAAGTTAACTGGTTGTCTCTTTCCATATCGTTGAAATTTTTCCATTATATACCATTAAACATCAAAATTGCATTTCAAATCCATATACCAAGATTGTCCAAATCGTTTAAAATTTAACATCAATTTACCAATAAATACCATTCCAGTTTGATATATACTTTTATTTAAATTGAATCTCTATATTGTAATAGTTTATTATTGTTTATGCACTTTTCAGTTTTGAAACCGTTTCAACGTACTTCAGAATCTTACTTATTCTGTACATTTAAATACTTTCCCGTCACTATAAAAGTTCACTATTAAATCTTTCCTACGCAATATATTAGTTGGACGACATCATGACGTTTTAATAGCAATTTATCAATTGCTATTTAACCCATTATTAACTGCCTCTTGATTTGCTTTCGATTAGTGTTATATAGTCGAGCTTTCGCGATACATCGCTTTTCTAGAATAATCTACCAAACGCTAGACGTCTTTTCTATTTTCTCATTGGCTGAAAATAGGGGTCCGTCCTTACGTTAGTCTCGAGAGCCTTCATTCACTATGTAACCTTGAAAAAATTTTATTATAATATCCTGAGGCTACTTGCCTTCAAGATTTATTGCTGTAATTTACTCCTCTTTACTCTTTTATCTCCTTAATTGAATATACGTTTACATTTGTTTATGATGTATGCTATTACTGGATCTTTCTAGAAGTTCAATGAACTTTGTTTTTTTTCAATATTATACACGCGCTTTCGTCAAAATACGACCGTATGCTTAGCATTAAGAGAAAAACACAATTGAATTTTATACACGCGACCTCCCGTAATTGGAATACTTTTTCGAATTATAATATCAAATTCTTTATAAAGTATTTGAACCCGATCAAACGAAATCTTTCACAATAATTGCATATTTATAAAATAGAGTACTTTGATAGCAAAATATATGGATGAAGAACTCTTTCAAAAACGACTTTCTACTCTCGGAACATCATTATTTTTATCTAAAAATACGATTAAGTCACGTAATAAGAATGAAACTCCTTCGATCACGGATTTATGCATTTATACTTAATACGTCGAGTTATTTTAGTAAGTACGTTACTACGAAAACCAATATTTACATAATTCGGAGATTTTCTAAAATTTTTCTTATTTTGCTCAGGTTCGCAGTGTTGTATATTACGAAATGGTGCTATTTGATTTTTTGTTGAGCCATAATCATATCATATATATATATATATATATATATATATATATATATATATATATATATATATAAATATATATATATATATATATATATATTGCCGTGAATGCTAGGTTAAATGTAGTGAAACAACAAAATTCCAACAAAAATTTCTTATATCTCTCTCAAACTTTCCTATGTATGTCACTATGTACAGATTATTGAAATTAGTTATGAATAATTGCAAAAGAAGATTTTACCTTAGAAGAAAGTGCTAACTGATCAGATATCACTTTAAGAGGCTCTTATAATGGCCAAACTTCATCGGAATTTGACCTCAAAACAACATTATAATATCAATTTACACAAAAATAACTATACGTAAAAATCTTATACAAGTTTAATCTACTTAAACTAATTATATTACGAAATGTTTTTTAAAGATTTTAAATAAAGCTATACTTGCGTTTTCAAAGTAAATTCTTCAAGTCAAGTCTTTGATCAAATTTCTATCTCTATTTTGTACCATAATAACTGCATCGAAAAATAAAGTTCCAATTCCTTCGCTTATGACTCTATTAACTCCATATTTCGAATTAAGTTCTTATTTCAATAAGATTTTACTTTTGTTAAAAAATTTGTTTCAACCAATATTTAAACCTCGTATAACCTTGCATGCTATTTAAAAATTATAGTTCTTCGAATTGATAGTTACTGACAGAAAGTAACGCCGGCAAGTACTTTATAAATAGATCGACTGATTTCGAATGAATACCCCGTTTGAATTCTTTCACGGCTTTATATACTAAAATCTTCAAAACGTCACGAACTTCTAGAACTGTCAGTTTAAGATTTAGTGGGTTATAAAAATAATTCTATAATTGATGACTTTTGTAGGACGACATATAAAATACTCATTCGTAATCGCCTTTGTTATCATTTATAGGCTATTGAAAAGTCTTGCATTATCTGATTTATAGTCTGTATCTATTTTATCGCCTTCCACGATCTCGCTTAATTGGTGTATATTTATTTATCGAGTTGTTAACCTGATGATAATTAACTGTCACTTTTATTTACATATGATTTATGGCTTTACGAACATTCTTAAATAAAATGGCTTCTTTCTAAATTACCGGATTGGTTTTTCAATAGTATTGTTACTCAATGGATTATTGAATGTTATTTAGCATTTAAAAAGAGTATTTGATACTACTTTGAGAGGACGGATTCTCGCTACAGAATAAAAAATGGAAGAAAGAAAAATTTTAGTAGTTTTGTTTAACGTCATGTTTTGCGTTCAATGCTTTCAATCGAAGGAACTCTTTCTAGCATATTTTAAGTGATGTTTACAGTAAATTACTTTTGATACAGCGTTTTAGTTAGTATTTTTATAAAGGTTGCACATGTTTTGCATTGTATTCAAATTGTTAGTTTTCAGTGGAGAATAAATATTTACCTTTTAAAACTCGCTTAAATTAGAATTAAGGGTTTTCACTTATATCCTAAAATAAATATTATAACAATAATAAGCTTATTATAATATTATACAAAGGTAGAAATTAAATATTTGAAAATTTAATTTTCTTGGCTTTGGGATGGTTTTATTTACAGAATGTCGTATCCAATTACCGCTTATGACCTCCTCATTATGTATATACACGAAGGTTATTTCAAAAATAAGCTTTGCTATTTTTTAAAATAGACAGCATTGTTTATTACCATACTTATTTACATAATTAGAAAGCTAAACAGTAGTTTATTTTTTAACATAATCGCCATTTTTTCTACACATTTTTGCAGACGTTCCTTCAACTTTTGTTTCCTCATGTCGTAGAACTATTGCGTCAACCCCTTGAGGAAGTGAGTAACCGCTCCTTTAACTTTATTGTCGGCCTGGAAGCATAAGCCACCCAAATGTCTCTTCAACTTTGGGAACAAGTAGTAATAATTAGAGATTAAGACCGTGATGTAAGGAGGACGGACAGTCCAACCTAATCTCTCGCAGGGTCTGAAAAATGGTAAGGCGTCAGGTACAGATCAGGTGCAAGCAGAAACTCTAAAAGCCTTCAACTTGTAAGCTATATGTATGAAACAGATGAGATACCCAAAGATTTCAAATGTAACATCATAGTCACTATAACAAAAAAAAGGGGCGCGGATAGCTGTGAAAATTTTCGAACAATAAATTTGACAGCACACGTGTCAAAAATATTAACTAGAATTGTACAAAGACAAATGGAAAACGAGCTGAATATATTCAGGGGAACACGGGTGGCTATTTTAGCTCTGAAAGTGATAATGGAGAAAACAATAGAAAAAGGGGAAAGCGTGTATATAAGGTTTGTAGATCTGGAAAAAACATGCGACCATGTAAAATGGAAAAAAATGTTTGAAATACTCAAAACATTGGAATGAGTTTTAGGGATAGACGGATAACACATAGCTTATACAACGAGCAACCAGTGGTAATAGAATTAGAGCAGGAAAGTAGAGACATAAATATTAAAAAAGGTGTGAGACCGGAATGTGCCCATTTCCCATTAATTTTTAACTTGTACACCGAAGACATAATGAATACTGTCAAATCCATGGAGACATTTCGAATTAATACACGGGGAGAAAAGAGTGGTATGCTTAGATTTGCAGATGATATAGTGGTATTAGCATCTACCTAGGAAGAGTTAGAAGCTGCTCTTAATGAAATGGAAACAGTTCTAACAGAAAGATACGGCATGAAAATTAACGAAAATAAAACTAAAGTACTACCATGCAAAGGAGGGAAACATAAATGAAAAACAAGAATATAAATAGGTAACGAAAACCTACAAGAGGTTAAGGATTTTTCCTACCTAGGAAGCCAAATAACGCGAGATGGAAAGAGCGCAAAAGATATAAAACAAAGATTAGTACAAGGTCGTGCTACATTTAACAAGAAAAGCAACTACTGTGTTCAAAGACAACAAACATAGAAACAAGGAAGAGATTGCTTAAAACATATGTGTGGAGCGCAGAACTGTACGGTTATGAAATTGGATAGTCAGAGAAGCGAACAGAAAAAAGATAGAAACCTCCGAAATGTGGTGTTACAGACATATGATAAAGATATCATGGACGGACAAAGTTAAGAACAAAGAGGCGCTAGAAATGGTAGGGGAGAAAAGAAATATGTGGAAAACAGTAAAATATAGGCCACGTACTAAGGCATGAGGGAATAGTGTGGAATATATTAGAAGCAGAGATCGGAAAAAAGAGAGGTAAAGGTAGACCTAGGTTGAACTATTGTACACAGATAGTGAAAGATGTAGACTGTGGGAAGTTCAGGGAAATGTGTAGACTAGCTCACAATAGAAATCAATGGAGATACGCGTCCAACCAGTTCCAAGAGGGAAAACCTAACGACGATAAAATCATTGTACTTAAACCTGATAATTAGTATAAGCAACTACAGGCATTGGTTTTGCAATATTTTCAACTAATGATAATTGTCCGAAGGAATTATTAGAAAACTATTAATTCGGCAAATGTCTAAGTGTTGGGGGATCTTGGCAGCCACAGGCTGTTTAATTCCCTTACATACTACTGAATCTCGGTAAAATAAGACATATAAATAGAAAACAACAGAAAAGGAACCCAGTTGTATCTAGGCTATGGAAATTTCAGGGAACTGTGTAGGCTAGCTTAGAATTGAAATAAGTGGAGGTACGCGAGTTAAGGTTTGGGCCTTGGGAGCTGTGTTTTTAAAAAACACTTCCAAACTGCTTAACAAATTAATTTATTTTAACAGAAATTAATGTAGAATTTTGACAAACTGGTATTAATTATTCTAAGTCGAAATAATTGATTTAAATGATTTATGAGTCGCCTAAGCAAACTGCAATGCTAAAGCTGAATACTTTGACTGACTGCTACATCTTGGAGCTCCCGGGTTTTTTATAATGTCCCTACCCCCTCACATGGCTGTGGGAACTTGCAGATCTCATGTCTCATATAATTACTGGCTTTAATCAAATCAAACATTTTACTTCAAAGCACTCACCTGTTGTTTACGCAGTCGTGCCAACAGAAAAACGATGTAAACAAAAAACTACTCTTCTCTTTGGCGGGTGTAGTGAAGCACATGTATGTCGATAGCGGTGGTTCTCAAGAAAAGCGGTTCTTCTAATTAGGTTTTACGTAGAACATGCAAGCAGAGATGCGGCCTGCTTGAACGACAAATCGATACTCTTGTTTGCTTCGTGTGTTTTCCCAATTACTACAAATGTTCTTGCACATGCGAACTAACAAAGTGTATCACTCGCGGCACTTGTTGGCGCGTGCTTGAAGTAAAACATGGAAATTCCACACTAACCAATTTAAATATACTAAGGCGGAACGTAAATAATCAACAAACTCAACGGAAAATAAATTTAGCTGTAAATTATTTACAATATAAACAGAACAGCCGTTGTTTACTACTGCTATATTTTTGTCGGATATTGTCTTAATTTTAAATGGGTCTAAATTTCTGGGTAACGTTTTATGTCGTTTACTTTGGAAATTCTTCTCATATACGGTTTGTCCTATGGAGAATTTATTTGCGTCGGTATTTTTATTACGGGTTGTGGTGATACGTTCTTTGTCATTATCTAATTTATCTTTTACTTTGTGATAAGTTATTTTTAGTTTTTCTTTGTGATCTTTAGCGTATTGTTGATATACTTCCTTATTATAATGTATGTCGTAAGGGTTGCGTAAATCTGAATGTCCTAAAGTTAATTCTAGGGGTGTAAAATTGATGAGGGAATCGTATTATTGTAGTCGATTAGTGCGTATGACATTAAATTGGTTAGGTGTACCTTCTTATAGGTTATTCTTAATAATTGGATTTGTTCTAACAAGGTTGAATGTAGTCGTTCAATCAGTCCATTTGATTCAGGGTGGTTTTCAGTTATAAGACGAATTTTCATATTGTGGAGTTCTAGAGTATTTTGTATTGTTTCATTTTTAAATTCGCTGCCGTTATCTAACGTTATTGTTTCGGGTGTTCCATAAAATGTAAAGTATTGTAAAAATCTTTGTGTTTCGTCAATGCTATTTTTAAAGTGATAGATATTGCTTGGCCTATATTTGTGAATGCATCTACAATGGTTAAATAGTTTTGTGCTTCTACTACTAAGGCATCGGCATGTAATTTTTGAAAGGGTTTGTCAGGTGTTTTAGTTAACATTAAGGGTATTCTCGGGGGTTTTCTGTCGTATTTCGCTTTGTCGCGTAGTTCGCATTGGTTAATAAAATCTGTAGTTAATTCTTTCATGTCTTTAAAATAATATCGTCTTATAAGTTGCTTTATGGTTTCATTAATTCCACGATGGTTGGTTTTTCCTTCGTGTTGGTTTCTGATTACATCATTTATTTCGTTGGTTCATCTAGTGTTATTAATTTTCTCGTGCATCTGATAAGTTCAAGGCCAGAGTTATTGAATAATTTAACCTATAATTCTGAAAATCTTATGTATAAATGTTCGGAACTAAAATAAAAATAAAATCGGTTTTTTTTCGGGGGTGTATTGTTTTAGAATTTTAATTATTTGCTCCTTGTTGTCATTTTTGGTTATTTGAATTTGGTCTTTTTCTTGTCTACTTTTGTATATTTTACGGGATTGGTGTTATTCAAAACTTCGGTAATTATAAATTGATTGAGTTTCATATCGATTGCTTCGTCTAAAATTTTAATCGCGGTTTTAAGTTCTTCATTTTGTGTCGAATGTATTGTGTCAATGTCAATCTCTTCTGGGTCTTTCCTTATTTTTGTTTCGTCTACATTTCCTACAATTGATTCTGTTTCTAGCGCATTGAGCTGTTTTCTACTTAAGACGTCTGCGTTGTTTTTATAAATGCCTTTTTTATATATAATTTCGTAATCATATTCCTCCAGTTTTATTCTCCATCGTTGTAATTTTTAATTTGGTTTTTTAAGTTTGCATAGCCATACTAATGGTCTATGATCCGTGCATATGTAAAATTTTCGTCTGTAAAGATATGGTCTGAAATATTTTGTTGCCCAAATTATGGCTAATAATTCCTTTTCTATGGTGCTATATTTCTGTTCGGTTTCATTTAGCTAATTGGTTTATTGCTACCTACTTATACTTGGCTCAATACTGCGCCTAATGCTACATTCGATGCGTCTGTTGTTAGTATAAATGATTTTGAAAAGTCTGGGAATTCTAATACGGGGTGATTTGTTAGCATATTTTTAACTTTTCTAGGGCTTTAATGAATTCTGGGGTGTGTTCAATTTTGTTTTCCTTTTTTAAACAATTTGTCAGGGGCTTGGTTATCTGAGCGCAACCTTTAATGAATTTGTGGTAGTGCATTACATTTTCTTCTTCTATTGTTATGTTCAGGACTCCTTCTAGGTTTTGGGGACGTTGGAATCTGATCTTGTCTGATAGTCGTTCTAGTAAAGCGTTTATATAGGTGTCCAGTGCCATTTCGTCAGATATTTTAGTTTTTACATATCGAATATTTTGATTGGGTTCTTCGATTTTTAATTTCGTTAGGATTAGACTTCTCACGTCTTGGCATTTCATTCTTAATTAATACGGGGATTGGTTATTTTCCATTCTGAGGTTTATCAGGTTCCGTACCAGGCATTTTATATTACGTTGGTCACCAAAATATGCAATTAGTATGCGTTTAAAGTCCTGCCATTCTTCAAGATCATCTCGGCTGGCAATTAGTGTTAGAGCTCGTCCGTGTGTTTACTTATTATCAGGCGTAAGGGTAATACATTGCTTTCGTTATCTCCGGGTTTGTAGAAGGTTTTCAAAAATATTTTGCGTGCTGCAATGTAATTCGCAAGATGGGCTTGCTCTCCATTAAAGATAGGGATCGTTTCGATGTAAATTTTCATATCTAAACTTATTTATGTTAGGGGTTGCTTTCGCTTTTAATTGATTTTAAATTTTGTAAATTTGCGATTTATTTCGCGGTTTGTATTTGTTACTTTTTAGTTTGGATTGCTCTGGGTTATTTAATGAATTGTCGTTGCTATTATTTGTACTTAGTTACACGGTGCGGTAAAGGATTTATGCTCGGTATTGTCTGGTTAATTGCTGTAGCCTTGAATTTGTTTATTTTTACTTCGCGAATGTTAATTTGTTGTAAATTCTACTTGAGTTTTGCTTTCTGAAAGATTCCGATGTGAATAAATAATTTCTTGCGGTAACTACTTCACTTTGTATGTTTGCGCCAGTTATGACTTTATCTTCGTTTAGTTCTGTTGATTTTATTAAATCTGTTGTAATTATCTTTTATCCGTGGGTGTTGTAATCAGATGTTTGTCTGTCTTGTTACCTTGAGTGCAAGTTTTCAGTTAATTACTTTGTTACAATATTGCCTTTTTAATTTATATAATAAACTTGTTTAGATTACAAAGTTTTATGTTTACTTGAGGATGTAATCCAGTCTCGTGATAATTTAATTGCGTAAATGCTTTTGTACAATATGCAATTATATTCATTGGAGTTATTAATACTTTTCTGAAAGGTGTTATTTTCAGATGGTGTGAGAATTAATAGTTTGCGTCTTTGCTTTGTTAATTACGGCATAGAATGTTACGTTTGATAAATGTATTTAGATATTTTCGTATTAAAAAATATTCAATTATGATTCATGTTTGCGATACGCGTCCTTAAGTAGCTTTTTATGATGAACGGTTTCTTGGATGCTTTTATTCAGTAGTTGTACGGAAGTAACTCTCTATCGATGATTTGCGTTGCCGGGCGTAATTTTATACGCTTTGTATTAATTCGTGATGGCTTAGTTATTAATAGATTGTAATGCAAAGTGCGTTTCTTTAATTTATAGAGGTTTGATAAAAGGTCAAGTTTTAAATAGTCCTTTCTGTAATTGAGTTGTTTTAATTGTAGAATTTTGATAAAGTTTAAGCCTGGAATAAATCGTTTCTGTTACTGCTTGTTTGAAAATATTGCGTTTAAGCTTTTGGTATTAAATGATGGAGTTAATTACGTTCTATTTTTATGTTTGCTGAATTAAACCGTTGCGTTTTTGTATTAATAATTATTTGTACGTCAGTTACGTTTGATATTACTTTAATAATTGGTATTAATTGTTTGTATTAATAGTTGCGTAAATTTTTTTGTGCGTTTAAGGGTCTCTTTAAAAATCAAGTCTTATAAAATAGTTCTCGTTTGCTTTAAATATAATGTTTCGTGCTTGAAATCAATTTCCTTAATATATAAGTGAATTATTTTCGTTAAATGGCATAAAATAAAAATTCTGTACATAAAATAAAAAATAATAAAAAATTCTCTTATACTAGCAGATATCAATAATTCGTAAAAATTAATTTGGCTTAAGGAAATGAACTTACATTAGTTTCTTCGTGTTCCATGGACTCAGTCTATGCGTGTACTTTGTCCACGTTAGTTCGATTTGTTGGATTTGATCGATTCTTGTATCTTGTTCAACTTCTGTTTGGGTTCTGGCAAAATTGCAAATTAAAATTCTTGGTCACCAGTCTTCCGATTTTTGGATTCGTAGTGCCCTTTTGACATCCGTACGCTGCGCCAGTTAAGGTTCGGGCCTTAGGAGCTGCGTTTTTAAAAGAAAACTTTTAAATTTCTTAACAAATTTATTTATTTAAACAGAAATTAATGTAGAATTTTGACAAACTGGTATTATTTATTCTAAATCAAAATAATTGATTTAAATGAATTATGAGTCACCTAAGCAAATTGCAATGCTAAAGCTGAATACTTTGACTGACTGCCGCGTCTTGGAGCTCCTGGGCTTTTTATAATGTCCCTACCCCCTCATATGGCTGTGGGAACTTGCAGATCCCATGTCTGCTTTATTCTTAATTCTATACTTTGTTACATTGTTACAATCTTAATTTCTAGGTAATTGTGTATCTTAACCGTCTGTGCCCTGCCAGCTGCAGTGTCACTATCGTATAGAATACATTTTATTGCATCCGTTCTTATGAACTGTTAATAATCTGTCTGGTTTATCCTTGTATTACGTTGTTGCAATTGACTTATGATTTCTTTAACAATTTCTAATAATTTTCTATTAGATTCTATTATTTAATATATAGATAAATTCGGGGATATATAACTCGCGTCCATCCAGCTTCAAGACGATAAACCTTGTGCGAATGGTTGTATTGGAAAGCTAATAATTCGGCAAATGTTCAAGTGTTGGGTGATCTTGGTATCCGCAGGTTGCTTAACCCCGTTTACATACCACTGAATATCGGGGAAATAGGGGATATATTTGTAAAACAATAAAATGGGAATCGAACTGCATCTAACAAGAAAGAGCAGCGGGTATACTCGAAGACAACAAACATAGAAACAAGGAGAAAATTGTTGAAAGCATATGTGAAAAACAAAAAAAATAGGGGAAATAGAAGAGCAGGATATGCTTAAGGCATTTTTGGGGAATATTATGGGATAGATGACAAGCAGAGGTAGGGAAAAAAAGAGGTAGAGATAAGCATAGATCAGACTAATGCACACAGATGGTGAAAGATGCAGACTTCGGAAATTTTCAGGGAAATGAATAGGGTAGCTCAGAATAAGAAACAATGAGGGTATGCACCTAACTAGTTTCAGGACTGAAGACCTAATGATGATGATGATAATTTTATTAAAATTTTCTAAGGTGATATACTGAAAACCAAAACCAATAATCTTTATGCAAATTTTCTAAGTTAACGTTAAAGCCTGGTAATTTTTTAATAAAACCGTGCTTTTCTTCCATGTAGGAGTGATTTAGTTTAAATAAATTACAAGTGCTTTCATTGGTAGTTTAAACAATTGTTACAAATGTTAGAAATACTAAACCAAGAGTATGATGATGGGAATTTTGGTGTAGTCAAACCATCATACACGGTTGAATACTCTTCCAACAATGCAAGAGATTCCCTGTAAAATACCATGGAATAATTATTTTATTCTAATCTAATTTCTCACTTTTCTTCGAAATTATAATCTTTATTTCCCACAACTCATTTAGATAAAACCCAAATTAGAATATTTTCTAATAGGCCATAAACTTAACATATTTAAATGGAATTTGATTAATTGCACCAGATAAAATATGATTAATAAGTGGAATAAAATAAAGCACCTATATTTAGATTAAATGCCCGGCAGGATGGAAATAATTAATAGGAACCGAATTTTATTTCGAAAGCATTATTGATTACCGTAGATTTTACGCTAGCACATTATTGACAATTACGCAATTTGTGGAGTGTTTTAGGATCTGAGCGCTCATAAAACCGCACCTTACTAACTGTAGTTTAAACAACGTTTCCGTTATGATGTCGAATTACTAATTTCTAGACTCATCAATTGAGATATTATCTCCGTGCAACCGAATACAATAACTTTCGTAGATTGTAGTAATGAGAATTGCTTGTATTGTTAAAAACTTGTAGCTCTGTTTTATTGGTCTTGTAATCTAGCGCTGAATAAAGTAGAGATTAATTGCCGTGGAAAATAAATGAATATGGTACACGTAGAGATGCTGGGAACTGTTCCAATTTGGACAAAGTAACAACAAAGATCAAGCAATTCAAATTGGTAAATGGTACAAGCGAAATTTGAACGTGTGAAATGAATATTAGGTTTATAGAAAAAGTCTTCAGCCAATAGTGAGGGCAGGGACGCTCGACTCTAGTGGCAAGTGTGTTCACTGAACACAGGCGACACATCAAAAGGGCGGCAATATTTGGTAAGTGGAGTGGTGGGAAAGCTGGTTTTTAATAAAAGTATTTGTCTACTACAAGTGGAACTGCTTCCACTGTTGCAACTACAACAAAAGTGCGTTATAACTTCCTTGTTTAAAAGGTATAGGGCACTGTGATGAAGCCGCTAGATTGCGAATTAGTTATTCTTAACATATTGGCCGTACGTCTAGAAATCTTAACCACTATCAATCAACAAAGGTGCAGTTATCAGATACCGCCGTTAAAGAAAGCTGTCTGTATCTTATCAATTGTCGGTCGACTTCCATAGATCTTTATATCAGCATCTGTAAGTTATATAAAGACGCACATTAGTAGTGGAAAGGGAAGTGGGTTTCGATAGTGTCACGTGTGCATCAGAAATAAATATTCAAAATAAATTTAATTATTGCTTTGTTAGTCCATATAAGGGCTTTGCTTGAATTCGTCGTTGGTGTCTGGTACACTTTCGTGCGTAGTCAGCCCCTCGGGAGCAAGGTCTCCAGCATATGAAATTGATTGTTATATTTTACCTAACATTTGTAATCAATTACTCTCGTCGTCTATAGGGGCCAAGGAATGGTCGCATACTCGAGGTTTGGCCTTAGCTGACCCTAATTTTAATATGTCTGGTAAGATTGACATGCTATTCGGAGCTGAAGTCTTTGCTCAGGTTTTGTTGAACGAATGTCGTTGGGGTGTCACTAACGAACCAGTTGCTATTAAAACAACCATTAGTTGGATGTTAACGGGAAAGGTCGTTTCCCCGAATAATTTTATTACGTTGTTGTGTGCTTTCGTTGGGCCCTTAGACAGCGACGTTCGTCGATTTTGAGAATTAGAAAATATTCCCTTCAAGAAACACGTTTCTCCTGAAGAAGAAAAGTGTGAAAACGAATTTGTGGAAAATTATAGATGTAACAAGGATGGTCGTTTTGTAGTGTCCTTGCTCTTTAAAATTTCTGAACCCTCATTCGTGGCTACGAGATCGATTGCTATCAAAAGATTTTTCTCATTAGAACGAGAACGTTGTTTGCTAAAAAATTCTGAATTGTATTCGGTTTATAAAAAAATTTATGGAGGAGGTAATATTGCCATGTCATTAGTATGCGCAAAATCGAAGGTTGCTCCTACTAATATTCAAATATTTTTGCCCCGTCTCGAATTGTGTGCTGTCGTACTCTTGGCAGATTTAGTGGATTTCGTCAAAAATATTTATACAGATAGTTTATCATTTAGTAGTATTTTCGCGTGGTTAGAGTCTACTGTTGTTTTGTCTTGGATTCGGTCTTCCTCGCATAAGTGGAAGACATTTGTTAGCAATCGCATTTCGCATATTCAAGAACGTATTCCTCCATCTTCGTGGTTTTATGTTAAGTCCCAGGACAACCTTGCGAATTGTGCCTCACGTGGACTTTTTGCTTCAGAGT
This sequence comes from Platerodrilus igneus, assembly GCA_036346225.1. Taxonomy (NCBI): domain Eukaryota; kingdom Metazoa; phylum Arthropoda; class Insecta; order Coleoptera; family Lycidae; genus Platerodrilus; species Platerodrilus igneus. The sequence goes on from JARFIW010001281.1 coordinate 109,020, forward strand.
TGGTTCATCATCCATTATGGTAGACAGGGCTTTCCTGGTTGGTGCGTCGTAGCGAATAATGGCCAGTAACGTCGCTGCCAAAACTAATCGACTGATCTCAGATGGACGTCGAATATCGTACTCTGTCGTTAACAGTTGTTATGCCTGAGAATTTATTAGATTTGTTATTGGATAAATTTTCAAAACTGCAGAAAATTTTTAGGATTATTACATGTATTCGTCATTTCAATCGTAATGTTCAATGTTCGACGGATTTGCGTTCAAAATATTCTGATGGTTTGTCCCTATCTCAGCAGCAAGAGGCTTTTACATTTTAAACGATTTGAGATCCTCGGTTTACGATTTACAAAAATGAATAACTACGTTCCCATGTTACTAGACCAAACATCAATCTGTTCAAAACAATGTGGAAACATTTCTACGTTCATTCCTAATCAAGCCAAAGTGATATACACATTATATGGTTTTGTAGAAGACAGAGGTTCAATTTATAATTGAAAACCAAAAAACATTCATGTTTTCAGAATGTAAGAGCGTTGAAGCTATCATTGAAATACCATCAGGCAAATGGTATTATGTTAGCGATCTACACGTTTCAGAAGTGCCAGAAAAAAAAGTACTTGAAGGACAAGCCTTTTTATTATTTTAGGAACGAATTTTAAAATTTTGCATTATTGTGTTCTTTTATTTTTATTTTTAATATTCGCAATTTTAACGCCTCAATTATGTGATTATACATGTCATATTGTATCAATTTAATAAAGTATTCTAACCTTTTAAAAAAAATTCTTTATGTTCCTTTATATTCCCGCAGATAATGTTAAAGCAATTCATTCATTTAGCTTTGTACTCTTCTTTTCCTTTTTAATTATTTTATTTATTACTCTTGTTTGTAAAAGCCTTAGTGCTGGGTTGAGTTAGTTTATCACTATTGTTATTCTGTAATTAAGTTAAGTATTAAACACTGTAAACTGTTACATAGAGACAGCCTTTAATTGGTCAAATGGTCGCGTATTTCAAACGAAAACGAAGTTTTCAATAATTAGGGTTTCGAGTACCCTTTTCAAGCTGTCTCTAATTTTTTGCAAAGTTCAAAGCACTTAATTATATAAGGATGTTTCTGCAATTCACCGCTAGTTGATACAACGCATCCGTTTAGTAGATATGAATTTTTAAATAACTGGGGCATCAACTACCCCCTTCATCCTCTTTCGAGCTACCTGAATTTTTCAGCAAAGTACCTAGTTGTATAAGGATTATTATGCAATTTAGCGCTAGTTGATACACCGCACCGTTTAGGAGATATTGAATATTTTATCCCTCTCAAGAGATTGATTTGGACCTCTGTAATTGGGAGGAGTATAACCTGAATATGAATCTGTTTGCCACATAAATAAAACACCGGGCACTCAAGTGGTGCTGCACATTAGTTAATAGAAATATGCTCTTGTATTTAACATATCGCCATCAACGCCTGGTTTATGAATGGCAAATGCTACGGACGATATAAGCTAAATTGTTTCAATCGTACGCAGCCTACCCAAAAAGTCGTACTTAAAAACCGGACCAAACTTACATCACTCCATTTTATTAATATCGCGAAAAAATGCAACTTGTCTAATAAAAACTTTAACCTTTGAACTTACCTTAGCAGGCTTCAGAGACATTTCCGCCTTAAATGAATATACGCGTATTAAGCTGACACAGCCACTTCAGCGCAATCGAATGCGATCTGTACAGGAATTTTGTGCTCATTTGTTGCTAATTTATTGCTCTATTCCCGATTTTATTGCTCCAGCAATTAAGATGTTCGAAACAACTGACAATTTTCTAACAATGGTAGATGGTAATGCTGAATAACATTATAATACACTATTTCAATATGCAACATTACACGCTGCTCGCTGTTACCAACAGATTGTCAATTGATTCATATATCAGATGATATTCTATTTTGAACGAGTCTAAAAAGTTCGTTTTACTGCATCACCTGCAATTATTCGCCAATTTTTAATAATTAATATATCAAAAAGTATGTGATTGTAAAATGGTAGGGGACATTTTCCTTCAATTTGATGTGTAGTTCTATCTATACACAAGAAAACATGCGAATCAAACACTTTGTATATAAGTACATTAATATGAACCATAAATTTATCGTTAAAAACAATGGCTGTGCTAGCTTAAGATTAAAGTTAGCACAGCCATATTGAAAATGCAATTTGAGTGCCGTAGTCGAAGAAACGAATAGGGCAGAATTATGTCTTATATATGCTATCAGATTATGAAAAAACATTAGCGAAAAATAAAGTGGATTAATAAAATAAAATATTTCAGAATATTGAGAGTACCTTTCATGCAATAACTTAAGGAATAACTTCGTCAAATAATTTGTGCTCGGACATACGTGGGCTCAAAATGTTCGTAATAAAACGTAGTTTCAGAAAATATATAGATACGAATTTGTTGCTCGTCGCAAAGTATTGAAAAACGGTCGCAAAGGCGTCAGATACTGCGCGCCGAGATGGATGCACGTAGGATTTTGCAGAGCCGATGAACACATGAATTGTTTTAGACATATTAATTACAGAAAATTGGAAAACAAGTATGCGTGAAGCAGTAGGAAGAGCTCTTTAGCTTCATTCAAAATAAAATCTCATTTAAGATGTTCGAATCAACTGACAATTTTTTAACAATGGTAGATGATAATGCTGAATAACATTATAATACACTATTTCAATATGCAACATTACACGCTGCTCGCTGTTACCAACAGATTGTCAATTGATTCATATATCAGATGATATTCTATTTTGAACGAGTCTAAAAAGTTCGTTTTACTGCATCACCTGAAATTATTCGCCAATTTTTAATAATTAATATATCAAAAATGTATGTGATTGTAAAATGGTAGGGGACATTTTCCTTCAATTTGATGTGTAGTTCTATCTATACACAAAAAAACATGCGAATCAAACACTTTGTATATAAGTACATTAATATGAACCATAAATTTATTTTGAATGTAATTATATATAACTATACATATCTATCTTGAAATGAAAAATATTCCTTATAAGTGTTGTTTTATTGCAGATAATAACTACATATAATAACTAAAACAATATTAATATACAGGGTGAGTTTTTAGTGCGGCAACGGTCGATAACTCCGTTATTGTAAAAGCTACGTAAACCATATTTGGAGACATATTAGGCATGTCTAAAGTGCACATTTTAAAAATATTTGGAAGCATACAGGGTGTTTCATAATTCCAGGGCATATTAAACTTATATTTTTTTAAATAGAACACTCTATATATTATTACATTTTTGAAAAGCCCATAAAAAGAGCTTTAATTTGATATCAAATTGTATCTGTCTATTCCTTTTAGTTTTTGAGATATTCAACTGTTTTTAGAAAAAATGACCCCAATTAGATACATTGCCACTGCACTAATACACAACTTATGTTAATTTTCAAGATGCAGAAAATTTTACCATATACCATAGTATATTTGTAAATATCACTTTTTTGAAATTTCTTCACAGTATACAGGGTGTGTCAGGTTTCGCAAAATGCAATTTTAATTTTTTTTTTAAATGGCACCCTACCAATTTTATTGCTACAATGGATAGTTCATTAAGTGTCCTTTCATTTTTGTTAAGCATTTCCTATACCTAAATCCATTACTTTCTGAGATATTTTTGATTTTCTTTAAATTTTATGAATGTTTTTAATTTACATAACTAAAAATAACTTACTATTGGAGAATATTATAAAACAATCAATACATTTTGATTAACAATCAACTACACTTATCCAATAACAATTTTCACTAAAGATATAACAACCCACAATAATACGCTATCAACAGAATTCTGCCAGATCAACAATATGCATTTTATAGAAAATGTTAAAACAGGAAATCAGGCAGGCTTTGAAAAAAATAACAATTACAATCAAAATGTCATTTAGGTTTATTAATTGTAGTGTGTTGTCATTTAACACATTATCAGTTCTGTTTTAAATGTAATCTTTGAAGGAGTTTTCAAAATAAATTTTACAGTGGAAGAACAAATAAATATGATTTGGGTATTGGGAGCAAGTTTAAAAAATTTCCTACTTGCATTAAGAATATACCAAGAGAGATATCCTGTTAAACGACAACACACTACAATTAATAAACCTAAATGACACTTTACATGTAATAGTTATTTTTTCAAAGCCTGCCTGATTTCTGCTTGAACATTTTCTATAAAATGCATATTGTTGATCTGGCAGAATTCTGTTGATAGCGTATTATTGTGGGTTGTTATATCTTTAGTGAAAATTGTTATTGATAAGTGTAGTTGATTGTTAATTAATATGTATTGATTGTTTTATAATATCTCCAATAGTAAGTTATTTTAGTTATGTAAATTAAAAACATTTATAAAATTTGAAGAAAATCAAAATATCTCAGAAAGTAATGGATTTAGGTATAGGAATGCTTAACAAAATGAAAGGACACTTAATGAACTATTTATTGTAGCAATAAAATTGGTAGGTGCCATTTAAAAAATATTAAAATTGCATTTTGCGAAACCTGACACACCCTGTATACTGGGAAGAAAATTCAAAAAGTGATATTTACAAAATATACTATGGTATATGGTAAAATTTTCTGCATCTTGAAAATTAACATAAGTTGTGTATTAGTGCAGTGGAATGTATCTAATGGGGTCATTTTTTCTAAAAACAGTTGAATATCTCAAAACTAAAAGGAATAGACAGGTACAATTCGATATCAAATTAAAGCTCTTTATGGGCTTTTCAAAATGTAATAATAATAGGTGTTCCATTTAAAAATATAAGTTTAATATGCCCTGGAATTATGAAACACCCTGTATACTCAAGATATTTTTAAAATGTGCACTTTAGGCATGCCTAATATGCCTCCAAATATGGTTTACGTAGCTTTTACAATAACGGAGTTATCGACCGTTACACTAAAACTCACCCTGTATATATATATATATATATATATATATATATATTACTCATATTTAGACCAGGGTAGAAAATTAAATAATCACATCAAATAATTTTAATCACCGTGTAGAAGCTTTGGGAAGAGGTGCTTTATTAAAACCGTGAAGCATAAAAGGTTATTAGTTTCATTAAACATAAGAGATTTAAATTATGTGCAAGACGCTTTATATCAAAAGAAACAGTATTAAAAAGCTCTGCGTGTAATGTAATTATTCCTAAACAAATGGAAATTACGTGCAAAATTTATATTAATTAACCCTATTTTAAGTAACCGGTAGTAAAACAAAGTGTACACATAATAATTAATATTTAACTTGTATTCGCTAAAAATGAAAGGATAGAAGTCAATTTTAATTGGAGTTAATTAAACCATTATTAATAATAAGCATAAAAGTCTGTGAAAACCCAAGATTATAATACCAGAAAATAAAGCTCTGAGAATTAATTTTATTTTGAACACCTGCGTAGTTTAAATATCATGTACGGCGAAAATTGTGTAGATAACAAATGGTTTCAAAGAATCTTGAAGAAACCGTGGCTTAATATTCACGAGAAGGTGCGATACGGGGTTATTTAACCCAGATAGTCCACATGGACTAAAATATAATCGATAATAAAGAATATCAATTTGCACCAATGCGAACAGGTTAGAAAAGGAAAGAGAAAATGCGTCAAGCAAAGACACATATAGTAAAGGCGTGATTTAAGCAACGTCACGAGGGTCACAATTGGTTGAAAATAGGATGCAAATATCAGAGGTAGAAACAACGATTTCTGTACAAAATTAATTAGCTTTTCTCGGACATGTTTGCGTGCCGTGTGAGAATTTCTGAGTTTTAAATGGGGCGAGTGAAAAATTCGTAAAAACCGACGCGCGAGCGACGGACTGGAAACATGGCATGAGAAATTCTTTAGAATTACCCGTTTTGGGGAACAGACCGACAGACAGGCTTTTTGCTATATATACCGAGGTGAATATAAACAAGGCCTCTTAGACTTTTGACTATTCGATGCGTTAAAAGCTCTTACATCCGCGACTTGATTGAAGATGTTAAACAGTGCATTTTAGTTTGATAAAATAATTTAAAGTTTGCTCGTATATTTTAGTGATTCAAAATAGTTTGTTATTTACGTGCTAACATGAATGTACTTCAGTGCACTTAGATACAAGGTAATAAAATTTCGTATCACTGTACCAATTAGCAAAATTTACAACGACAAATGTATACACAAAAGTAGGCAGTTTTGGCGTATATTGGTGAAAGAAGTATGAAGTTCTTTGTTATTTTCGGGGTGTTAATAATTAAATGGTTCAAATACGTGTCTGGATCCACGAAACAAGGGTCATATATACACAGATGAGTTCCGGAAAAGCCCAGAAACAACTTTAAATAAATGGTGATGGAGAAAATTTTAAAAGCGTTGAGAATTAGAAGCCGTAAATATAATCCTGTTGGAATGGTGTGATTAACTAAAGGGACGATGTACATTAAAGCTATGAGGACAGTAACCTTCAGGTAAATTATACTATTTTGTTTGACATTTTGGTGTGTGTTGAATAACTTTATTATACTATTTTGTTTGACATTTTTGTGTGTGTTGAATTACTTGATAATTGATTTACTTTAAATGGACATTAGTGAAATTGTACTAACCATAAAATTTTAACTTTAAGATGAAATTTGCTTGTTTAAGTAGAAAGGGGTATTTAGTATTGATGTTCGGGAATATGATGAAACTTTGGGTATGTCTTTGAGCTCAATTAGACGAACCTGGTTAATTAACGTAAAGGGGTGGTAGATGCTCCCTTTATACTCAGACTCCGGTCTGCTTATATTGTTATATTAATTAGTAGGCATCCAACAAGGACTTTAATTCTGGATGCACATTAAAATGATAATAAAATTAATCTTGAAATTCTTTTTAAAACTGAATTTTATGCTGAAATTTAATTTGAAAATTTAATGTATTCTGAATATTGATGTAAATAGAGTTAACGTTGATGTTTGTGGTAGGAATGTGTTGTTTAATTTTATGAATAAGGAGGTTTATAAAATTAGGTGAGCAGCCGAGGCGAAAACAGGATCACAGCAGTTTATGACGCCCAATCGGTGGGACTAGAATTTTTTTGTTGAAAGGACCCAGTTCCCGCATTCACAGGAGTATATCACAGCAATATATATAACGGGTATTCACATAATAGATAAGGGCATTAAAGCATACGTTTATGAATTACGTGCCTAAACACTTGTGCCACTTTTTATTTTAAAATCAGATCTCAAATCTGATAGTTGCGTACAAATAGACTGCAAAACCAACGTTGGCTACTTAGCAAGCCAACTTTTTAGAAATACTCGCAAGTTTCGAGGAGATTTCTACGTGTGATAGAGGGTGCCCCGCTAGAATCAAATTAACAACTGCTCAAATTGAATACAGCATGTTATTAAAAAAAGATTTTTTATGATATAATAATAAATAATATTACATTAACTGGAAAGAAGAAATGTTACTGTGAAGGTTGCTCAGGTTTGGAAACAACAAAACTTTCTACAATAGGTAATTAGAAATATCCACAAGATAATATAATGTGGAAATTACATTATAGAGTTCGCTCATATATGTCTTCATAAAATTTATATAATTATATTACATATATATTACATATATTATATATATATATATATATATATATATATATATTGCCGTGGAATGCCTTTTTAGGTCACCGGAACTGGTACTTTCTAAAAAACATTCGAGTCCCACAGATTGGGCGTCATAAATTGCCGTGGAATGTGACTTTTAGCTCCGGACCTCACCAGTTTTCACAAAAGAATAATTTTCAAAAATATAAAATTTTTACAAAAATTTTCTTCGCCTCGACCGTTAACTAAAATTTCTAAAGAACTAGGTTCTAACGTACATTCTGGTTTTTGGAATTAGTTTATTTGTTTGTTCGTCTTACTATGAACTGTTTGCCAGTATGAAATTGTACTTTCTCAAGTTGTTTAACCTGTGGATTTTTTAGGATTTGTTTTTAACGCACGCTTTGTTAGTTTAAATAAACGAATGCTCTTACATTATCGATTTTATGTAGACAAAAGCTCTCTCTGATTACTTGATATGCACAATTTTCAACCTTCGCATATTAAAACTAGTTATACTCGTATTATCTTTGAGTTTTTACATACTACAAAGCTTTCACACTATGCAAATTTAACATGACAATTTATTAATACACATGTATGCTATTATCCGTTTATTTTAAGGTCAAAACTAATTAATTTGGAGCGTAGATAATTTATCCCTGTTTTCTATATACACGGTCCTTACAAAATTACTCTCTTGACTTATCTATCCTTCTGTACATATAATTTGCACGATCATATATATATGTAATATATATGTATATATTGCTTGATAAGGGGTTGTTTAGGGGTGTATTGAGCAGCAAGGGTCGTGTAGTAACCATAAATTGCGATAGGAAGCAGAAAACTGCATTTATCTAGCAGACAATTAAGTAATTCGTATATTATGTACATAGCAAGCATTTAACACTTTGTATATAGACCATAATTAGCTTTAGGCGATGCAAGGAAGCATATCTTACAACAATAGAACGCGTATTTAGCAGAAAAATAGGTAATTCATACATTATGTAAATAGCAAGTATTTAAAACTCTGTATATAGACCGTTATTAATTTTAAGTAATGCAAGTAAGAATATCTTTTAACAAAAGTACACGTATTCAGAGGAAATGATAGAACATGTAATTAAACACACATTGAGAAGTGTTCTAATTAGTTATAAAACAAATACGAAGATAAGAGATAAAACCTAACAAAGCTTTACGCAATTACGCAGAAACAATAAACATTTTGATAAGAAAACGCAGTTTCAAAGATGCATAAACACAAACAAAAACAGCATTAAAGTTACATCATTTATTTTGTACAATATTGAAAAGGCGATATCTACACAAAACAACGTATGGTCAAGATAACGATGAATCAATAGCAAATAGATATTACACGGAAAACCAAATAAATTACATCAGAAACAACTTCAAAATGCAGGGCCTGATTGGTTGAGATATTTACAAGACTTGTTAAAAACCCAGCTCACATGTAAATGGGATGAGCCTATATTAACGCAGAGCAATGATAAGACGGGTCAGTTTAAAACTCATGCAGGGCGAAGCTGCGTCCCTGCTAAACAGAAGGTCACGCGTAATTTAATATTTAATAAAATATCAAGTGTATGTTACAAGTGACAATAAGTGCAATGATTATGAAGACTTCTTTTGCCGTTTAACGTGAGTAGAATTTAGGGTAATTTATTTAAACTGATTATTTATAATAATAGGGCTTTGAATGTGTGGATACTTCGAATGTGATGATAATACTTCGAATTTGTGATATAATAATTCGAATGTGTCAACAAGAAGAATATTCGAATGTGTTAATGATAATAATTCGAATTGGTGGTATTTCTGAATAATTCAAGTATGCGTCGATAAGAATAATTCAAATCTGGATTAATATAATATTTCAAATCAGCGTCGACTATTATATTTTGGTACAATTCTGGTACAATTTTGAGTTGCGAGATTCAAGGCATATAAAATAAAAAAGCACGAAGTAATTTATGGAAAACGATGAGTTCAACTAAGCAGAGCAGTGATAAACGAAGGAGGACAACAAAAGGGTGTTGATCCACAACCCGAACAACCTGTAGCAGGTCAGATCTAATTAGTTTTAAGATATCTTTTTATTTAAATTCTAATACTGAATTTATTCAATTTATATAAACTTGTGATAAAGTAAACAGCAAACATTGCATACGTTAAACTTACGTAATGTATTATATATAGGGGTCTAGAACGTTCCAGGTTTCTTTGGTAAAAAGAGGTAGTTTTTGGTGACATTGAATTCAAAGCATATAAATTTTGGGGTAAATGATACATATGATATTGATTGATTGAAGGGGGTATTTAAATATTTTTCAAAAATTGTAAATAATATTTCTTTTCATTATATGGAATTAATTGTTTTCGCTTTATCAATTCAAACAAGTAAGTAATCAGAAAGGGGTGGAGAAGAGAAAAATTGATCATCGTAACGTTGTGCACTCTGTGTAGATTAAATAGAGCTAGCCGTGGCATAATAGTAAAATTAGTAAGATTAAATTTGGTTTGAGAACACAGAGCGGTGGAGTTAAGTAAAAACGTCAGAACACCGAGTACGGCGTTATCATATATATATATATATATATATATATATATATTAGTGGTTTAAAAAGGTTAAAAGTAAATATTTACGAAGCAATTTCAAAACACCCTGTATAAAGGAACAACCAGAATTTATGGGCAAAATTTATTCCAGTTAGTTCTTTTTTAAGTATCAGGTATTAACAAAATTTTACAAATAATGAATAAAATTTAGTGAGGTTTGCAAAGAAAATAGATGGTAAAAGCCAATGCAATTAATTTATTAATTTAATTGAGTTTAATTAAACGGTTATTTACGTATAATATGCATAAAAGCGTGTAAAAATCCAATAATACCAAGGTGAAACGCGTTGCTAACTAACAAATATATCGGTGGGGTTGCAATACGTGGAAAATCCAACTCGTAGAAGTGTTATTTAAAACGCTCGTTAAGATTAAACACCTGCAGAATTTTAAATGTCAAGTTCCAATTATTTTTGTAGATAAAGATACAAGCTTCAAAGAATATAGGTAGAACCGACGCATGTGTTCGCAGTAAATACTAACGAGGGGTGATTTAAAGCACGTAACAGTCCACGTGGGGTAGATAGCAGATGGTCCGGAATATCGATTTTATACCACTCACACCAGGTTAGAAAAAAACGTAAAAAACGCATAGGCAAGGGACAGCGTGAGATAGGCGGGACTTGTAGGACGTCAGTGAATATACGATTGGGTAGATATTGTTAGTTAGACGCGACACAAATACGAGCATAGTGTATATGAATTTTCAGAAAAATATCGTAACGACGTGCTGAAATTCGCGGACTTAAAAATCGGTTGAGCAAAATTTTAAGAACGTGTGGTTGTAGATGGGGATTTCAGATGAAAGGCGGCCAGGAGGTGGCAAACTAAGTTGTATAAATGTTATTCGAAAACATGGTGAAGGCCCTTAATATTTCGACGACGACGACGTATGCAAGTTATCACGAGTTGTAAGTAGAATAAAATTATTTTTAATTATATTGCATGGTGAATTGCTCATAATTTGTACGCGGTTTGTGTGCCGAGATTACAATTTTAATTGAGGTATCACCTATAAATTTTTTAACAAGCTTGTGTCGAGACGTTAAGTAACGTGGATTAAAGTAAATAATTGTGAAAGACGTAGAATTAATTTGGATTTGGAAATTGGAGACAAAGTGAAGGCAACGCTAGCAGCTCACTTACATGGGGTTCTTCTACTAATAGCCAGAAGCGCCCTGCAAAGCAGAGAAAAAAACAAATACCATCGTCCACGGAGCGGAGATCTTCTAGAAATTCCAGGTAACGCTTTGAAATTGTGTTGTTATAAACTATGAATATTGAGTGACGTATGAGAGTGATTTTGAAGGTATTGTGCATTATTTTGTGTATTGAACATAATACATATAACTAACTTTATTATGGTATTTCAATAGAAATCTGAAGGTGTATATAAAGCGTATTAACATTCCATCAGGAAGCTACAATTTGTGAAGAGTACATGGGTGTTTTTTTTTGTTTGTTATAAGAGTATGCAAAGTATAAGGGCATACACTATTCATAATTAACTGGGTTATCATGAGCTCACCATACTCCAGAGTTTACTTAGATTTAAAATAAATTATATAAAAGGGATGAGAAATAAAATATTATTCAGGGCCCATTTACTCCGGGTACATTCTGTGTTTCATAATTTAAATTAAAAATACAGGACTTTACAAAATAGGATTTATTGAGGTGTAACTTGATCACTGAAATGTGGATAAAATTTTATTTTATTTGTAAATAGTGAAAAATAAAAGATTGTATGTTTGTTGTATTTTGTGGTTTTATTAGGAGAGTGCGTGAATGATAGAATATGAGAGTGAATATAGATATCCAAGAGGAGGTCCAACTGAGCTAGCCGGAAGCAGTTGAAGAAGGCAATTCAACCGAGGAAGAGAAGAAAACGGGTAAGAAATTATGTTTTTTGAATTATTTAATCTTTGAGAAATTTTCGATTATGAACAATTTTTGAGTTTTGAAAATTTAAGAAAAAAGCGCGAATATATTTTTGGTTGATCAGGACTTTTACCCGAGTTCCACGGCAATATATATATATATATATATATATATATATATTGCTGTAATTATAGGGTTAATTTAGGGGTAGGTTAAGTCATTGGGGTCGTAGAATAAGCAAGGGAAACTCCCAAGTAACAGAAGCACGGAATTACAGATATTAGAAGAGTATACTTTGAAACTGGGCAGTTACTATACTTGAAAGCGCTAAATATTTACGTGAATAATAAATTAAATTAACAGTGAAATTCTAGAGTGTATAATTGTGCAAAAAGTGCCGTACTTCTGAGACGGCTCTCAATTACCATCTCAATGACTATCTGAATGACAATCTTACTGCCATCTCAATTACCATCTGAATGACAATCTCAATTACCATCTTAATTGTCATCGTGATTAACATCCGAAAACTACCGTTACAATCTTAAATTACAATCAAAATAATGTTACGATTCCTGTTAGAACTTTAAATTACGAGGCATTACGATCAGAAATACAATTTTGGAGAATGCTGCCTGTACAAGCAAATTGATGGTAAATATTCTATTGCGGAAATGAAAAACCTTTCATTGGAATAAACGCACCAATAGCGATTTGGATATTGACTTCAATTCTTAGGAGCACCAACAAAACCATCTCAGGTTAGAGATTTTGATATGACTTATTTTTAAAACTGTTTTATCTCAAATATTTTGGATATGATTTATTTTGAAACTGTTTTATCTCAATAATAATTGAAAGTGTAAGAGCCGACAAATTGGGGTTTCTTGTGTAAATTTATGAAAAGCACGGACATCTTGAAACGTTTCAATAGGTCTTTAAAGGTAATAAAAAAGCTCGTTTTGCTGGCTTGATTTTCTAAAAGTTTGACAGATGTATATGATTTTAAAAAGGGAGTAGATATTTAAAAGGGTTGTAAATATTCAATCATTATACTGTGTATTGTAGAAGTGTTTTATTTAATTGAATCAGCTAGTCGAGGCAAAAGAAAATTATAAATTAACATTTACACAAGTGCTTGAGTGGTATAAGGGCAATATCACAGCATTTTATTGCACCCAATTGTAGGGGCTGAGAGATATCACAGCAATATATATATATATATATATATATATATATATATATATATATATATATATATATATTACTCATATTTAGACCAGGATAGAAAATTAAATAATCAAATCAAATAATTTTAATTACCGTGTATAAGGAATTTCATTAAATAATACGCTTTATTAAAACCTTGAAGCATAAATAAACTCGGTCGTTTCAGTAAAAATAAGAAATTTAAATTATCTATAAGACGCTTTACATCAAAAGAAGCAGTATTGAAAAGCGCAGTGGATAATTTAATTATTCCTAAACAAATGGAAATTACGTGCAAAGTTTATATTAATTAACCCTATTTTAAGTAACGGGTAGTAAAACAAAGTGTACATATAATTATTAATATTTAAGGTGTATTCGCTAAAAATGAAAAGGATGGAAATCAATTTTAATTGGAGTTAATTAAACCGTTAATAACATATAATAAGCATAAAAGGCTTGTGAAAACCCAATAATAGTCAAATCGTAGGAAGGTTATTTAAAATGTTACGTTTGAAAACACCTGCGTATTTTAAAAGGCAATTTCAAGTTAATTTGTTTGGATAAACATGTTGATTCTAAGGATATTGGAAACGATCAGATGCTTTAGCAGGAAATACAGGACACCTGCGTATTTTTAAAAAGCTCATTCTGCGTAAATTTGGCAAATAATTAATGTTTCAAAGAATCTTGGAGAAACCGGGGCTTAATATTCACGAGAATGTGCGATACGGGGTTATTAAACCAAGATAACAGTCCGCGTGGACTAAAATATAATCGATAATGAAGAGTGTCAAGTTGCACCAATACGAACAGGTTAGAAAAGGAAAGAGAAAATGCGTCAAGCAAAGACACATATTGTAAAGGGCGGGATTTAAGCAACGTCAAGGGGTTGCGATTGGTTAAAATAGGATGCATATATCAGAGGTAGAACAACAATTTCTGTATAAAAGTAATTAGTTTTCTCGGACAACTTTGCGGGCCGTGTTGAAATTTTCTGAGATCTCAATGGGGTGAGTACTAAATTCATAAAATCGACGTGCAGGCTACAGACTGGGAACGTAGAATGAGGAATTCATTGGAATTACCCGTTTTAGGAACAAAGCGACGTGTCGGCTATTCGCTATATATACAGGCGGGAATATGTGTTTCTCTCTTAGACTCTTAGACTTTCGACGATTCGATGCGTTAAAAGCTCGTGCATCCGCGACTTGATATTAAACAGTGCATTTTAGTTTGATTAAATAATTTAAAGTGTGCTAGTATATTTTAGTGACTCAAAATAATTGGTTATTTTACGTGCTAACATGAATGTACTTCAGTGCACTTAGATACAAGGTAATAAAAGTTTATTATCACGGTACCAATTAGTAAAATTTACAACGACAAATGTATACCCAAAAGTAGGCAGTTTTGGCGTATATTGGTAATATTGGTAAAAGGAAGTATGAATTTCTTTGCTATTTTGCGGGGTGTTAATGACTAAATGGTTCGTAAAGGTGTCTGCATCCACTGAACCAGAGGCAGATATGCACAGATGAGTTCCGGAAAAGCCTAGAAACAACTTTAAATTAATGGTGATGGAGAACATTTTTAAAGCGTTGACAACTTGAAGCTGTAAATAGAATCCGGTTGGAATGGTGTGATTTACAAAAGGGACGATTACACTGAAGCTACGAGGACAATAACCTTCAGGTAAATTGTACTATTTTGTTTGACATTTTGTGTGTATTGAATGACTTTATAATTGATTTACTTTAAATGGACATTAGTGGAATTTTTCTAACCATAAAAATTTAATTTTAAGATGAAATTTGCTTGTTTAAGTAAAAGGGTATTTTGTTTTGATGTTCGGGAATAGGATGAAACTTTGGGTAGGTCTTTGAGCTCAATTAGACAAACCTGGTTAATTAACGTAAAGGGTGGTAGATGCTCCTTTATACTCAGACTCCGGTCTGCTTATCTTGTTATATTAATTAGTAGGCATCCAACAAGGACTTTAATTTTGGATGCACAGTAAAATGATAATAAAATTAATCCGGAAATTCTTTTAAAACTGAATTTTATGTTCAAATTTAATTTGAAAATTTAATGTATTCTGAATATTGATGTAAATAGAGTTAACGTTGATGTTTGTGGTAGGAATGTGTTGTTTAATTTTTATGATTGAGAATGGAAGTTATCTAGAAGAGCAGCCGAGGCGATTAACAGAAGGAATCAACGGACCAGGTGATTTAAAGGTTACACAGCATTCTTGACGCCCAAACTGTGGGGCTCGAATGTTTTTTTTAAAGGGCCAGTACCTAGAGATATGAGAGGAATCACAGCAATATATATATATATATATAAATTGATATGATAACGCCGCACGTCGATGTAATAAACGTCCAGTTTCCTGCTGAATGCCACCGCTCTGTGTTTTTCTAATATACTAATTTTAATTGTGCCACGGCTGGCCAGTTTGATTCACACAGAGTGCGCAACGTTACGATGATCAAATTAATTTACCCCTTTAATTCTCACCTGTTTGAATTGATAAAACGAAGTAAATCAATATTCGTATAATGAAAGGAAATAATATCTACACTTCACAATTTTGTAATCCTTTAAATAAACCCTTCAATCAATTAATATTATTTGGCTCAGTTATCCCAAAAATTAGGTACCTTTGATTTAATTTAAAATCACAAAAAACGACACCTTTTACTAAAAAAATCTGTAACGTTCAAGACCTTTTATGCTTATTACGTAAATTTCCACGTATCAAATAGTTTTGTTGATTCCTTACAAATTTGAGAAAAAAATAATATATTTAGTGTTTAAATTTAAGCTTGAAAAGATTCCTTATACTAGTTAGTCCTGACCTGTGATATTCTGATGAGTTGTTGCGTGTTGTGGATTAACACCCCCTTATTATCTTCAATCGAAAACCAATGCTCTGCTTTGTACTCCTTCACTTGCTTTGAACCAATAGTTTTGTTACTCCGTATTTCCAAAATTCACCTCGTGTTTTACCTTATATTTTTCTGGATACATCTTAGACCTCTCCACTTAATTACAAACTGGACTTTTGAATACCACTCAGAAGTTCTGAATACGAGACTTAGGTCTTTCTTAATATCGTAGGTTTCTTAGATTTCTTATATATACCTTAGAAATATCCTACTTAGAATTTGTAGGTTTCTTAGATACACCTTCGAATTTTTGAATACCAGACTTAGAATTCGTAGGTTTCTAAGGGCCCTACAATATTATAAACATTTAATTTAAATTAATTAACAAATTTCTACTTACGTTTTCTGCAAAACTGCAAAAGCTTTTTCATATATCTTGAACGTAATTTGTCATCAACTATTATTACACAACACTACTTTTCACAATAATATAATTTTAAATTTATTTATTTGACGCGTAAATATTTGAATAAGAGCGTAGCAGGTTCGACGTGCTTCAAATTGAGACTGCCTTTTCTTATCAACTCTGGGCGTTGTATAGCTTTTGCTATATACATTTAGATTAGTTTGTCCAAACAGCCTTACAAAGTGTTGTAACCAACCATGTTTGTATTTGGTATTCCTAGGCTATTCAAGTTTATTTCTGACGAAACTATTCATGCTGGTGTTTGCTATTGTTTTACGAATCTTGACCGCCTGCTTTGTTATTGTTGTTGTACTTTACTTTAGCTTATGTCTGTTTTGTGTAGATACAGTTTTTGGAGAATTGAACAAAATAACTGATGTAACATGACTGATGTTTTCGTTTATGTCTCTATTTAAAACTTATCTTCGAAAGTGCGTTTCTTATCAAAGCGCTTTATTATTATTCCTACTTTATTATAAGCGTAATTGCATGCAGATTTACCAGATTTTATCTTATCTCATGCGTATCTATGTTATAAACTTATTGAACGCTTCTTGACGTATTTTAATTACATGTATAATTATTTCTCTGCTGAATACGTGTTCTCTTATTGAAAGATATGCTTACTGGCATTGATTAAAGTTAGCTGCGGTCCCTATATAGGGTGTTAAATGCTTGCTATTTACATAATGTGCGAATTATTTATTTTCCTGCTAAATAAATGCAGTTTTCTGATTCCTATTGCTATTTACAGTTACTACGCGACCCTTACGACTCAATACACCTCTAAACAATCCTTTATAACAGCATTATATATATATATATATTGCTGCGGATCGGTGATCAATGGGTTTAACCTCTCCAGCGTCCAACAGCCGATTTTCAAAAATAACAACATTTTATAAAATTATTCCCTACCCAAATTCTTCTGCTGCAACAAATATCTTCAGCAGCTTCCCTGGCTAGCTCTGCTGTGCCTCTTCATGGATACACACTGGAGTATGGTGAGCTCATAATAAGCCAGTTTATTAAAGTATGCTTTTCACCTAGCATAAAATTACTACAAAGTTAATAACCCATATAGCCTTAACAATCTAATTTAAATTCGTGATAAAATTTAGTAAACTTTACATACACCTTTTTCTTTTAGTATTTAAAATACTCTCATCATAGTCCAGTACACGTATCTTTTCCAATACGTTTAAAAAACCATAAATAACCTCCAAAGTTCACACACATCACAAATAATGCCAACAGTTTATCAAATAACAGCAAATTCAAATGATTTACCTGGAAAAAGCTTCAAGGCTCCATCTCCGTCGACTATGCTATCCAGAACCCCTTTACTTCGACTAACTATGCGCTCAGCTCCACCAGATATTTATAGATGAATTGCTCAGTCTACACTGAGCTCCGCGCTACCAATTACCATACATCTCAGCCTCCAAATGCTCGTATATTACACTTGTGTTTATTTCTTTATTAAATTACTAGCGCGACGTGGTATTGGTTGGACCTCAGTTTAATTTAAATCACACGCCACTACTCGCGCTAATAACTATAAGGCCCCCAAATACCAAGTTATAAGATCTAGTACTACCGTACTATATTACAAATAAATTTTAATACTCACTAAACTCTACTATTATGTCGGTTTTTTATTATACGTAGTTAAAGCAATGCCAAATCAAGAGTAGTAAAAGAGAAACTTAATAACTTCCATCCCGTATTTATACGGTTTAAATGTAACCTCCCGGACCCACTTAACGCGAAATACTTAATTGAAATAATATTTCTGCAACTTTTGGATATAACCGCCTTAAAGCTCCTAGAATTTTTAGCTCGTGAACACGGTATATAATCCGAAAACCGTATCTACCTGACGCGTGTTCGTCTGTTTATCAACTACTCGTTCCAACCAATGATACAGTCCTGTGACATCATAAAACTCCGCCTGTAATATTGTTATCTCCGTCTTATGTATATTGGATGTCGCGTTCCAACCTTACTTGAGTGGTAGAAAATCGATATTGCTGACCGCGTCCACGTGGATTGAATACGTGCTTTAGAAATCGAATGCTGTTATACCCGTCTCTATCTGTGGCATTTTATTGATTGTGCATCCCTTCTGCTTTTTAAGAAACTCTAGTTAGCTTTTATGCGAAGCCTCTAACGGTTGAACAATATTTTCCTTGAAACCCGCTTTATTATGTTCAGAAATACAAAGAAGCTGACCTTTTAAACCATGCAGGTGTTCCTAATTGATCGTTTAAAATAACGATTCTCAGAGCTTGTATTTCACGGTATTTGATATAATTAAAGTCCGTGTTTGTTACAACGAAAGCTTTTCGCCTTGGAATTATTGATTTTATATCCCCGATGCATTTTCTGACGTTATTACACGTTGAATTAAATAAATAAAATTAATTATGCGTTTCTATTTGTTTTTAAAACTGATTTTCCTTTATGAACCTATTACTTTTCAATCATTAATTATAAAAATACGTCAATACTTGTTCGTTTAAATTAAATACATGAAACAAATTTTGCGCGTAAATAAATTGTTCCTTTCTCTATACAGGGTGTTTGAAATTGCATTGCTTACCCCAAATTTCAACCCTTTAAATCCACTACAATATATAACAATTTACTAAATTCAATACACATATATACAAACATACAAATACTAAATACATTTATGAAAAAAAAGTTATTAAAAAGTTACGGTATTCATTATTATATATTATGTTCATATTATATACATATATTAAATACATATTATGGAAAATACAACTTAGAATATTTTTCAGGATCAATAGTGATATTCGATATTTATAGTCTTCGGTATAAGAACGCTCCCGTTAAATTGCAAGATTTACACAAGGTTATAGCGAATCCCTTAAATTCCAAAAACGAATTAATACTAACTGGTATTATAGATTATAAGTATCCTGCAATGTCAAGGCGTGGAAGTGATGCGAAAGTGGGGCAATAAACAGCTAATGCACTTTCCCTAGGAAATTCTTGGGTCGAATATAATGGTCTTTACTACAGCGAAAAATGTGTAGAAAAAACACAAACCGTACAACCACATGTACTTGTATATATTAATAAGTAAATATTTTGATATCGTAAAATTTTTCAACAAATATTCTTTGAAAAAAACAGTTTTTTACACCTGTTATCTGCTATTTATGCGCTCTTAATTTGTGCAAAAACATTTCTTAATTGTTCACCGGCTCTGCAAAATACCTACGATCTGACACCTTTGCGACCATTTTTCAATACTTTGCGACCAGCAACAAATTCGTATTTATATATTTTCTGAAAATACGTTTTATTACGAAGATTTTGAGCCCACGCGCGTCCGAACAACAAATTATTTGACGGAGTTATTCTGTGCGATATACAGCACGTAAATAAATTACTATTAGCACTTACTGTTTTATCTGATACCATGACATTACCATAGGTCATGAACCATTCCAAAGTGTTTATAGCGGACTGTATACTGAATGATTGATGATGTGCAATGCTTTGTTTCACACACGCACTAATAAAAACACCGCGAACGCGCGTCCATTGATTACGGGAGCACTTGCGGCTTGACCAACGTCTCAACACCACTCTCGTGACTGTCACTGTTCAATACCGCACTTTGCGCTATATAGGAATGGAAAGGTGCAGGTAGCGAAAATAAAGAATGTTGAAAAGTTAACTCTAAAAGCTGTTTTAAAACGCCTTAACATAAGCTTTAAAACGCCTTAACATACCGCCCACCAAAATAAGATTGATTACCTTATTTTTAAACTATGTACTAATGAAAATAAAACGAATACTACGCTACATTTAATATTCATCTTAAAACTATTGAGGTGTGCTGTCTACAGGTAGAGGACACAACTTGACTAAAGGTCTTTTAATTGTGCCATGCATAGTTTTTACCCTAGCCACTGGAGTAACCCCATCGCTTCCAGAGTATAAATAATCGATGTGGCCTAGTCGCCAGGACAGAGAAGGAGCTTGATCCTCTTTGATTAACACCAAGGTCCCAATTTGGACTTGAGGAGATGTAGTGAACCATTTAGTCTTTTGTTGCAGGGTATGCAAATAACTTGTTCGCCACTGTTTCCAGAAATCTTGTTGTATGCGCTGAATTAGTTGCCAGCGATCCAAACGAGAAATCTTCAACGCAGTAACATCAGGATCTGGTAGAACCGACACAGGTTCCAAACCAAGAAAATGATTCGGTGTTAAATATGCAAAATCTTCGAGATTAGTACTTAACGGACACAAAGGCCTTGAATTAAGTAGAGATTCAATTTGAACAAGAACAGTATTGAGTTCCTAATATGACAATATTTGAATTCCAATGATCTTTTTGAGATGAGATTTGACTATTTTAATCCCGACTTCCCATAAACCTCCGAAATGGGGAGCGGAAGGGGGGGTTAAATATATACGTTATACCTTCTACACCCGCAGAGTCTTTCATCATGTCAGATAATTCACGAGAAGCTCCAGTAAAATTGGTGCCACAATCACTATAAATAATCACACACTTTCCACGGCGAGCAATAAAGCGAAGTAAAACAGCGATGAAGGCTTCTTCTGAAAGACTAGACACTAACTCCAAATGAAGGGCTTTCGTGCTAAAACAAATGAACAAGCAAATATAAGCCTTTGATGATTTAGATCCTCGTTTTCTACTCATTGTAATGGCAAGAGGGCCACCATAATCCACACCAGTATGCAAGAATGCCTTTCCGGGAGTTACCCTCGAAGTTGGTAAATCGCCCATGGGAGGGCAGTAAGCAATAGGGTTTATGCGAAAACAACGGATGCATGACTTCAAACATTTACGAACTGCTCTTTTAGCAGATAGAATTCAAAAATTGTGAGTCAACAAAAATTGAGTAGTACGAAGTCCAGGATGTAAGTGCTTGCTATGGCAATCCAGAATGCATAAGTCTGTTAACCGATGCGATGATGGGAGTAAAATTGGAAATTTCACTCTATAAGGTGGGTCTGAATTTTGAAGACAACCACCCACCCTGAGTAAACCATGTGAATCCAGAAAGGGAGTGAGAGGTCTGAACGATTTGTTAATCGGTTTACCATTTGCTATATTACAAAATATGAAGAGAACATTGCTGTTCAACCATAGAAGCATAATGGGGCTCGTCTCTGCGTGATTCCAATGATGTTCGAGTATTGGAAATGAAGTGACGAACACATGAAATAATTTTACATATTTTTGCCAAATTCGAAAAGCGAGTAGTCAATGAGTCTAAGAAATTGTACGAAATAACAACATTTAATACTAAAATTCGTCTTTCCGTTTCGACCGACAACGGATTTACTGAACGAGACACGTAAAGCGATGGCCATTCTTCTTCTGGAAGTTGAAGCTAATGAGGCCCTTTCCACTATAAATGATGTTGTACCAATTCTGAGGCTACCAGACCTCGAGAGGCACAATCAGCTGAGTTTTCTGAAGATTTAATATGAAACCATGATGCTAGAGGAATGCGGTCTTGGATATCTGAAATTCGATTGCTGACGAATGTTTTCCAATTATACGATGATGATTTAATCCAAGCGAGTTCAACGGTTGAATCGCACCTGGCATAAATACTATCGAATGACTATTGTGTTTTGTAAGTAGTCCGAACAAAATGTACCAAGTTTGACAACAGTAGTGCACCACATAACTCCAAACGAGGCAAAGAAATGCGATTAGTAGGAGCAACCTTAGATTTGGCACACACCAATGAAGTTTTAATGTTTCCAACTGTGTCGACGACTCGAAAATAAACAGCGGCTGCATAGCCTGCTTCCGAAGCATCACAGAAACCGCGAATCTGTATACTTTTGTAATTAACACATAAAATCCATCGAGGGATCTCGAGTTTCGATAATTCTGACAATTGTTCCAAATAATTTTTTGCCATTTTGATACAATATTTAATGGAGGACTTTTGTCCCAATCCAAACCCAATATCCACAAATATTGGATTAAATGTTTGGCAAAAAATACTAAAGGAGTAAGTAGCCCCAACGGATCGAAAATTCTGGCTACTTCAGACACCATACTGCGATTCGTGCAATCCTTTGAAATAGAATTAACGCGATAAAAGAAATAATCCCCTATGGGTTTCCACTGCAAACCTAAAATCTTTTGTGACAAATTATTTGAATCATCAAAACTAAAAGTTGTCGGATAACAAGACGATTCTGGTAATCTTTCAAGAACCTTGCTGACGTTGCTGTTCCATTTACGCAACGTAAAACCTCCTGCTGCACAAATTTGACTTAATTCGAAAATTAAATGTTTTGCTTTCTCCACAGAAGCACATTCACTCACAACATCGTCAACGTAAGTATCTGATGCCAACACCTCAGCAGCACGCGGAACTGTGGCTGACTCCACTTGGGCTAATTGC
Organism: Platerodrilus igneus; assembly: GCA_036346225.1. NCBI lineage: Eukaryota > Metazoa > Arthropoda > Insecta > Coleoptera > Lycidae > Platerodrilus > Platerodrilus igneus. Next base: position 132,241 of record JARFIW010001281.1, read on the forward strand.
TGAATGACCCTCAATGCTAAAAATGGGGACGAGGTCATTCCATAAGTGACGGTGTTCAACCGATAATCCCTGATAGGATCCGAAGAATTAAATCTCCAAATTATTTTTTGATATTGACGATGATCTGGCGCAACCAAAACCTGTCTGTACATCTGTTTGATGTCAGCAGTGAATACCACAGCATGTTGACGAAAGTACAGCAACAAAAACATAATGTCTTTCTGCAACGGAGGCCCAACTAACAAATGTTCATTTAACGAACCACCAATAGGCGCAAAAGCCGAAGCATCAAAAACCACTCTGAGTTTGGTTGTTGCGCTCTCTGGTTTGACAACGGCATGATGAGGTATGTAGTATTCTGACACACCATCTATTGAATTTTGACCCAATTTCGAACAAAGTGTCATATGACCATTCTCAATGTAATCTTGCATAAAATCACGATATGCACTTTATAAATGAGAATCTTTTTCCAAACGTCGCTCCAATGAAAGAAATCTACGAATGGCGATCTCCCGAGAATCGACAAAAACAGGCTCTGGGCCTTTGAATGGCAACCGGACTACAAAACGACCATTCTCCTCTCTAGCATGTGTCAACGAAATGCCTTTCGCACGCTTCTTCCGCCGAGCTTACCCTAGACGAGTCTGGAATGTATTCTAGTTCCCAAAAGCGACGTATATTAGAATCCAATGGTTCCACTATTGCACATAACGAAGTGCATGAAGAAACAGGAGAAACCAGTTTTCCTGTCAGTATTCAACCCAATGTTGTCTTTATAGCGACAGGTTCATCCAGCGAACCCACACGAGATTCATTCATTAAAATATGAGTGAAAATATTTGCACCTAGCAACATATCTATTTTGCCGGGTTTATCAAAATCTTCGTCAGCTAAGTTTAAGTCAGACGTATGCGACCAATTATTTGATGGTAACTGTACCGTAGGAGAATAAAAACATCCACATCATATTGAATGTTTCTTTGTCTTCTAGGACGAATTTTACATGACAATGTACCTGAAACCTGAGCAGCCGATAGTCCCAGTCCTTCCATCTTTACTGAAACTTTTGATTTATTCAAAGCCAAACGTTGACGACATGAGTCAGTCATGAAACTCTCCATACTGCCATTATCCAATAAAGCTCTTACAGTTTGAACTCTTCCAAACCGATCATAAACGGATACTTTAGCCGTAGCTAACAAAGTGACCGTATTTGACGATCTTGCCGAAAATAAACTACTACTGGCAGTGTAGCTAGCTTCCAATTGAAAAGTTGATGAAGACGACAAAACTGTTGGCGATGAAACCACAGGCACAGAAGAAGTAACATCCTCAGTCTGCACTGCAGAGTTTCCAAAATGCAGCAAAGTATTGTGGGGTTTTGAACATCTTTTGCACAACTTCTTTAATTTACAATTGGTAGCATGATGTGAATCCATGCAACAATTAATGCACAACCCTTTTTCTTTAACAAAAGTATAACGTTCCTGCGGTGACTTCCCCAAGAAACATTTTACACTGATATAAATAATGTGTCGCATCACACAACAAGCATTTATTTATCTTTGACGTAGTCACTAAAGACGTATGAGATTGTGATTTTGAACCCGCATTAGGGCGTTTTTCCCAGTCTACATTCTTACTTGACGATTTGAGATGTTTATCTGCTAGCACTATACTGCTGATTTCTAGCGCCTTACAGTGCTTTTCAACAAACGATTTCGATTGTTCGAATGTTGGAATATCCTGAATATTTTCCAACTCGAACGTTTTAAGCAAATCGACCTCAAATTTTTTTGATAACACATTGAAAAGAATCAAATCCAACAAATCAATTTTCATTTGACGCAAACCAGCCAAATTTTCTACAAAGCAATTCAGTAATTCTCTTAATTCTACATGTGAGTTAGATTGAGCTTTAGAAATTCCTGTACATATCGCATTTGATTGTGCTGAAGTGGCTGTGTCAGCTTAATACGCGTAATGTATATCAAATTTGTATTCTACATTAAAAATTACATATTAAAAGCTTTATTTCAGCACAAAGACTATAGCTTCCCTCTCTAATTGTTTATTAAATCAGACAATTCACTCTAAAAATTTCTATGATTTCAAATTTATGACTCTAGCATTAATAAGTCCTTAACTTAATTGCTATTAAAACCAAAATGCGAAACGAGAAGCCCCTCTATTTGTAGAACAATTTTATGCACCTTTTCAAATTGTGCATTTAAATAAGGGCCTAAATACCCTCTTAATAGAAAAAAGCTTGATCACTCTTTTTGATTATATCAATGTGCGGTCATATTCTGCGGTTGAATATACCTAGTTTAAAAACCCAAATAGAAGAAAAGAGTAAGAAACAAGTGTGAATTCGATCTCATACCGGAAAGGAGAATCCATCCGTCCGGAGTTGACTTGACTATTCGTAGCTTGGCATTCAGTAACCGGCAACGAAACGAGTTACACGCGCGTGAGTACTCCTTTCATCGTACGAATCAGTCACTACACGTGAATTTTTATCAAAATATTAGAATCAGTGAGCAGAAAATTCATACATTTCTATTTGGGTTTTGTGCATCATCGATTTGAACTGCAATCAAAATGATCAGGTAAATTTTATTTTTTTGAACACGCAAATTTGCATTTGTTAAAATACTTTTTTTCTAAATATTACTGAAGAAAGTACGATGAACTTACAAAATGATATGTTGTGTCTAAGTCAATTACACTAATTGCTTTGAGATAGTATTTTAAAACAAGTTATTTTAAACGCAGAATCTTGAAAAATTACTTTGACTGTCAGACTTATTCCGAACTTTTTAAATAGTTCACCTGAGAAATAAAAAGGATAAAAGTGTTTTTTCTGAACCGTGTATAACTTTTCGTACATTTCAAATATGCTAATTGCTTAATTTGGACAACGATTCAAATATCCTGTCGTTTCAATATCTAGGCTATTAGAATTTTCTTAATCAATCACAGTACAAGCTCATCTTCCAGTTTCTCGATTTATCCCTGAAAATATACCTAGTTTAAAAGATACGCGCGGTATCGATGTTTAACCGAGGGTTTATTACCTCTCTAAATTTTGTGCTTCTGTTGAACTGTTGACAACTGAAATATTCATTCACAAAATGATACCTGAACTTTTAAATAGAACGTTCTCAGCTAATGGTCTCATGCCACTGTACATACAGTTATCCTCTGATAAGATCTAAATTGAAAAATACTTGAAAACGTATTACAAAAACTTTTTGCCTGAATACACGAATAAGATTTAATCTAAACTCGAACTAATTTTAGTTGTACTGCACAACGAAAGCGAAACTGTTTTCAGTATATATTTCAGATACCGAAAGTAATATACAATTAACAGCATCAGACAAAATTTTGCTACGGCTATTTAAAATTAATTTTTTGGCTCTGATCATAATTAACGATGCAGCACCTTCTGACATTTCGTAGTCCTGAAAATTTTTAATGTGTGTGACACAAGTGTGACCGTCGACTTAAAATAGATTGTCGTTAGTAGCAAGCTTATTGTGACACCTAATTTGTATTTTGTGTAATTACTCATAGCTTAAGATGCTTAAAACGAATTCGGAAATAGACTTGCGTTTTATCTGGGTTATTTTAGTGTAATTGCAATACAGGTGAGATTAATTTGCTTTTCAAGTTCAAGGTGGTAGCTGATGCGATGCGTTAAATGCATGATTTAAGAGTGGTGCAAAATAAGTTTTTGTAATTTTGGTGACGTTTTTAGGGCTAATAGGCTATCGCCTTAGTCATTTTAAAAAATGGTTAGTAAGTTTTGATTGCTTCATACGATTATTTGTATGGTCCCTGCGGTCTAATCACGTTCGTGACTACACTATTGGCGTTCCGCACCCTCTGATAAATGATTTGAGCCTGAACTAACCTACACGGAAATAAATACACACGTGTTGTAGTGAAACCATTGGAATATATTGAACCATCGCCAATAAAATACTACGAAAACTGCATAAACATCTATTAAATGAGATACTTTCAATTTTGATTGATGAGCCTTGCCTCTCTATAGAGTAACTTCCTCGTAAAAGTGGTTTCTTTAAAAAAGTCTCTAAGTGCGTTTGGATTACTTTCAACAAATTAAACTCCTTGTTTCAATGAATTTTGTAGAAACCAAAATGATGGCAATTTAGAAATGAGTTTGGCGGATGAAACAAAACATCCCAGTCGCAGTTCGTAATTTCTTGTCATACATTCATACAATGTGATGCCTAATATTGTCATGATGAAAGACGACACAGCCCGATTACCTAATCCCGATCGCTTTTTATCGATAGCTGCTTTTAAATCTTCTAGCTTGGAACAAGTTACCCACTATTAATTATCCGTTGGGGAGGAACCAATCCAAATTAACTATTTTCTCATAATACGGAAAGCGTTATTTTTGTACGTAAAGTCCTGATCTAGGAGCGACAAAAGAAGAATGACCTGCTTTCCATGCTTATATGATATCCATTATTTCTCTCTCTTAAGCAATGGCACTGTTTTGCTTCGTTTTAGCAGAAAATTGCAAGTTGTCCACGAGCACTTAAAATCCTGTATGTTAGTAAATTGGACGCCCAAATATCGCCGAGGTTTAAATATACAATATTCCCAATGAACCTTTTGGAATGGTAGCCATCTTCTAATTACTGAACCGAAATATATTGGGTTATTATTGTGCGGCCTTGCATATTGTTCATAAATATATTGCTACGATATCGCTGCTCGCTTGGTGTATGTAACGCTCAGTTGCCTTTCTGACCGCCACCTCTCTGTGCCTCTAAATAATATAGAATAGTTTTCAAATTCACACAATTAAATTTATGTCTCAGCTAGCTCAGGTATACCCTGCACAGAGTGAACGACGATATGATAACAAAGAATGTTTACACCCTTCCCTCTTTGAGTTTCATACCTGAATAAGATAAACGAAATTCATCAAAATTTGTGTAATAAACTAAGAAATGTGTACAATTTACACCTCTACAACCTTCGTAATGTCATTTGCTATTTAAAACCTTTGAATCAAAGTAAAATAAATATTCAATTTACTCTTTACAAAATTATAACCATTATTTAATCAATTAAAGCCAGCAAAAATAGTTGTGTATTATACTGAATGTTTCGTTGAACGTTCAATGAAGCTATCCCTTTCTTTTAACGTATTTTCTACCTATAAAAAATCTTTTTTGATGACCCTTTACACAAAATATATTAAGTACATGTAAGTTTCAAATATTCAAAAATAAAATTTATGCTATTGGTTAAAACATAAATGTTAACCTGGTATTTTTCCGATTGATTTCCTCATTCGAATCAGTTGCTAGATTCATGAATTTCAAGTTGTGACTCCGTAGCTCTGCGTACACCCCAATGCTTTTAACTGCTTCTCCACAGCGTGTTGCTAACCAATAACTTCGTGTTGCTTTAAACTTTAGTTGTACTCTTAACGTTTTAATTTAGTCTTTCCCCATTTATTGTATTCAGTACTTAGAGTAGTGTAGTTTTACGTCCGTACTTAGTTAGATTTCTTGTTGAATTGCTTAGTTAGATTTGTTATTGAATTATTTAATGCCATAATTAATAAATTGTAAAAATTTGTTTATTACTAAATCAAATTTAGACCTACGTTTTATGCCAACGGCGGATTCTTATACACTCGTATGGTCGAACGCGCTCTTGATTGCATTTTTTCACTTGAAATTTTAACTACTGTGACTTTCACTTATTTTTGTTTAACTTCACAATTGAACTTCGCGTAATTAAAATTACGTAATTGTAATTTACAGGAATTTATCAAATTTCCTGTCAGTTCCGCATTCCATCTTTTATTTACCCAATGTGCTGGGTTTTATTCGAAAGTGTGGCGATTCCTACATTTAAAACATCACGTAGGCTAAATTTTATAATGTGATTTTTAAAGATGACGTAAATTAGATGCGTTTATTGACTTCCTGCGTTATGAAATATGCTTGTTTTGACAGGTCTGTTTATTGTAAGCAAGCATTGAGTATTTTCTTACGCAAGTGCATCGAGTTTGAAAAAGATTTACTTTACGTTTGTTTTACTTTGGATACGCCTAATTTGCATTTGGTTAAAATTTACAAATGTATTAATGTTTTTAAAATACTAAATGTAGTTAAATTTTTAAAGGATAAGCTTCCTTTCATTGACTGTAGTTAGCTGTTGATTTTATACAGAGTGTCTGGTATTTGCTTTTTGCATAACGAACGAATTGTGTACTTTTTATGGTTTAAATGTTTAGTTTTCTTGATTTTTGTGTTGTGTACATGAAGTATATCTCCCGTGTGACCTTATATACCCTTAAATAACTCTTTTATCATAGCTATATATATATAAATATATATATATATATATATATATTTATACACATTCTGTGGGAAAATAGACCTAAAAATAAAATTTTTAATATTTAATTTTTGCCCTGTATAATATTTTCATAAAATTCCTTTAATGTAGAAGTAAAGATTTCCGGGAAAATAAAACTCTTTATATATATACAGTGTTGCAGGATACTATTTAAGAAGGAAGCTCTACTTTAAAATCCGCGAAAATCAAGTATTCATTGATTTTTTTTTGATGGGTATCAAAACTCGATGGAGTGGAAAGCTTTTATAGCCAAAGTGTGGGACTCTCCTTGCGACATACCCACTAAAACCACTCTCACTGGCGGGTGCGTCTGCCAAACGGCTCCGCCGTACTGCAGCCTAAAAGGCTTATTGTGCTGACCCTGTTTAAGTTGATTAGCATACAAGTCCTGCCCTGGGTCTATCAGTGGATCTACTATATACAAATGCTCCACCATTTAAACTCAGTCCTAGCACATTTCCTTTGCAACTCCAAGGTTCCTGGATAAGGGCTATATCGCAATCCCCCATTAGCTTACATAGTGGACGGGTTTGACTCCGTGCAAGTCCCAGATTCGACTTTCTTGGCTTTCCTCAGCTTTCTACGCTGAGCTCCCGAAAGCCTCTTTGCTTGCACTCTAGTGCCTGCAAGTTTCTTTATAGTATTCTCCATGTCTGGTGTTTCAGACACCGGTGTTGCAAGCGGACTTGCATTCCAGGCCTGCTCCACCTCCATGGATACATTTTGGTTACCTGAGGAGTCCACCATTGCTTGTTCCACCTTCAGGTTCAGTTTTACTAGTGGAACCAATATTATTCATGATTGTTCCCACGAGTATGGGGAATATAAATCGTCGTCATGCTAGGTGCCCCCTGTTGGCATGGAAGGCGTGAATAAAACGGGGTGCCGCCCTGTTCCCCGAGTTTTGGACCGATTGGGACTGGTTAACTTTCTAGCCACGCATTCCCTGGGCTCGGTACTACACCTTACATGTAATTTTCTAATGCTCCACCCAAAGGTACTACATTGGCGGGTTTTTTTTACCTGGAAAATCTGGCATTTTGCCGAATCTTTGCTGTTCCAAGCAAGGTAGAGATCTTTAATGAGCGCGACAACACTCGCACACGGGACCTCCATTTTACCTCTCATCCGAACGAGAGCGTATTTTTGTGAAAAATGACAACACTCACACACGGGACCTCCATTTTACCTCTCATCCGAACGAGGGTGTATTTTTGTGAAAAATGCTCGTCTAACATTTTTCAAGCGGACCGTGCCGGTATTCGAACCCGAGACCTTTGGGCGTAGTAGTCACACATACCACTACGCCACGGAACCGCCCGCTCGGTTGTACTCAACGGGATTTGGGAATTTTTAACGAGGTTGTCTCCTCTTGGTCCGGGCGGTTAAGCTAAGACCCGCACAACTTCTTACCCTTAGGACATGACCACGACGGCAAGGAAGGCACGGTATGACGGTGTTGCAGAATTACCCCACCGGCTTCGTTTACCTCAGTGCAGGCCCATTAGCCACGAAACTACAGTTTGGGTTGAGGGGCTTGGTCCGCGGGATCGTTTTCACTTGGCCATGGAGCGGATTTTATCCCGCATCAGCACAGTCTCTTGCTCTCCACCATGTTGTGGGTCTTATGCCACTCAGGTTACTGGTCCACTAAAAGAGATAAGTGTATAACAATCCTTCCCAGAGTAGCTAGCCAATCCCGTGGCCATATATCTTGGGATTTCTTTTATCAGCCACCTGGAGACGCGCCCAATGGGTAACCAACCACATAGTTGATTAATCCGTGTGTAAATAATGATTTCCTAGAAAAATACCTTTAAAACGAGTGTATGTAAAGATCCTAAAACGAGCTTGAATATATTATATGACTTCAATATGATTTAATACAACTTCCAGACAAAGAAAATACAAACATCCGTGCTTTTCTAAAAAGTAAGTTCCATAATGCATTCATACTTTTCCAAAATATCGGTTATTAAATGGTGTACTGCATTTATTGAAAGACAAAAAGTCCAGATTCTTCAAATTCATTATATTTACGAAAAATACTGCTTTCTTTCGAGAGTATTCTGAAAAGCTATAAATCATAAGCAAAAAAGAGCTAATTAATTAACTTGTAAAATGAACGAACCTAATACGCGGAATATAATAGTACCGGTTGACTATAAAACCAGAAAATATAACGAGTTTTAATGGTTTTATATTAGAGAAGTTCGTAGAAGAGAAATAGCAACGGTTAATTGTATTCCCTAGTAAAGAATGAAAATTTCTTACGATGGCTATAAATTTTAAAACTGACAGCTTATTAAAAAAATAAAGACGCAAAATTGAGATAGATTGTTACATCAGGCGGATGACTATTACTTCGGGAACCTAATCGAAATTTGAGAACGATGACGTGTTGATATTCTTTATTATATAAAGGGGGAAGTGAAGGGGAACGACTCATTCAAAATTCGGCATGCACGATTTGATACACAAAATTTGAACATAAGTACTTCGACATTAGTTGATAAATAGTGACTGAAGAGAGTGCAACGATCAGTAATTTATTACTACAATATAAATAATCTTGGTGCAAGGTCACGCGCTACTTTAATCTATAATAAGTACTTTCCAAAACTGATGTAAGATATTTCAACGTATGGAAATTAAATAAAAACGGAAATCTAAAAATTTAGAACAAAAAAATTTCAATGCAATTAATTTTAATGGAAACAGGTTGTTAAATAGCCAAAGAGAGATAGTCATAAGGATAATATCTGCAGGAATTTGACGATTCAAAGCGCAAGTATAAATTTGTTTTAAAACTTAAAAGACATTTGTGTATTAATAAGCAGATGGAAATTTAATTAATAATTTTAACAAGGAACGCAAGTATATTATTGTTTAATCTATAGATAGACATTTGCGTGTTATAGTTATTTTAAGTAGGTTAAACTTGCATAAGATTTTGGCATATAGATGTTTCTTGTAAATGGATAATTTTAAATTTCTCCGAGATCGAATTTCGAGTAAATTTGACCATTATAAAAGGTTTTATTTGGGTGTGTGATGAGCTACACTTAAACTTTAAACAAGAGTATTACAAGTTATTCATATCCCTCTCTAACAAGATTTTTGTACATAGTAACTTACGTGAGAAAAATTTTGGGAATACTAATTACAAACAAAGACTATGAGAATTCTTTATGAATATTTAATAGTTAAGAAATGTTTTTCTTTATTAGACTTAAGTTGTAAATTTTTCTTGTCGATTTTAATGCTTGTGTGTAAGTAATTTTTTAGTATAATGTGTGTTGAAGATAGATATTTGTGAATGTAGTTATTATCAATAATATTTGTTTATTAATGAATATTGGATGATATTATAAGCTTGATATTGGAGTTTCGTTGTTTTGTTTAATCTGAGCTAGGAAGACAATACGAGCATCTTCAGGCAATAATTCATCCTATATCATTTTTCATTTTTTTTATATAAATTGGCTTTCAACGTTTGGATAGCATATAGCTACAAATTCACAGCACCTTTTATTGGAGTCCCAACGTGTAGTGCCGGTTAAGCCGTTTGAAAATTAGAATTTGTTTGTCTCGTAGAATTTTGTATGAATTTTCTCTGAGTAGTATATATGATTGATTTCCAGAATGACTGATAAATGAAAGATATTCGTGAGGGATTGACAACCGAAGGGGTAGAAATTGGTTTTCAGGAAACAGTACCACATTCATTAAAATAAATAATTGTGAAAGCAATCCAATCATTTTAAAAACATTTATACCATTCGTAAGCCTAAACATATTTGAAGAAAAATAACCATGAAATAAAAATTCTTAACGCAGTCGCGGTAAGAAGTCAATAAACGCATGTAATTTATACCAGTTTGTATAGAGAAACATTTAAAACAAGCATATTTCATAACGCAAGAGGTGATAGTGTACGTGCAGTTAGAAACGTACATGTAATAACATTTGTTAATAAGATTCCATGATTGTCGCGCCGACTGTAATAGTTGAAAGAAAATCATTACGCGAATAAAATTTTAGTGAAAGTTAAGAGTTAAACGTCAAGTGATAGAAACAGTAAAAGTGCGCGTTGAAACAAATTTATATAGAATTCTGCAGTTGATATAAACGTAAGTCTAGAATTAATTAATAAGTAAAATCTTTGCAATTTATTAATTTAGTGCTCCAAATTACTACGTTAAGAACAAGCTACTGGGTTAATATACCAAATCACGACGTTAATAAACTAAGCCACTGGTTAACACCAAGGTACTGGGTTAATAAACTAGATCACAACGTTAAACTTTAAAGTTATTGGGTAATACACTAATTCAATGGTTAAATACTCTAAATAAATGGTTAAGATACTATAAATACTGGGGTTATTACTTTAAAGTTCTGGGGCAACACGCTAAGCTGTTGGTAAATATTTCAAAGCACTGGAGCGACACGCAAAGCTGCTGGTAAACGACTCCAAACTACTGAACGAACGACCGATTTGGTCCAGGAAGCTCCAGCAAGAAAAAACAGGAGAAATATAAAGCCAGAGCTATTTATTTTAATTTATAGTATATTGCATTTATAGTTCTACATAATTTGTATATTCAGAAGTGAGCTTAAAGGTTGCATGTATTTAAATATTTTTTGTGTAAAAGGTCATCAAAAATTTGGTTGGCACGCAAAAGTATGCTTAAGAAAAGGGATATTTTTTTGAACGTTCAACGAAACTTCGTGGTAAAATACAATTCCTTTTGTTGGCTTTAATTGCTATAAAAAGGTGTAAAAAGTTATTATCTTAGTAAAGTGCCAATTTGATAGAAATATTATTTAAATTTGATTTAAAAGTTCTATAAAAAAATAAATGATATGGGCGCATATTTGTAAATTGTAATTTTATTTATTTCATTATACAAATTTTGGTGAATTTAGTTTGTCTTATGCGGAGATATTGAGTGTTGGAGAGGAGTGAGTAAAAATTCTCTGTTATCATATCATCGTTCACCCTAATGCGGGTATCACCGAGCTAGTCAAGGCATAAATACAATTGTGTTAATTTTAAATTATTTTAAAGGCACAGAGAGGTGGCGATCAGCAGGCAATTGATCGTTGAACAACTGGCAAAGGGCGATATTGTAGCAATATATATGTATGTATCCTTGATCATTTTGTTTTGCTTGCATGCGTGTATGTATGTTTATGTATATTTTAAGGATTTTACTTAATATACAACTCAGCGTCTTCGTGTGTATATTTATACATATTTGAAGGTGCGTGAATTACAGCTTCATATGTATTTCATAATGTATGTATGTATATATGTAGTTATGAATATTCGGATGTAGCCGCCCTGACCAATATATGGATGCAATTGATGCTTACTTAATATAAAATGTGAATTTGTGCCCTTCTTCCTGTTTGGCTAGCTCAACAACAAATATGCTGTACATTTTGCGAAAATGAAATAAAACAAAGGAATCTTAAGAAACATTTATAACAATCCTCCATACATTCTTTTGTATACATTATCTAAATAATCTACTTACTCACGGATATAAATAACGCATACAAGTGCAATTTACAGCTTAAATTTAAAAAAAAAGTTCTTAGTACTACTTACGTATTAATACAATCTTCACCTAATCCTTGTTAATAATTGGAGAATCCCAAAATATCCTATGTGTAAATCACAAAATTTTGTAAAAAATTCTTTGGATAATATACATATTCTTGTATTACTACGTCTGTCAGTGTAGTTGATCAACGATCCTGAGCAGAAAATTTCTAATGGTCAAAACGCTTTGAGCTCTGACCTCAAAATTGCTGGAATAAACTCTCCATTGACAAATACGCACAATAAAAACTTATTCTAGCTTAATCTACTTAATAATATTTAAATATGCTTTTAGGTTGAAAAACAAAGTTATACCTGCTGTTTGAATCGTTAAATTCTTGTTTATAATTATCTTTTTTCTTTTATAAAAACATGGTTTTGATTGAAATTAAATGCATTGAAAAATTCTTGGTTTTAGATTTTTTAGAGCTTGATATTAATTAATTCTCCATCCGTCGAAGTATGCGTCTTTGAAGGCACATTTATCTTTAGTAGATTAAAATTTGCGTGTAACCATGTACTAATATTATTTATTTTGAATCAATCAATCGTCGTTGTACAATAATCATGTCTCATAACTTATGTTCAAACTTCTGTTACATATGTAACGGCGATAGAATGAATTATCAATCTGGAATTTACATGTTAGATGTTGAAGGAATGAATGACCCTATTCTAATTTATTTCCGTCTTTATATAACAAATAACCTTAATACGTCATCATTCTATTACCTTTAGACTATGTTCTCGAAGTATTAGTCACCAAATAGTGCAACAGTTACCGACAATTTCGCATTCTGTTATCTTTAACTAGCTGTCAGAATAAAATTTATGATAATCGTTAAAAAGTCTCGCATCCTTTCTTAATACATTAAATCACTTGTTGGTCGTTGCTTTCCTCTAAACTTCTGTAATAATTAGAGCTATTAAAACGCGTTATCTTATCTATTACATAGTTTTTCCGGTAGTATTATGTTCTGCAAATTTAACTTGTATTCATTCACTGGATATACAATTTATAGCTGTGAGAACACTTATCGAAGAAATGCCGTATTTGTTTATTTCGTTAACGTAAATGAATTGGAAAATTCGGATATGAATGCAGTGTATTACTTTTTAAATAAATAACGCTTATTGTGATGATATTTACATTTTAGACTCTTTTGACCATCTTTATAAATACACTAAAACTTGTTTTACAAGGTATTTTTCTAGAATAATTATCTACACACGGATTTTAAAAATATGCTTTGCAGAAACTCGTAATATTTGTATTTTTAACGAGAATGATGCATTTGTACTCACATTTTATACTTGTTTCGCGGTAGTCTGCAATAAATGCAATAAAACTTTCATTGTTTAGAAAAATAATATTTACACACGGATTAATGAATGAATACTAAAGCATTCTTTAAGTCTGTGATTTGTTTTTAAATGGTATGTCAACTCGTAATGTACTTAAAGCGTACTGGTATACATGGGAATCTTATTTTATGTGCTAAGAGAATACGCATAGATGTTTATACCGGATAAATTAAACATTGAAAAATTTTACTTTCCTCCGTTTTGGGTTGATTTTAGCACAAAACTTGGTGCTCAATGACCTTTTGTGACCTCATTATCACATCATTTTATATATATTATTCTGCAGTTTCAGCCTTTGAACTCTAGCACCACCTGAAAACAAACTGGAGAAAGTACCACGCTTGGGAAGCCATAATTGTTCTGCAGTTCTGGGTTGAATCGTGAGCACCACTATTGGGTTGTCATAAATTCTGCGAATCTTACCTCGGCGCTCCGTTCCAACACTATAAATCTTATGAATCTACCTAAGAAGCTTATCTGCAGGCCAATTCTTGACATCCTTCGTTAAAATACGTATTCGCTACGTAGCGAATGCTGTTTAGCGACGATTTTATTAGGAACATATTCTTGACGGGTATTCGTTGAAACATTCGCAACACCTTAAGGTAAGCGATTAAGAAATAATGCAACACCGCAGATGAGGAACATTTTTTATAATTTTGTACGTTTCGCATACAACATTTGACGTTAATAGCGAGTTGACATTAAATTCACATTTTTATTCTTCTTGAATTTTGAAACAATAATGCAGAGGAAGAAGACCCGTGGCCAAAAAATTTAAAAAGTCAAAGGAAAATGATGGTAGACTTTTTATCAAAGAAGCCGGAATTAATTAGCGGATCATATACGTCTCCAAAACATCAGATAAGTAAGTAACTAACTCTTTTGGTAGCCAAAACGTCTTAAGGAATGCATCATCATTTATACTTAAGAATGGATTTATAGGATTTCGCGGAATTCTATAGGTATCTACATTTCTTTCTGCCAATTCTAGATGTTCTATTAACATTACGTTTGCGTTAAACGAATTGTCCATATTTTTCAAACGTCAAACAATGACAATGATTACATTACACAACATTAATTTTATAAGTTACCATCTGTAACAGCTTATAAAGCCCGCTCGCTGTGTAGCGAATAGAAAATAGCGAGTTCGCTTGTCAACGACTGACCAAGAATAATATTTGGTTGCGTTCGCTAGTAAGCGTGTAATCTTGGCGTTAGCGAACGGTCAAGAATTGACCCCTGGACTGCTGAAAATCAAAATTTCTTCTAACTGCAACTTTGGTACAATCCTATCAAAAAAACGCAACTATCAAAATTCACCACATTCTATTTACACAAAAAACAATTACTACTTCCAAACCCTTTCAATTATAACGGTTTACATACATAAAATTACATATCCTTGATTAGGATTTATTTTCAAAAATATTGTTAGATCAAAATTATACAAATATCCTACTTAAAGTAAGTAAGCTAACTCCATAACTGACTTTAACCCCTGTCTTAATATGAGCTCACAGTGAAACTTTTTTAAACCTATGTGCAAAATTATAGCACTGCAACAACAGAAGACCTCTTTACTTTGTACATAAATAGTCTTTATATCATTATTTTAAATATCCCTCTCTACATACACATATTTTCATTTAATTATAAAGTTCAATAAATACTTAAATCCATAGGATTTATAAAAATGCACTCAAAAAGCACAAATGTCAAAACACATCAAATAAACTCAACAACAATGTTTTTATAAAAATCAGTTTCTTAGAAACCATCACACCGCATGCATCTGCAATCCAGCCTTTGATGATGTCGTCCTCGATAATGACTATAAGTTATGGAACCGCTCCTAAGTTGAGTCACACCATTCCTGCCAGCACGCAGCTATTCAAATCTCTCCAACTAACTATTGATAGTGCATCCAAACTTCCTAAACTTTTTTACTGTTCCATATACCATCAGCAAATCACTATTCGATGCTTTCAGAATTGCTAATTCGACTTACGACGCTTTGCAAGTCCAACAACCAAAGTAACAGTAGTCTGTACTTACATGACTTTGATAAGCTTCGCTTTTTATTTCTAAACGTACTTCATAATTTTCTAAACAACAAGTACTACGGCACACCAACTTGTGTGTAATTATAAATAACAACTTTGTAAAAAACTCAATAATATTGACTGCATTCACGTTGATGACGAGCGAAGAAAAGAAGAGAGCGTCTCACCAATATTAACCAAAAGTACCCCCCTGTTGTTTAATTTTCTCACAATTACACCCCACATAAATAAGCTTTTTCGATAACCTCCTAACCGTTGTCACACTTCTCAAAATCCAAATCTCAACCGAAACAAAATTCTAAAAACCCAAGTTAGCCTTGCATAATTCTTTGTAATTTTGGTTAACAAACATAAACGGTTTTTTAAAATCCCGGAATTTTAACGCTCAACCACAACAAATTACTGCGAAAGTAACTTGTATCCGTCCAACCGCTGTTCCGCTTTCCCGAAACTAGAATCAACTGACATTAGATTCACGCCCCACATGTAAGACGAACTTATCCTCATCTTTCTCTATCTCACATACGACCACTTTCCCGCTCAAGCTTCGTTTACGAATCCCACTCACATATGTCCTCTCTCTTAATCTCAGACTGTCGCGCGTCTCCCTTCTACTCGTGACGTCCAATTACCTTTCTCAATTTCTCTTTCCATTTAAATCGATATTTTATACAAACATCTTGCAATTCACTTTTGCTTATAGCCTCGAATCTATCTATGTTCCCTCGTTAGTTACCAAATCTAACCGACACCTGACATTTGCATCTCCCTCTTTTATATGCTAAAACCAATCTGTATTTGTCTCCATATTGCTCCCTGCCTGCTTTAACGTGCACTTGCATTTGTAGAAAATGTTGATTTTCTTATGAGGTTATTGACAATTTGCCCCATCCTTGAAAATAAATCGTTACCGTTGAGTTTCGTTTATCGGAAACACTTTTAAACTCAGAAACTACCTTATGTTAAATTTTCCCCTATAATATTTACATACGCTAAACGATATTAAATTAATGTTTCTACTTCAATAAAATTATGCCCGTAAAATTATTAATCTTACGCTAAAGTAAAATGAAAAAGGGTGTTACCTATTACACACTGATTAAACTATAATTAAAGCTGCATCCTTTCACTGTACACTAATGAATTGATAGATGCTTAACATTAATTGTTTCTGCTCCCTAAATATTATGAAATTTCCTTGCAAATTAGTGTAAAGCTGAAGCTGCAATACAATTGACTCTAAATTTCCCACTCTAAATTAATTAATCGTTACCCTGGATTTCTAAGACACCTATTTAACTTTTTAATAAGTGGTATTTACACATTTAACTTTTTAATAGATGGTATCTACACACGCTAGCCTATCATAAATTGTCCAATGACCTATCTAATTAATTCTAACCTACAAATTACATAGTAATATATATATATATATATATATATATATATATATTGCACGATTTTGGGCGTCATAAAATGCTGTGATATACTCCTATATTAGGCCCCTCGAATTGGGCAGACCATAAAATGCTATGTTAATCGAGCCCCACGATTGGGTCGTGCATAAAATGCTGTGATACTTCACCAGCCCCTAGGCTGTGCAGCATAAAATGCTATGATATTCTCTTTTTATTAATCAAGCACTTGTAAAAATGTTAATTTATAGATCTCTTTGCTTCAACTAGCTGATTCAATTAAATAAAGCAATTCTACAATACACAGTATAATGATTAAATATTTACAACCTTTTTAAATATCTTCCCCTTTTTAAATTATTTACATCTGTCAGATTTTGAGAAAATGAAGCCAGCAAAACGAGCTTTTTGTTGTATTTAGAGACCTTTTGAAACGTTTCAAGATGCTTATTTCCTTTCATAAGAAATCAAAGAAATTCCGGTTTTGTCGGCTCCTACATTTTTGAATTATTATTGAATTAAAACAGTTTGCAGAAATAAATCATATCAAAATATCTAACCTGGAGTGGTTTAGTAGCTTCTCTGCATCCCCAAGAGTTTTCGTGTCCAGTCTGAATGTTTTGAGTTGAATTTGAAAGTCGACATCCAACCAAGATACTATCCAAATCGTTATTAATGAATTTATTCCAATAAAAGGATTTTTATCTCCGTAATTAACGAAACAGTGAAAGAATATTTACCATAGTCAGAGATTACCAAATTAATTTAACAGGCAGTAATCTCCAGAGTCTTCCTGACTCGTATCCAAGACTCGTACCCAGGATCGTATCTAAGAGCCCTGTTTTATTTATTTTTAGAAATTGTATAATTTCACTAAATCTGGTTTACTTAAGTCTGTAGTAGAATGACTCGTTTAAACAATTTTGACACTCTTATAAAATTGATTATTACTTTACTTTTAATTAACTGTTTGCGTGAATAATTTAGCACTTTTGAGTATAGTGACTGCCCAGTTTCAAATGTATACTAACTCGTTGTTCAATTGTTATCATATTTATAGCCCTTGCCCTTTTGTTTGCGATTCGTTGATTCTACGTGTTGGGCGACACTAATTGTCTTATCTCTTATGTTATTTCAGAAACTTTACCAATTGTGTAGTTTAATTGCATGGAAGAACGCTCAAGTTGTCACGTAATTCATTCACATAACATCACATTTAATTCAGAAATCCCAGGAACCTTTGTTCATCAAATCACGTATTATTGTTGTTTGCTTTATTCTAATCTAAATAGAAATAAATTTGGTGTTTGTTTATTTCCTAGTTAAATTGGATTTTTGAACAAATGTAATACTTTTCTAGCACGTACGCTTTTCAAATAATACATAATTTCTGCCTGCGTATATGATGATACATTAACGCACTTGTTGAATATTTATCTAACCAATTCATACAGGTTTTCCATTGATTTAGTTTCGATGCATTTCGTTACATTTTTAAATTCTTATCTTTGCTCGTAGCTACTCTTGGATATGCGTTTAATGGCTTGTACTGTTATATACAGTGTGCTCTCAACTAACAATATTCATATTTACTCTTCTAATATCTTTAATTATGTGCTTTTGTTATTTGGGGTTTTCTTTTGTTTATTCTACGACCCCTATGACTTAACCTACCCCTAAATTAATCCTATAATTACAGCATTAAATATATATATATATATATATATATATATTGCTGTGAATCCTCTTGAATTACCTGGTCTGTTGATTTTCTTCTGTTAATCGCCTCGGCTGCTCCTCTAGATAACTTTCATCCTCAAACATAAAAAAAACAAACACATTCCTACCACAAACATCAACGTTAACTCTATTTACATCAATATTCACAATACATTAAAATTTCAAAATTAAAATTCAGCATAAATTTTAATATCAGAGAATTTCAAAATTAAATTTATTATCATTTTAAAGTGCATCCAGAATTAAAGTCCTTGTAGGATGCCTACTAATTACTATAACAATATATGCAGAGTACAAAGGAGCATCTACCACCCTTTACGTTAATTAACCAGGTTCGTCTAATTGAGCTCAAAGACATACCCATATTTTTATCATAATCCAGAACATCAATACTAAATACCCTTTCTACTTAAACAAGCAAATTTCACCTTAAAATTAAAATATTATTGTTAGTACAATTTTACTACTGTCCATTTTAAATAAACAAATTAGAAAGTTATTCAACACACACCAACATCTCAAAGTTCAAACAAAATAGTATAATTTACCTGAAGGTTACTTGCACTCGTAGCTTCAATGTACATCGTCCCTTTTGTTAATCACACCATTCCAACTGGGTTATATTTACGGCTTCTGATTCTCAACGTTTTAAAAATTTTCTCCATCACCATTTATTTAAAGTTGTTTCAGGGCTTTTCCGGAACTCATCTGTGTATATCTGAACCTTGTTTAGTGGATCCAGTCATGTTTACGAACCATTTAATTATTGACACCCCCGAAAAATAACAAAGAAATTCATACTTCTTTCACCAATATACGCCAAAACTGCCTACTTTTGTGTATTTATTTGTCGTAGTAAATTTTACTAATTGGCACAGTGATACTAAATTTTATTACCTTGTATCTAAGTGCACTAAAGTATATTCATGTTAGCACGTAAAGAACAAACTATTTTGAATCACCAAAATATACGAGCAAACTTTAAATTATTTTATCAAACTAAAATGCACTGTTTAACATCTTGAATCAAGTCGCGGATGTAAGAGAGCTTGTTCATATTCCCCTGGGTATATATAGAGGTTAGCCTGTCTGTCGGTCGAGTCTCCAAAACGGCCAGTTTCTAGAATTTCGCATGCTCTGTTCCCAGTCCGTAGCCCGCGCGTCGGTTTTTACGAATTTTGCTCTCGCCCCAGTTAAATCTCAGAAAATTTCCACACGGCACGCAACGTCTGAGAATACCTAATTAAATTTTATACAGAAATCGTTGTTTCTACCTCTGATATTTGCATCCTACTTTCAACCAATCGTGACCCTCGTGACGTTGCTTAAATCACGCCTTTTACTATATGTGTCTCGGTCTTGTGCATATTATCTGTCTCTATCTAACCTGTTCTTATTGATGCAAATTGATATTCCTTATTATCGATTATTTCAGTCCATGTGGACTATCTGGGTTAAATAACCCCGTATCGCACCTTCTCGTGAATATTAAGCCACGGTTTCTCTAAGATTCTTTGAAACCATTTGTTATCTACAAAATTTTCGCCGTACATGACATTTAAACTACGCAGGTGTTCAAACATAATATTAATTCTCAGAGCTTTATTTTCTGGTATTATAATCTTGGATTTTCACAGACTTTTATGCTTATTATTAATAATGGTTTAATTAACTCCAACTAAAATTGACTTCTATCCTTTCATTTTAGCGAATACAAATTAAATGTTAATTATTATGTGTACACTTTGTTTAATACCGGTTACTTAAAATAGGGTTAATTAATATAAATCTTGCACGTAATTTCCATTTGTTTCTTTCCTCGGAATAATTACATTACACGTAGAGCTTGTTAATACTGTTTCTTTTGATATAAAGCGTCTTGTACATGATTTAAATCTCTGATTTTTACTGAAACGACCGAATTTATTTATGCTTCATGGTTTTAATAAAGCGTACTTTTTCCCAAAGCTTCTACACGGTGATTAAAATTATTTGATGTGATTATTTAATTTTCTACCCTGGTCTAAATATGAGTAATATATACACATTGGATTTATTATAGCGTTTTAGTGTTGCTTGTATTCTTTTTTGTAAAGGAGTAAAAGTAATGTGTGTTTCTTGTGCGCGCGTGTGAGTGTGTATTTTTTAATTGGTAGATGTACTAAAGAATACACATCTAAAATCTATTCTTACACTTGATGTTCTTTATATTTGTCTTTAAAGTTAACAAGGTACGAATATATACCACTCAGATTATTAATGTCACCTTTTTTATTTAATGAATTTGAATTTCCATAAATATAGCACATTAAAAATAAGTTCTTTTAAATGTGTTAGTTTCCATTTGTAAAATATGTGGATTATTAAAAGTTATCTCATGCTTATCATTAAGAGTGTGTATCGAAAAAGGCACATAGTTCATCTGTAACTCTTATATGCTTTTGTGTTAAATGATCCTTTGTTTTAAATTTTGAGATGTTTGCCTTTATATGGTAACAGTAATTACGAAGTATATAAAACTTTCTGGAATACTCGTATTCGGTTTTTATTAAAGCAGTATCGTACCTGCGATAAGAAAAGATGATCTACAAGTATCGTAATGCAATCGTAATACAATCATATCTGTCTTACGGTAAGAATGTACTGACAGGTATCGTAATACAATAAAGTTTTTCTCGAAAGGTTTGTTGATTCCCTTTTTAGATTTTCTGTATTATTTTTCGAATAAATGATTAATGTATATAAACTCAAACCCCGTTGCGATAGATTAGTATTAGTTTGAATTCGGTCCTAATAAATATTTGCTATACATAATTTAGGTTAAAGATAAATTCGCCTCCGTGTATAAATGTGTTAGATAAATAAATTACAAGTAAGATTAATGCTATAGTAGTGTATAATTCATCGTATTTAGAGGATTAAATTTCTGCCTACAAATGGTAATTAAGTTAGGTTTAATGTAAACAAGATTCTGTAAGTATTTGTGATTGCGAAGAATAATTATTAGACTTGTATTTATTGGAAATAAGGCCAAAGGATAGCCAGAAAGTTTGTTACAATATGAATTATCACAATCTAAACAATTTTGTTTATAAATTACATTTCATTATTGCAAGTGATAGGTTTTATCTTTAAGCTTGGGAAATAGTCGGTTTATTGAATTTAGGTTTTTGTTTAGCAGTATTAATACTTTCTTATGTCAGTCTTTGTGTGTACGGAAGAGATTTTATTCTTGGTAATTTGCCTATTTCCTTGGTTGCATAATAAATTGCTTATTAAAGAATTAGAGTAGTTGTTACTTTTCAAAGATTACTCAGCATTCTATTTTTTGGTATAAAGCAGGATGTGGATATACGTTTACTTCTATTTTTAATCCTAAAATAAAGTTAATTTTTACATCAAAAGAGTGTTGCAAATGATAATTTATATAGCGTCGAGGGCTAATGGGTTTGGGATACCAATCAGTAATAATTTGAATATTATCACTATCATTAAAATTGCACAAATTTTACCTTGCCATAAAAACTCTGAAATAGCCTTAAAGCCCCAAGTATATACAGAGTTGCCTGACCGTCCAACGATTTAGCAATACTTTAAGAACGATTCCTTGTTTAATTTAAACAAAAATATCCGAGTCAGCATTAAGCAGGTTCTCAACCATTTCATGGATATCGAGGGAGCAAGTTGTCAAACTTGATAATAAAAATAATTTAAGGGAAGTTTATTTTTAGGTTTAGACAAGTAAACACCATATTCAGTTTATTAACCACAAATGAAAACACAGTATGAATGTTTGAAGAGATTTTACTGCAAACAAGAATAACTGTAATTGTTAAATATTATTTAACTTTGAAATTGCTTTATATGAGGGTCACGTTCTTTTACGTATGGTTCAGCTTTGTCACTTATGGTTTTTCATATTACTTCTTGCATCTTCAAATTCTGAATTGATACGATTTTTCCGTGTATTTGGTTTACTTTTTGAGTAGACAGATAATGTTGAGAAACCACAAAGGAGGAAGTGCATTAAGTTCAGGTCGTGCAATGGATAAGTTATCGCACTGGTCCATATTGTAACGAATTTGTTTAACTGTTCTTTATTCGATTTAGTATAAGCCTGTTTATTCACGGATAGAGAGATGCGCCTACATATTTCACTTATGACAGTTACCGCAATATTTACTAATACGATCAACTAAGTTCAACTGTGTAATTTTTCTAGACAATTCTAATTTATATTCACATTAAACGTATTTATTTTAATACGTTGTCAATTACTTGATAACATAACACTCGCGGATTCATACTTTCACTAAACTAAAATTCTTATACATTCTAGATTGTTTGCTTTTGTTTGTTTTATATTTGTTCTTTAAGTGCATCCTTGTAGCTGCCGATAACTTCATCGTTGGTTTAAAGGCTTTGTACTATTCGATTATAAACTTTTCGTCGTCCTTATTACAGTATCCTCCAATTCATTGGAATGAAAATAGTCTATTCAAGTATTGAAATACAACCAAATGTTTCGTCTTATGTTTAAGAGAACATCCTCCAAGAATTCAAGCTAGATATCTTGTAGAAGGCATCTATAGTCATCGCTTCTTATGTTTCTTTTTATCATGAATGGTTCAACTAAATTATTTACCAATGATATCAGTCAACACGGTGACTGTTCTGGAAGTATGTGCTATATTATGAAGTGTTTATTTCGTATATAATAAACGCTGCCTGGCAACATGCAAGAATTTGTAGAATTATATTTGTATTTTCAGTTATCCATTCGTTGAATACGATTCGAGGTGATAAGTAAGCTTCTAACAATTGTTCAACTTTTTGAATGTGATAATGGTAGTACCTATTTTCGTGTAACTGCTTTAGAAAGAATTCTTTTTCTTCCGGTTTGAGCTGCAATTGTTTTATGAGCTTGTCTTGATCCGTGCACTGCAATACCACGCCAAACTGGTTTCTGCATGGAAATTGGCGCTTACATGTTTACTTTACAAAGTTTTTACGTTTGTGTTGTGTGACGATTTAGAACGCTGATTTGGAAATTTTTATCATTATTTTTCTGTAACTATGTAGGAGCTTCCAGTGCATGACCTACACAGAAAGGCCATAGCTAAGTATATATTACGTTAAATCCCCGCAATCGATCTATTTCTGCACCCTTTATATTTAAATATTAGGTTTTACCTACTTCATTTACTTCTTATTAAGAAGCATGTTACGTGGCGAAAAATTCGAAACTAAACCTTTTTAATTAAGTTTTAATTTGTAAGGATTTCGCGCCAATGAATTTAAAAAGACTTGTGCGCGTATTTCCGTCGCTTCAGATAGTGCGTTGCGCGAGATTTGCGCCGACGCCGTGTGTCAAAAAGGGAAGGATTTTCCGGGATGGACGACGGAACTAGCCACCGAGATGTGAACACGGGTTGTTGTGTTTTGTGCTTTATCGTATCTTTTTGTGTTATGTAGATTCCTTTTGCCTTCTCTCGATTATCGTTTCTTATATACCAGTATACCGCCGTTCCCTACATATAGAAAGAAGACAAATCGATTTGGTTTTAACCGGGCTCAAGAATTCCCACGCCCGAAAGATCAGCGAAGCAGCCGACGCTCGAAAGATTAGCGAAGCAGTCGATGCCCGAGAAAGATTAGCGAAGCCGCCGCCATCATGGAGTAATTCTGCAAGAAGCCCTACATGTGCACGTGAGTACCCCGTTGGGGTTTTCTTTAAAATTTGTATAACCTTTAAATGTGTTGCAATAATTCGCATATTGTGTGACGTCATCTATAATTTGCGCGTCAATTTTTACATTATCTAATATTGCTACCAACTGACGTAGTGGCTCGCGTACCGGCGCGGAGGGGTGTAATAAGCACTTCTTAAAATTTCTAACTTACACCATTTCACACTTTTTATGTTATTACAAATCATACGAAGTTTCAACTAACAAGGTCGACTACCTTTCAATTGAATTGAGTACTTATTTAAGTGTCCTTTAAAGCCATGGATGGTACTATTGACTTTCCTCCTCGCTCCTTCTTTTACGTTGAAAACTGTACTATTTCTTTACTACAAATATCCGCATTCCCACTACTTTTGCAGTGTAAGGTCAATCTATCTTTGTTCTTGTCGATTGCTACCCTATACCCTTTTTTCCTATGTCCCTTTACTTTTCTCTACTTGGTTCAGTGGATCGGTCCTACAAACCGGCTAATTATGTTTTTGGGTTTTGTGGTAGTTTTTTAAAGCAAATTTTCTTTTGGTTCATCCTATTAGTTTAGATTGTTTTGTTAAACCAGATATAAATTATGTTTTGTTCTTTTTGCTTTCGTTAGGTTTTCTGGAACAAACGTGTTTTTTTGGTTTGTCTTATTAGTAACCTGCCTGCCCCGTTGTTTCTGCTTTCTACCCCGACCTTTTAACTTTCCTAGAAGGAATTTGTTACGTTAAATCCCCGCAATCAATCTATTCCTTTATCATTTTTGCATAAATATTAAGTTCTAACTACTTTGTTTACTTTTTATTAAGCGCATCCTA
This sequence comes from Platerodrilus igneus, assembly GCA_036346225.1. Lineage (NCBI taxonomy): Eukaryota > Metazoa > Arthropoda > Insecta > Coleoptera > Lycidae > Platerodrilus > Platerodrilus igneus. The sequence continues at coordinate 157,417 of JARFIW010001281.1, forward strand.
AAATTTTTAACTTAAACGGTTTCGCACTTTTTAAGTTATTACAAATCATACGAATTTTCAATTAACAAGTTCGGCTACCTTTCAATTGAATTGAGTACTTATTTAAGTGTCCTATCAAGCCTTGGCTAGTACTGTTGGTTTTCCTCCTTGCTTCTTTTCTTACTGTTTGGTTTTTCGCAAGAAACCAATTTCTTTTCTTGACGTTGAAAACTGTACTATTTTTCTACTAAAGATATCCGCCTTCAACGACTTTGCAGTTTGTCCTCGGTGATGCTACCCTATATCTTTTTTTTCTATGTTCCATTACTCTTCTCGACTTGGTCTGGTGTACTGGTCAAGCTGAATAAAATTTGTTTTGAATTCTGTGGTAGTTTTCTAAAGCAAATTTTCTTTTGGTTTATCTTATTAGTTTACATTGTTACTTCAAGACCAAATTTTTTTCGTTTTTAGGTTTTCTAAAACGAATGATCTTTTGGTTTGTCTTTACCTGTTTCATTGCTACTGCTTCCTACCTAGAACTTGTAATTTTTGCCGGGGGGATTTGTTACGTGAAATCCCCGCTATCGATATTTTTGCACCTCCTATATATAAATGATAAGTTCTAATTACTTTGTTTATTTCTTATTAAAAAGCGCCCCTCTAACTTAAACGACTTCACATTAGCTTAGCAAATGTTACAAAGCCCCACATTATAAATTCCTGAAATAGGCTAAACACCTGCATCCTAATTAACTACTTTTATTGATTTGTTTTAAACGTTTTGTTATCAATACTGTCACTACAAATAATAAACGCGGTATTTCGTTATCGCGCATTTGTTCACGGCTTCAGTTTACGAGTATAAAATTGTCCTCCTACTTATCGGTTCTCGGTATTATAATTCGAAATTGTAAATTGCTATGCTTTTAAACAACGAGATTGGCTACCCGTTCTACATTTAGCTACATAATGCTGCCAGGCGGGTTGCAGACGTTGCTTTTACACGAACACACTTTGGGGAAGCCTTTATCTTGTCTTAGTCGCCCTGGTTTGAGGTGTTGTTCTAAGAATACTTTACAGTTGTTGTCTTGAAATATTTTGTAGGTGTTGTTTTGAGAATACTATACAATTTATCGCTGGGAAATATTTTTGAAACGATAACACGTTACCGCCTAATGCCTTCTCTCCCTATATATGCAGGCAGGGCGTCGAAAAGAAATTCTATTCTATATAGCGCCTTTTCCCATAAAGAGACTCTGTCAAAAACGCGCTATTCTGTTCAGCGTCCTTTCCCGTAAAGATACTCGGTCAATTCGCGGTGATACGTAAGATGCTCTATTTTAAGAGGCATTTTTTACCAGTTTTATAATGTCAAGCTTATTCAAGTGCAACGGTTTCTTAGAAATATCCAGTTCGCTGGCAAGTGTAAGTACGCACTTCCAAATCTGTTACGATGTTAGCAGAGAAAAGCAGCTACTCTTCTTAAGGTACGATTACTCTGCTCTTTTTATTTGGTGCATCTATAAAACCTAGTTAATTCTTTTTTTTGTAGTTCTCTAAGACGAATTTTCTTTTAATTCAAAATGTATGTTACGGTATTCCGTGCAAGAAAGAAAGTAGTAAATTAAGCAAAGATAATAGCCCGTACCGAATACAGCAACAAAACAAGGGGAAACGAAAAAATTGGATACCGTATTAACTAAAAAGTCTAGAGAGGGTGGGTCACGCAGAAAGAAAAATTACAAATCTCAGTAAATAGATTTATTACAAACCGTTAGTTAACAACCATTTTATCAACAGGAATATTTACAAACACCGAAACAAACATTTACGTAAAGTCTCCTTGTAACATGTTGTAAACAAAAGCGTCAACTCGCATATAACACAACTTGACTTTAAAATATACATTTAAGCAAATATAAATTAGGGATTATTTCCAGTCACGTAAAATCTTAGAATCTAAATAACGTACACAAGTATACTTTTATAATGTTTCTAGCCATAAATAAATACAAGAAGAAAATAAAACATTATATATATATTATATATATATATATATATAATTATACAAAATCTTTTTATCTATTCCTTACCGAAGTGCATTTCCTAAAAGTAAAAACGTAGCCCTAAACTGAAGTAGCATGGCCTTACCTCAGTTGGGTAACCCTAATTTGAGTTTGAACCAAGCGTTAAACTTTTTCTAGATTAAAATTAGTAAACAATTTATTGACGTTAACATTTCCCGAATTTTAATTTCAATATAAGTACAGTTGCTCTAACATAAACTTCGATTTATATTAATTGTGACTTGCAAAACAATCATGTAATCACTAGTTCACTATCGTGTGAAAGAAAATTTTAGAACAGCAGTCTGTAATTTATTTTATTGTGCCATAACCACGGGTAAGAAAAACTAAAACACTTATGTCGTTATCAACCATAAAAAAGGAATCAATTAGGTTTCATAGATGTATAAAAAATAAGAACGGAGTAATCGTACCTTAAGAAGAGTAGCTGCCTTTCTCTGTTACCATCGTAGCTAATCTGGAAGTGCGTACTTACACTTGCCGTCGAAATGGATACTTCTTGGAAACTGTTGTAGTTGACTAAGTATGACTTTATAAAACTAAAGTAAGGAAATGTTTCTTAATAAAAAGTATCTTAAGTAACAACGCGATTTGCCTGAGTCTCTTTGCGGGAAAGGACTCTGTATAGAATAGCGCGACTTGACAGAGTTTCTTTACGGGAAAGGACGATATATAGAATAGAATTCCTTTCGGCGTTCTGCCTGTATATATAGTGAGAGAAGGCATTAGGTGGTAGCGTGTTTTCATTTCAAATATGTTTCACACGATAAAATGTAAAGTGTTTTCAGAACCACACCTGCAAAGTATTCTCAATACAATAACTGTAAAGTATTCCTAGAACAATACCTGCAAACCAGAGCGATTAAAACAGTAGATGAGGACTTCCACGAAGTATGTCCGTGTGAAAACAACGTCTGCAACTGCCTTGCGGCATTATGTAGTTAAATGTAGAACAGGTGGCCTATCTCCTCGTATAAAACCATAGAGATTTACTATTCCGAGTTATACTACCGTGAACCGATAAATAGGAGGAAATTTTATTACTCGTAAACTGAAGCCGTGAACACCTGCGTGATAACGAAATACCGCGTTTATTATTTCGTAATAAGATTATTGATAACAAAACTCTTAATTCAGACCATTAAAAGTAGTTATTTAAGATATAAGTGTTTGACTTATTTTAGGGAATTTATAATGCATGGCCTTTTAACCTTTGCTAAACTAAAGCAAATTAACATAGAATAAACTCCAGGTATTTGACTTTGTACTAAACAGTTAATGAGATTTTATAGGATTCTGAAACAGGTAGTCAATTCAATTGAAGGGTAGTCGTACTTGTTAATTTAAGATTCGCATGATTTGAAATAACATAAAAAGTGTGAAGTGGCTCAAGTTACAAATTTTAGGAAGCGCTTCTTAATAAAAGGCAAACGAAGTAACTAGAACTTAATATGTATATATAGAGGGTGCAGAAATAGATCGATTGCGGGGATTTAACGTAAGAAATTATTTTCACTGGAGTGCTAGAACGGCATATTTGTTATAAATTAGCTTAAACTATCAAATTGAAAAATAGGAAAATGAAAAACACAAAGCTGAGCAGAAAGGCACTTTATGTTAAGTTTATATAAATTATAAGCTCTAGTTTTCATGTTTTCACCAAATTGTGACGATGCTCACAACATAATCACAAATTCATGGTAACATTAATTAATAAAGTCAAAACTGACAAATAGCATGTTTTAAAGTATTTGACTATAAGGATCAAATATTTGAAGATATATGCAGTGGGATTTGAAGCCATAATCGGCGACGAGAAAACCGAAGAGAGCAGAACTAAACGTGATCTTCATTTGAAGCGATTGTAGTGTTAAATGGCATATGTTTTATTTATTTACTATAAAACTCGTAAAGCATTAATATAGTTGTTTTTGTGGTTAATAAACGAGCTAAGTATTAGTGTGACCATGGTGTACGTAAATATAGTGCGACAATTCAATGCCTCATTGGAAAAAAACTTTTGGACTCGATACCTTCTTATTTCTGAACACGAATACAGGCGGAGAAAGCGCTACGGTATTTAGTTAATATCACGCGAGTCCTAGACGCAAAACGAGGTTGTTATATTGTACAAAAGTACGGTTTTAGTTATTCACGTGCTTGCACAGAGGGAGCAATATATTGCACAGAATTTGAAATAAAATAATAATGTAATTTACTTTTCAATTTAACAATGTAAATTAATTATTAATTCATTTTACCTTCTAGTTTAATGCATTTGGCAGACTGTTTATTAAGTACGATATTTGTACATCACTCAGGGTTCATTGCCAGTGCGGTTATCGCTTATAGCTCAGATATCTGTAGCGAAGTTTGTTGCTTCCTTTAAAACATAAACAAGAGCATAAGATGTAGGTACGATGAGAGATTTAGGCAAGGGAATCTACGCGCAATTCTTCACTACATTGTTTATAATGCACTCCCCGCACCACTAGTTAAAGATAAGCTGGTCACTTCAAGTATGAATATTGCGGCAGGTTTTCAAACCAGTCCAATCACCATCCTCTTTCGTTTGTTATCTCGATTGGTCGGGAAGACGAAACATGTGAAGTATATTTAATTTTCCTTTCCCAGGGTTTAGAAAACTGTTACTACGAAAATCCAAAAGGTAATTCACACGAGCCTAATTTCTAAAACTGTATTACACAAACATGTGTATTGTACCTAAATTAAATATACAAAAATCCTCTAAAATAATTATTTACTAAAAGTAATTTGTGGAGCACTTTGTAGCGCATGACAGGTCAACTAGAGAAAGCGCAACAAACACGTGCTTATATGATTGTTTATGGTTTGTTGGCACTCGCATCAAAGACGATAGGATTACAATAAACATGCCTATCTAGAAATATGTCTCTTCGTGCTTCTATTATACTTTTCAGTTTACACTACAAGGAACATGCACATGTGATGAAATATTGATATTATAACGTTGGACGTGAAATTAATATTGCAATATAATACATAATTTGGTTTGTTAATTTTTATAATTTATATAGTGTTTATAAACGTACAATGATTGCAACTGGGCATAAATGTCAGCTATTTGTGCAAAAATAATAAAATTACGCCAAATGTGATTTTATAGATTCAATATTATAAATTCATAAGGAAAAATTACTAAGAACTAAGTAATGAAAACAATAAAACAAATTTGTGATAAACAAATGCTGTTCAACGGCCGTAACATTCAAAAGATTTCTAAAAAACTTAAATTTAGTACGTGCCAAAGACTTGGTGAGATCAACCTCTTGTTATTCGGATGGAAAAGATACCAATTTAACTTTGTTTTCATATTCACAATCACGCACAAAGTGATGTTTGAAGTCAATATGCTTTGTACGTTTAGTTTCTAAAGTTGAAGCCATTATTATGTAAAACTGATTGTCGTGATAAATGGTTACAGGGAAAATATTTTTGTCTTAATATTTCACAAAGCATTTATCCTGAAAATAAGTTTTTATGATACACAAAGAGAGAGCGATATATTCTGATTCAGCACTTGATAAAGTAACAATAATTTGTTTTTTGGATGTCGAATAAATGATCTTATTCAGTTTTATTACAAATCCTGTAATACTCTTACAATCTATGATATTATTAGCAAAATCGGAATTCACAAAAGATGTTAAGTTGACACTATCGTGGTCTTGTTTAGTGTATTTAAGTCAAAACTTTTAGTTTCAGCTAAATATTTTAAAATATTTTTTACATGAATCCTGATATATTGGAAACAAACACGGAATGGTGATAAAATCAAAGTTCACTAAATTTATTTGGATAAACAATGGTCTACGTGATCTAGAAATATGAAAATCCAAGAGAATGAATGCAATTAACTCGAAATGCTAGGTGCCGAAATGAGCGCGTCAATTTTAATATACAATAAAATACGATAGAAATTCCCAAAACCTGGTAGGTAAGAATCACGTATAATAGCAAACTCGTGCGAAGAAAGTTCGGCGCTATTGTCACACGTTAATCTTTCAATTTTGGAATTGAACTTGATCTTTTTTACAACAAAAAACACATACAAAAATAAGAAAAATGGTTTATAAACCTAACATAATACTGCTTACCATATAAGTTGCAGGATTTATAGGCCCATGGACATCGGTTGATACCACTTCTAAAATTCGCTTTGCTTTTCTTTCATCGGGTAGCTGTTCAAATGGCTTTCTTGTCTATTTGCCATGCAAACAGATTTCACCAATTTCAGGGATAGGGTGCCATTAAAGGATGTTACGTTCATGTGCTGAACGCATCCTAGACATGGCATTTATATATAAGCTTATTTCCTCGACTAATTTTTCATCCACCTTTTTCGTCGCTGTTCCTAAATTCTTACTAGCAATGTTCAATTATACTGGACCCATAACCTATTGGTTTTTATGATACGACAAATGAATAAAGAGGATTTTCTGCTTAGAATCGTATACCGTGACATTTTTTCCTGCGGCAATGTCAAGTTACAGCTTTGTAAATTACTTAGATACACTTTTCGGATTTCTATTTTTATGTTAGTTTTATCTTACAGTTTAGCTTAATAGCACCTGATTAATTGGGGTTAAGGAGGTTGATATAAATGTGTGATAAAAATATGCAAATTACAATGAAGGACCAATTGCTTTTATAGCAATAACGATAATGGTGGAGCGGTTATGTAATAACAAAAAAAGACAACTACCAACTAATTAAGGAAGGGTATAAATACCTTAAGTCTTGCGCCGCTGGGGCAATAGACACTTTCACGCACAAAGCTTTGTCCTGCGCCGCTGGGGGCAATAGACACTTTCACGCACAAAAGCTTTTACGGAGAACCAGTAACACGCTCGACCGGGTGTCGGTCTCGCTTTGAAAGCTCTTATACGACCGTCCCTTTCAAGGGTTCGAAGGCGACTTGCTTCTCTAAAGGCTCGAGTACGACTGTCACTTTATGCACTGTTATTGCCGGTATATAAAATGTTTCACTCAAACTGTAGGATGCACGCACAAAGTATTTATTGTCACAAAATACCGAATTGTTCGATGACGACGTAACATACCGCCCACCAAATTCATAGAATTTTGAAAAGGAGGGAAGTAGGTTGGGTGAAGGAAATCACATGGAATTTGACCTTGCTAGGAAAGGAGGTAACGAAAGATAGGGTGGTGCACTACAGCGAGCGATATTACCAACTATGCAAAAATAAAATATATATATGTAAATAAGCAAATATGTAAAAATAATATACTACTATACATGTAAAAATGTGTATATACATCTAAACATAAAATAAAGTTAAAATACCGGTAGCGGCGCTAGTTTGACCAAAGGTCGTTTTAATGTGCCATGTGCAGTTTTGATCTGGGTAATACGTGCTGCCGGTAGGTCTCCCATAGGAGGAGTTACCAGGACCGGTTTGGTACGAAAACATCCATGACATGATGATAAACAATTTCCGATTGAATTTTTAATAGAAAGGATCCAGAAATTCTGTTGGATAAGATACGCTGTGGTATTAACACCAGGATGGCAATACCTTTCATGAGTTGACAGAATGATAAGTTCGGTTAATTGGTGCCGCTGAGGCAATAACGCAGGAAACTTTTCGGAATAGGAAAGCGAAGAATGTGTCAAGCGCCCACCTACTCTTAAGATGTTTTGTGGATCAACAAATGGCGAAAGTTTTCGCAAGCTTTTAGGTAATTTACGGTTTGCCTTAATCGAAGCTATTTCCTTTAAAAATGTAACATTTTGTACATGCCGAACGATAATCATGAGAGCATTGTGTAGTTCAATGTCTGTTAAGGGACCCGTATGACGTTGAGCCATGGGTTTAGAAAATCTATAAATGTAAGCCACGATGCCTTGGATTTTATATAACGATGAAAAGCGACTTAGTAAAATGTCAATGACGTTTGGATCTGTTTGAGCGACAAATGTTAGGATCTTCTTTTCCGTAGTTACCTCAGCAATTGAGGTTGACAATGTTGGTTGAGGCGGCCACGAGTCACTAGGGTAGTGAAGCCATTCAGGCCCCGCCCACCATAGCGAACATGAGATAACCGCGCTTGGCATTAATCCCGAGATGCAGGATCAGCCGGATTATGCGAAGATTTAATATAAAACCATCGGCTAGGTGCAATGATTTCTTGAATGTGGCTAACACGGTTTGCCACAAAAGTTTTCCAACGAAAAGGTGGAGAACGTATCCAAGTGAGAGCGACCGTAGAATCACTCCACGCTGAAACATCGGAAATGTCAATCAAGCCTTGATAAGAACGAATGGTAAAAGAAAGTAAATCGGTTAATAAAACGGCGGCACATAATTCCAAACGTGGAATTGAAATGCGCTTAATTGGAGCTACTTTTGTTTTAGCGGTTACAAATTGTACAGTTATTTCTCCAGTAGTTTGATTTATGAACTGAAAATACACTACCGCTGCATACCCTACCTCGCTAGCATCGCAAAACCCATGCAAATGACAAGTAAAAGGATCCGAAGGGGGTAAACAACGTGGTAACTTTAATGACGATAATAACGGCAACTCTTCTTGGTATTGCTGCCATTGAGACGAAATGTCTGCTGGTGGGATGTCATCCCAATTTAAACCTAACATCCACAGATGCTGGATTAGGCGTTTTGCAAAAAGTGTTAGTGGGGCTAAAAATCCTAATGGATCATATATTCTGGCAACTTGTGAAAGTATGTTGCGCTTTGTACATATTTGGTTTAATGGTTTAACCCGAAACGAGAAAATATCTTCTGTAGGTGACCATTGAAGACCTAATATTTTATTGATTCGTCCGAATCGAAATCGAGAGAAGTATATTGGCAAAAATCTGACGGAATGCCTTCCAAAATAGAAACTGAATTAGAACTCCATTTTCGAAATTCAAAACCAGCCAAATGTAAAAGTCGGATAAGTTGATCTTTAATTTCGCGGGCCGATTGTATAGAATCTCCACCGGCGACGAAATCATCAATATATAGATTTGACCGTATAGCCTCAGCGGCTAACGGAAACCTTTGCCTTCGTCAATGGCTAATTGCTGAAGAGTCTTTAATGCTAGATAAGGCGATGACTTAATACCATAGGTCACTGTATTAAGCTGATATGTCTGGATGGGTTCTTCTGCGGAGAACCGCCAAACAATTAATTGAAACTTTCGATGTTCTTCGGTAACCAAAATTTGTCGATACATTTGGCGAACATCACAAGTAAAACGAAACGATGAGTACGAAATTTCAGTAAGATTGACGAAATGTCGTTTTGGAGACTAGGTCCAGCCAATTGAGTGTCATTAAGTGACACGTTGTTTTAGCCTTTGCAGAGGCGTCAAAACCACACGAATTTTAGAAGTATGACCTTCCTCTTTAAACACAGGGTGATGGGGTAAAAATAATTATCGTTCCCAACGGGCGGAGAATCGAGTAATGCCATATGACCCGCATCAAGATAGTCCTGCATGAAATTGTTGTATTGGGCGCGTAGCTCCGGTTGAGCATGCAATTTGCGCTCCAACGAAAATAGTCTTTTTAGCCATCTCAAAGCAATTATCAAAAACGGGCAAAGTATCGTTGAACGGTAACGCAACAATAAAACGACCGCTAGGGTCACGAGAAAACGTGTTTTCAAAATCAAATCTGCCTTTTCTTCTTCTGGAGAAGTATAAGGCTTGGATGGAATTCTTCTATCTCCCAAAACCGCCTTAGGGTCTGGTCGATAGGATCTTCTACAGAAGTAAAAATGCTTGGACAGTATCAGACTGCAAGCTTTTGTGGGACCAATAATAGTCCAACCAAAAATTGTATTTATGGCGGCAGGCTGAAGAAATTTGCCATGTATAACACCGCCATTGATGATGAACGGATAAACATCTGCTCCAAGGAGCATGTCAATAGTTCCTGGAGAGTTCCAGGTCGGGTCTGCAAAGTGCAGGCCGCATAAGTGTTCCCAATTATTAGGAACTTCAACGCTAGGTAATTTGCCAGATATTGACGAAAGCACAAAAGTTGTGACTTCTAGAGATTTTTCAGAGTCTAACATAGAGCGAATGGTGCAGCTGACGGCACCCCTATTGACTGCTGAAGTTGTCTGCCCAAGTCCATAAATCGGAACTTGAGAACGTATGCGTGGAAGCCAAAGTTTGCTCACGCAATCGTCTCGAATAAAGCTAGCTTGGGAACCAGGATCTAAGAGTACCCTGATCGGTTTGTATCTACCAGAACGATCTTGAACTTCCACAACAGCAGTGGAGAGTAAGACAGTAACCCCAAGATTTGAATTCGTCTGTGAAGACAAAACATTTGCCGGAATAGAGAGGCTGACTGCGTCCTATGGGCATTTTTATGCATGTGTAGCGGTCGGTTCAGCTGAACGGCTAGAAGCAGGTTGCGATTCAAAATGTAGCAAGGTATGATGCGGCTTGGCGCAAGTTCGACAGGAATTATAAGATTTGCATTGCATGGACGCATGGTCTGTTCGTAAGCAATTTAAACAAAGGCGTAAGCGTTTGACAATGTCGAAACGTTCTGTCGGAGTTTTCTTTAGAAACGATTGACATCTGTAAATTAAGTGATTGCCCTTGCAGGAAGGACAATGGTGCGAAAATGAATTATTTGAGTCACTGGAGCTACTTGGTATGTCCAGTGAAACTACGTTAGAAGAAACCTTTGGTTTAAATTGAAACGCTGAGGATTTCTTAGGCACTGATGTGTGAGATGTATGGACAGTCGTCGAATAAGAAACAGGTGCGGTTGAAGAAAAGGTTTCCAACGCTGCACATTGTTGGGTTAAAAAATATCTCAAATCCTCGAAATTAGGTATTTGCTTCGGATCCGATTGGAGTTCGAAGCGTTTTCTAGTGAACGGATCAAGTTTTTCTAAAAGCAAATCGACCAGAATAAAGTTCCAATGTTCAGTGGGAAACTTTAAGTTAGTTAGAACAGCAAGGTTCTCCGAAAAACAATCAATAAGTGCCCTAAGTTTCTTAGGGTCTTCTGATTTTAAAGGTAGAAAGTCTTTCATTGCTTTCCAATGCAAAGTTGCCAATAAACGCGGATTGCTAAATCTCTCACGCAAGGCGTTATAGGAAATAATAAAATTATCCCCCGAAATGGGTACAGATTTAACGATTCTTAAAGACTCCCCGGTACAACAACTGATAAGATAATTTAATTTTTCGATATTGGACAGCGACGCGTTATTATAGACCAGGCTGTCAAATAAATCGATGAAAGATGAAAATTCAGTTACCTCATTATTAAAAATTTGGAGCTTTAACGGTAACAATTTTGATACCGTGCTGCTTGGAGCATTTTCGATGATTTGTGGTGCTTTCATTTCTTGCATCGTATCGAGATGCAGCAGTATGAAAAATAAGCGGAATCTACTTCCTTCCGTACAGCGTTGTAAGTTAATGAGTCTACCTCGTCACATGAGGCCAAGACAGCGACTAAAATTGTATTGAAATTTGCATAAAGGTCATGTATTCCCTTGTTTGAATAAGGAACAATGCCTTTAAACTTGGGTCACTTTGTATAGAATTACAAAGCTCAAATATTTCTAAAATCCGTGTTTTCAGTAATTGGAGTTCTACCACATGTGCTTTCTTTGGAGCCATTCTCAAAGATTCTGAAAGGACTACAATAAACTGTTGTAAAACGGTAAAGCTAAATGTGCACTGAGAAATATTAAAATATTATGAGTTGTTCAAAGCACGAAAAATGTAAAATAGGGTATAACCAATAAATCACGTTTTATGACTAACGGTTCGTCAAACAAAAGCGTGAATATAAGATGTACCGCTTAACAACCCGAGCGGCTTACCATCAAAAGCTCACAGAAACGTTTAAAACATGTGGCTTAACATATTTGCCGAAAGATGCAACTTTACAACCTTATTCCTCTGCAGATATTTTCAATATTGTAATACAAAACGTGCAATAGCTTTTAAATACAAAGCAAATCCCTTTACCTTTCTTGTTTAAGAAGTATAAAGCGATTTATAGTTTTCAGGTTGCTTTCTGTTTTATGCCGCTAAAATGAATTTAAAACTGAAAACTGACAAATTTTATATTATGAATTTCTTTGTAATTAAAACGCTTGCTGGTTTCAATTACGGCGAAATCGCTTAATTTAATCTAAAGACAGTATAAATAATGTTTACACATTTTAACCCGCTAAATATGGGCTTTAAGCACAAATTTAAAACTGAAATATTAATTAATTAAAACTCGCTGAAATGCACAATAATATTTAATTTAGGACATGTGTAACCACAGGACTAATGAATCCGGATCGACTTATAGGGCCAATGATTGATTGGGGTTAAGGAGGTTGATATAAATGTGTGATAAAAATATGCAAATTACAATGAAGGACCAATTGCTTTTATAGCAATAACGATAATGGTGGAGCGGTTATGTAATAACAAAAAAAGACAACTACCAACTAATTAAGGAAGGGTATAAATACCTTAAGTCTTGCGCCGCTGGGGGCAATAGACACTTTCACGCACAAAGCTTTGTCCTGCGCCGCTGGGGGCAATAGACACTTTCACGCACAAAAGCTTTTACGGAGAACCAGTAACACGCTCGACCGGGTGTCGGTCTCGCTTTGAAAGCTCTTATACGACCGTCCCTTTCAAGGGTTCGAAGGCGACTTGCTTCTCTAAAGGCTCGAGTACGACTGTCACTTTATGCACTGTTATTGCCGGTATATAAAATGTTTCACTCAAACTGTAGGATGCACGCACAAAGTATTTATTGTCACAAAATACCGAATTGTTCGATGACGACGTAACAGCACCTAATAAAATTCTTTGTCTGGGTGTTAGTAAAGTTGCCTATATGCGGTTAGTTTCTTTCTTATGCGTTTATTTTATATATTTTAGTCCAGTTTGTTCGTGCTATTAATTTTGGAAAATAACTTTTTTAATTTATTGGCAGTTAAATCTCACACATGCACAATTGGTGTAAATGTTAATGTCTTTACTAAAGGTGAATATTGACAGTCTCTCTCTCTCTCTCTCTCTCTCTCTCTCTCTCTGTGTCTGTTTATTAAAAATACTATTACTTGCCTGGTGTTTGTGGGCACATTTTTGGTTTAACATTCAGAGATTAATGCCATACCTGTTTTCTTCGAAGAGTATGTAATATATTGTAAATCTTTAGTGAGTTTTCAAAAATATTTCTATACGAAAAATGGCGAACACGGCAAGACTGCATCGATACCTAAAGGCCCATCATTGAAGCTAATGACGGTAAGATGTAGTATTCAGATATAATTTTCCAGTTTTTTGCAGGCACATGTAGATTCCTTCCTAACATAATCAAATTTTAGGGCCTTCCTCCTTTCTAATTTTATCTTGTCTGTTCTAATAAGCTTTCCGTTAGAGTAACTATGTCTTTTGTAATGGAATAAGTAGAATTTTCTTTTATGGGATAAAGTTGTTAGAGATTTTTTATTTTGACAATTGATTTTGATTGGGGAACACGAGGTGTGAATATTGATTTACATTTTTTTTTATGCAAAATCGCAAAAGTACTTAACACAGACAGTGTGGTGTAGTAGAATAGTTACGGAATGTCAATTTGAATAAAAGGGTGTAGTGAAAAGGTGAACCTGCAAATTGAATAACAAGGATAAGGATATTTGGAAGGAGGCATACTTTTATCCTTCTTAGCTTCCCTAGCTTAGATCCTAATCCTACTCCCTGCAACTTGCCTGAGCTTATGTAGTTAGAACAGTAGATTAATACTACGCACAGCTGGAGGCGGGGGGAGGGGGGCGGATTCCCCCAATTCCAATAATATACAACTTACTTTATCCCAAATCTAAACGTACAGTAGATACAAACGATTACAATGCTGCGTCTCTTGCAGAGTTCGTCCGTGAAATTAAAGAGTTAGAGGAAACTGCGAAACTAAACAAAGATCCTGAACTTTTACGGGAAATTACCATATTTAGTTAACAGCAACCAAACACAACGTTAGATATTAATGTAACTCAAATGAAAACAGAAAACGATAAAGACGATCAATCCTACCCAAAGAACGCTAACCCGCTTGAAGATATATAATATATGAATCAACGGATCTAGGACCTTACGTGGTTATGATTGAAAAAGAGGGCAAAAACATTGGAAAATACCATCCAATGGCAATGGGAGAACCTCTGGCGAACGCCAACATACAGGGTATTAAAAAAATTAAAAAACAAGACATTAACAGAATATCTGTGGAATTCAAAACATCAGTAGTAGCAGACAAATTCCTAAAGAATGAACAAATGAAAAAATGCGATAAACGTTTTATCCCAGCAAATATGATAACATGTAAGGGAATTGGAAGGGGAATTTATGAGGACATAACAGAAGAGAAACTCCTCAAATGCACCAAATCTCGGTACCAAGTAGTCAGTCGCTGCCAAAGGGTTTGTTAAAAAGATCTTTGAAAATGATGAAACAAAATGCATACCTACAAGTACAGTATTATTTACATTCCGTGGAAAAATTTTACCACGTAAGGTCGAACTATTTTATACAGAAATCGATATTAAAACGTTTGTGAGCCCCCACGATCAGTTTGAAATATTTAAGGTATGGCCATAAAAAAGATCAATGCCAAAGCACACAATCCAGATGTGCAAGGTGTAGTGGTGAGCACAAACGCAGACTGTGGAAGTGATAAAGTGTGCTACTTATACTGCAAAGATGCACATGAAGCAACGGAAAAAAGCTGCCCAGAATATCAAAAACAACAAAAAATTAAAGATACAATGACGTTTGAAAACCTGTCGTACTATGAAGCCCGCAACAAGATAGGGGAATATCGAATCAACACTCGAGACCCTAGAGATTTCCTAAAGCTCAAAAAAGTATCAAACCTCTTTACAGGTGACATCTTAGTCAGCCAGCGCAGCCAAAACAGTGATAGGAATACAAAAGGAAATACAACATCATATGCACAATCAATAATAAAAGAAAAGACTCAACCCACCTCCTCCGATATGGATAGATAAGAATGCACACAATGCCTGTCTTATCCATAATACTGTAGTACCAAAACTACGAGCAGCTCACGAAAAAATGAAAAACAAAAACAAGGAATGCATAACCAAAATCTTGAAGTACTTAACCAAGATAATGTAACAACCGAAGACAAAACCTTAATGATAACAATTTTAAACGAAATTCAATCTGTTGACTTAAAAGTACAACCAACCACCAGAGATAATGAAAATGCTAAGGACAAAACAAAATTAAACACCCAAAACTCACAGACTCTATACTACTAATAATATATATTTTTATAACACCTAATATAACGCAATAATAAAACAATAATATAACACAAAATGAAGTTTCTTCAATGGAATATAAGGAGCTGTAATGCCAATAGGGACAACCTTAAAATACTACTTTATGAAATAGAACCACATGTTCTATGCCTACAAGAAACTTGGCTACAACAAAATCAACTGTTTAAAATTCCTCTATACAATACATACAGAAACGACAGACCGGACGGCAAAGGGGGAGTTGCAGTGCTAGCCAAACAAGGTATTCCAATAGAGATATTAAAATTAGATACTAGCATCCTCCCAGACAGATGTCAATATATTGCAGTCGATATAGGTAAGTCAGAATTATTAATATATACATCCCACCAGACATCACTATGACTGCAGTCAAATGGAAACAACTGTATACTCAGCTAAGACCTCCAATCATTATCTTTGGTGATATCAATGCGAACTATCCAGTATGGGAATCCACAACATTCAACACCAATGGGAAAGAAATTGTAGAATTCTTAGAATATGAGTATCTTATATTTTTAAATGACGGATCACCGACAAGAATCACAGCCCCAAGTAACAATATAAGTGTCCCAGATCTAACAATATGTTCAAACCAACTGGCGACATAGCTAGGATGGTATGTACATGGTGATCCTGGCAATAGTGATCACCTTCCCATAGTAGGTGAATTTTTACAAAGTACAGCGACTCACAGCGAAAGAACCAAATCTAATTATATCTGGGAAACGGGCAAAGCTAACTGGAAATTGTACTCATCTTACGTAGACGGCCAGTTAGAGCATGGTAATGACACCTCACATGAATATCTAATGAACATAATAAAAAAAAAGGAGCAGATGAAGCAATTCCTAAACAAAAAGCAAACTATACAAAAATCAAAAAGGCAAGGCAACCAAACCGGTGGAATGAACAGTGCCATGAAGCTGTGTTAGAACGAAGAAAAGAAGTAAAGAAATTTACAAATGACTCCTTAGTAGAAGTTAGTTTATTGAAGCCAAAAAAATAACAGTCAAATGCAGGAGAACACTTCAAAATACAGAAAAGCAGCTTTCAGACAATATTGTGACAATCTCAACAGAAACACCCTCATTAATCAAATTTGGAAAACCGTTACAAGTTTTAAAAATTATTATGTGAATACTAACCAAAACAAGGCCTCCTTAAATAATGAAAATGGCAACAAGAGTTACTAAATTCACTTACCAAACATATGGCACAAGAAGATGCAAGTCACCTGGACGGCAATGATAAAGTGAACCTCCAGTGCGACCCTATAAGTATGGACGAATTGCAAATAGTATTAAACAATAAAAAAGAAACTGCCCCAGAATTGGACGAAATCACTCACCTCATGCTTAAAAATCTGCCTGAAAATGCCTTAAAACTATTAGTAGAACTTTTCAACCAATATTTAATTTGCATGTCTATATCTGCAAGCTAGAAAACATATACAATAATAACATTTCTGAAACCTGGAAAAAATCCGAGCGAAGCCAAGAATTACCGACCAATAGCCCTACAATCCTGCATTGCCCCAAGACTCTAGACACGATTATAAAAACCGAATTGAATTATATATTGAATCAACAGCACTCTTGAATAAATTAAACATGGGATTTAAAAGGGGCAGGAGTACCATAGACTGCATAACTTTTTTAACAGTATATATTTACAACAGGGAAAACGTGTAATTGCAATATCTATAGATGTCAGTGCAGCATATGATAATGTCAATGTAACAATACTGACACAAACTCCTTAAAAGTAATATATCCACCAACATAGTACGCTACATACATCAAACCCTAACTGAAAGAATTGTATATCTGAAAGACCCGGTGTCAGGCGCAGCACAAGGTCCACAAACGGCGAGAGAGAGCCTTCCACAAGGATCACCTCTAAGTCCAATATTATTTAACATCTACACAGACGACATACAACTTACCATAATCAAAAGCACTAACACAACTGTAATACAATATGCAAATGATTTGGTCCTCATAAGCGCAGGCAAAGATTTAGCAGAAGCAGCCCAAAACATTAATAACATGATTGAACTGTTAGCAAAATGTCTTGATGAACTACAGCTTACCTTGTTCGCAGAGAAAATTAGATGTATAATGTTTTCCAAAAGACCAATATCCAAAAACTATCCCGACTTAATGTACAGGACCAAAACAATTCAGAGTCAGCAAAGTTAACTATTTGGGAGTTATTATTGACCAACATATGAAATGGAATGTCCACATCACTCATCTAGTAACAAAAACACACGCTGGATTAAACATAATGAAATCCGTAGCAAAGACTTGGTAGGGTGCAGATCCAGTATGCCTCCTCAATATTTATATAGCTATAGTTAGAACATACTTGGACTATGGAACAATAGCTATGCTAATTTGCAGCAAATCGGTCTTGTATAAATTACAAAAACAGTAATATATTGCGCTACGACTTATCACAGGAAGAATGAAATCTACCCCAACAAATATCCTCAACTCTGAATGTGGCGAAATGGATTTGCACCATCGGTGGATCTTCCTTGCAACAAAATTAATATCAAAATGATGTAGCTGGGACAAAGGACCATTCAAAAATGAACTTCTAGAACTATATAGACATTATAAAACTGCTAAATACTAGATGCAAAGGAATAGATCCCCATTTATAGAAGCATTGAACATGACACTAGGAATGGTGAAGAGCATTAAGGTAAACAATATACCTGCTTGTTACACAGCCAGCATAGAAACATTATACACAAACATAGACATATGCGATAGTGATCTACCAAAAAACGGTACCAACAATAATATGGAATTCAACATCCTTGTAAACAAGAAATTTCATGAATACAACAAAATATACACTGATGGATCAGTCAACTCCATAGAAAATCATGTGGGTGTAGGTCTATATTCCGAGCAAACGAATATCAAATCGTCTATTAAAATTGGCACATAGATGAACATATGCACTGTAGAGGTGCATGCCATCAAATTTCGATGTTGAAACAAAAAAAATATCAAACACAACAGACAAAAAATATCTAATTATCAGTGATTCCAAGAGTGCATTGGAAAGAATTACAAAAAAATGGACTAGACAAGCAATGGGGCTATGCTGCCATAATAACAAAAGAAAACATCATTGCACTAAAGGAAAAAGGTGTTAAAATCATTTTAATGTGTATCCCAAGCCACACTTCAATTGGAGGCAATACAATAAGCTGACTCCCTAGCAAAATATTCTGATATAAACTCTTTCTCGATGAACTCTAAAGTTGAACATCATGAATTAACACCACTTTGGAAAAAGCAAACTAGAAAAATGTGGAGAAAGAAATGGAAAACAATATCTAACCAAATATGCCGCTATAGTAAATAAACCCTTACAAACTCCATGGTTTAAAAACATAAAAAATTTATCAAGAGGTGATATTACTGTTATATGCCGGATGAGGTCACAACATTGTTGTACACCAAACCACCTAGCAAGAATTGGCATTTTGACAGACAATAATTGCTCCTGCGGAAAAGTAGGGGATTTAAACAATATATTATTTGCATGTTTGAATAACATAATTAATTGTAGGGCCTTATACGACCAACTTGTAAATATTTATAAAAGAGCTATAAGCCTGCTTGCAGTAACAGCTGAAACGCATGCAACAGTAATTAAAATAGTCATGGCTTTTTTAAGAGCAAGTAATTTAAAAATCTAATCCTTTTTTTAGCCTCCTCATTTACTACCCTCAAGATCCCATACCACAACAGTATTAAAAACATTTCTACACCCTGGGCGTGAGGGAAATAAAACTGGCGAAGAAAAGGGAGGGCATGAGATTAACTCAGACGCACCCGTTAAAGGTAGACTCTCCTCGGATATACCACTGAAATTTATCGAAATCACGATGGCTGTTTGCTTCCTAGCTGAAGGTTAATAAATTTAAAGAAGAAGAAAAAAGTTGCGGGAATTCATGCCTAACCTCTTTCATGTATGCCAGGTAGAGACGTAGGTTTTTATAGGGGTGAGTTTGTCCAGCTTAATGTCTTTGGTTCAAGAACCTTAGGCGACTTTGTAGACCATATGCCTGTAAATATAGTTTGGTAACAATTTTTACTATATGGTTATCTTACTGTACAAGGGTGGTTTTGATTCACCGATTTTGTAAATGGTAAAGAATAAGTTTAACGCCTTTCCAAATTAGTTGTGCTGAATATTACATTAACAAAACCATACAAGTTTTGTCATTACCTATATTTCTAAATTACTAACAGAAATAAGTCAGCAGACGGTATGTAAAATCAAAAGTTACATGAAATAGTTGGTTATCAAGTTGATACCTGATATCTAACAAATGTTTTCTCGATTAAGGATTATTATAAAATTAACACCACTGTTATCTTGATAACAGTATATTTTCAACTAACATTACCTGTTAAACTTGTATTTTACTATGAAATGTAGATTTAACTTTAGGAACGAAAGAACATATGACTTTATGTCTATAATTGTGTTATTTAAAAATAGTACGATCAAACAAAAGGCTTTGTGATTAGCTAGTATATTTGACTTATGTTCAAAAAATTAATTTTTTTGTGCATTAAACAAATCCTTACAATTTCATTTGTCATAATAAAATACTGAAGCATTTTTATTCTACAAATCTGCGTTTCAATATTTTTTTGTAATAATTTTTTTATAAGGTTTTAGTTTTCCAACGTTTCTTTATCTTTCTTCTGAGGTTATAAGTTTTTTGCAGCGTTTGTAACCAAAATGGTCGGTTTTAGCTGTGTCAGGTTAATTTATGTGTACCCTGCCATGCACTTATTCTCTTCATTACCTACACCTGGAAAAAAGTAGGGTGCAATCTTTATAATATATTTTTATTGACAACTTGTAAAAGATTAATATTTTACATCTGTCTAAAAACAACACTACAACATGATTTTTGTGTGGGTTGCATTACTAGTTTAATATGAATAATTAAAGTATTGTCTATAGCAATGATTGGCTATATCTACAAAAACCAAGAAATATATTAGGATGAGAGACTTACTAATTCTGTGGAATATTTTTAATTAAATGTCTTTTATCGTGTTACAATTTGGACGTCTTAACTATTGAACACCTTTGACGTAATTTATCTTACTAAACTGATTTCGGCCACATATGAAAAAATATATGAGAAGCCGTAATCTGGTCAGTTCTTATGCAAGTGATCTTTCACAACTTTTATAGTTAAGAAGCTGTTTAGGGGAGAAAATTAAATTTCTTTCCACCATTGTTAATTATTGAACAGTGTGTTTTTTGGTCGAGTTTCCCAAAAGTAACAGTGATTATTTTATTTTTAACAATTCCTGGAACAGTGGTGAGTGCGGAACAATCGTTATCTAAACTAAAATTAATTAAGAATTACTTAAGAAGTGCAACGAAGCGAGAAAGACAGCGGGTTTTCGCTAATTTTTATTGAAAATTAAAAAGCCAGAGAAATAGACATTGAAGAGTTAATCAGAACATTTGCAGAGAGGAAAGCACGCTGAGAAAAATTTCTTGAGGATACAAAGGTGTCCTGCATATTTTAAAATATCGAGTTCCCATTATAAAGTATTTTATCGGTTTCGTTATAAATTAAGTAATACGCATTCGGTAACTCGATATCAATTTTGTATCTTTAAACATCCAACTGAATGCGGGGACCCACTTTTAAGTTTTGCACTGGAGCTCACAACGACATTGTTTCGCCACTGCGGACTTCTGTGACTTCTGATTGCGATTAAAATTTGGTCAACCTCATGAAAATCGACCAGGCGCCGAGTTTCAGCTTGCAACATCAAACTTTCGCTACCGCTTAGGTGCTAAAACAGATACGCACACTGTGTAAAACGTAAAACGTTATTTCCATCATTTCATGTTCCTGAAAATTCCATCAAATCTTCGATTTCAATACAGGATTTCCTGTGGATTTATTACTACTTACGCACAATAATTTCATCGCCAAAAATACTTTATTTTGTAGTTTTCGTGATAACCGCACGTAACCTTTCCATTATCAGAGCACATCATTGCCGTGGCTTTTCCACTGTGACTAAACCAATTAAATTGAAGATAAAGTTAAATTTAACAGTTTTGTAGATCTGTGGTTTGTTTGTGTGAGTAATTACTTTCATTAGTGACATTTCCAATGTGAAATACTCTTCCTCTTACAATTCTTTCATAGAAATGAAAAACCCTCTCAGTTTGAAATTTCGTTATGTTTTAGGGGGTTAGTTATTCATCAAATGGCACCCTTGATTTATAGAAACGACATGTTACAGACTGAGATTAGATATTTAGTTTGCTAAGTATTATTAGCTTAATTACGGTTCTATATACGTCAATAAAAAAAACGTCAATGTCGTTTTTTTTGTGGAAGAACGCCAGATTTAATCTGAAATCCAATTAAGCTCCGCATAAAAAGTCGTATAATTTGTGAATTAGCTCTTCTGAAAGATTATGATTCCGAAAACCTTACATATAACAGCTTGTAAAACAACTGCACATACGTGTGAAGAACCAACACATTTTGTATAATTTAACAGTATTTATACAGCTGTAAACGAATTAGTTTCTATCTATAAAATTCATTAATGGTCTACGTCTATCATAAAAATTAAATTTTGCTCTTGATTAAGGCAATATATCCAAAGACCACTAACGGCAACCGGTAGATAGTTTTTCCTAGAAATTCTTCTAAACTACAATTTTGTCATTTCTTTAATTAAAAGAACTGTGTTAATTTGGGAAGAGTGAAAATAAAAATTAGATCCTTTTACTAATGCCCCATAGTTGGTCAATTAAAGAAATGAACATTGAACGTGAAGTACGTATTTAAAAGGTTCTCGAAGCCTAGCTTCGGTTTTACCCGGAGGATGTGTTACAGGTAAAATGAGCGTTACGTTTTAAATTTAGATTTGCCTTGAAAGGGCAGGAACTCCGTAACAATTTAAGGATGCTTCGGCTAACTAGAGTGGTGCGGAAGCGGGTTCCTATGTAAGTAAACAATAAAAGAAGTAAAACTAAAGAAATATAAATAATAAAATGGCTGAAATACAAACAACAATACAATCGTTATAATCACTTTGGTGCCAAACTGTCTGTCTCGGCAATCTCTTAGACATTATTCATATACAGAAGACGGTTATTCGGCATAGGTCTTCTTTGCTTTCGGTTTTCTAAATTTATCACGATACAGTAAAAACACTCATTATGTTTTTGTCAAAATAAAATGTCTTTTTTAAATACACCTCTATTAGGGTGACTGTCAATGGTAAAATTTTCATTTTAGTTCTTAAACAAATGCAAATAAAATTCAACATATACTAAACCTCTCATCATCATTAGGTTTTCAGTCCTGAAACTGGTTAGACGCGAACCCTGATTGTTTCTTATTCTGAACTAACCTTTACATTTCCCTGAAATTTGCAGTCTGCATTTATCACTATCTGCATGCGAAGGTGCGATTTCGGTCTACCTCTACCTCTTTTTTTTTCCTATCTCTGCTTGTAATATATCCCGTACTATTCTTCAGAAATGCCTTAGAACGTATCTTGCCCTTCCATATCTCCTATTTTTTTTTTGTTTTCCACAGATATCTTTATTCCTCTACTATTTCCATAACCTATTTGTTATTAACTTTGTCTGTCCATGCTACCATCCTTGTACGTCTGAAGCACAACGTTCCAGAAGGTTTCTATCTTTTCCTGTCCACTTTTCCTACTGCCCCTATTTTATAGACGTACTGTGCTGTGCTCCACACATATGCTTTGAACAATTTATTCTTGTTTCTATGTCGTGGTCTTTGAACATAGCTGCTGTTCTTTCTTGTTTTATGCGGTTTGGTCACCTGCTATTGTTTTACAGTTATTTACCCTATTTTCCCATTATTCAGTGGTATGTGAAGGGAGGCGTTGCCGTGGATCAATGTAGTAAGCGTAAGACTACGGATCCCAAGGTCCTGGGTTCAAATCCCGACACGGCCGACTGCTTGAAAAATGGCAGGTGAGCATTTTCACAAAAATTACGCCCTCGTTCGGATGAGAGGTTAAATGGAGATCCCGTGTATGAGTGTTGTCACGCACGTTAAAGATCCCTACCTTGCCTGGAACGGCAAGGGTTCGGCAAAATTCTAAATTTCCAGGCAACAAAAAACTCGCCTCCTGGCCAATGTAGTACCTTCTGGTGGAGCATTGGAAATGTAAATGAACGGTATGTGAAGGGGGCCCAAGATGCCGAGTACGAATCCCGACACGGTCCGCTTGAAAAAGGAGAGCATTTTTTTACAAAAATACGCCCTCGTTTGGATGAGAGATAAAATGGAGGTCCCATGTGTGAGTGTTGTCACGCACGTTAAAGATCCCTACCTTTTTTGCAACAGCAAGGGTTCTGAAAATTTAAAATTTTTCAGGTTAAAAAAATTCGCTTCTTGGCCAATGAAGTACCTTCGAGTGGAGCATTGGAAAATCACATATTAGGTATGTGAAGGGGGTAAGCAGCTTTGCCTATCAAGTTCTCCCAGCACTTGAACATTTGTCGAATTAATAGTTTTTCCAATATATCTCAACGCACAATCAACATTAGTTGAAAATATTTCACAACCAACACCTGTAGTTGTTTATAATAATCATCAGATTTAGGTGCACTTATTTTTTTGTCATTAGGTTTTCCATCTTGAAACTAGTTGGACGCGTACCTTCACTTACCTATGTTCCGATCTAGCCTACACAGTTCCCTGATATTATCACAACGGCCTATAAACATCTCGATTCCCTTTTTATTGCTTTCTAATAATATGCCCTATATCGCCGAGATTCAGTGGTACAGAAAGGGGGTTAAGCAGTCTGTAGCTGCCAAAGATCCCCCAACACTTAGACATTTGCCGTATTAATAGTTTTCCAGTAAATCCTTTCACACAATTAATATTAGTTGAGAATATTGCAAGACCAATACCTGTAGTTGTTTATTATAATCAACTTGTTTAAGTACAGTTATTTTTTTCGTCATTAATTTTTGCATCTTGGGACTGGTTGGATGCATACCTCTATTGATTTCAATTCTGAGCTAGCCTACACATTTTCCTGAAATTTCCATATCCTACATCTTTCACTATCTGTGTGCAATAGTCTAACCTAAGTCTACCTCTACTTATCTTTTCTCCTATCTCTGCTTCTAATATATTCCGTACTATTTCCTCATGCCTATCATCTTATCTCTCCTATTTTTTACTGTTTTTCACATATCTGTTTCTTCCTCTACCATTTCTAGTACTTCTTTGTTCTTAACTTTGTCTGATCCTGCTCTAATTGTATTACCGCTGTTTGCTCTTTCTAAGAGCTATGTACTATCCCTAAAACTCATTCCAATGTTCTTGTCGCAAAATTCTACCAGCCTGTCATTCCTCGTGCCTTAATCAAATAAACCTGCTACCGCTTTTTCCTTACCCTCACCTACCACTGCATTAAAATCTCCCGTAATTATTAAATTTTCATGTCCTTTTACGTATCTTAGTATGTCATCGATATCTTTGTAGATCGCCTCTACCTCGTCTTCACTGTAGCTAGAGGAGGGCATGTATACTTGTATCATTACTGTATTTACCGGCTTAGATTCTCATATCACCATACTCTTTCGTTCTTTGTCAGTAGTTTTCTACACGTCGTCCTATCTTTTTCCGCATAATTATTTTCATACCCAAATTTTCTTCCTCTGGTCCTGTATGAATTACCCAGAAGTATTCCCTTCAAAAATCTCCCGGCTCTGGCCAGCAAACTTCGCTTGTCCCTACTATATCTAGTGCTGCTAACCTATCCATTTCAATTTTCAGGTTCTCTAGCTTACCTACTTGCTTCATACTGACATTCCACGCTCCGACTCGCAAAATGTTCCTGACTCTTATTCTTAACTTTCCGATCGCATCCTCCGAAGTAGTCCCCTCTCGGAGATCCGAATGGGAGACTATTTCAATTCCGGAATTTTTTACCCCAGAGAATGTCATCATCTTTAATAACAATTTCTGTACGCAGTGTACTTGGGAGGTAATATGGTTGTTTCCTGTTGCCTTCCACATCGCAGTAGTGTGTCTTAGAATGCTATTCCCACCCCTAAGGTCTCTGCCACTCTCATCATCATTTTGTTTTCGACCTTACTTAAGGTCGGTTTGACGCAGCTCTAACTTCTTTTCTAATCTGTGCTAATCTAAAAAAGCTCTACATACCCTTCACAACCTAAATTTCTAATAATTTGACTAATATAGTTTGGTCTAGATCTTCCTAAATCCTTCTATCTTTTTCCTATCCAGCTGACTCTACATAGATATTAGCAACCTGATGGTTGTTAAAGAACTCTAACATGTTTACATGATTACCATTTATAAGGAAATGCCACTCTAAGTACCAAAAAAGCTGCTGCCCTCTTTCGGGGACCTGTCTTAGTCTGGTTCCTCACTATATACCCCACTAATTTGGTTAAACCTATAGTTCGGCTCTTTACTAAAGTAAATCCTAAAGAACAAATGAAATTTACAAATATACTACTACTCAATTTTTCCGTTTCTCATGTCACATTACATGACATTCTAAATTCCCATTTTTGGAAATGCCTTTAATAGAAAACAGAAAACAGTTAAATACCAATTTCTTCCTTCTATTATTTTATTGTCCATTCAAAATACTAATGTTTTGCGGCTTAACTAACACTATATTCCATCGATAGAATTTATATTTAAAATACGTACATACTTCTTAATATTTAAAAATGTTCCAAACATCATTGCACGATAACATTATGTTAACATTTAATCAACACTAGCTCCATTGCTGATTCGTCGTCCAAAACATAATTACTTTAAGGTTTCATTAATTTTCTACTACATGAACATAAACCCGTTTACATTTAAAATTCATATATTCATTAATAAAAAGTATAAGTATAAAAGCTAACGTAATGCTTACTGTTTTAAATCATCTTTAAAAGGGTAAGGATGTCCAGAAATCATCAGTATTTTTCAATTTTTGTTCCCATCTGACACAGCTTTCTTAAAACAACAAACACAAAATCTAAACTATTGGAGGGGTAACTTTTCCAGGCTCTGACACCTTCATAACCGGTTGTAACGACGATAATTCCACGAATTTGTGAATTGAGGTATACCCTGCTTGTGCAAGCGTAAGTTAAAAATTATAAGTCGCACGCCGTGTTTTTTCTCCTGCGGGAGATCCAATCATTTATTAAAACTTGAAGTTATATTTTGCCCATTCTCAACTTCCTATCTCCATTTACTGCTCGCTCGTATTATTATATGACGTTTTCTAATTCCTTACTTGCGAATAATTAATTAATTCCTTTCTGTCGAATATCTAACGTGAGTCATTTCTGCCGCTATCAAATCCTATTCATTGTGGTCAGCGCTCGGTAATACAATCTATTGATTTTAGTCTATGCTTACGTACAACGTTATTGTCACGTTACTTTCTGTATAATTTGTGTTAATGATTTAATATGGTTTTATTTTCATGACCTTGGTGGTCGGGACTGTCGATATCTGTCTATTGTAAATTACCTTTTTATGTGAAATGCATACGCCACGTCTTGTAATATTGAGATGTTCTCATTTGCGGTTTTAGTTTAAGTCTTCGCCCTGGATTACTACGTCTACAATGTATTTAAAACAATAATGTTATACCTTTTGAGGTTATAGTTTGTTAGCTGAATAACCTTTATAAAAACCAAATTTGAAATAACGTGGTTAATTAAGATCAGTTATTCGTAAAATCCATTTTACAAAACGCGTCCATATTTTTTTACTCACTGTGTTCAGTGGGTATATTGGTTTGTATGAATTTGCGTTTGTTCGATCTTTCTGTTTACCTTTTGGGATTATAACAAGGTCAGCCTTTCTTCAAATATTCGAAAATTTAGATCGGTTTCCGCATTTATTGTAAAGGCTATGAAACGCTGGCACCAGTTAAGATTCAAGTGTCCTCATCATTCCTGCATGCATCCCGTCTAGTCCTGAACTTTTATGCGGTTTTGAACGCCGTATTGCGGTAATGACTTTTTTTTAGGCGGCTCCGTGGCGTTGTTGGTATGCGGGTGACTACTACGCTCAAGGTTCCGGGTTCGAATCTCAACACGGTCCGCTTGAAAAATGTTAGGCGAGCATTTTTCACAAAAATACGCTCTCGTTCGGATGAGAGGTAAAATGGAGGTCCCGTGTGTGGATGTTGTCACGCACGTTAAAGATCCTTACCTTGCTTGGAACAGCAACGGTTTGGCAAAATTCAAAATTTTTCAGGTAAAAAAACTCGCTTTCTGGTCACTGTAGTACCTTCGGGTGGAGCATTGGAAATCACATGTAAGGTAATGACCTTTTGTCCGTGTCGGATACTCTTGCCTACCTGGTTCCATGATGTATTGCTATATCCGTTCTGTTCAGTCACTTGTGTACGTGTGGTAGTTTGTTCCGGTAGCGGTTCTGTCATGAGCAGGTCCGCTATATGCTTCCAGTTCCTTGTCTCGTGTCGTCGGTTTTTTTTTAAGTTCGAGTATATTCCATTTGTCGGCTACTACATTGAACGATATTCTACATGGATATAAGTGTCGCATTTTCATTCCGTATAGTTGTTTTGTACGGTTGTCCTTTGTTTCACGGTATATAGGCAGGCGGTGCTTTTGTTCTTTCCTGGTCACGGATCTTTCATAATTTGTCATAGTTCTTCGGCATTGTTGTTTGAGTGCGGTTAGTTCCAGCTTTTGTCGGGGAATTCGATGCGTCCATTTTAGTCTTTATTGCGTAGTTCAGTTGTTTAACATATTCATGTATGTTACATCTTGGTCTTTTGGGTGTTGGGGTCTAAAAAGTATCCTTAAGTTTGTGCCAGTTGATTGCTGATCGTCTCGTTGTTGGTAAGTGTTATGCCGATGTTTGTTTCGGCTCCAGCTCTGTTACTGTATGTCCGTGGGTAGTTAGATTTGTTATGTGTCGCTGTGCCACAGAGCAGATTTGCCGATTGCGCCCGGAATGTCAGTTTGTCCGCATAGGCGTCAAGAATTCCCGCAAGATTGTCCAGGTATGGTATTGAGTTTACCGGAATTGGAAGTATGTTTTTGTGATGATCCATGTTCCTGCGGTGCTGAATTTAATTTCCCAGCACACGCAGTGTTCGTGTATGTATATGTGTCTATTTTTGTCACTGTGAGGTTCCTGTTGGAAATGATCGGGGTAGTTATTGGGTTCTCTCCCTTGTTGATTGTTATCGGTTTACATGTCATGCCTGGAATTTTGCCGTTTTTGTGTAAGGTTCCTTCATTAGTAATATATCTAGGTCGTATGATTCCGAAAGTTTCTGTAATTCGTGCACGACCGTTCGGCTACGCATGACGTTAATTTGTCTAATTCGTAAAGTTTCGTCAGCCATTTGAATGAAATGTGCGGATTACACATTCTGGCCATTTTTTGTGTAGGTTTTAGTGATTTGTTCATGCGTTGGTGTTTGTGTGTTGTCCTTTCTATTGTCAAGTTTGTTTTGGTATAGTAGGTATTCACCGTTCGAGTCCTTGTTCTTCTGTGGTCATAAATGCATCTCACAAGTCTCATTTAAGGTGCTTTTTTACGGTTATTAGCGTTTGTTTGTTTAGTGCGTGTCATGATAGTCCTGTTTTCAGCCTGACTTTGTTACGCGAGTGGTTGCTGGTCTCTGAGTCGATCGTGTCGTTTGTGAGGTGTTGTAGTAATGTGGGTTTATGTCTAGGTGCTCTTTCCTAGTCCAGTTTAGTCTGTGAGGGTGATCTGTGTCCTTGTCCCGCAGGTTGATGCCCTGTGTTTGCCGTTCCTGTTGCATGTATTTGTAAATTGTTGTGGTTTTCTACGTCTATGCCCATAGTCTGTTTTCTGTGTGACTCATTTCAACATTATTTTGTACGCGTGACAGTCCTTAATGCCCTGTTCAAATTTCTTGCCTCGCTTTTGGCAAGGAACGCACACAGCTTTTTCTTTTTTCTTAGGGCAGTCGTGTTTTCGATGTTTGGAGTCACCTACTCCACACTGTCAGCACGTCTCTGGTGTGTTCGGGCAATGTTTGGTTACGTGCCCTAGGTCTTTGCAACGCATGCACCTAGGCACCACCAGGTCCAGTTTTGAAGGCCAGAATGAATTTTATGCGAATTCGTCATGGTTTATTTTATATTTGAAATTTTGATTGTATATGTAGTTATAATTTCTGATTCCTTTAGATAAGACGGTATGCCGTAGAATACGACTAGCAGTTTCTTCTTCCTGGGTTTTTCACAATTGACAGTGTTCTTTAGTTTTGCTGTTCGATGATCTTATACACTTCGGAATCGCTCTCCGTTTCCACGATTAGCGCCTTAAGTTATGTGCGTATTTGCTTTAGTTTAATTTTGTCAATATTCGGGTTTAAAGTTGTAGTAAATTTTTGCTACAGTTCTCTGACCATTTCGCCGTTTTTGGCAGTAATGAATATGATCCCTGTTTGACTGCAGATGGCTTTTGATATAGCAATTGTAGAACGGCGTTCGGGATACCTGCCGTTGTAGTAGCGTTTAATGTCCATGCCGCTTTTGCTTCTATTATTTGTTTTTGTAGATCAGGAAGCTTAAGCGAAGGCACATTTTGCAAGCTTATCTCTCAGTGTTTATATGCGCGCAATGATTATTTTGTTTACCGGGTCTAAGGATCTAATTCCTTATCGATAAAGGCCATAAGATTTCTATAGATGTCAGACATTTTGTTTTACTAGTGGGTTTAATGTTAGTTCGGCGATGAAACTATACGGACCTGGTTCGTATCCTCTTGTTGCTCACCCACGAGTGTACGATGAGGGAGCGTTCAACTGACATTTTTAACGTACTATAAACTAAAACGTCTAATAAGGATTACACATCGATAAGAAACGCATACTAAGTGCACTAAGTCTAATTGTAGTTTTATTAAACACTAAGATTAAGAGGTCCCTTGTCTTTCAAAGTATACCATTCACTAAGTTTTATTATTTTGCAAATAATACTAGGTGAACGGTGATTTATATTACAATAAATTCAAGTTCAAGTGCGATATACGAGATAATATGCCGCACCAATCTTGTGCAATATAAGGAATGTTGATCTTAAATTCCTTATTTTGTTGATATTGCGAATGCAAAAATAGAGACTAAACAGTTGCACGCGTGAAAATGTTTATAGTTTATGCATTTGTTCGATTTTGACAAAGATGATACGGAATATTGTCTTCGTGTCACTGATCGCTTTTCTAATGATTTGCTTGCGTTGATACACTCGTAACCAGGGATCAAAAATTTAGTAAACGATCAGAATCGTTCGTATTACCACAAAACTAAAACTAGTTACAACGCTTGACTTTCTATATTTACGTTTAATTTTGTCAATAACTGGGTTCAAAGTTGTAGTAAGTTTCTGCTACAGTTCTTTGACCATTTCGCCGTTTTTGGCAGTAATGAATATGATCCCTGTTTGACTGTAGATTGCTTTGGATACAGCATCAAATTTTTGTGGAACGGCGTTCGGAATACCTGCCATTGTAGCTTATAAAAGTGCGTTTGTGTTTGTTGGTTCCGATGGTTTAATTACCAGTGCACTTTGTAGAACTCCAACTGGTATTTACCAGATTCTTTGTAAAAATTTTTGGTTTCGATGTTGCACTGAATTTATTTTTAAGGTTTATTTATACTAAATTACACCTACTACTTACTACTAACTACTTACTACTACTTGCTACTTACTACTTACTAATTTTGAATTTTATTAAAGTTACCCATTCTGAACGGACCTGCACCTTGAAGAAGTTCTAAAATACTAGAACGGTTAGAATGGCTTGCGTGTATCAGTAAGTCAAAGAGCCAAACTACAGGTTTAAACAAATTAGTGGGGTCTTTAGTGAGGAACCAGACTAAGACAGTTCCCCGAAAGAGGGCAGGGTTTTTTCGGTACTTACATTGGCAGACACACACTACTGCGACGTGAAAGGCAACGGGAAACCACCACTCTACCTCCCAAGTACACGGCGTACATAAATTGTTATTCAAGATGATGGCATCCTCTGGAGTGAAAATTTCTGAAGGTAAAATAGTCCCCCATTCGGATTTCCGGGATGGACTACTTCGGGGAATGTGATCCGAAAGTATAAAAAATGAGTCTGTAACTCGGAGCGTGGAATGTCAGAAGTATGAAGCAAGTCGGTTAGCTAAAGAACCTGAAAATTGAAATGGATAGGTTAACACTAGACATAGTAGGGATCAAATAAGAACGCTGGTCAGAGGGGGAGGAGGGGATTTTTGGAGTGGAGACTTCAGGGTAATTCATACAGGATAACAGGAAGGAAATTCCGGTGTGGGGATAGTTATGTGAAAAAAAGACGCGTAGACGTGTAGAAAACTACTTACAAAAGAACGAAAGTACTTATGGTTAGATTAGAATCTATACTGGTAAATAGAGTAATAATACAAGTATACGTGGCCACCTCTAGCTACAGTCAGGAAGAGGTATAGGTGATCTACAAAGATATCGAAGACATACTAAGATACGTAAAAGGCCATGAAAATTTAATAATTACAGGGGATTTTAATGCAGTAGCAGGTGAGGCTAGGGAAGGAGCGGTAGTAGGTTTATTTGGTTTAGGCACGAGAAATGATAGGAAATAGGCTGGTATAATTTTGGGACAAGAACTATTTAACCATCACAAACTCATAATTTCAACATCATGCTAGAAGACGATACACGTGGAAGATGTCAAGAGACACAGGAAGATATCGAATTGATTACATTGTTATCAGACAACGGTTTAGCAATCAAGTAAAGGACTGTTGAAGATACCCAGAAGCAGATATAGACACCAACTACAACATCGTAATTATGAAGACCGCTCTTAAATTTAAAAAATTTGAAAAAAAGAAACAAAAAATGCACTTTGAGTTTGAGAAACTAAAAGATAAAGATATACTCGAAAGATTTGAAAAAAAGTCAAATGAATTGGTGAAAGATATCGGGAAAATGGGAAATTATTCGCAAATGCAGAAAACCTAAAGAACAATGAATTGATGAAAAGTGCAAAGAGGTACAAACTAAGATTGAAATAGGAAAGACAGACGAAGCATACAAATTGATTAGAATGAATTTAAGGAATATAAAACCATATAGCAAAAATATAAGAAAATCTACAGAAAGTGGTTAGATTTCATGAATATATAGGTAATTTATATGCAGGAGGGGAACTAACAGCATTAGAACAGGAATCAGACGTTGAAAAGGATGACTTGGAATATCTTACACTTTGAGATGAGTTTGAATTAGCATTAAAGGGTCTGAAAAATGGTAAAGCGCCGGGTACAGATAAGGTGTAAGAAGAAACTCTAAAAGTCTCTGGACAAACATTAACAGAACGTCTCTTTCAACTTGTAAGCTATATGCATGATACAAGCGAGATACCCAAAGTTTTCAAACGTAACATCATAGTCACTGTACCAAAAAAGAGAGGCTCGGGTAGATGTGAAAATTTTCCAACAATGAGTTTGACAGCACATGTGTTACGTCATCATCGAACAATTCGGTATTTGTGACAATAAATACCATCAGTGCGTTCACCCTACAGTTTCAGTGAAACATTTTATACCGACAGTGGAAGTGCGTTGAAGAACAGAGTCGCATTCGAACCCTTGCAGAAGCCGGTTGTATGAGAGCTTTGAAAGCGACACCGACATCACCCGGTCGAGCGTGTTACTGGTGGTCCGTCGAAAGCTTTTGTGTGTGAACGTTATTGCCCACAGCGGCACAGGATAAAAGGTATTTATACCTTTTATTAAGTAGTTTGGTGTAGTTGTTTTTAATTATTACATAACCGCTCCACCGCGATTGTTATTGCTACAAAAAGCAATTGGTCCTTCCCTATAATAGCATATTTATATCATCTCCTTAATCCCACTAGCCATTGGTCCTTCGAGCCGGATTTACCAGTCCTATGGTATACGCATGTCCTAAATTAAATATCACTTTGCACACCAGCGAGCTTTTAAGTAACTATTTTAGCTTCTAAATTTGTGTTCAAGCTCCATTTTTAGCGGGTAAAATATGTACAATATTAGCTACATACTTTCGTTAAATTAAATAAGCGATTTCGCCGTTTAGTTACAAACAAATACTTTAGCATCAAATCTGTTAGTTTTCAGTTTTAAATTCATTTTAGAGGCATAAAACACAAAGCAACCTGAAAATTATAGTTTGCTTTAGACTTCTTAAATAAGAAAGGAAAGGGATTTGCTTTGTATTTAAAAGCCATTGCACATTTTTGTATTACACACAAACCTGCTCGGTTTGTAAACCTAAAATATTTAATACATCTGCAAAGGGGATAAAGTTGTAAAGTTGAACCCATCTTGCAAACACGTTAAGCCTCATGTTTCCTCTGAGCTTTGATGTAAAGCCGCCCGGGTTGTAAGCGGTACATCTTATCTAAACACTTTGTTTGACGAACCGTTAGGTTCTCTACGTGGTTTAAGACCACATTGCAGGCTAATAGTCATAAACGTGATTTATGGATTTATGCCCTATCTTACATTTTTCGTGTCTTGAACAACAACCCATAATATTTTAACATTTTTCGCGTACATCTGAGCGTTACGGTTTTATAGCATTTATTGTAGGCCGTTCAGAATAACTGTCAGAATGGCTCCCAAGAAAATACAGGTAGCCGAACTAGAATTGCTGAAAATTCGCATTATAGAAATGTTCGAACTGAGCAACCTATACAAAGTGACCCAACATTAAAAACGTTGTTCCTTATTCAAGCAAGGGGAGTACATGACCTTTACAGAGATTTCAATACAATTTTAGTTGCTGTCTTAGCTTCATGTGACGAGGTAGAATCATTAAATTACAACGCTGTACGGAAGGAAGTAGATTCCGCTTATTATTGCATACTGCTGCTTCTCGAAACGATGCAAGAAACGCGGGCACAAATCACGGAAAATGCTCCAAGCAGCACGGTATCAAAATTGGTACCGTTAAAACTCCCACTTTTTAATAATGAGGTAACGGAATTCGCATCTTTTATCGATTTATTTGACAGTCTGGTCTATAATAACGCGTCGCTGTCCAATATCGAAAAATTAAATTATCTTATCAGTTGCTGTACCGGGGAGTCTTTAAAAATCATTAAATCGGTACCCATTTTGGGAGATAACTTTATTATTTCCTATAACGCCTTGCGTGAGCGATTTAGCAATCCGCGTTTATTGGCAACTTTGCATTGGAAAGCAATGAAAAACTTTCCCCACCTTTAAAATCAGAAGACCCTAAGAAACTTAGGGCACTTATTGATTGTTTTTCAGAGAACCTTGCTGTTCTAACTAACTTAAAGTTTCTCACTGAACATTGGAACTTTATTCTGGTCGATTGTCTTTTAGAAAAACTCGAT
Source organism: Platerodrilus igneus (assembly GCA_036346225.1). Taxonomy (NCBI): domain Eukaryota; kingdom Metazoa; phylum Arthropoda; class Insecta; order Coleoptera; family Lycidae; genus Platerodrilus; species Platerodrilus igneus. The sequence goes on from JARFIW010001281.1 coordinate 192,340, forward strand.
CCGTTTACTAGAAAACGCTTCGAACTCCAATCGGATCCGAAGCAAATACCCAATTTTGATGATTTGAGATATTTTTTAACTCAACAATGTGCAGCGTTGGAAACCTTTTTTTCAACCGCACCTGTTTCTTATTCGACGACTGTCCATACATCTCACACATCAGTGCCTAAGAAATCCTCAGCGTTTCAATTTAAACCAAAAGGTTCTTCTAACGTAGTTTCACTGGACACACCAAGTAGCTCCAGTGACTCAAAGAATTCATTTTCGCACCATTGTCCTTCTTGCAAAGGCAATCACTTAATTTATAGATGTCAATCGTTTCTAAAGAAAACTCCGACGGAACGTTTCGACATTGTCAAACGCTTACGCCTTTGTTTAAATTGCTTACGAACAGACCATGCGTCCATGCAATGCAAATCTTATAATTCCTGTCGAACTTGCGCCAACCCGCATCATACCTTGCTACATTTTGAAGCGCAACCTGCTTCTAGCCGTTCAGCAGAACCGACCGCTACACCTATGCATAAAAATGCCAATAGGACGCAGTTAGCCTCTCCTATTCCGGCAAATGTTCTGTCTTCACAGACGAATTCAAATCTTGGGGTTACTGTCTTACTCTCCACTGCTGTTGTGGAAGTTCAACATCGTTCTGGTAGATACAAACCGATCAGGGTACTCTTAGACCCTGGCTCCCAAGCTAGCTTTATTCGAGACGATTGCGTGAGCAAACTTTGGCTTCCACGCATACGCTCTCAAGTTCCGATTTATGGACTTGGGCAGACAACTTCAGCAGTCAATAGGGGTGCCCTCAGCTGCACCATTCGCTCTATGTTAGACTCTGAAAAATCTCTAGAAGTCACAACTTTTGTGCTTTCGTCAATATCTGGCAAATTACCTAGCGTTGAAGTTCCTAATAATTGGGAACACTTATGCGGCCTGCACTTTGCAGACCCGACCTGGAACTCTCCAGGAACTATTGACATGCTCCTTGGAGCAGATGTTTATCCGTTCATCATCAATGGCGGTGTTATACATGGCAAATTTCTTCAGCCTGCCGCCATAAATACAATTTTTGGTTGGACTATTATTGGTCCCACAAAAAGCTTGCAGTCTGACACTGTCCAAGCATTTTTTACTTCTGTAGAAGATCCTATCGACCAGACCCTAAGACGGTTTTGGGAGATAGAAGAGTTGCCATCCAAGCCTTATACTTCTCCAGAAGAAGAAAAGGCAGATTTGATTTTGAAAACACGTTTTCTCGTGACCCTAGCGGTCGTTTTATTGTTGCGTTACCGTTCAACGATACTTTGCCCGTTTTGATAATTGCTTTGAGATGGCTAAAAAGACTATTCTCGTTGGAGCGCAAATTGCATGCTCAACCGGAGCTACGCGCCCAATACAACAATTTCATGCAGGACTATCTTGATGCGGGTCATATGGCATTACTCGATTCTCCGCCCGTTGGGAACGATAATTATTTTTTACCCCATCACCCTGTGTTTAAAGAAGAAGGTCATACTTCTAAAATTTGTGTGGTTTTGACGCCTCTGCAAAGGCTAAAACAACGTGTCACTTAATGACACTCAATTGGCTGGACCTAGTCTCCAAAATGACATTTCGTCGATTTTACTTAAATTTCGTTCTCATCGTTTCGTTTTTACTTGTGATGTTCGCCAAATGTATCGACAAATTTTGGTTACCGAAAAACATCGAAAGTTTCAATTAATTGTTTGGCGGTTCTCCGCAGAAGAACCCATTCAGACCTATCAGCTTAATACAGTGACCTATGGTATTAAGTCATCGCCTTATCTAGCATTAAAAACTCTTCAGCAATTAGCCATTGACGAAGGCAAAGGTTTCCGTTAGCCGCTGAGGCTATACGGTCAAATCTATATATTGATGATTTCGTCGCCGGTGGAGATTCTATACAATCGGCCCGCGAAATTAAAGATCAACTTATCCGACTTTTACATTTGGCTGGTTTTGAACTTCGAAAATGGAGTTCTAATTCAGCTTCTATTTTGGAAGGCATTCCGTCAGATTTTTGCCAATATACTTCTCTCGATTTCGATACTGACGAATCAATAAAAATATTAGGTCTTCAATGGTCACCTACAGAAGATATTTTCTCGTTTCGGGTTAAACCATTAAACCCAATATGTACAAAGCGCAACATACTTTCACAAGTTGCCAGAATATATGATCCATTAGGGTTTTAGCCCCACTAACACTTTTTGCAAAACGCCTAATCCAGCATCTGTGGATGTTAGGTTTAAATTGGGATGACATCCCACCAGCAGACATTTCGTCTCAATGGCAGCAGTATCAAGAAGAGTTGCCGTTATTATCGTCATTAAAGTTACCACGTTGTTTACCCCTTCGGATCCTTTTACTTGTCATTTGCATGGGTTTTGCGATGCTAGCGAGGTAGGGTACGCAGCGGTAGTGTATTTCCAGTTCATAAATCAAACTACTGGAGAAATAACTGTACAATTTGTAACCGCTAAAACAAAAGTAGCTCCAATTAAGCGCATTTCAATTCCACGTTTGGAATTATGTGCGCCGTTTTATTAACCGATTTACTTTCTTTTACCATTCGGTCTTATCAAGGCTTGATTGACATCTCCGATGTTTCAGCGTGGAGTGATTCTACGGTCGCTCTCACTTGGATACGTTCTCCACCTTTTCGTTGGAAAACTTTTGTGGCAAACCGTGTTAGCCACATTCAAGAGATCATTGCACCTAGCCGATGGTTTTATATTAAATCTTCGCATAATCCGGCTGATCCTGCATCTCGGGAATTAATGCCAAGCGCGGTTATTTCATGTTCGCTATGGTGGGCGGGGCCTGAATGGCTTCACTACCCTAGTGACTCGTGGCCGCCTCAACCAACATTGTCAACCTCAATTGCTGAGGTAACTACGGAAAAGAAGATCCTAACATTTGTCGCTCAAACAGATCCAAACGTCATTGACATTTTACTAAGCCGCTTTTCATCGTTATATAAAATCCAAGGCATCGTGGCTTACATCTATAGATTTTCTAAACCCATGGCTCAACGTCATACGGGTCTCTTAACAGACATTGAATTACACAATGCTCTCATGATTATCGTTCGGCATGTACAAAGTGTTACATTTTCAAAGGAAATAGCTTCGATCAAGGCAAACCGTAAATTACCTAAAAGCTTGCGAAAACTCTCTCCATTTGTTGATCCACAAAATATCTTAAGAGTAGGTGGGCGCTTGACACATTCTTCGCTTTCCTATTTCGAAAAGTTTCCTGCGTTATTGCCTCAGCGGCACCGATTAACCGAACTTATCATTCGGTCAACTCATGAAAGGTATTACCATCCCGGTGTTAATACCACAGCGTATCTTATCCAACAGAATTTCTGGATCCTCTCTAGTAAAAATTCAATCCGAAGTTATTTATCATCATGTCATAGATGTTTTCGTACCAAACCGGTCCTGGTAACTCCTCCTATGGGAGACCTACCGGCAGCACGTATTACCCAAATCAAACCGTTCAGTATTGTTGGTGTTGATTTTGCTGGCCCTCTTTTAATAAAGGCTAACCGCCTACGAGGCTCTAAATCGCTTAAGGCCTATATTTGTATTTTTGTTTGTTTTGCCACTAAGGCCGCACATATTGAACTTGTTTCGGATTTGTCGGCAGACGCGTTCCTTGCCGCTTTGCGACGATTTATAGCACGTCGAGGACGCTGTTCTCAAATCTTTAGTGATTGCGGAACTAATTTTGTAGGTGCCTATCGTCAGCTTATGAGTTATCTGCATAGTGCAGTAACCTCAGAAAAGATAAAGTGGTCGTTTAATCCACCTAGCGCCCCTCACTTCGGTGGCTTGTGGGAAAGCGGTGTTAAGTCGGTAAAGACACACCTAGCTCGCGTAATCGGCGAACAAAAACTTACCTTTGAGGAACTTTACACAGTTCTTACACAAATTGAAGCTGTTCTAAATTCAAGGCCACTCTGCGCTTTGAGTTCGGATCCAAATGACTTGCGTTGCCTAACACCAGGTCATTTCCTAACTATGGAGCCTCTTTCTGCACCACCAGATGAGGACCATTCAACCAACGTTTTACCATTAAAAAGCAGGTGGAAACTCCTGCAAAAACTCCACCAAGATTTTTGGGCTCGCTGGAGCCATGAGTACTTACATACTCTGAACCAGAAAGTTTAAATAGCACTCTAAGGTAGGTGTCCGACAAGTTGAAAAGGACACTATTGTCCTCATCAAGGACGACCAGCTTTCTCCACTTCAATGGAAGTTTGGTCGTATTATTAATACTTTTCCCGGTGCGGACGGTATTATACGTGTCGCTGAAGTCAAAACGGCACATGGCACACTAAAACGACCTTTGGTCAAACTAGCGCCGCTACCGGTATTTTAATTTTATTTTATGTTTAGATGTATATACACATTTCTTACATGTATAGTAGTATATTATTTTTACATATTTGCTTATTTACATATATATTTTAATTTTTTTGCATAGTTGGTAATATCGCTCGCTGTAGTGTACCACCCTATCTTTCGTTACCTGTTCTCCTAGCAAGGTCAAATCCCATGTGATTTCCTTCACCCAACCTACTTCCCTCCTTTTCAAAATTCTATGAATTTGGTGGGCGGTATGTTACGTCATCATCGAACAATTAGGTATTTGGAGACAATAAATACCATCAGTGCGTTCACCCTACAGTTTGAGTGAAACATTTTATACCGACAGTGGAAGTGCGTTGAAGAACAGAGTCGCATTCGAACCCTTGCAGAAGCCGGTTGTATGAGAGCTTTGAAAGCGACACCGACATCACCCGGTCGAGCGTGTTACTGGTGGTCCGTCGAAAGCTATTGTGTGTGAACGTTATTGCCCACAGCGGCACAGGATAAAAGGTATTTATACCCTTTATTAAGTAGTTTGGTGTAGTTGTTTTTAATTATTACATAACCGCTCCACCGCGATTGTTATTGCTACAAAAAGCAATTGGTCCTTCCCTATAATAGCATATTTATATCATCTCCTTAATCCCACTAGCCAACATGTGTCAAAAATATTTACTAAAATTGTACAAAAACGAATGGAAAAACGAACTGAAGCAATACTAGGAGAAGATCAATTTGGGTTTAGGCGAAACAAAGGAACACGGGAGGCTATTTCAGCTTAGAGGATGATAATGGAGAAAACAATTGAAAACGGGGAAAGTGTGTATATAGGGTTTGTAAATTTGAAAGAAAAATGAAAAAAAATGTTCGAAATACTCAAAAAGATTGGAATAATTTTTAGGGATAGACGGACAGTACACATTAAATATTAGCAAAGAGGTGAGACAGGGATGTGCCTTATCCCAATTAATTTTTAACTTGTACATTGAAGAGGCAATGAAAACTGTCAAATGCAGGAAGACATTTGGAATTACTATGCAGGTACAAAAGATTGATATGCTTAGATTTGCAGATGATATAGCGGTATTAGCATCTAGCAAAGAAGAGTTAGAAGCTGCACGTAATGAAATGAAAACAGTTCTAACAGCGAGATACGGTTTGGGGATTAACAAAAATAAAACTAAAGTTCTAGTATGCAAAAGAGGTGAGAATAAATCAAAAACAAGAAAACAAATAGGTAGCTAAAACTTACAAGGGGTTAAGGAGATGGGAAAAGCACAAAAGATATAAAACAAAGATTAGCACAAGGTCGTGCTACATTTAACAAGAAAAAGCAACTACTGTGTTCAATGACGACAAACAGAGAAACAAGAAAAATATTGCTTAAAACGTATGTGTGGTGCACAGCACTGTATGACTGTGAAGCCTGGACAGTAGGAGAAGCGGACAAGAAAAGGTGAAAGCCTTTGAAATGTGGTGCTACAGACGTATGATGAAGATGTCATGGATAGCCAAAGTTAAGCACAAAGTGGTACTAGAAATGGTAGGGGGAGAAAGAAATATGTGGAAAACAGTAAAAACAGGAGAGGTAGAATCATAGGCGACATACTAAGACATGAGGGAATAGTGCGTAATATATTAGAAGCAGATATAGGAAAAAAGATTCCTAGATTAGACTATTCCACACAGATAGTGAAAGATTTAGGATGTGGGAATTTCAGTCCCAAGATGGAAAAATTAATAGCGAAAAAGTAACTGTACTTAAACATGACGATTATTATAAACAACTACAGCTATTGGTTTTGCAATATTCTCAACTAATGTTAATTGTGCGAAAAGATTTGCTGGGAAGCTATTAATACGGCAAATGTCTAAGTGTTGAGGGATCCTTAGCAGCCGCAGGCTGAATTTCGGGAAAATAGAGTATATAGCTGTAAAACAATAGAAGGTGACCGAACTGTATCTAACAAGAAAGAACAGCAGATATGTTCAAAGACGACAAACAGAGTCGTGAAGAAAATTGTTCAAAACATGTGTGGAGCACATCACAGAACGTCTATAAAATAGGGGCAGTAGGAAAAGCAAACAGAAAGAGATAGAAACCTTCTGGAATGTTGTGCTTCAGATGTATGAGGATGATAGCATGGACAGACAAAGTTAACTTAATTCCCTCCACAAACCACTGAATTTCGGTGAAATAGAGCAAATAATTAGAAAACAATAGAAGGGGAATCGAGCTGTATATAGGCTGTAGTGGGAATTTTAGGGAACTGTGTAGGCTAGCTCAGAACAAAAATAAGTAGAAGTTCGCGTCCAACCAGTTTCAAGACGGAAAACCTAAGGACGAAAAAATAAATGCGCTTAAATATGATGATTATTATAAACAACTACAGGTGTTGGTTGTGAATTATTTTCAACTAACGTTGATTGTGCGAAAGGATATATTGGAATGTTGGGGTGCTGGGGGAACTTGGTAACCAGAGGCTGCTTAACACCCTTCACATACCACTGAATATCGGGGAAATAGGGTCTATAACTGTAAAACAATAGAAGGTGACCAATCTGCGTTAAACAAGAAAGAGCAGTTGCTATGTTCAAAGACAACAAACAGAAACAAGAAGAAAGTTGATCACAGCACATGTGTGGAGCACAGCACAGTACGTCTGTAAAATAGGGGCAGTAGGAAAAGCAGACAGAAAGAGACAGAAGTCTTCTGTAGAAAACAAAAAACATAGGAAATATAGAAGGGCAGAATACGTTGTAAGCAGAGATAGAAAAAAAGAGGTAGAGAGGCCGAGATCAGACTTTCGCATGCAGATAGTGATAGATGCAGACTGTAAAAATTTCACGGAAATGTGAAGGTTAGTTCGGAATAGGAAACAATGATGGTACGCGTTAACCAGATCCAGTTACATTATGACTATAATGACAAAACTATCAGAAAGCACAGTTGTTCGCTTCGGACATCATTCCAGAACAAGGAAATCGACAGGTAAACTTTAAATCTTGAAGCACTACTCCACAATGCGCCTGGATACGGTAGTTACGTGCACAATGGCATGACGGTCGTCGTTGTTTCAACTTGTAAACCACTAGCTTTCCGTATCGCGTTCTTATTGGTCGAAGCAATAACGTATATTTATTCCACAGCGTTGGAAGTTATATTAACATTCTATTCCCTCTGCATAAATAATAATAATAAAAATGTATAAAAACCCTTAACCACAAAAAACTTGTTGTTGAATTGAAAACAGTTCTGGGACATGTAATGCGAAACAAACTTGAAGTAGTCCTCAACTTTATCATCATCAATAACACTATCTATAAAAACATTCTTTAAATATGTTAATGTACGTGGTATTGGAACACTAGGGAATAATGAACTGACATCAAATAAAATTAAGATTTTGTTCTCTTCTAATGTGATATTTTTTACTTTATTAATAAACTCTAAAGAGTTCTGTACAGACAAACTGTTAAACTTTAAATTCTTAAATTCATTTGACAGCCATCGTGATGAATAGTAAGTCGGTGAGTTGATGCCTGAAACAATTGGTCTCATCGATTTATTACTTTTGTGAATTTTTGGTAAACAGTAAAGTTTTGGCATTTTAGGATTTGAAATTGTTAATTTTAATTTTAGTGTGGGCGAAATTAGGTTTGGACATTCTTTCAAAACTGACTCTGTTGATTTAATCATTTTATTTAAAGGAACCTTATTTTTACGTTTTTTGACTATTGGTCTGTAAGGACCCTCAGACAGCAAAGTTTCTACTTTATCAACATAGTCTAGTTTATCCAGAATAACCCTTGTCAGCCTTTAAATAATAACAATTCTTTTGTCGTAAATCTTTAATAATCAAATGATGTTTCCTTGTTCCTTGTTCATTCCTTGCGCAAGTGCGTAAGTTGTCCGAAAGTTGAATTTTGCATGCGTTCTAATAAAGTTTTTTGAATTGTCATCTAATTTTGAAATGTATTTTTCAATGCCAGCAATAATGTCTTCCGAAGGAGTTTTCAAATGATCTACTCCAAATTATAGGCTTTGATAAAATATTCAAACAGATTAATTTCAAAATTGCTTTCAGCAATACTAATAAAATTAAACAGTTGCTGTGTAATCCAAGAGACAAAGTAGAAAATTGCAAAGGTCGGGGATTTATGAAATTAGTTGTTCAGGATCAGGGTATTTTCAAAAATATATTGGTCAGATCAAGAGGAATATAACAACAAGATTTAAAAAGCACATTACTCACTTCAAATATGGTAAATACAAAAGGTCTCAGGTGGCCAAACATATTTTTGAAACCAGCCACCCCGTTAAACTAGAAAATGTTAAATTGTTAAGAACGGTACCAACGTTTTCCTTCTTAAATGCCTATGAATCAATCAAAATTGTTAAACATAAAGGACCTTTCTTAAACATTGATAAAGGGCCTGTAGAGCCATCTGCCTTGCTTTCCCTATTGGTCAACAACCAATGAGAAAGTAAGATTAATTTGGTTCTGCTTCAGCAGATTTACAATTAGTATAAATTAAGTAGATTTTAGTTATAACGTCACAATTCACTTGTTTGTAGTGGAGAACACCAGCCTACGGGAGAGGAGAATATCCTCGGTAGTGTTTAAAGCAACATTTTAGTAAATTGTATCTTGGAAAGGTTTACTTCAACCTCAGTGATGAAATATCCTCTGAAGTGTTCCGGAACAACAGCTAATTATTATTTAATTGCAAATTCCTACTGATGATGACCATATAGTGGTCGAAATACGTATCTAGTATTTTAAATATTTTTTGTGGTTAAGGGTTTTTAGTCATTTTTGTTCAAATCGTGCCACAGTGTTTCTATAGATTATTATTCATAATAATAATATTAATTAATTTTGAGAAACATAGCTGGGAACTCAAAACCTTATTTATATAAAGCGTAATACCATACTAATTATACAAAAAATTCCCTACGAATTATAGACGAAAATCGTTGTGAAACCAATTAAAGCGCAATAAGTGGGGCACAGACGCCAGCAAATTCAAACGTATCAGGAATTTTTGAGTACGAAAGCCAGTTCGTGATTCCGGCTCAGCAGTGTGTTGTTGCCCATGGATGTCATTTTGACTTTTATTATAGTTTCACTTAACGATCTGCAATTTTTGTGAAAACTGAAAACCTCAAGTAGTTGTAACTCAGTAACGAACAATTCCTTATATAAACTTCCTTTCTTATTTTTAGTCATAGACGTTGCCTGTGTATAACCAGTGCAACTTTTTTTATTACATACTCTACAGCAACGTCATAAAAGGTTTTGCGATACCCCGGTTTCCAACATTCAATTAAGCGAATGTATTAGAGTGGGTATTCGAATAGTGTTACACAGTTAACGTCTGATAACGTTTTCTTTGTGACAAGCGGAAATTACACACACCAAAAGATTTCAGAAGTCACGAATTTTATCTAATTTCTATATCACTCTTCTTCAGAAGGCAGGGTTTACTAATGGAATTGAAGTGCAATAGATATCTGGTTATTAACTGATATGATCTAAATCGAATACTCTAAAATGTAATACAAAAATTTTTCGGATGCAAAGAGGTAACTTAATACTCTAGTAGCAAAACCATTAGTAAAAGTGTAAATCTTTTGTATAGAATTGAGTTAGAGTTCGATCAATAATTCATTGGATACATTTGTGAGTGATACTTCGTTTGCTTTCTTTTAGTAGCAGATAGAGAAAATATATACAGCGTTATCGTTATATTACTTTTAATATCAATAAAAAAACCTTACAGCAATATTAAGAGGATGCAGTAAGAGGTAACTGCAAAGTTTTGACATTTTGGGCGTAACAAAATGGCGATTGGTACCTAGCAACGCGCCCGACTGATAATTTTTAATACGCAAATTATAAAGAAAAGGAAAATAAAGTAATGTGAATTACTGGCACCGAGAACAGCATCTTCCAGTTGGTTTAGGATTGAGGGTAACTAAAAATGTAAAGTAAATATTTCTATTCATAAACAACTCCATCAAACTTACCCATATTTATTCTACACAATGACCTTTAAGTAGGCGATAAAGTATTGTATAAGAAGTTGGAATTAGCAATGAACATGTGTATAGAGGTGAGTTATTGACACTTGCCGAAAAATAACTGACTCCGGACAAGAAATAATATAAATATATTTGTCATACGATTTCAAACTTACTTTGCATAAACGAAATCTTTTTTTATACCTATTTGTATTTGGAGTACTGGAACTATTGTATATATTTTTTTCTTCGTGAGGGTCATTTTTATGCCATCTATACAACATTGTCATTCTTAAAATCGATCTACATACTGGTTTTTCACCAGACACCGTTATACTTTTAAGGTACGGTTTTGATTACTCGCCTGTCGGAACAGAGGGTGCGATATAATATACACGTTTTAATTTAACAACGTAAATTAATTAATAACACTACTTACCTTCTAATGTAATGCAGGGTGTGTATCAGATATGATAGTTATAAATTAATCAAGGTACATCAGGGTGCGATTTGTTGTTCTAGCTTAAATTCTTGTAATGGAACTCGATGGTTTTTTTTGCTAAAACCTTAAACAAGAATACAAGACAAAGGTACGATATTGAATCGAAATAGGTAAAGAGTCGACGGGTAAAACTCCACTACATTCTATAATGCACTACTATACAAATCATTCAAGATAGGTAGGCACGTCGAGAATTTATCATGGCAGCGCTTTCAACAACTTGAAGACCCACCACCGCTTATACGATACGTGTCCTCATTGATCGAAAAGTAGCATGTACCGTTCCACGACTCGTTAGAACAGTTGTTATCACAAAAGCATACAATAATAAAAAGCTTTTCCACCTAAAATATTTCTAGGGAACACCTGGCCCACATTTTTAAATATTGTGCTGCAACACAAAATCTATACCTGTTTACATAACCGTCAAATGGACGTTTAAAATATCCACATTAACTATACAGTATCTCGATGTGTTAAAATGTAACAATTAACCTCTTCCCAATAGGTAGTTATCAGGCCGTGTCAGATCGGGAAAATGTGATGGAAAGTTAAAATCAGTCGCACGAGATATGATTTGTCTTGGCAAGGTTTGAAAAAGAGACTGTCGAGCAGTGTGGCACGTCTCCTCGTCTTGTTGAAACCACTGTCTAAGATTGATGGCACGACAAAACCGTCTGACCTCCCGAACAAATGGCGTAATCATCATTTCCCTGTAACTGTCCTAGATAAAAGTAAGAGGTGTGTTGTTGGCATCCTCAATGGAATACAAACCTAGCGCATCTTTTACTGACATTGCACACCATACCGCTACTCTCACTATGTGACGGGTTCTGGACGATCACGTCTGGCCTGTCAAAACCAAGAACGCAAATTGTTTGGCGATTAATAAAACCGTCCAGAAGAATGTAGCTTTCGTTGGAGAACCAAACATTGACCAAGAAGTGAGGATCCTCGAACACCACGAGTAAATACGTGCACTATATGCTACCCTGGCATGTTTATTTCGTTGCCCCACATGTAGTCAGTATGGAAATTCACCATTCTCAATCAATCCCGAAGTGCCGTATTGTTAATGTTCAATTTCAACGACTGTCGTGGAGGACTTCATTTTGGCGACTGTAACACCAGATTGAAGTCATGCCCACGATTCTCAATTGCGGACACAGTTACCGGTCCCCTAGACCTTCACTTCCTTGACACAACACACTAGCAGTACGATGAAATTTCGTAACTATGTTGGGTGCTTTCTGTTTTCCATATTGTTACGCCACTAACTCTAAACCCAGCTTGCTTCAACAGCCATATCTATATGAGCGGAATTAATACTCCACCATGATTGCTTTTATCGCCATCGTCAGTTCCATTTTTAACTATTACCTTGCAGTATGACGTTTTCCAAACTAGTACGAACAAGTACTGATGATGCACCGACTCGCCAAGGAACGGGCATACACATGACACCTGCGTGTAATCCAGCACTGTGTATGATGGCACATATCGTATGTATTAAAATGTAATGGAAAAGTATTGCCCTCTCTTTTGGAAAGATTTATTGGAAATGTGTGATGGAATTGTTTACTAAACGAATTGCAAACAGCGACATAGCATCGAAGCTTACCAAGATCTCCTCTATTGTTAAAGTTATGGCATTCAGTCACTCTGTAAAATGCGATGAGTCTCTGATATTCTACTTACATATGGCTGCATAAAGTTAGTCAAATACTTTGCGAGCTAATAGCTAAGCGAACGGACTAGACAAAGCCATAACAGTATTCCTCGGTTGTTGATCTTTGACAAGCCATAGTAAATAGGCAACTTTGCTTCGGACTTTTGCTGTTCCTCGCGTGGGACGGATGACTCCTGACCCCTGTTACGTGCAAGATTTACGTAATGTTTTGAATTAATTTTACTCTAGGGGAGGGGGTGATGTAACAGTAAATTAGTGCATCGGAAAGTTTTTAGTGCTGCGGCGTGGTTTCTATGAAAGCAAATACCTACTTTTAGGAGTATACAATTTCAGACACTTCTACTAAATACTTTTACGTTTACATGAAAGGACTGTAAACTCTCTTTGTTTACCTAAAATCTTTGAATGCCAACCCGCCTGCCCGGAAGGTGGGTGTTCGGACTGATTATTTTGTGTGGTTCTTTTTACCGTTAGAGGTTGATGAAACCTCATTTATACCCTTATACCAAATTATTACAAAAAATAAACACAAATATAAAACTCCACGTCTCACATACCTAACCTATAGTTTCAAAACAGTAAATAACAAGAAAAAAATAATAACTATGATCTACGCCTAATTTGGCGAAATACGCGTTTAGCTAAAAAAACCTTAAGATTAATAATTTTACAACTTCGTTGAAAATTAAACAATGTAAATTTTACTGGCTACTTTCCTACTATAATAATTATACAATACGCTTTAAATTTACATAAGCAAACACTAACGTGAATAGTCCTTCTTACCACTAAGCTCCACACATTTACATATATTAAAGATCTATTTTAGCTAATTAATCCAACAAACAGCATGTAATGGTTACAATCTGGCTAACCATTTCATCTGTTGTGGTTGATAAAACCTTCCAACACTGGTCATTATCCAACGATACCTGCAATTACATGCGCGTTCTATGGGGCCGAAAGCCCGTTTCTTTACTAACAGCCTCAGGTTCTGGAAACCGTCAGATTATCTTCGGGTACCTGCTTATTCAACATCCTTCTACACCGTAATCGAGTTCGAGAGTTTGCTATCTGCTGTCTATTACTCATTTGATCCCTCTTTTATTATTCTTCCATTTTTAAACGTTGTAAGCCTCAGGGTCATTGTGTGTTATTTTTCATTTCCTTAGATTGTGCGTCTAAACTATCCTAATTTCCGGGTTAATATAGTATTGGCCGTGTGAATACTAACCTTGTTTCTACAATTACATTTAAATCAAAAGCTGCGCATTCGTCGTTTGCACCGCATTAATTTTATGGCTGATTTTATGAGTATATGATTATTGGGGTGTTCGTTTCCGTAGTTGAACCCGTATGAATTTGTACGAATAACTATGCTATCATGCGTATTCTCCGGTGTCTATCTGTAATTTTCTGAATTTAATACGAAGCGGTGTAAAGTACCGATCTCTATTACTGTTTGTATTAGCAAACTGCGTGCTTTCCTGTTTATCCTTTCATCCTAATTTTATATTATATTGAAATAGCAACGTTATTAAATGTAAATTACAAAGGCTTTTAAATTTTACAGGGTTTTTCGTGATAAAAGCTTATTTAGTTAACTGAAACTAGTACATTTTCTCTACTGGTTAATGTTTCCCACGTAGCGCTCTAGCGATACACTACTTAATCAGAAGTTTCAGTGTTGAGCAACTCCCTATAAGTAGCATGGTTAATCAGTTCTTGGGTTTTATATTGATTATTGTTGAATGTTTGAAATTTCAAAGAATTCCATATACAATGACTTATTAGCCCGGAAACTTTTAGCTACAAATTGTACTGTAATCAAACTGTTCATATTTTTACTACTAGCCACTTTTGTTTGACAACATTAATCTCAAAATGTTTGAATTTTTATATCAGGCATCTGAAGATTACATAGTTGCCATATTACAAAATTTAACCCAATAAAGTTCTAAAATCGACTAGGAAGAAATTGTGCAGTTGCATTTTCTATACGAACTGGATTTCTCAGAGGGTTTCCAGTACGAATATGTTACGCGTATTTAATCAAAAAAATGTATTACAATAGGTAGTCCAATATCGTTCTACAGGTAACGACAGATAATGTTTCCCTTTTTAGAAACCGCAAATTACTCACCAAAAGATGCTAAAAATTCTTAATTTCAAGTGATTTTTATATCACAGTACCTTAGAAAGCACCTTTTGCTATAGGAATTAAACCTTGATAGATATGCTGTCATTAACGAATATGATCTAAACTAAAACAATTACTTTGAAACCTTCTACAAAAACTTTTTGGATACAAAATGACGTTAAACAAAAGATAACTAAGTATATTAGTTGCAAAACCATTAGCAAAAGTGAAAACCTTTTCTATAGAATTTGAGTTGAAAGGTACGATCAATAACTCATTAAATACGTTTCTGAATGACACTCCATTCCCTTTGTTTTTGTTTCAGGTAAAATTAAGTTTTATGCTTTTGATGTAAAATCTGTAGAGTTAGTCTTTGTTCTTTCAAAAGCTACGTATAACGAACTTCAATTATTTCGAGTTCTCGTGATACTTAATAAACGCCAAAAATATGGTGATATTTTTGCGCATTGCAGTATGTCTCACGGACAACAACTATGTTAGCATCAACTTTTTCTATTTATATTGTACGAATCAAAATAACTTTTTAATACTTTGTTATGGATGAATGAAGCGTTAAAATGTTAAATTTGGAATTGCAGAGAAGGAGCGGGAATCCCGTAACAAAACAAGGGTGCTTCGAAATGGGTCTCCAAATATTACCACAATCATGGTATTATCATGCAAAAGCTATGTGTTTGTGGTTATTCTATTATTCCTGAAATTTAAAATTGATATCTTGTCATTTTGTATTTAATGCTATAATTAATTATCTGAAACTTTATATTGGTAGGTATCGCTATTAAGCGTCTGTAGTTTTCTACATTGTATGAACATTAAAGTGTGTTTAGGTTTTCTTTGTATTGCAACTATTTAACATTGAATGCAATTTATTTAACTAAAATTTGTAAAGCTCTTTTATATTTGGAATATTTATGGTATAAACAATTCCATTTGGTCAGTTTACAGTTATTTATTTCATTAATTCTACAGCTTTTTTTAAAGGACGGCTTCGTAGTGAAAGTTTGACTGAAATAAATGTTTTGTTTACTCTTTTGTGATTTAAATAATGTATGAATTCGAGTGTCCTAATATGTATTGTGCCATAAATAATTTTCCGATTTCGTAGTTTGAGTATACTCTATGACGCCCTGCATTTATGATACATTTGTTATACTCCCTGTATGTTTGTTGTGGTGTGTTTAGCATTCTTCTTAATCTTCTTTGGGAATTAAACCAATCATAGTTTTTAAAATCATCTTTATTTACGTTTCGGTCCATGACCTAGGATCGTTATATTGCATCATTTATGGTAACTTTCATTTCAGCGGTTTTCATTGTCGCTATGTGTATCTTATTGAATGACACATCAGTTATCTGAATACTTTGTTAAGTTGAACCAATTTATTTTAAGAAAATTCATTTTTATGTGTTTAATTATACTAACTGCCTTAATTGAAATCATATTTTCTAAAACCAAACGAATTGAAAGATAATGTTTAATTAATATTGACTATGCATGAAATCCATTATACAAGGAGATCAATAAAAATTTTGTTCGTTTTAAATGAATTTTTCAGTTTTTGCATTTGGTTTCTATTTCTAGTAACGCCAAGGTGTTACAATTTTTTATTATGCATTTGTGGGAAAATAAAGAAAAATACATGAATTTTTGAAAATTAATAGAAACGGAATACTTCGCTGGAATTATCGACCCCTTGAGATGATTTGTATTTGCTGAACCCTACACGCTTCAATCACTTCACTTCTATTGTTGGATGAGGTCTTTGTTAACAATTGGTGTGATACTTTCCTTCTCTAATCACTCGGTTTTGCCCTCTCACATTTCGGAATTGATATTGTGATTTTATGTGACCTCTTTATTATATTCGTGGTTCAATTGCATTCGGAAATTGTTAAAGTTTCTTCCGAGTTTGATTATCAAGCAACTTGTTACGTAGAGTTTTGGCTCCAGAGAATGTAACTGGTTATTTACAGAAATTCTTGGTACACTTCTCGGTTAAAAATCTTGCTTCGGTAATATACCGAAAACCTCGACTGTACTAACAAAATGGTTGCCGACTTTACTGGGACGGCTGGTGTAAGTGCTTTAAGAGTGCGCTGGAAGGCTATCGAGCGAGAAATATGTTGTTATCACCAATTCAAAGACGCCTAATCTCGCAGGGTTTATAGGGAAAAGCCCCAAAGGGAATAACAAAAAGGTGCCAAAACCTGAGATCACGAGAGTGATTCTGGCTTAAAATTTACCTGAAAAATCGCTGAGTATACAAATGCTTAAACATAGAACAAACTTTAATCATAAGCACACAAAAAACACAAAAAATCTATTTAAAACTACTAACTAAAAGGAAGATTTCTAAAATCAACGCCCAACATCAAGTTGTCGTTTTGGGAACCAATGTGTCCTTAAAATTGAAACTAACCAACTTGTTAAGGTAGTTGTTTAACACTTGACTTCTCTGTTTGTTCTATAACATTTTTGTCAAAAATAGCTAACCTACTAAAGTTGCATGCTAATTGTTTAGATGTTAAGTAAGAAGAGCCCTAAGAGAATGGGTCTTCCCTTCCTAAAATAATTCGAAAAATATTCGGCAAACTTAGGACCGATGAATTTAGACTGTACCGTTTTTTCTAAGATGTATGTATAATGAACTTATTGATATCTTAACTAAACCAGTAAAGTCTTCATGCCCAATGATGAGATCATCGACGCACCAACTTAAGATATTATTTATCAAAACAAATGAATCCTGAAACTGTAATAATTTACAGTGAAATTACCATGATGATATCTCTAACCTTTAAAAACCGAAATAATGAATCTGACAACTTTTGGGTGTGAATCATAGAGATACAAATTAATTCTACCTTAGATCAATAATGTAGTAACCTAAAAATTATATTTCTTAAAGAAAATTGTCTAACCCTATTGATGGGATTTACTAATACAGAAAGTATTAAAATGAAATATGATTATCACCATTTCAAAGAGAGTCACAAACTTAATGCGTATTGGTTCTTGAGCGACTTGGGAAATGGTTTCTACAGCTTGGTTTTCGCTAAGCTGCTGTTTCATCGTTAAGCTGTTTATCAAAACAGATGTAGTGGATGTCTTAGCACAACGATTTCTCGAATTCATTTTGCAGAGCGTTTCCAGAATTTTTTGATGGGAAAAAATCTGTGTATTTGTTGAAGGCAAGGATTAATACTTCGTCTTGTTTTCATTCATATTACATTTTGTGCCCTAACTGTTTGAATTTTATGGTCTTCGTAGTTGTGTACTGCTGGGGTTCAAGCACATCTGCAGTAGTTGTGTCGTCCACCGTTACAGTTTAGAAACCGGTCAAAGTCTAGATAAACGTAGGCATTTTGTTGCACGTTTTTAAAACATCGTATCTTGCAGTTATCGTTTAGCAATTCCATCCTGCATTAGGGGCACCAGATTATTATTCCTTTGGCGCTGTCAAAAATAAATGAATTCATGTAAATGCTAAATTATATCTCATAATATCCAAAGCAGCAACTAGCTTCAGCGGGTATCATGCAATACATTTACATACGGTGCAGTTTTGATGTTGTACAAATCTGTAATAATTACATCTTTAGAAAAATTGAGTTAAAATAACACTTTCGACAAATGACAAACGACTGGACGAGGGTGAGGTGCATGCATGGGTACGTTTGTGTGTTTATGTGTCTGTATGAGTACTCATGTGTGTAGGAATGGATGCGTATGGCAGAGTACTTGCATGCGCACGTGCGTGTGTGCGCGCATGTGCGTGTACGTGCGCATGCGTGTGTATGCGTGTAGGTGTGGGAGTTTGCGTGTTGGTGTGGGTGGGCGCGTGTAGTGCGTATGTGTGAACCACGAGTACGTGAATGCGTGTGCGTGAGTGGGTGCGTTTATGCGTGCGCGCGAATGAGTGAACGCGTGCATGTGTGCGTGTGTGCGTGCGTTCGTGCGTGTGGATGCCTGTGTGCGTTCGGTGTGTGTGTGGTGTGTGTGCGTGTTTGTGTGTGTATGTGTATGTGTGTGTGAGTATTCTTTATTTCTGACTATGGCTAGGCCACTTGCCCTTGCTAGTCGTCATATGATATACAACATTTTGTTAATGAAGTTGAAATTAAAATAAAGTAGATAATTTTATGTTGACTTGTTTGACTTGGATGACGTCTCGGTTAATTGATGAAGTTTCAAGGCTGTGGAATTCTTCTTGCTTCGATGTAGACACTACTTAGTGCTTTGATAATAAGTGATTAAGAAGATAGCACCGTAGTTTAAACAACTAGTAATTAAACTGTTAGCGATTAATTGAAAGTAAACCGTTGGAAAAGCTTTTTAGTAAACTCTATGGTAAGTACGAGTACTTGAAAAGGCTTGTATAATCAGTTTGAAATATTAAACTTGCTACGTACCATGACGTAGCCGGAAGAAAACGTAAATATACCAGCAACACAACACAACCTAGCAACACAAAAATAATACATCGCCAAGGTTTTTTTATTTACAATAAAAAAAACACACAAATAGAGAAATTTATATCGAAACAGCAAAACAGAATCAAATGAGGTTACTCTTTAATAAAACAATTTTACTCTATGGACAAAATCAGTAATTGTTCCACGAAGTGCGCAATTCGTAGCTAACATGCAATAAATCTAATCAGTACCGAAAAGAATAACGCTAATACTTTCATATAAGCGGATGGGTTAATTAAAAAACATTAAATTTAGAAACCTTTTTAGTAAGGATTTTACCATACTGCTGATACTTTCGAATAAGCAGATGGGTTAAGTACAAAAATCAAAAGCATTAAAGTTCGAAACTTGTCTAGTGAGGATTTTACCAGAAAAAACATTAGCGTATCTAATTTCAAATGGGGTTTATCCCTGGGTATGTTAAAAAAGGAACACAAGTCACATACATGTGTCGGGATACTTATATTGTCAGCTCTCGGAAGCGAATTAACACAGCATCGCAGCGATAGTCAACAACAACCATGCTACTACCTTAATTGCAACGGCGGTCTACATGCAAGAGCAGTTGATCTACATCAAGGTATAATCGGGCTACGCAACAAGCAATTTAACCTCCAGCTAAGAGCGATACACACCAAATCTACACATTTGATAGAGGAGAAACGTGCATCGCTCTTGGAGTAACAGAACGAATAGTTTTTAGAAGTGCATCGACGCACAAGCTGCAGAATCAAAGTTTAAAAGGAGTTCAAAATAACACGAACTGGAAAAGCAAACATCCGCGTTATCGAAACGCGATTGAAACTGGAAACACAGTTTTACCGGAGAAGAGTAGGATATATTATTTCGACCAATCTTTAGATGGGAACCCACTAGAACGCAATTATACGTTATCGGAAGGTATAACGCGCTCACGAATACCTAAACAGGATCTTGACTAATTAATTGTAGCATAAACTTGTCGTTTCAAAACAACTAGATTTAAGTTTAGAAATTCTTAGAAGGAGTATTTATTATTAATTATGCGGAAGGATTTAACAATATACATGGCATTTATACGAACGGATAATGAATTAACTAGGGATATGAGTTGAAAATTATGGTAAAGCGAGCTTATCTGAACAGGTACAATGTATAGGGTATTGTGGGGAGAATTTAATACTAGAAAAGGAATTTATGTAAATAAAATAACCAATTATTGCCGAAAATGAACGTAACAAACTGTTGTTATTGCAAATAGAGCTTTCATTACAGTATATTAATTCTCACGTTGTTGTATGGGTGTAAAATTTGAATGTGTCAGAACCGGTATAAAATCCTTATAAATGAAGTCCTTACGAGATTTTTGAGAAGTGTGCGTGATAAAACTATAAGAGACTTGGTTTGCAATGAATGACCAATGGATGCTTGTGGTTTAAAAACTAAAGAGGTCAGTATGTTGAGGTGCTGGTCATGTTGAAAGAATAAGTGACCAACGTACAATGGATGGATGATTGATTCGGGCAGAAGATATAGGCCATGAAAAATATGATTGGACGTAGTCGACAAAAGGGTAAAAAAAGGATAGTGAACGCTTTAAGAATAAAACGACTTGTATGAACCGATGCATGTGTGTTCGGGTGGCGAAGAAAGTGTTAATACAGGCATATATAAAAGTAGATTGTTAACAGAGTTTCGCAAAACCTGGATATCCCGTTTGGTGAATGGTGTGATAGGTATGTAGGTATAAATTCCTTTGACGTTTATAATTTTTCATTCTTCTCTGGACTAGCTAGCTAGTTTACTTGTCAAAGTGCTGGCGATGTAGCAACAGTTTTTATTTTGGTTACAAATGGTAACATGAATAACTATTAAAAGTTGCTAAGATAAAGCCTAATTGCGTGGACGTACATTCAATTAATAAGAATCGTAGTTTTTTGGACCAGAATATAATGTTTACATAAGTTTGTCGACCCAACAGCGTATATGGTAAATATCCGCAGGTATAAATAAATATACGATAGTCCAAAATACCGATCGCGAAACTTTTTCTTTATTAATTGGTTTTTACAAAATTATATAATGTTACAGTTAAGTATTAATTCAGAAGTTCAAGTCATAGTTTTGCATATATTAACATATTTAACTGTATTTTTAAAGAACCACATCCCACGTCAAACTACACTGTAAACACAAGTGAATTTAAAAAATGTAGGTAGCTTATTTATTACCTTTATTCAAATCCTTGGACTAAATAAATTAGAAATATAGAATCTTGTAGGCCTTTTGGGCTGGTCTGGGTTAATATACCTATACATGAAACAGTAGACGTAATTCTAGTTAACATACTTTAATTGATAGATAGATATATCTGGCAAGCATTTAAAAATATTCCTAGCACATTAAAAAATGGATAGAACATATTTATTACCAAACGCGATTTTAAATAACTTGAATAGAAACATCAACTAATAGTAATTGCATCACTCTGTTCTGGGCATATATTTGAACAAAATTTCGACACTTTTAATTAAATAAACGCGCTATGGAAATTACTTTTTGTGATGAATAACATTCCAGTGAACGCCGACTTCGTTAAATCATCCTTTCTTGTTTTACGTTGTCATTATTAGGAGTCGCCGAAGATACAAATCCAGGACCTCTTTTGTTTAAAATACGAATATTATCTACAACCATCTTTTAGGTTATTAAAATTTACTGATTAATTTCGAGTTCGAACAACACGCTTAAAATTTAAAGAAAATATGTCAAAAGCATATTTCTTCTCTCAGTACACAGCCACTCAAAAAAGATTTCTTTCAGATCTGGAGGTCTGACCATATTTATTATATGTTTTTGGGGTCACTGAAACCCAATCCGTAGTCCATTTTATTCCATCACATCAAGTTTTGGACACAATCTCAAAAAACGTTTCCGTTTAGGTGGCGAAAACACTTTTTAAATATTGACGGATTTGCTTCAAACTTAGTACCTATGGGTTTTTGGGGTCGCTGATAACAAATCTGAAGTCAGATTTTCAAAATTCATCGCGAATCAAATATGGTGGTAGATTTATGAAATTTGATATCTAGTTTTTTCTGGGGTTGCTGATTACGAATTTGAAGTCAGATTTTCAAAATTCAAAACTGATCAAATCTGACGGTCAAATTTTATAAAAAATTATTGAATTTGAATTTGATACGCCTAAATTTTGAAAATCTGATTTCAGATTCGTGTTTTATAACTCATTTAACCATTTAATTCCATAGCTCAATGTAAAACTCAAATAACCACTTATGTTAGAAATTTAATTTGATATCTACGTATTTTAATAACCGCATAACTCTGGTCATTGCAGCTTACCTTGCAAAAGTTTTCTTTTGGCTTAAGTAGCCGAAACATACTGTATTATATAACGTGTTACGTTTATTCGTCTAACGCTAGGTTTTCAAATCATTGTACCATCGGCAGTGGCGTTATTCGTTGTACACCGCGGGGAGTTGTACGAGCGGATTTTGTGTATCATGTAGCTCTTAAACGGGGGTTATGTGTCCCCAATCTATATATGTGTAACAAAATAGAATTTAATAGGAATTATTAGAAATTATTAAAGAAACTTATGTGGCAATATTGTAAATTCAAGGATAAATATGAAAAGGTTATTGAAAGTTCACAAGCAAGTTGTGAGAACAGATGTAATACATTGTATTCCAGACAGTAAATGATACTGCAGGTGCAGGTCACAGACGGTTAAGAAACCGCAATTACTTAGAAATTAATATTGTTACATTGTATAATGAATAGAATTAAAAAATAAGTAGACACGAGCTCTGCAAGCTTCCACAGCTTTAACATTGCCGTTTGCTTAGGCTACTCGCCCTTATTAAACTCCAATTATTATTTAATTTTCGACTTACTATAAATCAATCCAGTTTGTCAAAATCCAATTGTAATTTCTGTTTAACCAAATAAATTGTTACAAGAAGTTTTGAAAGAAGTTTTTATAAAGACCGCTCCCAAAGCCTGAAACGTAGCTGGCGCAGTTGTACGGATCTAGAAAGGCACTACGAATCCAAAACTGAGAACTGGTGACCAAGAATTTCAATTCCCTATCTGGAAGAACCCAAACGAAGTTGGACAAGGTACAACAATCGACCGAACCCAACCAAACAAATTTGGACGAAGTACAAGAATCGACCGAACCCAACCAAACAAATTTGGACGAAGTACAAGAATCGACCGAACCCAACCAAACAAATTTTGACTAGGTACAAGAATCGACCAAGCCCAAAAAAACAAAACGTGGACATGGTACAAAAATCGACCGAGCCCACAACCAGAAAACTAATAAAAATGACGATGAAAATTATGTAAGTTCATTTTCCTAAACCAATTTATTCTTTTTACAAATTTATTGATGCTAGCTAGTAAGAGAAAAATTTTTGTTTTTATGTATGTACAGATTTTTTTTTATTATCGCAATTTATGCCATTTTATGAAAATAATTTACTCATCTATTAAGAGAAATTATTTTTAAATGCGAGAAATTATTTTTGAAACAAGAAATCAAGATAGTATAGCCAATAGAATACAGCTCTTGCGAAGTGCAATTACTAAGATTTTCAAATCATTATGACAAATGTGAAGCAAAACCTGTACAAATCACCAATATGAAGATTCAAAATGTTACAGAAAACAAATGGATTGCTGTATTTCCAACAGAAGTAATAGCAACCGCACATTGCAATCAAGACGAGAACAATTTAGCATTAACAGGAAGCAAAGTAATCACCCTTAAAAGACTTATTTAAAATTGAAGAACGAAATGATCAGAGTATATCAAGACCCCACAGTAACCAAGAAATTCGCCAATTTGCCGGAATTACAATTCAAAATAACACAACCCGAAGATGACTTGGACTAGGACGATCTTAACCACGACATGAAAATAATGGACAATTATAAAGAACACTTCAGTGAGTTAAGTGCCAAAAATACACTACGATAATATAAGCGTTTGGACAATTGTATTAATCATTTTAATTATTTTATTAATCATGTATGTATTTTACAAAATGTATCTTAGATATAAGAATAAAGAGAAAAATTTTAGACATAAGGAAACAAAGGTAAATAAAGAAATAATAGATGTACCCTTAAGGACAATGAATTTTAAACAATGAATTTTAAAAAATTAAGCAAAGAAAACCTTAATTTTTCATTTACGTCGGGAGGACTTATGCTTCCCTCAATTTATATATGTATAACAAAATAGAATTTAATAGGAATTATTAGAAATTATTAAAGAAACTTAAGTTATATGCACCATTGTAAATTCAAGGATAAATATGAAAAGGTTATTGAAAGTTCACAAGCAAGTTGTGAGAGCGGATGTAATACATTGTATTCCAGACAGTAAGTGATACTGTAGGTGGAGGTCACAGACGGTTAAAAAACCGCAATTACTTAGAAATTAAGTTTGTAACGTTGTATAATGAATAGAGTTAAGAAATAAGCAGACATGAGCTTTACAAGTTTCCACAGAAATGTGAGGGGCAGGGACGACATAAATACCCCGGGATCCCAGATCAGTCAGCCAATCGAAGTATTTCAGCTTTAACATTGCCGTTTGCTTAGGCTACTTGCCCTTATTAAACTTCAATTTTTATTTAATTTTCGACTTAGTATAAATCAATCTAGTTTGTCAAAATCAATTGTAATTTCTGTTTAACCAAATAAATTGTTACAGGAAGTTTTGGAATAAGTTTTTAAGAAGACCGCTTCCAAGGCCCGAAACGTAACTCGGGCTGTTTGGTAAGCTAATAAAGGATTTCTTTAACGCTTCTTGTTTTGTCCAAGTGTTTTTCTTTTGAGCATTCAGCAAAAATCTACCAGCATATTAACGTCCCACTGTCCTTGATAACAAATTCCAATAACTTTAATATCTTGGTGAAAACATTCACCCTGTACTTCACTGAAGTGTACCAGATTTTCGGGAAATTCATCAAGATGAGAGTGCAGGAAATGTAGCTTTAAGTTAATCAAGCATCTCATTTTTTTGTAGTCCATTATCATCTTGACGAATATTTCTTAATACTGTGGATTTTTTTTGGCTTCTTAAGAAGTTTTGTGCAACTTCTCAAAAACTTAGTCTAGCTGTTTTGCGCCGATCATTTATCTTACCGATCAAAACATTATCCCTGAACATTTTCTGAATTTGAAAACCATCAAACGCCCTTTCTTTAATTTCCGCATTAAAAAGCGAATTGCGTTTGTAAATACTCGAAACATTTACCCGTCTTATCAAGAACTTTGACAAACTGTTTCATCAGACCTCGGTTTGACGGATCTACGAGGGATCCGTGTATGACATTACCTGACCTGAGTGTGAGGAGCGAACTAGTTAGCCAATCTCTTATCTTGTAATGCTCCGTAGAAGAGTAGGGCCAAGAAAGCATGCAGGAGTTGATTTGACGGTACTTCGTGAACGCCAACCAAAGAGGAAGCGACCCAGATGCTAGAATTGTGGCAAATTCGGACTATATATATATATATATATATATATAATATATATATATATATATATATATATATATATATATATATATATTCCACATATAAACAGCACAAGAATTTAGTAGAGAAGCCAGAAAACTAAATAATGTCGACAGGAGAGGACGAAAGTCGACTTGCACAGATTCTACCCAGGAGACAATCACATCGCACGATTTATTTATGCAGACAGCATTAACATATATGGGCAGTTTAACGTTAAG
This sequence comes from Platerodrilus igneus, assembly GCA_036346225.1. Taxonomy (NCBI): domain Eukaryota; kingdom Metazoa; phylum Arthropoda; class Insecta; order Coleoptera; family Lycidae; genus Platerodrilus; species Platerodrilus igneus. The sequence goes on from JARFIW010001281.1 coordinate 218,355, forward strand.
ACTGTGAACTTCTTAGTTGATACCAAAACCACTAAGACAATTGTTAATCCGGATGTAGTGCGCGACAGTGGTAATGTGTCACCCGCGATAGTGCATCTTCGAACCGTGGTTGGTAAAGAAATTCAAACACACGCAATGCTAGGTGTAAAAATCGAAGTCGGGAGAACGATATTTGAGCATCACGGCGAACATCGCCGAAGAAGTTACCTTGAACAGGTACGGATTCCATGTACATATAAAAAAGAATGGTTTGAGAGTACGGAACCAGGAAGTTTCGCTTTGCGAAGTAGATGACTTGTCTGCTTGAGTTAGTTTGACGGACGAAATTATTCTACCTGGAATGACAAAACAAAGTGATGATGGGGCGTTTGAATGGTGCTCTCCGCGAAGACTTTGTGAGCGTTATTAAACCGATTAGTCACGCCTTCAAAAAGGGTGTACTTGTGGGGAAGGCTTAGAACAAGGTGACGGATGGTGTACTAGTTAGAACCTTAAACGCCCAGACAATATCGCGCTAAAAAAGAATACAATGATTAAGTGGTGTTTTTCGGTTGTTTACGTGGCAGAGTGTGACGTTGTTAAGAAAGAACCACCCATCAACGAGTATTCGGCGAAGTTGTTGGGCCAGTTGATGAAATCATGCCAGCACCTTAAACAACAGGTGATAGGACTTAATAACTTGACCCGACGGTACCCGAACTTATAGATGAGTAAAAACCACAGTTGTCACATAGAATCAATACAGGGGATGGATACCTGGGTAATAAGACAGCAGCCGGGAAGGCTCACATTAGTGAAACGCAAGAAGGCTGAAGAAATATCGAGGGATAAGGAGTGATTCAGCACTTTGATAGCCTTTTGGCATCCCCTATTGTGCATGTTAAGAATAAGTTGACAAGATTTTGTGTGAACTACAAACAAGCGAATAAAGTGACCAAAAGAAATAGCTACCCACTTTCAAGGATGGAAGACACCCTATATACACTTTCATTGTCGCGACTATTCTCAACCGTGGATTTGAAGAGTGGCTTCTAGCAAGTGAATATGGAACACAAAGATCGTGAAGCCCAAGTTGGAAATAAAGGGTGTTTCAATAAGAGCGCAAGACTTCAGTGTTCAATAAAACAGGGTTTTCTGTAGCAAAGTATTGAAATATTTATTGATTTAGAAAATATACATTTGGGAATTATGTATGAAACAAAATATCTTCTAAATGGCTACCACGGCTTTGCTGGCATATGCGTACTCTTTTGACGAAATTTTCCATAACACTATTGAGTACATGTGGTGGTATTTCATTGATACAGCGTCTAATTTCGACTTTCAATGTTTCGATGTTTGCAGGCTTAATGGCATAAACCTGTGACTTCAGATAACCCCACAGCCAGAAGTCTAAAGGCGTTAAATCGCGAGAGCGTGGAGGCCAATTCTGGTCACCAAATCGGGAAATGACACGATCAGGAGCAAAGTTGTGCAAGATCGTAAATGTTTCACGGGCGGTATGACATGTGGCACCGTCCTGCTGAAACCACATGTCGTCAAGATCAATAGCTTCCAAATGAGGCACAAGAAACTGTGTTATCATAGCACGATAACGTTCGCCATTCACCGTTACTGCATTTCCTTCTTCGTTTTCGAAGAAAAACAATCCAATTATTCCTCCAGACCATAATGCACACCACACAGTGACTCGTTGTGGATGCATTACTTTCTGATGAGTCATTCGTGGATTTTCTAAGCCCCAAATGCGACAGTTTTGCCTATTAACGAAGCCATCGAGGTGAAAATAGACATCACTGAAAATGATTTTGTTTGCAAAATCAGCAGGTTGCTCAAGGATCCAACTGGTGAATTCTCTTCGCTGAACATGGTCTCTTGGCAGAAGTTGTTGAGTTGGATTTTGTAGGCATGCAGTTGTAAATCTTTCGTCAGAATTCGCCGAAGAGTGCCTGTTGAAATGTCCAATTCTTGGGCCCGATGACGATTGACGTCTCTGACCTCTCTGTCACACTCTCGTGAACTGCCGTCTTGTTTTATTTTGAACGCCTATACAAGCTCGTATCGTGTGTTTCACATCACTAACCGAACCAGTACTTTCGAATTTTTTGATTATCCTTTTTACAGTAAATTTCACATTATTTTGACCGAATATTGGTCGCATTTTACGAATAGTGGCAATTAAACTCTCACCATTTTGATAATAATTTTTGACAATTAGGACATGTTGTGCTACGGTGTAGTGCTCCATGTTTACTAACTCCCATCTGTCAACTTCCAATCTGTCACGTCATAATCATGTAACATTATGACTGTCAAACGTGGCGCGCAATTCAAATCTTGCGCTTTTATTGAAACACCCTTTATAAAAATAAATCGGTTTCGCCCAACAACGTGGAGCTAGAAAAAAAATTTGCTACGATGCCGCCTAACGTCCTGGGACACGAAATTTTTTTTATCTTCAGTAAATCAAATAATTTCTTTTAAAACTCATTTGTTACATTTAGTCAGTAATAATCTTTTCAATTTAGCAAATCAGATAAGTGCACAATTTTCAGTCTCTATCTATTTGTCGCGTTAGAGTCTCGAGATATTCCTTTTAAATTAGTAAATTATATCTTATTAGATAGTTAAGCGAAAGCATTCCCCGATTCCGCTTTTGTCGTATTATAATTCACATTACTGAGGTTCGAATCCGGTTGGAAAAAATTTGTCTAAGTATTTTAAAAATCTTTCCGTAAAAGGAACGTTAGTTTTAATTTTCACTTCAAGAGAAACTTTTATCTCTCAATGATACGAAAACGATTACTATTTAAATTCTTATCTATTAAGGCGAGCTATTAAATTGGATTTGACACAATATTTTTTTTTAAAGTAAATATCTGGTTATTTGCAAGTATGTTTCAGACTAGTTTAATATTTAACTGTATATAAATTCAAATATGTAGCCTTCGAAAGGGAAAAATATATTTAACACTATTCAAACTAAGAGAATTTAGAGCTTACATAACTTGTTTGTCTGTAATTCGAAGAAGGGTTTAATCTTTATCAGAAAGTTGAAAATGGTGTTTATTGGTTCAAGTTTGTTGCATAGCTTGCCGTATTTAATCTACAGCAACATGTTGCAGACTTGTCAGAGTAATCCAACCGTGGATTTATTCAAAAAACTAACTAATGCCCGAACAAACTATTTAACATGCAACCGAGAAGTTCTCGCAATTTACCCAACTGTCAAACAGTTTAAACAAATATTAAAGTCTAAAAAGATTGGAGTGAGTTTTAAGGACAGACGGATACTACATAGCTTATCCAAAGAGCAAACGGCGGTAGTAGAATTAGAGCAAGAAAGTAGAGAAGTTAAATATTAAGAAAGGGGTGAGACAGGGATTTGCCTTATTCCCATTAATTTTTAACTTGTACATTGAACAGGCAATGAATACTGTCAAATGCAGGAAGACATTTGGTATTAATATGCAGGGGCAAAAAATTGATAAGCTTAGATTTGCAGATGATATAGCGGTATTAGCATCTAGCAAGGAAGAGTTAGAAGCCGCTCTTAAGGAAATGGAAACAGTTCTAATGGAGAGATATGGTATGAAAATTAACAAAAATAAAACTAAAGTTCTAGTATGTAAAACAGGGGAAAATAAATCGAAAACAAGGATACAATTAGGTAACGAGAACTTACAAGAGGTTAAGGATTTCTACTACCTAGGAGGTCAAATAACGCAAGATGGGAAAAGCACAAAAAATATAAAACAAAGATTAGCGCAAGGTCGTGCTACGTTTAGCAACAAAAAGCAACTACTGTGCTCAAAGACCACAAACATAGAAACAAGGAAAAGATTACGTAGAACATATGTGTGGAGCACAGCGCTATATGGCTGTGAAGCCTGGACAGTAGGAGAAGCAGATAAGAAAAAAGTAGAAGCTTTTGAAATGTGGTGCTACAGACGTATGATGAAGATATCATGGACAGAAAAAGTTAAGAACAAAGGGGTACTAGAAATGGTAGGGGAAGAAAGAAGTATGTGGAAAACGGTAAAAGATAGGATGATAGGCCACATACTAAGACATGAGAAAATAGTGCGGAATATATTAGAAGCAGATATAGAAAAAAGAGAAGTGCAGGTAGACCTAGGTTATACTACTGCACACAGATAGTGAAAGATGTAGGCTGTGAGAATTTCAGGGAAATGTGTAGGCTAGCTCAGAATAGAAATCAATGGAGGTACACTTTCAACCAGCCGTAAGATGGAAAAACTAATGACAAAAATAATAACTGTACTTAAACATGGTGATTATTATAAACAACTACAGATATTGGTTTTGCAATACTCTCAACTAATGTTAATTGTGCGAAAGGATTTACTGGAAAACTATTAATACGGCAAATGTCTAAGTGTTGGGGACTTTGGCAGTCACAGGCTGCTTAACCCCCTTCACATACCACTGAATCTTGGTGAAATAGGGCATATAATTAGAAAACAATAGAAGGGAATCGAGGTGTATGTAGGCTGTTTTGAGAATTGCAGGGAACTGGGTAGGGTAGTTCAGAACAGATATAAACTGAGGTACAAGTCCAACCAGTTTCAAGACGTAAAACCCAATGACGAAAAAATAAGTGCTCTTAAATCTGATGATTATTATAAACAACTACAGGTGTCGGTTGTGAAATATTTTCAACTGATGTTGATTGTGCGAAAGGATAAATTGGAAAAGCTATTAATTCGACAAAGGTTCAAGTGCTGGAGGAACTTGGCAGCCAAAGACTGCTTACCCCTCTTCACATACCACTGAATGTCAGGGAAATAGGCTATAAACTGTTAAACAATAGAAGGTGACCGAACTGCATCAAACATGAAAGAACAGCAGCTACGTTCAAGAAAACTTTTCATAGCATAGTGTGGAACACAGCACAGTACATCTATGAAATAGGGGCAGTGGGAAAAGCATACAGAAAGAGATAGAAGCCTTCTGGAATGTTGTGCTTCAGATGTATGAGGATGGTAGCATGGACAGACAAAGTTAATAACAAATTGGTTGTAGCAATAGTAGAGGAATAAAGATATCTGTGGAAAACGAAAAAATAGGAGAAATAGAAAGACAGGATACGTTTTAAGGCATTTCTGGGGAATAGCACGGGATATATTACAAGCAGAGATAGGAAAAGATAAGTGGGGGTAGACCGAGATCAGACTTTCGCGCACAGATAGGGATAGATGCAGACTGAGCAAATTTCAGCGAAATGTGAAGATAGGTTCAGACTAGGAAACAATGATGGTACGCGTCCAACCAGTTCTAGGACTGAAGACCTAATGATGATGAGAGTGTAAATATTTCACGTTCTACACACCACAAACATTTAACCTACGCTTTTCAGCACCTACATAAAAAAACAAATCCATAGCACACACGAAGACAAAAAATAAACCAAACGTTAAATGAAAACAATCAAAAATTTTCATAAAAGGTATTTTGACATTAGAAATAACATTTTTAAAACGAACTACAAAAAAATACATTAATTTGAAAGCGGATTTAATAAAGCACGATAAGTCATAAGTTGACTAAGTATTCTGTTCCTGGATTATGATAATAGTAGTTTCTGGATAAGTCGTTTTTTAGTAATTGAAAATGTGAGAACGTGGTATTTTCTATTGCAAACGCATTGCAGAATCGTATGCATAGGTTCTCAGAAGGAGAAACCGAAAAAAAAGAAATTCCATCTATTACAGCGCCATCATCCATCATGAATCGAAAAAAATGCTTCAGACAAATCCTACGTATTTTTAGCAGTAAAATCCAAATCTATCAGAAAATATAGGGCCGTATGTAAGATTTGAAAGGTATCCTTGCCCTATCTACAAGTACGGGGGGTGGGAGAGTAATTTTAACACTACTGTATTTCCTCTGCGGTTTCATTGAATTTTTAGACAACTTTTTGTACAGTGCTTATTATTCGACATATTTGAATGTTCCAGTTAAAAAATCATCCGGTATAATCTTACAATTAGTTCTATTCCAAGAGCACTGCGTTTGAAAATTTGCATATTTCAAGATACATAACTGTAATTTTTTATGAAACCAGATCCCACATCAAACCATGCTCCCAAACAACTGAATTATAAGCACGTTATAAAACAAAGGTCTAAAATTGAAACAACAATAATAGGTTATCATTTTTAAAATACATGTCTGCGCCCATAATCTATAATCAGATCTTTATAGTAGTGGACTATGTAAATTAAAAGCAAATATGCAATTATAATGTTGCCAGAACCAGGAGATAATATTCTCATTCGCAAACTTTAATTAATTTGACATTCTTAGTAAGAATGATGATGTGCTGAACTAATCGTATTTAAGACATTCCTCACACAGAAACCAACTCCAAAATCAGCTAAAGCTTACGCTGTACTGCTAATACGACTAGAGGATAAAGTCACATCTCTATTAATTTCAATAGACGATTAAGCTTTTAATATTGCTTAAGTAATTAGCAAATTCCTGTTATATTTCTTTACCTGAGCTGTTCTTGTTGACAAGACATTTCTTCGATTACATCCTCGTGCTGTAGTAACTTGAAAATTATTTTTTAACTGACGCATAAAACAGTCTGTACATTCCATAAAGGAGGAGATTATTAATATTGCGAGAAAGTCACAGTGAGATTTTTTGCATTAAAATCAGAAAAAAATTGGTGTAAACCTGATTCGGGAAATGCTGTTGAATTTTTAAAAGAACTCTTATTTGCACAATATCTGAAGAACCGTTTTGCGCCGTCTTGAACCTTGGTGTGTTTAATGAATAATTTTGCCTGGCATGGGGAAAAGTAATACGAGCATAGGAAACGAAAATCAATATCAGTAGCTAACAGGTCATTTGTTTATTTTATTTTTCATCTTGTCTGGCAATGCCATCTATACTATCATGTCGGAGACTGAAAACAGTCATCGAGGTTAGTTAGTTGTTTTGCAAAAAGAGATACGTCCGTCTGATAACCTGCAAGATCAGTGAAACCGGTCATGGGCTTTCATTTTTGCAAAATAACCAACAATTTATATTGATTTTTGTTTTCTATGCTCGTATTACTTTTCCCCATACCAGGCAAAATTATTAATTAATATTTAATTGGAAACGCATTGGTTTCCGTCAACCAACTTCCTCGTTCAGCACTGGGTGCAGTATATTCTTAGAAGGTCCGCCAGTGTTAAGTAGGTAGCAGGACATATCTTTATTTTACTTCAAATTTATTGTAAAATCCCCTAAAATACGTACACATTATAACAAATCTACATAGCAGTATAACTAACCTTTAATTGATTTATTTACAGCATCTAACAACAAATTGTAAAGCTCTAAACTTTTAATAACGAGTTCACAAAAAAATAAAAAGTCATTTTATGACATACCTTGGTATATTGATACAGTATTAATAAATACCGTATTCGTTTGAAAAATGTTAGGAGAACATTTTTTACAAAAATGCACCTTCGCTAGGATAAGAGGTGAAATGGAGGTCCCGTGTGTGAGTGTTGTCACGCACGTTAAAGATCCCTACCTTGCTTGGAACAGCAAGGGTTCGGCAAAATTCAAAATTTTCCAGGTAAAAAAACTCGCTTCTTGGCCAGTGTAGTACCTTGGGGTGGAGCATTGAAAAATCACATGTAAGGTAGCCTAGGATTCATATACGGTTTTCTCTTAACGTCCTCCACCCCGGTATGTTAAACTATAAGATCAGTAGTTGTTGTTCCATTGATAAGATTTTTGCTCAAGCACTAACATCTCGTTGGGGTATTATCCCTTTTGAATTTGACGGTATATCACGTTTTCCGCATTTTGAAATTCTTGCCCAAAAATGAGTCCATGAGGTGATGTATTCTTGGTAAAGTTTGATTGAAGTTTCCGAATAAATCTGAAAACAAATGTTTGGAACTTGAAAACTGCTCTAAATTAATGATTTTGTCAACTGATTTAATAATGTGAACATGCACTGTCCGTACTGGCTCGTCAAAGATTCGCACGAGTGGCCAATATCAAGCATTTCGAGTATTCAGGATCTACCAGAATTGAAATGCGCAAAGGTTTCATTATTCGTACAGCATGAATTTTATTTTCCATTTGACCGTTTTTCCAATTCTAATAGATTAATTCGTTGCGTGGCATATTGCCTTCGTTTTATAAGCATTTTAAGAACAAAGGGTTCTTCTAATAATACAGAATGTCTTCATACTGAAGAAATTGACAAGGCCACCAAAACAGTAGTTAAGATGGTGCAACAAGATTGTTTCAGTTGCGAGTACAAATTGCTGTCTCAAGGGAAATGCTTGCATCCTAAGAGCCAATTATTAAGTTTCAGTCCATTCGTAACAAATGATGGTATCATTAGGGTGGGCGGAAGACGCAGGCATTCACAGTTTGACTTCGATAAACAGCATCCTATATTGCTTCCTAAAAATCACCATTTCACTAAATTATTGCTTCGAAATGAGTATAAGAAATTATATCATGCTGGTCCACAGCAAGTATTAGCTTCAATTAGGAATATTTTTTGGCCTATTGGTGGAAAAAGTACAGCCAAACAAATAGTACGTGAATGCGTTACATATTTTCGTGCTAAACCTATCAGTCATGCTTCATTGATGGGTGACCTTCCCTCTGCAAGGGTTACTCCTTTACCTCCATTTTACGTAACAGGGGTCGATTATGTAGGGTCCGTTTGTTTTACAAGATAAAAGAGGTCGTGGTAGTAAAACGTTAACGGGATACATTTCATTGTTTATATGTTTCAGTACTAAAGCCATCCATTTAGAGCTTGTAACGGAGTTATCCACAGAGTGTTTCATAGCAGCTCTGCGCAGATTTATATCTCGTAGAGGCAAACCACTACGCATCCTTTCCGATAACGGGTCTAACTTCACCGGTGCAAAAAATGAACTAAATAACTTAGGTCAGTTCTTGCATGATTACAGCAGTAAAATTATTGATTACAATGCACTACAAGGCATAATTTGGGATTTCATACCACCTTATTCACCTCACTTTGGAGGTCTTTGGGAATCAGGGGTGAAATCGGCATAGTTTCATTTAAAGAGAGTTTTGGGTAAAGCGCAATTAGTCTATGAAGATTTTTTAAGGATACCCCACTGCTTGTTGGACAAGAACCATCAAATACGACTCTGAGCTTTGTGGTTAAACTGTCTTCCTTTAATACCCCATGATGAGGAATGAAATATGTGACATTAGAGACTGAACTAGAGTCTGTCACTTGAGACATGTGATTCAAAACCCGATATTCATCCATGAATTGGAAGTATCTGTCACGCAATTCTGAATTTGCTTGAAGTTTGCGTTCAAGATTGTAAAAACGTTTTTTAGCTATTTGTTCGGAATCAACTAATAAGTTTACGGATTCCTTAAATGGAATAGTAACCATAAATCTTCCATCACCATGCCTCTTGAAAGTAGAAACAAAGTGATTCTCGAAATCTGCTTCCTCTTTGGAAATATAATTTTTGGAGGTTTCTATTTCTTCGACCTCCCAAAACTGAGCAAGTTGATCCTGAACGTTCATCTGCCTAGCGAAATTGCAATGAGAACGCTCAGAGTTACGTGAAACATTATGAATAGGACCCGAAATGATCCACCCCAACTTAGTTTTTTGAAGAATTGGCAACCCCTGGCCAAGCTTGATTTGTCCGACGCAAGGCAACGACCAAAACAAATCAACTCCAATCAGTAAGTCGATAGAAGACGCAGTATGAAAAGATGGATCAGCAAGCCTAATATTTTTTGGAATGCTTAACAAAGATGTATTAATATTTTGAGTGGGCATGCGTTCACAAATATTTGGAATAACCAAGCATGAAAGTTTTGATGTGAAATCGTTATGCGGCGATTTTATTTGAATATCGCATTTGTACCTAACGCAAGAAGACACTTAGCCTATACCTACAATTGAAATATTGTAGGTGGTTTTCTGTAGACCTAATAAGTCGCACAGTGTTTGTGTAATGAAACTAGATTCTGATGCACTGTCGAGTAGTACTCTGCAATCATGAGTTCTACCTTGATTATCAAAGACCTTTATTACTGCAGTCGATAACAAAGTTAGATTCTTTGAATTTGTGTAGTTTGAAAGTACAACAGACGCATTTTCTTTGTTTTCCACATCGACTTCTGAATGAAGCAATGTGTTGTGTCTCTGTGGACACTTTTTACATGACCCAAATCTGCAATCATTTAGTGAATGTCCCGAATTTAGACAATTCATGCATAACTGTGCATTTTGAACATGTTCAATACGTGAATGAATCGGTGAATTTTGAAATTTAGGGCAATTGTAAATTTTATGCGTTTGTTTGCAATATGAACAGGCTTCCTTAGCAGTCACAAATGTCCTTTGATGACCTGCTTTGTTAGCTTGAACTTTACCTGGTGAATGTAGTTTAAATTCACCTGAACCACTAGTGTTTAACTGTCACTTCGAGTAGGTCTGCCTTATTTTTCAAAAAATTGAGAAACTGTTCTAGTGTTGGCGAATTTGTGGATTTATATGCTTCTCCCTCCCAATCGCGAGATGTTACTGAGTCTAACTTGTTTAATACCATGAATATTAATAAGGGATCCCAATCTCTTGTTGATTGCCCAAGTGTTTCAAGAGATCGTAAGTTTTTGTTAATGCTGTCTACGAGATTACGCAACTGAGATGAAGATTCTTTACTTACCCTTTGTAGGTTGAACAATGCTTTTATGTGGTTGTGAATATGTATTCGTTTGTTGCCATATCTACTGTTGAGTAGCTCCCACGGGATACTATAATTTGAGCTGGAAATTGGTAAAGATTCTATGATACGCCGTGCTTCCCCAGTGATGGCCGATTTAAGATAGTGGAAACGCTGAATAGGATCTATTTGAGGATTTTTATTGATTAATGAATCAAAGGTATCGCAGAACTCAATCCGGTCTTCGTGACCAGATGAAAAATGCGGTAACCGATTCGTTGGAAGCTTTATATTACTTGTACTTTGCGCTTGAGACAATGCTAATGATTCCGGCGCACTACTTGTACTTGCAGTTCCTGCAGAATCGCAGTGTAAATTAATTAATACCTCTGCCTGTGAAACAATTTTGAAATACTTATCTTCAAATAAGATACGCTCTTTTTCTTGATCGGAAACCAGAAGCTCAATTTGCGTCTGAATATCATCAAAAACTGAAAAACACAACTGCTCTATTTTGTGCAACCGTTTTTGTAATTCAATAACACTTCTTTGCTTAATATCAAAGGATTGCACCACCTTACTAAACCTAGTAAGTTGAGCTTTAAGCGTGCCTCGTTTTGACACTAATGCTGCTAATTCTGTCATTTTATAATGTACAAATACTGTATTGAAATGAAATAAGAAATGAAATCGCAAAGCGTGTGCTGTATGAATGAATCTAGTACGAAATCTGCAAAATATCTGAATGTGATATCGTATTTCGTACTCTTAATGTATGCAACTTTATTGTAATATCCATATAACTTATGCTATAATGAATAAAATGTAATTTTATCTTTTAAACGCTATTAAATACTGTAGAAGAAATATTGAAATGTAGTATTAAAATGTGAGATCAATGTGCAGTGAAAAAAGTGTATTAGTAATTGGAACAAACTCAAAGATAGAAATATGCTTCGCCTTTTGCTGAATGGCAAATGTGCAAGTTGAATTCTTGTAAGTATGAGTTCGTTTTTTCTATCTTGAACACTGCTGTTGGTTGCTAAACTGACATGTATTCGATGACAAGAAGGACCATATTTGTTAATGTAATAACCATTTGTTTATGACACTAAAGTTCATTGTATAAAAAGAAACTGCACAAGCTTTGCATTGGTGTAATGAATGGAAATTAGTTACAACATTTTTATATATTTGAAAAACTTTGACATTACTCTTGATTATTTCTAATGACTCCTTGATCCACATTTTGGAGCCAAGTTACTTGAAGTATGAAATGTACAGTGCATGTATAAATGAATGTATATAAGTTTAATAAATCTTAACACGTACTTCTTCATCACCAATATTACTAAAATCTATCGGTTCGTTTGGCCATGCGCTATGAGGCTCCTTTAGAAACTCAAGACCAGTTATCCATCGATTAGAAATGGCAATTGCTGGATAATTGCTCCATTTCGTTGCCTCATCATCAACATTAAATTTTGTGGAAATCCAATGCCATTCTTGAATATCGGATAATTCTAGGATTTCCCCAATACGAACCGCATCGAATGGACGAAACATTCTTGGCGGTGAGTGCAACCAAGTTAAAACCGTTCTTGAATCGCTCCACAGAAACCGACTATTAATTTTAAATGAACGTCCCTTTCAGATACTGTTGGAAAACCGAGCGCCTAGAACGCAGCTAGCAGCTCAAGACGTGAGATTGTTGTCAACTTTCGTGGAGCAAAGGCAGTTTCGCTGGCATCAACAAACACATGCAGATTGAATTGACTTTACTTGTGACGATTTATACCTAGGAATACGAATGTTCTCAACGTCCGGCAAAAGACGTACCCGTTTCATCTACTTTTCGTGTAGTTGGTCTGATAGTTGCTTATGCCAGTTTAATGAAGTCCACCAGAGGTCTTGTAAAAGTATCTTTACATACACCAAGAAGGGTGCTAATAAACCTAATAGATCGTATATAGACATTAGGGTGCGTAACACCTCTCGTTTGGTTAGCCGTCGTTTTCCGGATAATACTTCTTTATTTACTTTATTGTACGTTAAGAAGTATGTAAATGAGTCATTTGATGTCAACCACCACATACCAAGAACGTTTGAGGATGTAGCTTCTGATCCCAAGCATCATATGTCCGCGTTTGAACTTTCGCCGATCGTTTCTAATACTTTTGTTGAATTCGACTGCCAATTACGTATATGGAACCCTGCTTGTTGATGAATGTACCTACCAGTTTAGGCTAATTCTATGGCTTTTGCAACGGTGTCTGTACAATTCATCAAATATTCTCATAGTGATTAAGCAAAATTAAATAAGCTGCACGTGGAAACTCCTCTGAGTATTTTTGCCGCTAAGATTTTTCACAAATTAAAATATAAACACAAAAAACCATTCATTTTTTATAAAAATACACCTTCCGTACATAAAATAATTATCCCGTGTGTAAAATATTCGTAAAAACAATATCTAGTTGCATTTGCAAAGTGTAAACAAGCCTTTATTAATTATGTGTGTAGATATAGCATTTAAATTCATTTTAAGAGTTTTAAACCAAAATATTAATCGAGAATCTTTTTTGTTCAGAAACAAATACGTCAAATTATTAGAAATGCTTTAAACGTCGTTAAACAAGAAAACGTTTATTCGAAAAACTTGAGCAAATATTAAGAAGTAACAAAAATCGATAAGAAATAATTTATAGATTTTAGGGTTATTATAAAATGGAATGTGACGCGACGCTCAAACCCGTACGTTAGAGGAGCATGAACGGTAGGTTTTAATATGAACGTAAATCATTCGACTGTTTAGTTTGACGCTAATTAAATCATAACAACCGTAGAATTCGCGGTAATATTGACTAAGATTCGAATTGAATTCCAAAACATCTGGAATTATGACGTAGTTAGATAATATTGCTTATAAAAGCCGGAACTTTATTAGAACGATTTATTTAAGATTTATCAATTCGCGTCACTAAGCAATATGTAACATTTTCAATTCACGAGATCGACTATGTAAAATTCAAGATTTAATTCGCGATTTATCACCAAGCAATATGTAAAATTCATTTCAATTTACGAGCTCGACCATGTTACTTTGAGAAAGTCATTCATCAAGTATGTGGAATGCACACAAACGCAACGATACATAAATATGGAACATAATTATTTTTTTTAAACACTACGAGAATTGAACAATTTTCGACATAGATATTTGTAATGTAAGAGCTACTATGAATTAATTAATGAAAATAAAATAAGATGCATTTTAAATGACTGATGTTCTAAATGAAAATTTTAAATAATATGGACAATCTTGTAAACTAAGCGTTTAACGTCAATTTAAAAATGGAAGCATGAGGTATTTAATACCTTTAATTACGAGCTAGATAAACGCTATTTGATTTTGCAAGTATACATTTTAGATTTCTTTGTTTGTAAAAATATTCAAAGATTTGTAATTTAACTTTACAATAAATTCTCATTTTATTATTTGTGTAATGATAATTTACTGCAAGTTTTAAGTCGAAGTTCGAAACTTTTTGACCTTTAATGTAATATTTGTAAAGCATTTTTGGCCAAACACACTTACAAACGTGGGAATACAGGATGCGTAGATTATCTGCGCCTGTTTATGTATTTGTTGGCAAATATTATGTAAGAATTTTAATTATTTTCCGTATAAACTGGAACTGTAAATTGTTTTATAAATTCTTTTGTATGAAAGAAAAATGGTTTTGACTGTATAGATGCTTCTCGAGATTGCAGTGTTTTATTTCATTTTGTAAATTTCATATCTTTCGTTGAGCTAGTCAGGCAAAGGAAAGTAAAGGAAGATAAGATAATAATTTTAAATTCTCATTGTTGTACTATTGTCACAGCACTTGTTTAACACCCTCTCCAAAGAGAGGATGTCGCAGCACTTTTTTGTGACGTCCAACGCGAGGCGCAGTCACAGCAATATATATGTAATAGTATTAAGATATATAAATAAACACCACCTTACGAAAAATCGAAAGAGAGTGGTTAACTATACAAATCAAGCTAATATTTGTATAACCACAAATAAAAAGACAAATTGATTGTTTCATAAAGGGAATAAACATTCATCGACTAGTCTTGATTTCTCTGGATCTCATCAGATTGAAGTGGTTTATAGCCCTTATGCGTTATGTGTCAACCACCGCTCTGTGTATTTTAATCTCCTGAAATTTTAAATCTGCCTCGGCTAACCCAGTTTAATTTACACAGAGTGCACAACGTTACAATAATCAAATAGTTTACCCATTTTTCCCTAAAACTTGATTTGTATAATGAGAAAGGAAAAGTTACTTACACTTCACAGCTTAATCTGTTTGAGTGTATGATAAAATTAACTCCTGAATCTAATTACAATAAATATTAAATTGTTTATCTCCAAAAATTAAAGCTCCTTTTCTTATTTTAAACTCAGCAAAATGTCGTTGTACTCTACTGGAAATTTCTCTGAACGTTTAAGATTTTTCCCTGTTTATCAAACTTTTCACGTATCAAATAAATTTTTGTTGACTACTTACATATAATATTCAAGTTTAAAATATGTTCAAAAATACTAAATTGAAAATAATGCCTTAATATGATCAATGTTCAAATATAATAAATAGTAAATAATGTCTTATGCAAGATAGTTCTGACCTGTAGTTTTCCTTGAGCGTCTTTCAGCTGCGTGGCGTGGATGAGTACCCCAATATTGCTTTTAGTTGAGTTGCTTAGTCTCCAAGTTTTACCCCGTTTAATGTGATCTGTCTTAAATTTTCATAACGTTGTATTGTCCCTTGAATTTTCGTAACGTCTTTTAGAATTTTGTACTTAGATTTACTCTTAGGGTTATCCGTTGATTTATTTTTAGAATTTTTGTGCTGTTATTAGAGTGTTCTTAAATTTATGTACTTAGATATTGTACATAGATTTATTCTTAGAGCCCTGAGTTATAAATATTTTAGCTAAATTAATTAATAAATTTCTACTTACGTTTTCTAGCAAACGGCCAAGCTTTGTCTCATATATTTTCACTATATTTAATTCAAGAAATTTTATAACATCACTTTTCAAAAAATTTTCATTGTTTAATTTGAATATTTACTTGACGCATAAATTTTTAAGAATCAGTACGTGGTTCAAATTAAGACTGTCCGCTTATCAAACTTCCACATTATATAGCCTACGCCCCATTTAAATTCATTGGTTTATCTGAGCTGTTGTTCAAAGTGTATGACCAACCATCGGTTGTTTTGGATATTCTTGGGCTTTTAGAGGTTTATCACTGATATTGCCTTATAGAAACGATTTGTTGGCCACGTAGGTACTCGTATATTTCTGGTTTGTATTTATTTTATAGCGTCTGTTTTGATGTTGTTACAAGAATTTCTAATTCGCTTTGGCACGTAATTTCACTTATGGCTTTGTTTGTCAACATAATACTTTTGGGATCTGCACTAATTTTATGTAGAAAATTACGTAGACCAAGTGACGTAAATTAACATATTTCTGTTTACATTTTTGCGTTTCCGAAACGTATTTATTTTGAAGAATGCGTTTCTTATCAAGATACTATGCTTTCATTATCGCTTGTTTAATGTGAATTGTATTATGATTTTCTAGGTTTTTACTGCATTTCACGCGTATTAGTTTTACAATCTATAAATATTTTTGGTTTAAGACAAGTTTGATTGCGTGTTTGATTGTTTTGCTGAATACGTGTTTATTGTTGGATGACATGCCACTCGGCATTAATTAAAGTCAATTGCGATTCTTATAAGGGTGTTAAATGTTTGCTTTTTGGATAATATACAAATTACGTATTTTCGATGCTAAATAAATGCGGTTTTCTAACTCCTAGTACTATTTACATGTATTGGGTAACCATTATGACTTAGTATACCCTAAATAACCCCTTATCATAGCAATATATACACACAAAACAACTTAACCTAATGCAATGTTATTACAGACTACTAAATGATTATTATTAATCTTAACAAAGGAAGATACAGACACTTGGAAAGTGCCTGCTGCTTGCGTAGGCGACGCTAGTACTTCCACGCCTGAAGGACTTGAATCCGTTGGCAAGACCTTGCTGGCTAACAGCGTCGTCGAGATGGTGCTCTAGTATCTCCAGATGTCAATTATTGGCCGTGAAAAAATAGAATAATTGCGTGCTGTCAGGATATCAGTCCTTGTTCAAGAAAAGTCTGGCTAACAATCACTGACAGTGTAATGAGAAAATAGGTCTGTTTTAAACATGATGACAATCACTAAATGTGTAACGTGTCGTTGACTTAGCTCAGCTTGTACTTATCTTACATCCACCCGAAAGTACTACATTGATCAGGAAGCAAGTTTTTCTACCTGGAAAATTTGGAATTTTGCCGAACCCTTGCTGTTCCAAGCAAGGTAGGGATCTTTAAAGTGCGTGACAACACTCACACACGAGACCTCCATTTTACCTCTCATCCGAACGACGGTGTATTTTTGTGAAAATTGTTCGCCTAACATTATCCAAGCGGACCGTGTCGGGATTCAAAGTCGGGACCTTGGGCGTAGTAGTCACACACATACCAAGTTTGTACTTACCGTAATACTAGAATATCAATCACAAGCGTGTATGTAGTGCTTATCCTTGGATATCGATCACAAGGATTGATTTTCAAGTCGATTCGGAGCTGAGTATATGTTTTACTCTTTTATGGGGGGGTTGTTGTCGTGATTGAGGAAAACCGAGTAAAGGTTAAGCAATTTTTACACGTGCTGGCGGCAGAACATAAGGTAATGGGTTTTGAAGTAGCGCTCCCAGGACAAAACGAATTAAGTTTGCTTGAGACTTCTCGTCTGGTAATCATCTCTTGATTGTAATAGGAGACACTGAAGATGAGCCTGAAACTGTTTTAATGGTGGTAACATTAACACACAGCAGTAGTCGAATGCTCCACGTTCTATTCAGGATTATATTGAAGGTGAGGTGTGGAAATAATGTAAACAGTGCATTGCGCATATCGGGCAAAATTTATTCCAGCTTGAGACCAAGTTAAATCAGGCGCGCTTGGGCCCGCAACAATTTATGAACATTTTTCAATACATAACTTGTTACCTACAGCTATGGCCCCAGCAAACCTAACCGGTAATCCGAAAAGAAACTCGGTGGAGTACTCTCCTACATATGATTTTACAATGCTCCACCCGAAGGTACTACGTTGGTTAGGAAGCGAGTTTTTCTTCTACCTGAAAAATTTTGAATTTTGTCGAACCCTTGCTGTTCTAAGCAAGGTAGGGATCTTTAACGTGCGTGACAACACTCACACACGGGACCTTCATTTTACCTTTCATCCGAAAGAGAGCGTATTTTTGTGAAAAATGCTCACCTAACATTTTTCAAGCGAACCGTATCGGAATTCGAATCCGGGACCTTGGGCGTAGTTGTCACACGCATACCAACTATGTCACGGAGCCGCCTATTGCTGAAGTACTCCTTACATGTGATTTTCCAATGCTCCACTCGAAGGTACTACATTGGCCAGGAAGCGAGTATTTTACCTGGAAAATTTGGAATTTTGCCGAACCCTTGCTGTTCCAAGCAAGGTAGGGATCTTTAACGTGCGTGACAACACTCACACACGGCACCTCCATTTTATCTCTCATCCGAACGAGGGTGTGTTTTTGTGAAAAATGCTCGCCCAACATTTTTCAAGCGGACCGTGTCGGGATTTGAACTCGGAACCTTGGGCGTAGTAGTTACACACATACCACTACGCCACGGAGCCGCCTGGTGCAATACTCCGCTAAAAATTCTGTTTCGACAAAGTACCGAAAACCTCAACTGTAATAACAAGAATAGTTGCCAGCTAATTCAGTGGGAAGGGTGGTGTAAGTGTATGAAGAGGGTGCCAGAATGCTATTGTATGTGAAACTTGTCTTAATCTGGAATTAACTTGGACTCCACCTAATCTCGAAACATGGGGAATAATTTCTAAGGAAAAGACCTAGAAGAAATAACAAGAGGATGCTAAAACCCGAGATCAGGAAAGTGATACTGGCGTAGAAATTCACACAAAAAATACTTAAGTATCCTAGTGCTAAAACTAATCTAAAATAAATGTTGCGATAAGGGTCCTAATATACCTATTAAAAACTGCTAACTGAAAAGTTTTCCAAAATCGATTGTTAAATTGCCTGTACCAGGTCATCCAAAAGTCCCGTAACCCTAAAATATTTTTTCTGGACCGCATTTTCTGGAAAAACTTTTCATACGAAATATTTAGGATTGTCTTCCAGCTATCTGGTTGTATCCTTAAAGTTGACCTTGACAATGACCTTTAAGGTCAAATCGTTGTCAAGTTCACTTTTGCAAATAGACACCCCTATTTTCTATTGCGGTTTCGGAAAGAGCACAAAATTTTATAAATGACCTTGAACTTGGCCATGACCTTGGGATGATCTTGAAGACAATTGAGGTCAATTAAAAAAAGTATTTTTAATATTTTAGGTTGTCTGGAGAATTTTTTTTACAAATGCTCAAGATTGTGCTCCACCTATCTGTTGATGACCTTGAAGTTGACCTTGACCGTGACCTTGAAGGTCAAATTGTTTTTAGGCCAATTTTTCAAATGGAAACCCTTATTTTTATTGCAGATTCGGAAAGAACACCAAATTTTCCAAATTGCCATGACCTTGGTAATGACCTTCAAGGTCATGGCCAAGGTCAAGATCGTTTATAAAATTTTGTGCTCTTTCCGAATCCGCAATAAAAAATAGGGATGTCTATACAAAAAAGTGAACTTGACAACGATTTGACCTTTAAGTCCATTGTCAAGGTCAACTTTAAGGTCACAACCAGATAGCTGGAGGACAATCCTACATATTTTGTATAAAAAGTTTTTCCAGAAAATGCGGTCCAGAAAAAATATTTTAGGGTTGCCGGACTTTTGGATAATTCGGTATATTAATTACGCCTCTAGATAATTGCAAAATATTTTAATACCTTTACATTATTTGTGAAAAACCCCTGTATAGGACTATTACACAATTGTTTTCATTACAAAATATACTTAAACAAAAAGATCACGAATTTATAAAAAATTACCTAGGGTGATGGAAAACGTTTTCGCAAACGAAATTACTATCAACATCCTTAAACTAGTAACAAGAAAGTACTGAAAGTGTGTTTATATGTTCAAAAAGTTAAAATAAAAAAAAAGATGTTTATTTACAGTCACTGTAGATTATAGTTTCAAAAGTTGGATCATAAATACGTGGAGTAATTTTTGATTATAGATATCTTAGTAACAATAAACCCAATGATATTCTTACTCAAAAGTTCTAACCTGGTCCTATGGAACTTCTCGGACTTTGTTAAGGAGTTGTATGCTATTATTTGATATGCGTTATTTCAACATAAAGTTGTCTGCTGAAGGGATAATTCGCCTAAAATTAAAAGTAAACAAGTTAGAGGGTATTATTTCGAACTTTATTGACTAATCACATTAATCAGTTGAATACTTTGTTATTACCGGTTAAGAATATCTACTCAAGTTTTGCTTGTTATCAGTTTCGATGGTAATGACGAAATGCTCTATAAGAAAATTATCTTCACTCCATACACAATTCGAGATATTTTCGACAGAATTCGGAGGAATTAACTAAGACTCCAATATAAACTACTTTTGTGTTTTTTTTGTGTAATTATCTTACCGACACATTAACTTAAACCTGAGAAAGGTGCTATTTATTTTTTAAATCAGCATAATTTTGTTTACGAAATCATTGCCAGACGAGAGGGCATATTCGTCAACGTTATATCTTATTAATCAAAACAAATGAATCATAAATCTGTAATAATTTAGAGTACGTAAGCATGCGATCACTATTCTTAACCTTAAAAACTGCTATAACGAATTTGACAACCTTGAGTATGAACAATGTGAGATACAAAAATAATCCTTTCTTAGATCAAGAATGCATGTAACCTAAAAACTGTATTTCTTAAAAGAAATAATCCTAAACTTATTGGTAGATTTACCAATACAGAAACTATTAAAATGAAATATGATTATAAACATTTGAAAGGAATCTCATAAACTGGAGCGTATAATGTTGTTTATGAACGTTTTAACAGCACCCCGGTATAACATCGCCCAAGCAGGCGTTATTGTTTGGATTCACTCCAGAAGTAACACACATTTTGACAACCAGCCCATGTGACAACCAGTCCCGGTCTCTCCTTAAAAACTTTTTGCACCTTTTGAAGACTCTTTCAACAGATAATTAAAAGCCAATAAAAGTTTTAAAATAAGAACGTGCCACAGGTTTGCATAATTTTGAATTACTAGAACCTATGGCTCTTCCGCCTGATTTTTGTAACAAATATTAATTTATTTAAAATCAAATTGTAATTTTGTATATTTTTTCTGGTTTTTAGTTATGTAATTTAAAAACTTTTATGAATTAGGTGGTATTAAAACGACATTTAAGTATCAGGATCTTCTATAGTAATAAAGATACCGTTTTGCCGCCATTTTAAATGTCAACGCTTCAGCTGCACTGCTGTGTAAATGTTGACCTTTATTTAAAAAATCATTTTTCTTGTAATAAATTAAATTTGTAGGGTTTATTTAATTTTGAAAAGTCAGTGATTCTTTTTCACATCTATTATAATTTATACATTTTCGTACATATGGTAATGATCTTGCAAGCTTCTCTAGGATAAATATTTTTTTGTACATTACCTCTGTTAGGTAAGTATGAGAATGGTAATATACGCTAGTTTTGTAAAAGCCTACTTGGTCGAGACCATAGATTAGAATAATCATACAAATTGTACCCATAATGGAGTTATTTCATAAGATTATAGTTATCCATTTTGGATGAGTTGGGTAAACGTTCACGTCAAGAAACTTGACGTGATCTGTTAGACATAATTAAAATTTTTTTAAATGTTATGATGTGGAGCTTTAACTTTCAACATAATTACACCTCACAAAATAACTAAGTAATTTATATCTAATATACCCGATTTTGATAGATGATGTGTGTGTAGAACACAGTAGGTAATTAAATATTAATATAGGTATTTAGTATACTGGATTTTGCGATCGTGTTTGTGTTGCTTCACGAAATTTTAAATTATCCAATTTCCTTGCAACAACTTCTTATTTTGAAACGTTATTTAGAGCGTCAGTCTCGTTTGGCCTGAATGCTAATTATACCCAGAAAATATAATTAACGTCTAAATTGACGAGATAATTGAGGATGTCCCAATACGAGGGATGTTTTTGAATAAAATTATTTTTGTTCAGATTAAATTTGTTAGCCCTAACTTAAAATACAGACATAAGGGTTATGCCTTGAATAGGATGTTTTCTAAATGTCTTGTTCTGCTATCTCCACAGGTACCTTTTCGTTTTGAAAATTTTCTATAAGGTACACCTGGATAAATGGAACCCAAAAAATCGGCGATTCAAATCAAAGCGTCCTTAAAGGTTGAAGAAATTTGTCTAATTCGTAGCAATTGTAGCATGTTATAGTACTAAACTTGTTTTTTAAAAGTACATTGGTGCAGGAGTGCTAACTTAAAGTTTAAAAATTTATAATGGGGAATGGCAGTTGGTTGTGATAGGCTTCACTTTTTCCCTTATCCGGGGTACGTAGACATTATGTTGAGTTTTCTCATAAAACTATGTATCTGTGATACGGGATAGTGCAAACAAATAGTTTAGCAAGGTTTTGTTCTACTTAATTCATTTAAAAAGAAATTCAACGGACATTGTATTAGCTTAAACCAACAGAAAATGTTTTGTACATGACAAAAACTCGTAGCTTTAGGTAAAATTATTACAATTTGGGCTTGAAATGCAAGTGAAATATCTGGCACTGTTGGAAAAAGAATTTTGCATCACTTTTGGATGACCTACGAAGGCAGCTTTCGACTTCTTGATCGAAGCATTGGCGAACCTGTGCGACAAAATGATAGAAATTATTAAGCTTGCTTGCAATTGGAATTCTTATACGAAAAAATAGTAATACATCTCCATGAACTTAAACTTCTATAGGAGGGGATGGGAAGTTATGCTATTCATAGCCATCATCAGATTTGGTTTGACCAAAGTTTTCTTCATCGCTAGTGTCTGAAGTTGCGTACATTCCCTTAAGCTTCTTTTTGCTTTCTGGAGTCATTTTGTATTTTCCAATACGTTTGTCTCTAAGTTGCTGAACATAAGTAGTATAATGTAAATGAGGGTTCTCAAATCTCCATCCGAAGAAGGTGCGTGAAGTTAGCGGAATAATGTAGGCATGAATATTTTTAAGTGATGTAATTGTTACTGCTTCGCTAGTGCTTTTTAATGCCCAAATATGAATTCCAGCGGACTGTTCAAACAATAGTTATAAGCAGTTAAAGTTATTTCGCCAACTTCACGCCTGGCGGAAAAGTGTCGGCAGGAGTAATTTTAGCCGACGAAATGGTCAGTGCTTTGTTAGTGCTTTTTAGTGCCCAATATGAATGTCAACAGACTACTCAAAAAATATTTTTATGCAGTTAAAGTTAGTCCGCCAACATGACGCCTGGCGAAAAAAGTGTCGGCAGGAATAATTGTAGCAGGTGTAATGGCTAGTGCTTCATTAGTGCTTTTTAGTGCCAAAATATGAACGCCAGCGGATTACTTAAAAAATAGTTATATGCACTAACCATTACGTCCGCTAAAATTATTCCTGCCGACACTTTTCCGCCGGGCGTCATGTTGGCGGACTAACTTTAACTGCATATAACTATTTTTTGAGTAGTCCATGGCATTCATATTTGGGCACTAAAAAGCACTCACTAACGAAGCACTAAACATTACACCAGCTACAATTATTCCTGCTGACATATTTCCGCTAGGCGTGAAGTTGGCGGAATAACTTTTACTTGATACATACATTGACGTAGCCTACAAAAAAACCAAAGCAAAAGAAAAACTATGACCGGGCTCAATCGGTGAGTGGGCGGGGTTTTACACATATAAGCACGTAAAGGAAAGCCTGAAAAAAATAGAAAAAAATATACACTCACTTATTCACACTCAGAACAAAACATACAAGGGGAAAAAAGAGAACTTATAATTAAACAAAATGTTTACCCAACAAAAAAATAAATGTCCCCAATTTATATCTACATCATGAGAAACCCCCAAACAGCAAAAAAGCTACTCATGAAAATGGCGAGCTGTAGTTTTTAAGTAATTACCCCCTGACATTATGTAGTAAAAAAAAGAACCAAACGCAACCCTAAAAACCATTGCTCTAGAGTCTAGATCATCGTAAATATAAACTTAACCTATAGTTACAAATATAATGGCAATAACGTTTTCACACATGCCGGCAAGTCTTTAAACCATTTTTACGTTAACAAGTAGTGTATTTTTAGTTATTTAAAAACAAATAGTACTGCATTAATATAATGTCAATAAATACCAAAATAGGGCAATAATTTTCGTGTAGATCAATTAAATTTGAAAATGCATGATATTTGAACGGTAAAATCCCAGACGATCTGGTTCCAAAATATGTAGCGAGAGAAAACAAAACACTCACCCTCGAGTTGCTGACGTAGGTGTTGAGTCAGTAGCTGGTCCACGTCAGCGAGTAGGTGGGCCTACGCCCAGGAAGAATGCGTTTGGCCTCCCATTACAACAAGAAGCGGCAAGTCAAGGGATTAGCGTGTCCCCCGCAGGAAGCTAGAATAATTACGAACAATAAATTAATTTATTGAAGCTGAAGAGTACCGTTTTATAAAAACCCTAAATACTTACCACGCCGCATTGCGTGCACAAAATTTGCATAACGAAACACAGAACGAAGCAAAACAGGACGGATGTTTTCGTGTTGAACGTAACAAACTGCATACACCTATTTTTTGAGTAGTACGTTGGCATTCATATTTGGGCACTATAAAGCACTAATGAAGAACTAACCATTACACCTGCTACAATCATTCCTGCCTACATTTTTCCGCCAGGCGTGAAGTTGGCGGAATAACTTTAACTGTATATAACTATTATTTGAGTAGGCCGCTGCCATTCATATTTGGGCATTAAAAAGCACTAATGAAGCACTAACCATTACACTGGCTACAATTATTCTTGCCGACACTTTTCCGCCATGCGTGAAGTTGGCGGAAAAACTTTAACTGCTTGTAACTATTGTTTAAATAGTCCGCTGGCTTCTATATTTGGGCACTAAAAAGCACTAACGAAGCACTAACAATTACACCAATTAAAATTATTCCTGCCTACATTATTCCGATAACTTCACGCACCTATCCGAAAGTACTACATTGTGCTTAAACGCGAAAAACTTCGTGCTTCGGAATAATTTGACTCCAAAATTAATTAAAGCTGAACATAATCAGCGGAAGTGATAACTTTCGCTCCAAACATATTTTTTACGTTTCTGTGGTGTCGCAGAATTTTGCTTATCATGTTCGAATAGCATCGATTTAAAAGGAGTTGCGGTTATTGCAGTTCTTGGCTCCTGATAATCATTACTCGAACTTCCAGTTGTAGTATTCCCTCTTAATGCTATGATGTGGAAAAGTTTTCCTTGTTTTAATACATTTCAAACCTTTCGAATGTATTAGGTTCGTATTTGTCTGTTGAAATTACAGTGTCACAGAATGGATAAATACCCGCCTTGCAAAACCCATTTTTAATAATCCTAAATCCAGTTCCTGCCACACTCGAAATATCGTGGCAATTAATACCGACTTCGAAATTTTTACCCCATAGTTTTTCGCTGCCACTTTATTATGAATTCGTCGAATGTAAGTTTTAAAGGCTTGAACACCGCAAGAACAATCGACTGCCAAAGATGACTACTATGTGAAGGTAGCTTTAATATACGTAATTATATGTTCTTGCAAAGCTTTCTCTATCAAGGCTATTGAAGTGTGCGATGAATGTGTTACGTACAGTTTTGGCGCCTAGACTATCTAACGGGTATTCACAGAAAACTCGGTAAAGTACTCTTTACATTTGATTTTCCAATGTTTCACTCGACGGTACTACGTTAACCAGGAAGCAAGTTTTTGCTAACTTGGAAATTATGAGTTTTGCCGAACCCTTGCTGTTCCAAGCAAGGTAGGGATCTTTAATGTGCGTGACAACACTCACACACGGGAGTAGTACATTATGGGCGTAATCAGACCCACATTTCCTCCCAAAACCCACATTTCCTCCCAAATTTACATGTAAATTCCCATAAGGAGGAAATGTGGTGGAGGGACTCCTCCTTGCTCCTCCTAGCTCTCCTCCTTGCTCGGACACCCTCAACCATTTTGATTACGTCACACCCGCATTCTTTCCACCCGCGAGATAAATCTTTCTCCGCATTTCCACCCACGAGATAAATGTACATTGTTTGGTATCAATTAATATTAGAATTTTCTCAGCTACCCAAATTTCTAGGAATTTTTTAGATTGCACCATCCCTAAGGGAGCTACCCCTATTTTAAGATTTCTTACCTGTAGCGACTTTTGAGCGTTCTTATAAAAATTTTTTAGTCATGCGATACATCTTGTTAGTCTAAAATTTTATGTAGAATCCAAATCTGCAAACAGATTTAATATAGGACCACGCCCTGCAAAATTACACACATACCCTCTGCGAGATAAATCTTTCTCCACATTTCCACCCACGAGATAAACCTACCTTGTTTGGTATCAATTAATATTAGATTTTTCTCAGCTACCCAAATCTCTAGGAATTTTTCAGATTGCACCATCCCCCAGAGAGCTACCCTGATTTTAAGATTTCTTACCAGTTGCGACTTTTGAGCGTCCTTAAACATTTTTTTAGTTATGCGATACATTAAATTAGCTTAGAATTTTACGCAAAATCCGAATCTGCAAACAGATTTAAAATCGGACCACGCCCTGCAAAGTTACACATATACCCTCTGCGAGATAAATCTTTCTCCACATTTCCACCCACGAGATAAACCTACCTTGTTTGGTATCAATCAATATTAGAATTTTCTAAGCTACCCAAATCTCTTTAAATTTTTACATAGCACCATCCCCAGAGAGCTACCCCATTTTAAGATTTCTTACCTGTAGCGACTTTTGAGCGTTCTTATAAATTTTTTATACATGTAGCACATCTTGTTAGTCTAGAATTTTATGCACAATCCGAATCTCTAAATAGATTTAAAATCGGAGCACCCCTTACCATTTTACACACACCCTTTAAATTATAAATTTCCTGCGGCTCATACATAAAAGAAAATCTAAAACAATTCTTAAAACTTTTTATTACAGACAATTTTTACTAATACAGTTTAAATTTTGTAAAACCACATTTCTAAATACATATTTACAATTTTATTTTTAACCTAGAACTTCTCATATCGGCTTATACTTATTAATATTTATTTCTAAATAGAGCACCTTTTCCAAAGACCAACCGGACCCGCATGTTTCAAATTCCTCTGATTTTGTTCTTATGGTTTCGCTTAAGACCTCGTACATATTTTCCAGATTACTAGAAGACGTAATAACTACATTTTTTGTGTTAAAGGATTTCACATCGGTAGTCTCTTCCCCCATTTTGGTGTAAACGCCGTAGAGTTCGCAGTAGACTTTTATTGCTGTATGTTGTATTCTTTTTTCATTTATTAATCGAATAAATCGCTCTTTCTGCTTCCAAAGAAACTCGGGCACTCCATCGTCGACACTGGCGTTCTTTATGCGATAGCTAGCCATACGGTTGTTAAACGCTGTACTAACCATTTCTACACCATCGTCGTTAGTAGCGGTAACTGATGCATTTTTATGTCTGTTGCTCCTTAAGTGTGCAGCATAGGTAGTCTTTTCCATTTCGAAATCGCATACTTTACACATAATTCGTGGTTGTTTCGTACAAGTCCCTTTAACAGCTGGCGGGCTGAACGTTTAAGGCTTAATGACATACCGTGCTGTTTTTCCTTGTGTCGCAGTAAGTTGTCCATTCTCGTAAAAGCGAAACCGCAAGACCCACAGTTTAAGTACTTTGCTGCGGGCGGATGTATAAGCAACCGTGGACGATGTTGCACCACGACATTTGTTCTGGTGCCGTTTGAGAGCATTTTCCAGGTATAGGAAGCACCGCAAGAGTTGCACTTAAAACGTTTGCAGATACCATTTTAGTACAAAACAAAATCCGCACTATAGCACTTTGGTTAAACTTGTAAGCGAACTAACTTATAACTAAAGAGTTTATTCTTGCGCACCTGCTTTATGTACCCTATAGAATGCAAACCGAAGGTTTCCGAAGACACCCGAACGAAGTTGAGGATTCAGCGAGGAACTAAATGACGTCATAATCCTCGCTACTCGTCCAATACATTTAGCGCCAATGCATACACCCGGTTCGCATCGTCGATGCTGCGAATACCGTTAGTAGAAGCATCGGAAACGTCTTCCATGTTATACGGATCGCGTGCATATTAAAAATCCAAAAGGGTGATAGCACACGCACACAAATTGTGTGCAAGTCGTGCTGTAGAAGATGCAGTGCTACTATAACCAAAAACTTAATAAAAACACTTTAAACCTTTGCTAAGGGAATACCAAACTTGTCTACAGAATACTTACTAATAAAGCAATTTAATTTTAAATAACTTCTACGTCATATTTTAGGAAATGGTGGGCTTAAATATTTTCTAAATGAATCACCGAGCGAAAGTATATGCTTAGCAGTATTAAAATTAACCATTAATTTCCCATTTTTACAACCGTGGTTAATTATAGATTAAAATTTAATTTGTGCACGTTCGAGCTTCTCGTAAACTAACATATTTTATAGCAACAATGCGCTGTATAATACATGCACACCCCTTCGCCGTGCTACTGCTATTCTTGTAATTGCTAGAAAAAGTCACTCTCCTTTTTACTGTTAGGACCGATGCAAAGCACCATTTTATACTTTCTATAGCACATCGCGCACTTTTTCGTCTGATGATTAAATTTTGCTTCTGTAGGCTTTTACACTTTCGCATAGCGGTCGGCCGCACGTAATGATTTCTAGAACCGGTAAGTACTGGATATCGTCCAAATAGAGAATTAGATGCTCGATGTCTGTCAATTTCCAATTCCCTCGTAAAAGGTAGAAAAAAACTCAGTCAATCATCCATTATACTTCGACCCGCTCCTGTTCTGATAATTTACAAACATTTTTCAAACGACAATGGGCCGAGAATTTTTAAACCTCCGAGGGATCTTTAAGTCGTGATCAATTACACATCCGAGCTACGCGTAAACTAACATATTTTGTAGCAACTGTATAATACATGCATACCCCTTCTCTGCACTACTGCTATTCTTGTACTTGCTTGAAAAAGTCAGTCGCCCTTTTTACGGGCAGGGCCGCTAAAAAGCACCATTCCATACTTTCTTTATAAGTGTAGCACATCGCGCACTTTTTGTCGGATAATTAAATTTTGTTTATGTAGGCCTTTACACTTTCGCTTATTTAAACATATAATACAATTGATTAACCACTTTCGATTATTCTAACGGAGACCACCATACATCCCGCCGCATCGTTCTTTTTGAATCCTATGGGCTTCCACGCACTAACACCTGACGTATCTTTCCTACTATTTCTTAAACAAAAACTACCGGTATCGATATTGTGGACGTAAACAAATGTTTGTGGATGTGTACGAGAGTATGTAACCATATACATTAACCAGTCTAAGCTATTTTATTTAGTCCACGAAAACTACTATTTTTCTAAACCAAAATTAATAATCGTCTTTATAGGTTCCACATTTCTACCGTTACCCAATGACTGGTGCTACGTACATGGAAACTTTAATTTCTTATTGGAGAGAATTCTTATTCTCCCGCGCACTGCTGCGTAATTGCATGCCTACCCCTTTTGGAGGTATATGCTCGTTATAGGTTGTAAGACCCTCGGTTTTACTTAACTACAATTCGTGAAACCCCTTTAATCTTTTTAATCGTATCTTTCTCGCCTACAATACAGTAGAACTTAACATTACTACCAACAAATTCTAATACTGGACCCCCATTAAATACGTCTTTAATTTTCCCCACAACTTTTTTTGTTGACAAGTGTTATATTGTATTTATTATACGCAGGGTAGTCACTCTTTTAAGATAAATATATTTTGCTAGGTATCAGCTAACATTAAATTTTTCTAGGGACCCCAAATCTGTAAATAGATTTTAAATAGGACCACCCCATACAAAGTTATGCGTTTTAAAGACTAATTTTTGCTCATCTTTATTTAACACCATTTTTAAAACCTTTTTCGCCACCCAAGACATATGCCTTAGCCAACCATCTCCCGAGGAATCTAAAACCGCCGTGTCCCGCGAATACCACGTGGAGATAACACGTATACTCTGTCAACCAGGATAGAAGCCGGAAGGATTTGGAAGGTGGGAGAAGAACTTAAAAATTATGAAATCTTAAAACTAATATATACAATAGATTTACAAAATCCATACAAATATAAACAACTATCTTATATCTTTACGCCCCCATGCATAGATTGTTGTACTATTAGGAATGATGTACCTTTTGTCATCTTCGCTCGATAAACTAATTTTATTAATAAACTGCGTATGCAAATCGTGTTTTTACTCCGGGTACATACGCAGGCAAGTACTCGATACCATCCAAATAAAGAATTGGATGCTTGGTGGCTGTTAACATCCGCTTCCGTCGTGTACGCCCAGACACATCCCAGCCCATGAGCACCCCTGCGCATGCACACCCCTGCCCATGCGCACCCCTGCGCGTACGCACCCCTGCCCATGCGCACCCCTCTCTGTGCGAGTGCTATTTCGGGGTAACGTTACAGCCTTTTTATAAATAAAGAACAATGTTATACACTATTATAAAATGTTTATTCTGACATTATACATAACAAATTTAAAAATATTTAATGCCAAACATGGAGTCATTTAAACTTAATTTTAATACAAAGTTATACACAGAAGACAGTCCTTTCTTTATGTTTGTTTGCAGTGGTTTTAATTTTATCTAATTTTATTCGCAGCTTAAAATTTAAATCGACACCCAAGCCTTCTATCTCCTTTTATAACCAATAGTTTGATACATAGAGACCGTCTAGGTTTTCGAATTGTAAAATGTACCGAAGTCTGCCTCTATATTTAAAGTATTTGATTCCATCGACAACCAGATCCATTCCTTCGTGTAATTCTTGCAGCTTGTGACAATCTTTTAATCGCAGCTTTCCCACTATATCCTGCATACGTATCTTGTTAGCTTGATCGACTTCTTCTTGTCGGTATTGGAGGAAATCCCTTTTCTCCCATACACTGTTGTGTAGTTGCATATCCACCACTTTTGGGAATATATGGTTGTTATGGGTTGTAAGACCCTCGGTTTTAAATGATCCGAAAGGTTTTTTACTAGGCAAATATACAATGTTTAGCGGAACCCCTTTGCGTGTGGTGTACGCTAAGGTTACTAAACCCGCATTCCTTAGTTCGTCTTTGTTATCTGCCATTTTGATAAATACGTTTTAGAATAACCATTTAAAAGTATACGGATTTAGTACCATCCTTTTCTGCAAGAACGCCTACATAACTAAAAGAGTCTTTCTTACTAACCGCAAATGCATACAGCTTGTACAACCCAGATGTATCTAAGTCAGTCCATCGGCACATAAAATAATCTTTTAATTCTTCCTCATTTTCTCTAATAAGATGTTCTTTGTCTAACGCATCTTTGTATTGATCGCGTATTGTCGCAGTGTTTTCCATGTAGTCCAATTTTCGCCTTTTGCATCCATTTCCTCTAATTCCAGTTGTCTTTTCCTTCCACTTACAGCGTATGGTATACATAATGGGGCAATTTGCTTTAGCGTAAACGGATAGAGTTTACTACCAATATTTACGCGTTGTCGTACAACCTCTGGACGAATGTTAGGCGTATCTATCAATCCCAATTCCGAAATTACTATTTCTTTTGGAATTGTAGAATATGGTGTTGCAGATTGTGTAAAATATGTACTACCTGCTTAATGTAGCACTTGTGTAAGATTTTTATTTTATCTTGGCTATCTTCCTCTACTATCTCCAAATAATTTATAGGTAAATAGTTAAAACTAAAAGCCGAAAGCACATACTTTATCAATTTTCCCTTTCCTCTAGTTTTTCGGACAATTTAATTTGCAAGCCCGTCAATTTCTTTGTATTGCCATTCCCCCAATACACGTACTGTAGCAGGTTATTATAGACTAAACAACAGCTATTTTGTAGCTTGTCCGATAGCTTACTCCACATTTTGGCAAGTGATACCGAGTACATTGGCGCCTTTAGGAAGTATAACTTACTATCTTCCAATAAGGTTAAACAGTCTTTTAAGGGTTTATACACTCGTTCCGCGCTGACATAGCTTCCAATTGCACAGGTGTATATTCTCGCTTCCAATCGCGTAATACCATGTTCTTTGACCAAAGTAGACGCAAATGTTTCCCTTAAACGTACATCTGGACAACGTAAAAAATCTAGTATTGATTGCCAAGTTGTTTATTAACACCAGGACTTGTTATCTGACACACAAATTTGTTGTATATCTTAATTCTTGCATTGGTTGTTAGCCATGTTAAACAATCAATCCCCGCAGTTTTATCGTTGTCAACTATAATATTACACTTTTCTTCGTATTCTCCTTATAGCAAAAGTTATGCTTTGTAGTTAAATAATTACACACCTCCATCTTGCTAAATATGCCCGCAAAATCTTGGGTTACATCCATGTCAAAAGATAGAAATAATCTTTTCGACTTCGTCTAATATATCTGGTAGTTCCTCCAATAAAGTTTCCAACTTAACATCTGCTAGTTCCACTTTGTATCGAACACATATAGGATTTTGGAATTTTTATTAATGCATTCGAGTTCTTCTTTTTCCGATAATTTCTTTTACTCTCTGGCACATCTTGTTAGTGCTTTCCAGAGAAAACGGAAGCTTAGCTTTAACACCATGCCTAGCGGAAACAAATCGGTTGAACTTTCTTCGTAGATAGCTGTTAAATGCACCACAAATTTCTTTTTAGGATAAACATCTTTTGTTTGCAGATGCTTGTTCGGTGTCAGAAAGGTCGCAAATTTTAACCAACATTATATTGTCACAAAATGGTTCTGTAATTGGTGTGTGTAGTCCAACAGTCAGCATCTGTTCGTCTTCGACATAACAAATATTACCAATATCTTTTACCAGATTATTGTTGCACATATTTTCTGTCAACAGCCATAATCCAAATCGCTCATTTGTCGGTTTCACTTTATTCCCAAGAAGTTGAGAAACGTTAATCACCTTGGAGACGCTCATGTTTACCGTTCTAGCTACTATCGAATACTAAATTGAATACGAAAAAAATTGTTCTCTTACGTATTCTACAGAGTGAGGACGTATATTGCCGAAGATAGTCGAATATGTTGTTATCCAACCTAAGCCGACAGGGATGCGCATCGACATATATCCGTATATATGTAGGATGTTAAGTTATGGTGAAATTGCCCCATAGGGTGAAATTACCCCCACATGACCACATGGCCATATGACCACATGACCATATGACCACATGGCCATATGACCACATGACCACATGACCATATGACCACATGACCATATGACCTAATTGCTTTTTAATGAGTTTTCTCATTAAAAACCCATTAGCACTAATTGCATTTTAATGAGTTTTTTCATTAAAAAACAAGTGTGGACCTAGGTTAGATAAAAGGAAAAATTAATAGGTTAGGTCAGCGCCGCGGCGCTGACCTAACCTATTAATTTTTCCTTTTATTTATCTCGCAGAGGGTATATGTGTTACTTTGCAGGGCGTGGTCCGATTTCAAATCTGTTTGCAGATTCGGGTTGTGCGTAAAATTGTAGACTAATTTAATGTATTGCATGTATAAAAAAATTTATAAGAACGCTCAAAGGTCGCTACAGGTAAGAAATCTTAAAATTAGGGTAGCTCCCTTGGGGATGATGCAATCTAAAAAATTCTTAGAGATTCGGGTAGCTGAGAAAATTCTAATATTAATTGATACCAAACAAGGTACATTTATCTCGTGGGTGGGAATGTGGAGAAAGATTTATCTCGCAGAGGGCATATGTGTAAAACGGTAAGGGGTGGTCCTATTTTAA
Organism: Platerodrilus igneus; assembly: GCA_036346225.1. Taxonomy (NCBI): domain Eukaryota; kingdom Metazoa; phylum Arthropoda; class Insecta; order Coleoptera; family Lycidae; genus Platerodrilus; species Platerodrilus igneus. The sequence goes on from JARFIW010001281.1 coordinate 252,282, forward strand.
ATCTGTTTAGAGATTCGGATTCTACATAAAATTCTAAGCTAATTTAATGTATCGCATGTATAAAAAAATGTTTAAGGACGGTCGGAAATCGCAACTGGTAAGAAATCTTAAAATCAGGGTAGCTCCCTGGAGGATGGTGCTATCTGAAAAATTCCTAGAAATTTGGGTAGCTGAGAAAAATTTAATATTAATTGATACCAAACAAGATAGGTTTATCTCGAAAGATGCAATGGCTAGACAAAGAAAACTATTTGGTTCAGAATGCTAGCGGTAAAAAAAATCTTAAAAATAGGTTTATCTCGTGTGTGGAAATGAGGATGCTCATTTATCTCGAAAGATGAAAAATTTAAGATATATTTATCTCGAAAGATGAAAAATGGTTAGTCGAAGAAAACTTTTTGGTCCAGATGTGTGAGGAAATGTGGGATTCTGGAGGAAATGTGGGTCTGATTACGCCCATAATGTACTACTCACGGGACCTATATTTTTTCTCTTATGCGAACGAGAGCGTATTTTTGTGAAAAATGCTCGTCTAATATTTTTCAAGCGGAACGTGTCGGGATTTGAACCCGTGACCTTGGGCATAGTAGTCAGACGTATACCAACTACGCCACGGAGTCGTCTGCTGAGGTACACCGTTAAAAATTATATTTCGATAAAATGCTGAAAATCTCGATTGCACTAACAAAAACTTTGCCGACTAACTCAGTGGGAGGGGTAGTGTAACTGTTTGAAGAAAGTTTGAGAATGCTATCGCGGATGAAATATGTCTTGATCGGGAAATATCTAGAACGCCGCCTAATCTCGCCCGGTTGCAAGAAAAAAGTCCTAGAAAGAATAACAACAATGGCAAAATTTAAGATCAGGAGAATGATTCTGGTTTCAAAATGTAAATGAAAAATCGTTAAACACAATATTACTTAAACATAAAACAAACCTTTACCATGCGAACACATAGAACCGAAAGGTAACTCACACTACTCTAGAATGTACACCAGATCTTGAAACTTCAAAGATGTTGTGGGATTTCAGTAAAAATTCAAAAGACTTTAAGGGATTTCAGTAAGAATTTAGAAGACTTCTGGGGATTTCAGTAAGAATTCAAAAGACGTCAAGGGATTTCAGTAAGAATTCAAAAGACTTCAAGGGATTTTAGTAAAACTTCTGGGGATTTCAATAAGATTTTCTAGTGATTTATGTAGGACTTTAGAGAATTTAAAGGTTTGAGTGAAATTTTTTGAGTGTTTAAAAGATACTTCAATTTAGACTTCAAAAGAAGTCACAGATTTCATCCAGTATTGAATAAAATTTAAAGAATACGGGAGATTTTAAATTTTAACTGAAAGCAAGTGTTTTTTGATAACTAACAAGCAATATATATCTAATCAAATCTAATTTCATATTTCCATAAAACAATTCCACGTATATGTGTATATAAAATACCTGTCTATTTTGAGGTGTTTTATTTCTTTGTATTTTTTGTAAATATTCTGTTTGTCTGCTCGAGCTAGAATTACTTCCCAACAATGCAATAAGTCCATAGAATATAAATTCTACATTAACTACATTAACATTTTTCTTAGGCCACTCGTATTGTTCTAAATTTTGTTATAAAAACTTCATTTCATATTTTTCTACAGAAATTTAATATAAACACCTTCCTGTATCGTCATAATAGACAGCATGATACTACTCTTCAGTGATAGCAATTTTGTTAGATCTTTTTCAGTTGGCCTAACCCGTATTAGCCTGTCTGCGCTGAGTCTTTTTTCCATTTACTCCATATATCCACTTACCCTGGGGTACCTTAACATTTTGGCACGACTCCTGTTCAATTTCCCGAACAACTCAAATGTTTTCTTTTAAACTATCAATCAATCGTCAGTGAAGTATTTCGTATATGTAGATTTCTAGAAGCTCCTAGGAAAAAAATCATAACGAAATGATATTGTTGATCTTTCAGGCCAATTTATGTCTGTACTGCAAGAGGTGATACGATTAGAAAAACATGTTTTAAATAAATCTCTCGTTTCTTACGCTGAAATGCAAATAACCCGTTTTGTTGGAAAACGTCATCAAGATCCATATTCCCCAGGTGAAGCCATAGAAAGTTGAATACTATAATGCGATAACGTCCAGCCTTGACGCGGTTAGATACAGCACACTATAGAGTTATACGGGTTGTAGAAAGTGATTGCTCATGGAGCTTTTGAGGATTTTTCAATCCTTGAAATACTACAATTTTGGCTACTTGCATATCGTGCAAAATGGTACGTTCCATTCCGTAGTTTGAATATTTTCTGCATTTTACACTCTATACCCTATTTTAATAAGTATTTGCTTGTACGTTTGTAAGATTGCTGAATTATAGGAGCCGCCTATAATACGTTAGTATTCGATATTTATTGTTGTTACATAACTTAGTTTAGATAAAGCCGCTGTGTTATCTGTGGATGCTTAAAATACGCTTAAAGTTGTTGCTATTTTATAATGGATTTTCTGTAAGTATCCTTTGGCAAACAATTTTATAATACATTCGTTGAACTGGCTCTGTATATCTTCAGTGTTGGTTTACGTGAGATCCTTTGTGATAAATATTATAATTACAACCAAGAGGTTACAAAGCTTTATGGTGAGAAATTGCTCTCTTTTTATGTGACTGGTAGGTACTTGAAGGGTGATGTTTTTAATAGAAACTTTAATGTTTTCAGCCAGGATTTCTAACTCATATTCTGAGATTCTTTGAACCAATGCTTACTTGGTCTTACAATGGAAATATACATTGTCGTTACCTTACATTTTGTCTAGCTGTCGTTTATACGTGGATTAAGTTGTGAAGAGATAAGTACACTGCAGTTATTAAAAATCCTTAAAATCCTACGTGAGGGAATGTCATCAGAGTTGAAAGGTATCCATAGAATTGCTTAACTAATCGTACTCCTTATTGATGCAACGACTATTCATGATTAGCTAACCGAATCAGAACCGAAGGATTCGTCCAGTCTCATCCTAATAAAGGTTGACGCATTAGACTTGACGTTAGAGATGAAAAAGAAGCTGACATTCTTGCATCGGCATGATTCCTTGAGGCGCCGGGAAATAGTTCCTGGCGTCAGTGATACTAGTATCCAGCGAATATTCAGTTAACACATATTCACCCTTACCGAATCCCCCTTCGTCAAGATTTAACTTATGCTGATTTACAACGTCGGCTAACATTTTGCTATTGGACAAGAGTACAACCACGTACTTTCCACCAAAATATTTTATTTTCTGACGAATGTACATTCAAAACCGATGGTAGCGTCAATACATAGAACTGTCGTTATTGGTCGTTCAAAATCCCCTTGGTTGAGAGAAACTGATCACCAGCATATTTGGAAAGTAAATGTTTGGTACGGCATTAGTGTAAATCAAGCCGTAGGTCCTGTTTTCTCTGATGAAAATCTAAACGGCGCCGAGTATGCAGCTTTCATAGAGACAAAACTTCCTCCTTTACTAGAAAATGTACTTCTACGATTGCGCCAGGATATGTGGTTCCAACAAGATTGATACCCGTCACATACAACCAGAGTTGCTCGTACAGTAATAAATAATGTGTTTCGCAATAAGAGGATAGGCAAAGCTGGTCCAATTGATTTTTCGCCTCGATCACCGGATCCACTGTCTTGGATTATTATTTATGAGGAAGGGTAAAAGTATACCGTGATCGCCCTACTACAAAAACTGACGTGATTACCAGAAAAACATTAGCAATTCAATCTTTAAGTAGCGATGAAATTCTTTGAGCAGTCAATTTTTTTTAAAACAGAGTAAACGTTTGTAATTGAAAATAATCGTGCTAATTTTTAACACTACTTTACTTGAATACATAGACACACGTATACACGCATGCACGCACGCACACACGCACGCATGCAAGCGGGCACCCACATGCGAGGCAAGGGGATTACTTACGTTAAACTAGCACTTCAAAGGGAACAAAATTATACCAGGTTTGGAGCTTCATATCTCAAAAAGTACTCAATAAAAAATATTTTGTTTTAGTGTTTTGAAAAGCTCTCGAGATAAGCAACAAGACGTGTAACGAAAAATAGTAGGTTCTATTTAAGAAATTAAACATAACCTTCATGTAACGATCAAGTAATTTTTTAAGGTCAAACTAATGATACTATCTAAAGCTCCCTCGAAGTCCTACAACTTTTCTTTAAAACATTTTCCTCTAAAATGTTCTATTTGCAAACGAAAAGGGGTGTACGGGTGGTCTGAATCACCCTGTATACATATATTCATGTGATCTATGGCTGATCTAAATTAAGAGTATTGCCCTAATTACTTTGCTATTTCAGTTTAAATAAAACATCGAGAATCAGATATCAAACTTACAATGATACCAAGTATTTTTTTACATACAATCTTTCAATTAACAATTCCCCACAACCACATACAGTTTTTCTTTAACAAAGAACATCTTACACGTAACTTTACAAAAATTACTTTCGCACAAACATTAAAATCCAAAGATGGTCTAATATTGTCACAATATCTTAAGACTAAGATAAAAAATGTTATAACTACACTAAAATAGAAAAACGATCCGGCTCTCTCTCTCTAGCTAGGAGTTTCATTTACAGATCCTTCCCTATTTAAATCGTACTACGTGCAAACTTTTAGAAATTAAGATGGATAATTTTAGTAACCACTTTTAAATCGGATTCAAACGTAGCTGATCAGTTATTTTCAATAAACCTTATTATAATGACTCAACTTACCGAAGTTAGACCAACCTAAATTTAAATTACTCTCTTGCACAGAAAGCTTGACACAACAAAATCTTACGTAATGTGACCTATCTAAATTACAAAAAAATGAAATTTTTGTTTTACCGTTAACTTATGTTGGTTGTCCTTTTCTCCGTATTGTAAATTTGCATCCATGTTTAAAATCATTACATGAAATAAAACTTTATATATGATTTCCAAATTTATATACCAATTTAAAATTAATCTACATCAAATGCAATTTAAATTCATATACTATATATTTTCATTCAAAGTGAAAATCCATCTTGCCGTAATTTATCATTGTGTACTTATTTAAAAATCAGTTTACTTCAAATCTTACTTCTTCAAAGTAGCTATAAGTTTTAAAGCCATTTATTTATCACGCTTTAAAACAAGTATTTAACACTAGTCAATAACCCCACTTGTTATGAGCTACTGACTGACTTTTTCAAGGAGTATTAAAACACAACTTAACCACATTCTGTAATTGGTTATTTAGTATAAAGTGCTTCTGCGTGATACATATAGAAACATTTGGCAATCTCTAGGGCGTAGTTTTTACCTTCTCGTTCATGTGATTGACGCAATTCTACAGAAAGTAGTATTTTACTACTGGTGGCTATCATTATTTAATACATTTTATACTCGTTATTTGTTATTATTAAGAGTAACGGCTGTCATTCGCTGATTTTTATGACCGCTATCTCTTGATTTATCACTTGGCTAGTGGTTGAATAAATTTTTCTCAAAGAATTTTAATGAAATACGCTTGTTTATTTAAAATACACGTTTCTCGTCAAAAACACGAATGCTGCTTTGCGTTATTATAGACACTTTTTAATACTTTTAATTTTGTTATGAAATTAAATGCTTGCAACCTGTAATTCCTTTGAAACGCGTTTAAGTACATCTTTATAATTGCTCCCATCGAGAACTATTTTCTGATGAGGTTTTTACGTTTTTAAATCCCAGAATGTACTCTATTTTTATTTTAAAGATATAATTAGGTTACGTAATGTGGATAAAGCTTGTAACTCACAGGGTGTATGTGTTTATAGTATAATATACTGAGCGTTCTTCAAATTCTCTACTATGAAATTGAGTATTTTCAAAAATTTATTTATTTTTTTTAGTTTCGGGACATTGTATGTTTGCTAAGTGACTTTCTACATGACCCGTTGCCGCATCAATATATATATATATATATATATATATATATATATATATATATATATTGCTGTGAATATAATCGGATTAAGCCGCCCTTGATCAATATAAGGATGCAATGGACGCTTGTTTAATAGAAAATGTGAATTCTTACCTTACCGTGTTCGTTTTCTCTTTTGGCTAGCTAATGGGCAAATATGTTGCGGATTTTATGAAATTGAAATGAAACAATGAAATCTCAAGAACAATCCTCTACACATTCAAAAACATGTTTTTTCTACCCACATACATGTGATCTACTTACACACACAGCTATAAATGACGCTTCCAAATACAGTTTCCAGCATAAGTTTAGAAATAAACAGTATTTAATTACTACTTACGTATTAATACAAACTTCTCCCTATGCTCATTAATTATTAGAAGACACCAAAATCTTTTATGTGTAAGTCAAAAAAATTTTGTTAAGATTTTTCTGGATAATTTCAATATTCTTTTTTTATCCCGCCTCGATGTAGTTAATCAACGACGTTAGGCAGACATTTTTGTAAGGATCAAAGTGCTTCAAGCTCTAACCTCAAAATTTTACTTGCTCTTTGGGTTATCAAGTTCTTGCTAGTATCCTTATCTTTATCACTATCTACAAATCGTCTCTATTATAGTTAACTGCATCGAGAAATTCCTGGTTCCATTTTAGATTTCTATTTTTAATCAATCTTTCTACGTAGATATCAGTTTACAAAGTAAATTTATTTTTAGTAGATTAAAATTAGCGTGTGCCCGTGCACCAAGGTTATTTACTTTGGAGCAATAATTTTTTTTTCTACTTCCCCAAAATAATTATCTATCAAGGATCAAATGTCTCATAATTTATGTTAAAAACCACAACCATATCTTTTGAATACCCCGAAAATGAATGATCCCTCTTCATTTAAATTTCATCCTTATATAATAAATTTCTAAATCCATTATTTTTCGATTACATTCTAGAACTATGACACATCCGCATGATGTGTAAGATTATACCGCAATTTTGCGTCCTTATCTCTTTAACGAGCTGTTAGTTTTAAAATTTATAGCGATCATAGTAGTTGTTAGCTCTTTCCTACGAACTTCTGTAATGTAAAGCTATTAAAACTCGGTATCTTATTTTATGTTATTGTCGGCTCGGTATTATTATGTTCCGCGAATTGGGTCGTTTATTCAATCAAAATAATTAGCTTTCCTTTGCTTATTTACAAATGATTTATGACTTCCAGAAGATTCTCGATATGTGGCAGTATTTTTGTATTAAATAACGTAAATATAATTTATTCCACAACAGTCCCTAAATTGACTTCTTATGAAAAAAAATACTTTGCATCGATACTCGCAATTATGTTATAACGTAAATAAACAATGTTTATCGACTGATGCTTCTATAGATTGAATTTACATTTTAGCAAAGTACGGATTTTATATTTTCGCATATCATAAAGACGATAGTATTTGTAAAATGAATAAGACTTGTTTTTCGGTCAACATAACAGCAGTAAAATTTGTTTTAGAATTATCTAGAGAATTATTATTTACACACGGATTAATCACTAAAGGCTTGATTTTCACGGATTTTAAAGTTGGGTTTTGTTCTTAAATAGTGTGTTTCAACGCTATATGTACTTAAAGCGTTTTTTTACATGTGAATACGCATATTTTGTTAAAGGAATTTTATGAGAATACTATACAGGGTAAAATTTATATATTGGAAAATTTATTTTTCGGGTCCGTTTTCTTACTACCGCGGTGCCCAATGACCTCTTGAGATCTGATTATCACATCAATATGTATATATGTATATTGTTGTGATAAGGAGTTGTTTAGGGGTGTATTGAGTAGTAAGGGGTCGCGTAGTAACTGTAAATAGCAATGGGAATCTGAAAACTGCAATATTTAGCTGGAAAATATATAATTCGAACATTATATAAATAGAAAACATTTAATACCCTGTATATGGACCGTAATTAACTTTAATCAATGCCAGCACGCATATCTTCCAATAATAGAACGCGTATTCAGCAGAGAAATAATCATACATGTAATTAAAATACGTCAAGAAGCGTTCAATAATAGATACGCATAAGATACGATAAAACCTAATAAATTTTTATGCAATTACGCTTGTAAGAAAGAAGGAACAATAAGCGCTTTGATAAGAAACGCACTTTCAAAGATTAGTTTTAAATAGATACATAAACGAAAACAGCACTCATGTTACATCATTTATTTTGTACAATACTCCAAAAGCTCTATCTACACAAAACAACAGGCGTAAGCTAAAAGTCCAACAACGATAACAATAACAAGGCGATCAAAGATCGTAAAACAATAGTAAATAATAGCATGACACGGAACTTGAAAATAGTTTCGTTAGAAATCAGCTTGAAAATACTATGAATGTCCAAAACAAATATGGTTGGTTGCAACACTTTGTAAGGCTGTTTAAAAAACCAATCCAAATGCAGATAGCAAAAGCTATATAACACCTAGAGTTCATAAGAAAGGGTCAGTCTCAATTTGAAGCACGTCGAACCTGCAATACTCAAATCAAATATTTACGCGTCAAATAAATAAATTTTATATTATAGTAAAAAATAGTGTTGTGTAAGAATAATAGTTGATGACGAATTGCGTTAAAAATATATGAAAAAGTTTTTGCCGTTTTTGCAGAAAACGTGAATAGGAATTGGTTGATTAATTTAAATTAAATGTTTATAATGATATAAGGCTTCTAATCCAATTCTAATTCATGATACTAAGGTGTATATAAGAAATCCACTTCTAATTCATGATACTAAAGTGTATATAAGAAATCCACTTCTAGTTCATGATTCTAATTCTGGTATTCAGGAATTCTAATTTACGACGATAAGTGGAATAATTCTAATTCATAAGACTAAGAAACCTACGAATTCCAAGTGGTATTTAAGTGAAGAGGTTCAAGACGTTTCCATAAAAATATAGAATAAAAGCACGAGGTGAATTTTGGAAACAAGGGGTAATCGTATTGAATTATTGGTTCAAACGTACGTGAAGGAGTACAAAGCAGAGCATTGGTTTTCGATTGAAGATAATAAGAGGGTGTTGATCCACAACACGCAACAACTCATCAGAAAATCACAGGTCAGGGATAACTAGTTTTAAAGAATCTTTTCAAATTTAAATTTTAAACACAGAATATATGAATTTTCTCTCAAGCTAGTAAGGAGTCAACAAGAATATTGAATACGTTGAAATTTACGTGATAATCATAAAAGGGTCTTAAACGTTCCAGATTTTTTTTGTAAAAAGTGTCGTTTTTGGTGACTTTAAATTAATTTAAAAAGATATAGTTTTTGGGATAAATGATCTATATAATATTTATTGATTGAAAGGTGTATATCAAGGATTACAAAAATTGGGAAGTGTAAATATTATTTCCTTTTATTATACGAATGTTGATTGACTTCGTTTTATCAATTCAAACAGGTAAGAGTTACAGGGGTAAATTAAATGGATCATCGTAACGTTATGCACTCTGTGTAAATTTAACTGGGCTAGCCGTGGCATAATTAAATTAGAAGATTAGAATAAAACACAGATGGATGGCGTTCAGCTGGACGTTTATTACATCGCCGTGCGGCGTTATCATCTGACGCAACAACGTGAGGCGAAAAATACATAGAATATACAGGTTGCCCACAATCTATCTCCGTATATGGGTAACTTTTTTATTATAGAAGATACAATGTTGGTTAAATTAGCAAAGTTGAAGAGAAATTTACGAGTAGTATGATGCTTTTTTGAAAACTCACCTAGATGCTCAACTTTTTTAGATATTTGAAAAAAACTGAAATTTGCAATTTTCTTCAAACGCTAATAACTTTTTAACGGTTTAACCTATAGAGAAAATAAAAACTGCTTGTAAGGAAACTTTTTACGTAGAATTCAATAGCGTATATGACAATTTTAATTGGAAATGGGTTTTCAAGCTACAAACATAACCTCACTTTTTTTAAATGGAAACCATAGTTCAATATAACCCAAATGGAAAGGTTTTTCTTTTCTGATTACCCTGATGTAAGGGTTGATGTACTTATTTTCAGTAGTTTCTTCATAATAAAGAAAAAACGATTTATTTCTTTGCGTGCATCAAGGAGTCCATGGATACATATTTTAAATAAACAAAAAACAACTGGTATTTGTCAGATATTATTAGTTAAAGTGTTTATTTGCTCTGGGTTGCAAATTTTGTGTAGAAGACTTTTAAATTTATTTGATTATAATAGAGAATGTATACAAACGACGAAAAAATGACATGCTCTTTTGTTACTATGCCTGTAACAGAAATTGTGATGCTGCTGGTGATATGTATTATGAAAGATATTTGGAAAGAAGGCAGCCAGATAAACGATTGTTTTCTAAATTAGAAAACAATTTAAAAGGTTTGGTGCTTTTACAAAACCCAGTACTGATAAAAGAAAATTCAAAACTGATGATGAAGAACGTGTGTTAGCCTACATAAATTTTAAGCCAACAGCGTCCACCCGAGAAACTGCAATTGAGTGCGCTACTTCTAAAGAAAAAGCTCGCCTAATTTTAAAACAAAACCGCTACAAACCATACAAAACCCATGTTAGCAATACACTGTATCATGGGGATTGTGAGAGAAGACAACAGTTTTGTTGGTGGTTTCTTAATGAAACAAATAATAATCCTGGTTTTAGTCACACTATTATATTTACCGACCAAGCAAAATTTACTAACAAAGGCATGTTTAACAGAAAAAATACAGTCTACTGGAGTCAGGAAAATCCCCATTTAACAGAAGAAAGGCGGGATCAATATCAATTTTCGATAAATGTGTGGTGTGCCATTTTTGGTAATAAAATACTTGGGCCTTTCTTCTATAATTATAATTTAAATGGTGTACACTATTTGAATTTTCTACAAAACGAATTGCAAGAAATGCTAGATAATTTGCCACTTCATTTACTGCAAAACTTAAAATATTTTCAGCATGACGGTGCACCTGCTCACAATGCTCAAGCCGTTTCTGAATATCTTGGTAATAGTTTTCCAAATTGGATTGGCAATGCAGGTCCTGTTCCATAGCCGACAAGGTCACCAGAACTATCGCCACTGGATTTTTTTCTTTGGGGTACTGTAAAGGATGTAGTGTATGCTAAAAAATCCAATAACATTGAGCAACTCAAAGATAGTATTACAGCAGCTATTACAAGTATAAAACCACAAACGTTAAATAAGGTGCACCAAAACCTAATTAAAAGGTGCGAAATGTGTTTGCAAGCTAATGGAGGTCATTTTGAGCATATGTTAATGTAGGAGTGGGCATATTCGCATTAATTAATTTTTGTTTCCTTTGATTAAGTTATTTGTATTGTATGGATAGTTTATTTTTAAGTATTTTATTTTTCTTAGTTTATAATAAATTTAGTTACAATAAACTTGTGTTTCCATTATTGATTTTACACATTTTGTTTGTTTGTAATATGCATCCATGGACTCCTTGATGTCCGCAAATAAATAAATCGTTTTTCTTTATTATGAAGAAACTACTGAAAATAAGTACATCAACCCTTACATCAGGGTAATCAGAAAAGAAAACCTTTCCATTTGGGTTATATTGAACTATGGTTTCCATTTAAAAAGTGAGGTTATGTTTGTAGCTTGAAAACCCATTTCCAATTAAAATTGTCATATACGCTATTGAATTCTACGTAAAAGTTACCTTACAAGCAGTTTTATTTTCTCTATAGGTTAAACCGTTAAAAGTTATTAGCGTTTGAAGAAAATGGCAAATTTCAGTTTTTTAAATATCTAAAAAGTTGAACATCTAGGTGAGTTTTCAAAAAAGCATCATACTACTCGTAAATTTCTCTTCAACTTTGCTAATTTAACCAATATTGTATCTTCTATAATAAAAAAGTTACCCATATACGGAGATAGATTGTGGGCACCCTGTATATATATATATATATATATATATATATATATATATATAAAATTTACTTTAAACAATGAATGCTAGTATGTTTAAAAAAGAAAATTGTATACTTTAATACTTACTTTGGAAGGCAACTATGATGTACACAACTTTAGATTTACCTCGTAATAATAACGCAGAATACTACATGTATTTTATCTATTTATTACTGAAGGTATTGCATTCAACACTGAACTTTATCATTTTTATTTATAGAGGAGCCAAAAGACAACATAAAACTAGTATCGACAATATTCTGTGGTTGCTCCGGTTGTGCAAGTAGTCGATTTTTTTAGTTTCACTTTTTTATTTTGATTATTAAGCTGGCCGCCATCTCGCGTAGGTTTTTTCAAGGTCACTCGCCTTCTGATAATAGTACTACTATACCAGAATCGTAAGGATTTCCATATGACGTAATTATTACAAGGAAAGAGGAAATTTTACAGCAAAAATGGAAATCTTTGCAATCGTTCAAAAAATGGCAAAACATGAATAAATTTGACACCAAGGTTGTTCAGAAATATCTTCTGCAACGCGAATTGTACTTAAACGTGGTTTCTTACATAAAGTGCCATTAAGGAATAGCGTACTTTATAGAAATCGCCAAAAAAACTATGTACAATTCTAATAAGAGCATTTTCGAAATTTTATTTGTTTTATTTTTAGGTCAAATGATTGAAAATTCTTTGTGAAACGTCTTGGCGTGTTGTATCTCATATAATTAATTTTTTTATTGTCTGGATGTCAAACCAGCTTTTTGATATAATTACGTCCCACAAAGTAACTCAATCAGATCTAATATACCCGCTTCCAATATACGATGCGTGCATCACGTTATATATTTCGGTACTAATAAGACCATTTAGTATCTTGGATTTTATGACTATATTTGAATAGCTACACGAACTTCTAAATTATCCAATTTTTCATGTAGATTTTTTTTCTCTGTTGAGATACGTTATTATACCTTATTCAGAGCGTTATACTCCTTTTTGGACTGAGCTATAATCAGTCGTTTATTATATAATTAAATTATAAATTACCTAATTACCGTATAGCAAATTAACGTTCAGCAATTCCTTGAAAATTTGCTCTTGTGTCCTAAAAAGGATACGTTTCTTGTTAGATGACAGTTATTAAATTCATATACCTATTGAATACAAGGGTGCCTTTTATATTTCAGGAATTGAGATAAAAAATAATTATTTATAAAAAAAGAAGCTTTATTGCTTTTCAAACTCTTCTCCATGAAGATCAATACACTGTTACATGCGTTTGAATCAATTTTCGAAGCACTTTTTCCACTCCGATTGAACCGTCTCCAAAATATTCATTTTGAACACATTCACCGCTTCTTGATGTGTCAAAAAACGTTCCTTTTGCAATTTATTTTTATATGCGGGATAAAAAGAAGTCATTGGTTGGTAAGTCAGGACTATATGACGGATGACCTATCAAATCGGCGTTTTGAATGCTTAAAAGTTAGAGCTGAGTTAGAGATGGTGATGGAAAATAATTCGTGTTAAGGTCTGGTTTCTTCGAACTTTCGGTCGCGGAGAGCGGACAGTCTGTCGTTGATCAATGTAGTAAGCGTAAGACTACGGATCCTAAGGTCCTGGGTTCGAATCTCGACACGGCCGACTGCTTGAAAAATGGCAGGTGAGCATTTTTCACAAAAATTACGCCCTCGTTCGGATGAGAGGTTAAATGGAAGTCCCGTGTGTGAGTGTTGTCACGTACGTTAAAGATCCCTACCTTGCCTGGAACGGCAAGGGTTCGGAAAAATTCTAAATTTACAGGCAACAAAAAACTCGCCTCCTGGCCAATGTAGTACTTTCGGGTGCAGCATTGGAAAATCACATGCAAGGGCAGTCTGTCGCGCGGCTCCGTGGCGTAGTTGGTTTGCGTGTGACTACTACGTCCAAGGTCCCGGGTTCGAATCCTGACACGGTCCGCTTGAAAAATGTTAGGCGAACATTTTTCACAAAAATACGCCCTTCTTCGGATCAGAGGTAAAATGGAGGTTCCGTGTGAGTGTTGTCACGCGCGTTAAAGATCCCTAGCTTGGAACAGCAAGGGTTCGGCAAGATTTAAAATTTTTCAAAAAAAATATCGCTTCTTGCCCATGTAGTACCTTCGGGAGGAGCATTGGAAAATCGCATGTAGGGGCAGTCTGTCGATCTTTGCAGTAGAAATTTCTTTCGTTCCTTTTGCTGAATTTAGCTCCTTTTAAAGATTTCGGAGCCTTATACAGTGTCTTACATGTTCAAGAAGTATGTCATCTGTAGAATGTTGGTGCAAGGCTTTTGGATGGCCTCCACATTGACATGACGCTTTTATTTCATCCGCAATTGCATTTTTTCAAATAGGTGGAAATCACATTTTTAATGACATTTTTAGTTATTACAAATTTTGTTTGCCCAACATGTTGATCGACGCATTGATTTTATCCAATGTCAAAGGTTTGATTTAAATTTTAACTAATCTTCATTACTTGCTTAGTTTTGTGTATTTTTTTACATTTAATCAAGGTTTAAATAGCCGTAAAACGTATAGAAAAGACTTTTATTTATGGGCCATACAATCTGCCTGTTAGGGACGGTTCAAGAATTTAATGAAAGACATTTAGGTCGGACATATGTCGAACATATGTATCTCTGGAAATTGGTTGTTAAATTTTAGAAAACTTCATCTGTTTGTAATAAACAGTTCTTAACGAATTGAAATTATAGGTTAGTTGTCATGAATCCTCCAACGTCGATTTGTAAAGGAGTTAAAAAATCGGACTATCGAGATATTCAGTAAGAAAATCATCAAAACTTCACAATTTTGGCCCATACAAAATTCAAATTACGCAAAGTAGATAAGCTATGTTCGTACGAGCCCAAAAAACCGGCTTTCTTATGAGATTTAACATGGGAAATTGTAAGGTCTAAAAAGACCATGTTTGGTAGATACAAAGGTCATTCACCCTACCATTGACCTGTCACATGCAGACCTCCACCTATGATACCATAAGAGGGAGGTAGTCGAAGCTAGACCACCACCACCACACACACCACCACCACACACACCACCACCACCACCACCACCACACTTGCAAAAAATTCGCACATTTGGTAACAAAAATCTGCACAATTGTTTTCTTCAACTAAACAATTTTTAGCTCCAGGCATGGATAATTTAATTAAATTCTAATTTGCCTTTATCTTGCAGTATACCCTTCCACATATTAGCAAATATTCGCACATCTAGTAACAGTATCAAATAACATTGTTATCTTAAATCTGCACAATAGTTTTCTTCAACTAAGCATTTTTTAGCTCCAAGCATGGATCCTGCTCTCGACACCCCGATCTGGACCGTCACAACACTCATCACCACCACCAAAACCACTACCATCACCACCACTACAACCACCACCACCACCGTCATCACCACCACCACAACCAACACCACCACCATACATGCAAAAAACATATTTGCACATCTTGTAACAGTATTAAATAACATTGTCATCTTAAATCTTCACATTAGTTTTCTTCAATCATTTTTTAGCTTCCGGCATGAATCCTGCTCTCGACACTCTGATCTGAGCCGTCAGGCCCCGGCACCCTTCCACAGGACCACCGGATCTGCAAATTCTTCCGCTAATTTGTGGTAATATTTGTATAAATCTACTAGATTAATCCATTAAACCTAATGCAATCGTTTACAAATTAAATTCTTATTTGTCTCGATCTCATAAGTGGAATGACAACTTGAACGGAACTTCTCAAATACCTCTGCCAACAACAATACATCAGTTTTCAGAATACAAATCAGAATATTGACCCAAGTTTTGAATATTAAATGTTGTTCATGCTTTCTGTGCATGCTCATATTGTTTTTTGGAGATTGTCCTATCCTCCAATGTGTTAAAAAATTGCTGCTGACTAGGTAAACAAATATAATCAAACTTTGAAAAATTATCGATCCGAGTCAATAGTTGACACTGTTCTTCATTTAAATATGCAAATTGACTTTTCAACAGCGGATAATCAGTTATATATGAAGCAAGTGTGTCTAAAGATAAACCCATAAAGCAAAAACTGTCAATAAGTCGAAAGTCAGCAAAATTCTCAGGAATATATTTAGTGAAAGAAATATATTTTTCTTTAGTTACTGGAAGTACATCTATACGACCATCTAGATTAACCGCAATGTCTATAATTATAAAATGACAATCATAATCACTTAGGTTGTGAAAAACGATGGGAATTGTTCGAGAGTCTTGATGATTTATATTACAACCGAAATGTGCAGACCCTCTATAGTTATTGTTAGGTGGAAAATGATTATGATCGTGAACCTTCATGTTATCTACAGTAAATGGTTTATCACAGATATAACAATGTGTCGAGGCCAAGAAAACAGCTTCCTGTTGCCGTGTTAAAGGGGTTATATCATATGGACACATAAACACGTTCGCAACATTTTTCGTAAACTGTTGAAGCTTATCAGCAAACCACTTTATACAATCCTCCCACTGTGTGATCGTTAGAATGATAATGAGTCATCGTATTGGTACTTTACATAGTACCCAACACTGGATGACACATGTTCTTGATACTTTTTAGCATCTCCAATAGGTTTTAGAAGGCACTCTAATCTGCGTATATAGTAAACGGAACCATAATTTTGTCTTTAAAATGTTTGAAACGTATGATTTTATCATTTTCTGTAGGCAATCGAAGTACCCCCAATTGTTTTATTTTACAATCTTCAACATGTTTATCTAATTTTAAATGAGTGATAAAGTATTGAAGGCAGCGATCACAAAATGTTTCTTCGTATGATTAGAATTAAGTTGTGATAAAACTTATCGACTCATGTCCTTAATCCAAACATAATGAGGGTTAAAAGGTTCAATGGTATCGTTTTTATAGGTTTCCAAATCTTCATCACAGTACTGGTTATGAATCATCGAGAGATTAACATGTTTATCTTTTCTATTATCCGATATGAATAAAAGAACGATTGAAAATTTACGTTTGTTTAGTTTAAGGATATAAACATTAACGGATATTTCATTCTGAGATTCAAAATTTGCAAGTTGGTTTATAGTCATCGGAAACTGGATTCCTTTTAGATTTATCACAGATGAATAATAAAGGTTAGATGAGATACGATTAGTATTATGCTGTGCAGGATACAAAGCAGATACTATAGACCATGCAAAACACACCTGGTCATTATTCCTTACATTAATACATGCCTGTTTACATTCTATTTGAGGTGGCAACTCTATGAATGATGATCCCCGCATGGGGTTAAACTTATTTATATTTACACCTAAATTATAAATATTAATCAATGTCCAGCCGCTGTTGCGTTCTTGAAAATCTTCTAATTCAGATGTTATTGGTTTCGTGACTTTGTATCAAATCAGTTGTTTAGATCGGTGTTCTTGAATATTGGAACGTTTGACGTCGTGAAGTACTTATTTTCTTGCATAATTTTGGAACCAGCCGTAATGTCAAATTCACCGCAAAAGACGGTATTAACTTTAACAGCTTTATTGTTCTTTAGTGTATCATTAAGTCTTTTTTTTAAAACACTCTTAGTCTGTTAGAAAGGTCTTCACATCCTTGTATTTGAGATTACTAATTACGCCAGTATGAATACGTCCTTTGAAACCCCTAAATAGTGAACTGGAGTCATCTAATACATGCAAGTTATTAAACAGACTAAATGATAATTAATTAAAAAACAAATGCACCACCTGTTTTCTTTTCTTTTTCAAATTTTTCCATAACACTTTGGCAACCCAACGCCCCCCCCCCCTAATCTTAATAACTAATTGCATCCAAACGTAGTTTTCCATTATAATTTTTGTAGAACACCTTACCGGCCAACATGTATTTCCTTTCTTTTTACAAATTTTTCTGCAGTATCTCCGGCGCACCGATGTTTGTTTTCTTTCTTTTTAAATTTTTTTACAGTAACCTTTGGCAACTAACCTGTCAAACTGTCTTGCTTTTTTTTCTTTTTACATATTTTTTGTACGAAAACATTGGCACTCGACACTTTTTCTTAATTCAACTTGCATTAAACTTGCAATTCTTGTATTGCAAGACCTCGCTTGTTCCTAGCGTGGATTTTCTTTTCTTTTATACATTTTCAACAACACATTAAAACTTTAACGCCCAACCGATGATTTTTACTTTTTATAAATTTTTCTCTAGAACACACATTCTTTTCATTTTTAATTTTTTTCTGCAACACAAAAACGCATAACGCGTTTTTATCTGATTTCAAATTTACCTAGGATATCACATTACGTTGCCGTTAACCAAATTACCTTACTCACAATTTAATATTGGATATCACTCACTTTAGTGAACACATTTTTACACTTTCATGTGTTTCACATTAACATAGTTGTCTTCAAAAATACTACCTTTTTTTTTCTTATTAAGCAATGCATAGCATTGCATAAAAAATTAATTTTTTACAATTTTTTAAACAAATTTTCCTTGATACAACGTAATTGTCATACTATTTTCTCTTATAAATTTGTTTCTATATGAAACTGGCGTCCAAAATAACTATTTTCTTGATATACCTTATGATATACCTTAGATTTGCTTGATTAAAAATACATTACCTTATTACAGAATATTCTACAAAAATAAAGTTCCTTTATCTAAATAAGTTATCTTATCTATCTTATCTTATCTTATCTATCATTTCCTTTTACATAGGAAATGTTATTTTCTTGTTTTTGGTGGACACGTTTCTATTTCAGGGAAATTTTATAGTTTGTCTAATAAACTCTCTGAAGACGTTAATATAATGACTGAATATGCGACAGTATATTCTACAAAAATGAAGTTCCTTTATCTACATAAATTATCTTACCTATCGTATTTTATCTTTTCTAACTTAACTTATCTATCATTTCTTTTACGTAAGAAATGTTATTTTCTTGCTTTTGGTAGACATGTTCCTATTTCAGAGAAATTTTATAGTTTGTTTAATAAATCCTCTAAAGACGCTATTATAATGCCTGAAGATGGGACAGCATATTGTACAAGAATCAGAGTACCTTTAACTAAAAATATATAAATTATCTTATCTATCTTATCTTCTTTTATCTATCATTGTGGTGTGCACTTTAATTCAACAATAATACGAACCAAAATATGAATAAATTTAGTAAAACCAGATATTTTTTGTCTTCAAATTTTTTTTTTAATTGCAAGCGCATTTTGAAAAAAGGTACGGTACACTGGTCATATTTGTTACGGGTGGAAGAACCTTTAAACCGTTTAATTTTGAAATGCACGGAAGGGGTGAAAATCCCGTAATAAATTAAGGGTGCACCGGCTATCTACAGTGAATAAGGATGAAAACTAAAAATCCCTCGTGAATATCATATAGCAAATTGGAACCTCCATATAACATAAACGACTTCCTTACCTGATATCACAAGGTCGAGAATTTCTTATTAATGATGGAAGCCCAAGGTAAAGTTGGATGTACAACGGCTTGAGGAAAAGAAAAACTCTTTAGAGATAAACGGCTAGTAGAGTGTTAGCTCTGGGTAGATCATGAGCTTGGGTCATGGGTTGTCTGTTGACCAAAAATATAGATAAAGAGTGCCACCGTATTTTTCAATACAACAACATACAAAGATACATGTACTTGTATTAGGGGAATGCGGAAACCTGAAGTCTACACCGCTTATATAGCCGCAAAACCTATATATTAACCTTGCAAAGCACTTACCAAAATATCAATTGTCAGATGTGTTACAGATGTCTCGACTTAACCTGTGAACAAACAAATGCACAACATGGACACCGTTTGTGTCCTTAAAAATATTCACCAAAAATAATATAATTGAATTTAAGTTCCAAAAATATATACACCCAGGGTATTTGTTATCATAAGACACAGTTAAACTTTTGCTAATTAAGAACCTATAAATTTCACTTGAATTTTTAATAATAAAAGAGTTAAGCAAAAATAAGTTCTATTCAATTAAATTGTCTTAGCTTGTTTCAGCATTAACTTTTTCAACAAAAATTTACATATAAAGAAACTAGTATGGTTCTGTCTTCAAAAAAAAAACACAAAGATCTCTAAATTGAATACTTCTACATAAGTTTACTATAAGGTTTATGCTTTCTTAATAACTCATATTTCAAATTTTAATTATAGTCATCTGTGGTACTACGGTCGACTTTACAAGTAAGAAATTAGATTATTTAACGTCTTATAAAAATGTATCATTCAAAAAGAGTTAGCTTTACTTTATATTTTATAAAAAATTCATCATGTTCTTTAAAATTAAATTACATGACCTCAAAATAACTAAAGATATTTTTGATGTAACGCAAAATAACATGTGGTAATTATGTTGAATAGCTAGATATTTTTGACATCATATGTCAATAACAACTTTTATAGTGTAGTCACTACTGTCTGCTTGTGAAACAAATACGATAGGCAAACTACATAGTCATCTTTAAAATTTTGTAAAGTTACAACATTAGTACGGGATTTTTTTTCTAAATGTATTTTAAGATAACTAAATCAAAGTAAAATTTCAACTTTCGATTATTTGTAAAACATTTAAATAAATATAACTGGAATTAAAGATTAAATGTCACTCACGTGCCGGAGTACAGTTCAATCAAAAAAATTTGAACTTTTAGACTAGAACCAAATAACACCAGATGTGGACTATTCCATATACATCTGCGATGCACGCAACAGGAAACATACCATTATGACTGAATTAAAAGATCTCCGAACAAAATATTATCTAACCAAACCAAATCTCCATTAAGTATGTCCTATTATTTTCTTGTATTCTAAATCTCAAACTAAATTTTGATTTCAGTGGTATTTATGGTATTTATGGTATTTATGGTATTTATGGTATTTATGTTATTTATGGTATTTATGAGTTTGCACTACGAAGAAAGCATTAATAAAATTTATCTAATTAATTATACCAACTGTTTTAATGATGGGGGGGGGGCTTCTATCTTCTTCGGTCTGCAGGAATCAACTAATTCGCTGAAGGTGGAATACAAAATAAAACCATCACCCAAAAGCTGTCAGGAACCACATTCAGACACGAGGGTTAAATTAATTAAACTTCTTACGAACCGTATTGCAGGCCATGTGCCTGGATACCATATTGACCTTTCTACGCTGCGGAGAGCAGCTTACCTGTTCAAGCGCTGATAGAAAAGTGACACGAAATGACAGACGGACGATCCGTATTATAGAAACTTGGACCTCTAAAGCGAAGGAGCGCATAATCCATTATATATTTTATGAATTATTTTAAGTGATCAGATATTTATAAATTATAATTTTATTTTATTGAAACATTATATTAGATTAATAAGGAAAGTGTAACTGAGTAAAAAAATACGTTACAAGGAAGTATAATTGTCAAGCTACGTTACCGTAAACATTTACCCAAAAAATCTCTTTTGGTACTGTCTTAATCAATGGGCGACAACTTGTCTGGTTTAGGAGACGAGTTTTCCTAGTGGATCCTGGTTATTTTAACTTTCTATTAAAATGGAGTTCTTGTTACAACCAATATATATTCTAAATAAAGAAAGCAAAGTATTTTCCCTGCATCACTTATTTCTATTTTATTACAATCGTCATAACATTATCCTTGTAAACAGGTACACAAAATTTTAAATTATAAAACAATAAACTCAATTTTGATTTGTCATAACATTAACTAACCAAATACGGTAATTTTTCAATGTATAGTTTTTGAATATCTAATAAAGTAATCACTATAACCTACAATGATGGTGGACGTTATATACCTTTATCATTGTCTATCTTAGCAATCTCAATTAACACGAAAATTATTTAATATAACAATTTACAGTATTGAGATTTCTTTTCGCTTATTTTAAAAGAACTCAGTAAACCAGACTTGAGTCGGCTATGTGAAGGGTAATAGGATGCCAACTATATTGTTGAAAACAATATTTTTTTGTTTTGTTTTTTGGGGTCATTTTCAATAAAGTTTGCGGATATTACCACACTGGAATCATTTGAGCTAGGCTTATTGCCAAATATGTTCCCCTTAAAACCCCAAGAAATGGATTACCCCGAACATGCTTTCTGTTTTCCGGTTCATCAGCAATTTACTCCCTTCTTTTGTAAATTGTCTAGTTCTCGATTTTCTTCCCAGTTTCTGCGTTTGAGGGGTATGCCATTATATTACGGATATTCATATCGAGATCACATGAAAAATGCGTGATTTCCTGTGGTTTGATTATATTTATATCACATCCTTATTGTTATCTCATGTCTTCGGCAGTTTGTAAGTTGTTACTTTGAAAATATTTTATATTGTTGTTTATATTATATGTCAGTAATATTACCTCCATGAATTTCACTTAGGTCATTGGCTAGTATCTAAGTGCTTTAATTGTATTGTAACAAAGTTACTTTAATCTCATCAGTTTATAATTTAATTATGTATTTGTTTACCTGTAACTATTAATTTAATTATTTCAAATGAAAAGTATAAAAAAGCTCTTCTAAATACGAGGTTAATTAATTATATAACAACATGAATATAGACAATCCTACTACTATATAACAATTAATTATTCTAAAAACTTTCTTAAAATTACACGAATGAGTTATCAAGATTTACTGTTGGAATTGATCGATTGACTCAAAACTGTCTATTATACTTATGCCTACGTGCTCTTTTATGCTTTGGTATGTATTGCATAATACTGAAACCTGTTTTCCTTTTGAGGGGTTTTTAAAATGTCATTGACCTAGGTTACAATAAACTATTTATTATAAAAAAATAATCTGGTTTACGGCTTAAGTTTATTACCTAAATTCCCTTTATAGAAACTAAAAAATATTGAACGGCCATGCTTAATTAACGTTACTTATTCGCACAATCTAAATCTAAATATTTATTTTGCCCGTTTAAAATTAATTCTTTTTCCTATCTGGTTTATATTTGACGCAACGCGAACGCGTTACATATTTTGAGGCACGATAATAGACGTAGATCAACAAGACTGGTGAGATTGTTGCACGGTTCCCGTGAGTTTTTCGAAACACTAAGATATGTAATCCAGAATTTCCAAAGGAATCCAAATACTTTTGAATTTTTGAAGTCGGTAACACCTGAACCACAAGAATTTTTGCACATCCAGATCTAACTCTATCGCTAGAGCTATTTTAGATACCCAAGACATGTACTTTAATGACATGTCGGTCAATATGTAGGTAGGACGACATGTCGGGTGACATGTTACTAAAATACATGCCTTGGGTACCTAAAGAAGCTATAGCAATCGAGTTAAATCTAGATGTGTTAAATTGTTGGGGTTCTTCTGTTGAAAGGGGTGTAACTTCGTCGTGTTAGGTCGATTTCAAAGATTTTCTCAGAAAGTTCTAAATTAAATACATACGTTATGGTCCCAGAAAAATCTTCGGAAACCCCGGGATAATTAGCAATGTGCAAAAATCCCGCCATTTCTGTCAATCTGCGCCTACTTACGATGCTCTGGTAAGGGTAGTAATAAAGGGCGGACGAGAAAGTAAACTATACAGAGCAAGGTAAATGCTCAAAATATAAACCAAGTTGAAAAAACATAGGGCGGTAAAAGAATTAGTTCAGGATATGAAATACTGAACAGTTGCACCAAACTAATCGCAAGGTTTAACCACATTGCCATGAGCTTTTTATTGATCTTTAAAGCTTCTAAAATGGATTTTTTTTCATTTAGTTTTTTCAAATTGCTTTGGAAGTATCATTGAAGGTATTTACTTACTATCTTACGATTTGTCTATTTTCAGCTACCATTTCAATCATCATGATCAAACGATTTCATGAATCACGTACATAATATAAAATCTAATTTTAACCTAAAATTGGTTAGTTAAAAGTATTTATGGTATCTAATTTGCTTCTCTGATGAATATCTCTGCCGCACAACAGCTACAGTAGATTACACCGTTTCATCAGAAAGAATGACTGTTTATTTTAGTCATTGTATAGACCCAAAGTTACCTTATCCTAGTTCTCTGAATGAAAGCTAAATCTCAACGCAGAATAAACATCTTCTTTAAACACAATGAATAAAGTGCTAATCTCTTATCATAACAAGCGGGGTAGGTGGTCGTCATCCTAAAGTTACTACCACTTTAACAGGGGCTTTGGATACTTACTTGTCTTCTGTAGTTATTTCTGAAGTCTACGTCAGGTGTTATTTACTTAAGTTATTGTGGCTGGAAGTTTTCAGAATAAAAGTGTCGTTGTTTGTTGAAAGCGATAAGCATCTTTTTAAATTTGTAGAAGTAATAGAAATTGAGGAGATTTTGTGCTTTGAAATCGTTAGCTTTTGAAAACTTGTATACATGCATTTCAGTAACTGTTTTATAAAAATAAGAATTTTCTCTATCTTTAGCAAAATTTCCTGGCTTTGTACTTAGCTTTCTAGGTTAATACTGCAATTTAAAACCAATAGTATTTTATTGTGCCCTAATGCGCTCTAAAAACAATATGATTAATATTAAAAACAAAACATTATAATCAATCAATAATAATCTTAATTATTATAACTATTCACAGGCCAATGGCCCAAACTAGTTGTACATTCAAATTTAATGAAATATATTTACAAAATTAATAAATCTTATAAAATCTTTGGGTGGAATGCGGTTGCTGGAGTTGGGGCTTCGTGCCTTCGCTCTTGTCGTCGCCGCGTTAATGTTGTTGTTTATGTAAGGTGTTGTAAGTTCAGATATTATGTGCAAGTGTGGGTGAAGTTTAAATTTAGAGTGCGTGTGTGCGTGTGCGCGTGCGTGCGTGCGTATGTGGTGTGTGTGTGCGCGTGCGTGCGTGTGTATTTACTGTGTGTGTATGTGTGTGTGTGTGTGTGTGTGTGTGTGTATGTGCGCGCGCGGGTGTGTGTGTGTGATATTTTCAGTGTGTGCAAAGAGTTGTATGTTTCTGAGTTAATGCCACGGGTTTGGAATAGGAGGTTTGTTGGATTAGATTTCAGTAAGGAATTGGTTCAGTTCATGTAGATGGTAGTCTTCGAAATTTTTTGGAAGACCTCGAGATTTACTTGTGAGATTGAGTAGAACTTGAATAACGATAATTAGAAAGTATTTATAGTTTGAAGAGGTCCAGACGTCTTCGGCGGTCTTCGGGACTCTTTGGAAAGCTTCGCGTTCTACTTGTAGGACAACGTGGAGTTATAAAGAATTATAAATATGTACATAAGAACTGTACATTGAACATATATACAATATTAAGGGGTTCAGAAATCTTCGGTAGTCTTTGAAATTTTTCGGAAGGCCTCGGGATTTACTTGTGAGGCTGAGTAGAACTTGCATAACGATAATTAGAAAGTATTTATGGTTTGAAGAGGTCCAGACGTCTTTGGCGGTCTTCGGAACTCTTCGGAAAGCTTCGTGTTCTACTTGTAGAACAACGTGAAGTTATAAAGAATTATAATATGTACATAAGAACTATATATGGAATATATATATATACAATATTAAGAGGTTCAGAAATCTTTGGTAGGCTTCGGAATTCTTCGGAAAGCCTCGGGATTTACTTGTGAGGCTGAGTAGAACTTGAATAACCATAATTAGAAAGTATTTATAGTTTCAAGAGGTCCAGACGTCTTCGGCGGTCTTCGAGACTCTTCTGAAGGCTTCGTGTTCTACTGGTGGGATAACGTGGAGTTATAAAGAAATAATGCGGCGTGCCCAAGGTACGGCGCTGAGCGACGTAGCTCATCGGATTAAAAATGGACTGCGCAACCGAGAGCAACTTTCTTTTGGAGTATGTCTTCAAAACGCCGATTCTCGGAATTTACACGAACATGGTGTCTGTTAATTTATTCCACCGCATGCCAAGTATCGTTGTGATGTATTTTTCCTCTCAAGCGTCTGTTTCCAGTCCGCATTCACCTCTTAACAATGAACTGACTCCCGAACCTCCAGAGACAGAACTATCCCACAGTCTCAAGTCCATAATTGCCAGAGACAAGAGCGTGGCAGCTTCTTCAATTAAATTACTCAACTTCTCTTCATTCGCCACTTATGTGACACAATTGTCGACGTAAAGGGATTTCAGAAGTTGAGTGATGATGGTGAAGTATCGTTTGTTTCTTTCCAAATGAAAGGCAATGACCGCAACTAACAAAAATGGACTACAATTCAAATCGAACACTACCCTTTTGTGGCGGTAAACAATCAACTTGTTTGGGTCGCCGTCCTCCCACCACATGAATCTGAGAAAGTCTCGATCAGATCGCTTTATTCCTATTATTAAAAAGCTTTTCTGATAACCACAATCACCCCAATGTTTCCTAGATGGGATGAGTTCCAACAAATTTTGACCTTTATACAGACAGTCGTTAAGCGACGGCCCGTTTATAACTTTACAGGATGCGTCATAGACTAGACGTACTGGAGTGGTTTTATTTTCTTTGAAAACTGCACGATGAGAGAGGTAGTGCATTAAACCACGTTCGTCGGCGTTTTGAACTACCTCTGCAATGTTTTCCTTTAACCAGTCTTTGAAAACTTTTTGATAGTCTTGCAGTCTATCTGTTGAGCGCAATCTATTCACAACATTCTTGAGTCTATAATCTGCTCTTGTCGATTAGTGGGTAATTTAGACTTTAGCCTATCACATGGCAGTTTCACTTCGTACCTTCCGCTCTCATCGATCTATATTATATTTTGAAAATGTTGCCTGGCCAACACCTCCCTCTCCCCTGTCTCTGGTTGGTTGTGATGGGATCTGATATTACAAGTGTTTCTAAATCCCATATGTCGTTTACTCGCATTTGAACCAAAATTAACGTTGTAACCATATTAGTTACCGCTTCGGTTGACTTCGCTTCTGAAGTATGTAATGGACCGATTAATTTCCACCCCTATATGGTTTTGTGAGCCATTAGACCACACTTCAGCTTAACAACTCTTCCAGTCATCACCTTTAAGTAACAGTCACTTTCAATCAAAAGATCTATATCGGAAAGATCATCACCGTAATGACTAATCCACTTGCTCATTTCAAAAGTTTCTTCAACAATGGACCTCGTGTCAAACTTGGAATACTTTCACAAATAGTTTCTTAATATACAACTGAACTGAATTGGTGCCATCGATGCTACATAGAAGCACCTGAAATCGATTGTGATGAACAACACCTGCAGTCCCCATCGGAATCAACGTGTTGAATTTCTTATGATTCAGAGGTACTCATTTTTAGCTCAAATACCAAATTCCTAGTGACATTCGTACATTGCGAGCCACTGTCAAACACTACTTGCGCTATTCTTTCCTTATTTTGGTATTTTACTTTACAAACAATGGTCTGTCGTAAAACTTTCTTCGAGGACGATTGGCAAGTCATGTCGATTGACACTTCATCGAGTTTTGTGCTTTTGTGTTTATCATCACCGATCTCATTGTCCTTGCAAAGTACTTTTTCTCGCACTGGACATATGTTAGAGAAATTTCGTTTCAAATACACTGCACACTGGGCCGCTACTTTACAAACTTTGGCCGAGTGACCAGGGATGAGGCACACATAACATGCGTTACCTTTCCTCAATTTTTCACGCTTTTGTTCCAACGGCATCTTCAGAGATTTAATGCATTGCGCTAGCTTGTGTTTATCTTTATAGAATATACGCTTTCCTTTAATTCCTTCAACGTTTAAGCCGTGAGCAGTAAGTATATCTCCGTTGAACTTGTCAACCGAGCGGTGAAGTTTTGTTTCAGACTTGTTGAAACCAAACTCTTGGCGCGCCAAATGTACTTTTTCTCCTTCTTCCACCTTTTCTCCCAAAAAATCCATGAGAAAGTGTAAGAGTGACGTGTTTGTTTCTGTGGTTTCCTTCTTAGAGTGACTACTTCGTTGCAAAGCTCTGAGAGTTTCTTCCCGCAAACGTGACTCAACCAGTGGGAGTGGAATGGCAGCGCACTTGTTTGTGGTTACCTTAGAGCCTCTAGTGCTCACAAGTATGATTCAAGTTTATCGTAGGTACCAGTTAATGTTACTTTTCCATTCTTACTAGATATCTTAATACCAATGTTGCGCAACTCTTTGACATAAACTTCCGCTGGTAATGATTCCCTTCCAAACCTGCGCCGCAACGCTTTGATTGCTTTTCCATGGCTCTCTTTAGAATGTGGGTATATGTTGAAAACTTCTTTGGCTCTTGAGCCCGTAGTCATACTTTGCCCGAGATATTGGAATTTATCAATTTTACTCAAGTTGTAATTCTCGTGAATCGTAGAAAACTGAGTTCAAAATCGAAATCATTCTTTAATCTCACCGTCAAATTTTTTATTTCGACTTTAGGTATTTTGTACCGCAACAAACCTCCAACTCCGTTTGTCAAACTAGCAACACTACCAACTGGGGATGGTGCGCGAGGGAGGTGTTTGTCGAAGGCCTTTTCTTTCATTCCTCTAACACGAATGGCGTTGGTTTTATACTCAGATATATCAGTGTATTATTTTACATTAACTTCGTCCACTATATTGTCCTCCATCATCTGCTCCAGCATTTTCTCATCCTAAATTTGAAGAGAGGTGTAGGTTTTGTTGGCCAGTTCTAGTAATGCCTGTAGGCGTTCTAGAGCTGGTGCTGCTCTCTCACAAATGATCGTGGTCCCAGCTGCCAACCTGATAATCTGAGCAAGCATTGGAGCTCCGTCTTTTCTTGATTGCATCCATTTCGACGTTCGTAGATGTAATGCGCTTATAGAGTTAGTTGCCTCGGTCACTGCTTCGGGGTTACCCCAAAATGTTGGAAAAGCTACGACCCTATCAGGATGTCTAACTGCCTTTTCGTTGAACGTGACCTACACAACTAACTTTGTTACTAATTCCTCTAAATGAGACAAAACAAATCTAAAGTCAGAGTTCGGAAAATATTTTATTTGACATCTATCAAAACAGACAGACATTTCTGATCTAGCCTATTCTTCTTTCACTTTTCTAACACTGCCATGATTATTTCTGTCACGTTCCTACATTCAATGCCACTAGCGTCAAATTCGCACGTAACAGTGCCCTATTTATCGAAATATGGCAAGATGTAGCACCCCCGCTTTGAGTTGTAACCAAAAATTACGTACACCAATTAATAGTTATTTATTATACAAGGGAAAAAGGTACTAGATTTTAGTTCGAGAGTTAAAATCTTACATTTTCTAACAGGCTAAACGATGCTTTAATATTGAAAGAAATATTACAATATTAAAGTCAAAAAATCAATCGATGTCAAATTTGAAGTTTCAAATAAGTGGGCCGTTGAACCTACGAGGGTAAGGTGAAAAGTTTTCGGCCTGACACAGAGATGGCGTTCCAATCAGCAAAAATTTGTGCTTCTCGCCTGCGTGCGTATGTTATTAGTTCGTATGACCAGTTTCAACTTGCTATCTCAAGTAGTTTGTTTACACGAATTTTTTCAAGCAGACGTCTTATGCGCGTTTCTTTAAGATGGATAAACTTGAATATCGTGCGGTCATAAAATTCTTCATTTTGGACGGATTAACCGCTCAGGAAATTCATCCGAAGTTGACAAAAGTTTACGGAAACTCTGCCCCTTCCCTGTCAACATTTAAAAAATGGGCAGCTGAATTTAAACGTGGTCGCACGTCTCTCGAAGATGACCCACGTGAAGGACGACCAAAATCCGCAACCACACCTGAAACGATCGAGAAAGTGCATGATATCGTGTTGGACGATAGGCGAGTGAAAGTGAAGGAGATAGCTGAGGCTGTAGGGATATCGGACGAAAGGATGCGAAACATCTTACACAAAGAGTTAAGGATGCAAAAGCTCTGCCGCAGTTGCCAAATGCCGATCAAAAGCAAATGCGAAAACGAGTTTTGCAGCAATGTTTGGCCCGGTTCAATAAGGATCCGAACGATTTTGTGCGATTTGTCACTATGGATGAGACATGGTCCACCATTACACGCCAGAAACGAAAGAGCAGTCGAAGCAGTGACAGCCAGCGTGTTTTGGGATGCGATCCTGTTAATAGATTACCTTGAAAAAGGCAGAACAATTACAGGCCAATATAATATTACTCGGCCCTTCTTGACCAGCTGGATGCCAAAATTCGCGAGAAGAGGCCTGACTTGAAGAAGAAAAAAATCATCTTTCACCAAGACAACGCACATGCACACAAGGGTGCGTTGGCGATGGGAAAATTGACGGATTTCGGGTACGACTTGCTTGGTTATCCCCCGCATTCCCCCTGATTTGGCGTCCTCAGACTTCTATCTGTTCCCAAACTTGATTAAATTTGTTTCTGGACAGCGCTTCATGTCCAATGAAGAAGTTGAGAGGGCCGTAGACGAATATTTTCACAGCCATCCAGACTCTCACTTCCGGGAAGGAATACTGATGTTGGAGAAACGCTGGACCAAGTGTGTTGAAGTTAAGGAGGATTATGTCGAAAAATAAAATCATTTTTTTTACTGAAAATTGCAGTCTTTCATTGTAGGCCGAGAACAACCCTCGTATAGGGACAGTTAGACTTGCGTTGCTAAGCAAACCTTTAAGGTAATCAAATATCTGTCAATTTAATTCTGCGAGTGCTTTCAAAAATTGCTTACTTATGTTGTTTATATCGGTTGTTTTGATCTCGACAAAGTTATGATACGATGTTACCTTACACCCGAATGTTACAAGTGTGGACTAGGTTTTAAATTAAATATCTTCGATTCTTATTCATTTGCATGAGTACTTTTTTCCCGGGGAAAAAAGTAAATTCATAATAAGTGACATTTTGTTACCTGTCAAGAAACGTTAAATGTCAAATTTTTTCCCTTTACAGAAAAAGGTTTTTTTTTTAAATCCGAAGGCGACTTGGTCTGAACTTTTTTGATTTTAACTTAGAAATAATTCCACTCTGGCAAAGTTCTTGTACATAATGTTTTCTTAACTACGCATTAAATGGCGGGTGGATCACAAAATTTAATAACCAACAAAATAGGAAGATGTTTTGCAGTAGAATATTAATTTTTACTAAGGATTCTACATCAAATAATTAATTATAGCTTGCGTAAGAGATACGTAGATTACTATGCATTACACAAACAACCTATAAGGTTAAG
Source organism: Platerodrilus igneus (assembly GCA_036346225.1). Taxonomy (NCBI): domain Eukaryota; kingdom Metazoa; phylum Arthropoda; class Insecta; order Coleoptera; family Lycidae; genus Platerodrilus; species Platerodrilus igneus. The sequence goes on from JARFIW010001281.1 coordinate 283,427, forward strand.
AATAAAATTGATGGGTTAATTAAACTTTGAAATGTCTTCGTCGTCGGAAATAATTCCAAGGATTAATTTGCATTATTATGTTTATATAAATTTATTAATATGACATTTCGAAATGGATAATTTTACTTTGATAAAGGCCTATATGTTAATTTTTGTTAGACATGTTTCTGATGTAATCTAATTATTTTACCACTACTAATTGCCTCAAATTTAAAGCCATTTATTTGATTCAGTTTGTATAATTATAATTTATCTAAACCATAGTTACCACAAATTATTTAAATTATGAAAATTTCTATGCATTGTTACCATTACTAACTTTTGTCTGTATTTAGCAAAAAGTTGGATATCCTAACTTTAACAAAATACATATTAGGTGGCAAAAATCTCTTCTATTTTAGTTTATCGTTGGATTTAGAATGTTAATAAAGTGGTTGTATCTTAATCAACTATCAGTAATTAGCTGTCTTATTAAATGGTACTACTTTAAATATTAATGAAAAATATTTATCCGTATTAGTTATGACAGCCCATTGGTACCCAATTATATGATTACCAAAGAGGAAATTTCTTCACCGGTTTTAATGATTTATGTATTAGTTGTTCTATACTTGTCTTTTTTAATTAGAGAGTGTCTCGCGGTTGATTTATGTCATTCTAATGAGAGCTAGGTATTGGGTTAAATATTTCAATAAATGCTTAATTACCTACTAATAAGGTGTGTAGAAATGCATGTACTTGTCACGACGTAATCAGATTATACAAAGTAACCGATCAAGAGGATCTCTAGGCACTATAAAGATACTTCCTCTCACTTCCGTTTTATGTATGTTATTAATAAGAAACATGAGGAACGTGCATGTGGAGGTACGGACGTAAAACAAGCTAAAAAATATTTATAACAATTATCTAAAATATAAAGACGCCCATAAAAGATTTGCGAAAAAGTCAAACGAATTATTGAAAGACATCGGGAAAATTTCTGATAGTAAGTGTGATGTATCTACCGTGCATACAAAATAACTACAAGAAACTACTCAAAGAACTTTATTAATATATCAAAACAACAACTTTTTTTAGCATGACAGATCCATTTTAGTATTATGATAGACAGTACTGTTTCTTTGCTTTCTTGATTTATTTAGTATACAACTAGCGATAATCTAAATATATCACAATCCTTCCTACCTAGCTAGAGGTTCAACCGGTCCGGTGCTATAATATTCCTCTTAGGCCTAGTATGGACATTAGGAGAAATATTTAATTTTGGTTGATTCGTTACTACATTTTCTTTCCACGTATTGGCTTGTTGGCCGATTACTCTTTTTTCATTAACTACTGTAGTATCTTTAATTACTCTATCGTCCGTTCTATTCTGACTCGCAGGTACTAACGGTATTATAGATTCAGCGTTTTCAATACGGGGTGTGGTCTCTTGCAACCCCACTCCAACATCCTTCGTCTCCTTCCCTAAACTGGTACTTATGATTTGATCTGTCTTTTCCAATTCAATCTAGTATCATCTTCCGGCACGCAACTGTAAGTCCTGTCTCCCAATTTCGAATCTATTCTTGTTTTGCTCCAACTACTGTCCTCATCTCCCTGTAGTCCCCTTCTTCAAATTCTCCCCACCTATCCCCTCTGAAGAATTCTACCTGTTTCTTCATGACTTTCTCTCGTTTATTTATTGTCATAAAATCAAGCCTGGTCTTCATATGTCGGTTAAACATTAATTTGGAAGGAGCCTCCCCTATTACACAATGAGGCGTGTTTCTATATGAAAAAGTAAATTTTGAAATTAGGGTATCCAACTTATTGCCTTGACAATTTGTATTAGACAGCAACTTCGACAACGTCTGCTTAAACATATTATCAGAACTTTCCGCAGCTCCATTCGTTTCAGGGTGAGGGTGGTGAAGTTTGATACCGTATACCATTATTCATACAAAAAGTGGCAAATTCCTCTGACGTAAATTGAGTACCATTATCTGTAAAAATAAGGTCAGGCAATCCAAATCTTGCAACACAGTCCCTCATTTTCTCTAGAGTCGCCGCCGTATCTGCTCGTTCCATTGTATATACTTCTACCCACTTAGAGTAAGAATCTGTGATAATCATGTAAGTACGACCCTTAAACAGTCCTGCAAAATCTAAATGAATTCGTTCGAACCCTTTATTGGTAACGGGAAATTTAATAAGTTTGGCCTGGTGGGGCAAACTTGAATTTCTTAAACGAGGATCGCAGTTTTTTACAAATTTCTCTATATTCGCATCAAGCTACGTTCACCAAAAATATTGTCCTGCCCATGCCTTTACCTTTACTAGTCCCACATGTGCTCCATGCACCTCTCTAAGCGTTTGAGCTCGCAATGTCTTAGGAATTATTATTCGGTACCCTCAAGTTAAAATGCCACTCTCAATGCTTAATTCTTTTTCCTTTAATTTGTAACTTTTAAGCTCTGCTGATTCTTCCACCTACTCTGGCCAACCATTTCTTACAAACAGACATACTCTACTTAAAATATCATCCTTCATTATTGCGCGTTTGATTCTTGCAGATGTAATCGGTAACTCATCGTCTATTAAAAAGTTAAAGTAATCAGCTTCATACTCCAGTTCATTAATTTCATTTACTAAAGGCAATCTTGATAAACCATCAGCTCTTCTATTACAATTAACTTTGATGTGACAAAATTTATAATGAAATCCGTTTAAAATAGTGCCCATCTTTGGAGTCTTTCAGCTGCCATTATTGGAATGCCACTTTTTTCACCGAACAATGCCAACAGCGGTTTGTGATTGCTGCATAAGGTAAATTTATTACCCATGAGGTACTGGTAAAACTTTTTTACTCCCAATAAATAGCTAAAGCTTCTTTGTTTATTGCTAAATATATTCTCTCAGCTTCATTTAACACTCGAGATGCAAAACATACCTGTTTTTCACTACCATCCGCATAAACATGTGATAGAATAGCACCTATTCCAATGTCTGATGCATCACAATTAAGTTTGATATTTTCCTTTGGACTAAAATGTGCTATACTTTGATCTGCCACAATTTGTTGTTGAAACGTCTACTTGCACGTATCTGACCAGTTAAAGTTTACATTTGTTTTCAGTAAATTATCCTAAGGACCCAAGGTATCCGCTAATTTATCGATAAATTTTGCATAATAATTTATCATCTCTATAAATTTTTCGGCTTTGCTACATCCACTATGGCTTTAATTTTTTCATCGTTTTTTTCTAGGCCCTTATTATTTATTAAATGGCCTAAATATTTAATTTCTTTTTCGGAAGATTTGCATTTTTCAAAGTTTAATCGAAAACCCGCCCTCTGTAACCTTGCAAATACTACTTCTAAATTCCGTAAATGTTTCTCTTTATTTTCTTCTGTGACAACTACGAGGGTGGTTTGAAAAGTTTGCGAAACGAAGAGAAAATGAAAAAAATTGTTTTTAAAATATAGCTTATTTTTCATCATAATCTCCGTCAAGTTGAATACACTTTATCCAGCGAAGTTCCAAACCTAATTATGCCATCACAAAAGTGCGATTCTTCAAGGCCTCCAAAATAGTCGTCGACAGCTGCTTTTACTTCTTCGTTCGTGGAAAATCGTTTTCCCCCAAGTAAAACTTTTAGTCGAGGAAATAGGTGGAAGCTAGAAAGAGCCAAGCCAAATCAGGCGAATAAGGTGAATGTTGCAACAAATCGTACTTCAGATCATTCAATTTTTGCATTGCTACTGCACTTGTGTAGGCAATGAATACTGTCAAATGCAGGAAGACATTTGGAATTAATATGCAGGGACAAAAGATTGATATGCTTAGATTTGCTGGTGATATAGCTGTATTAGCATCTAGCAAAGAAGAGTTAGAAGCTGCTCTTAATGAAATGGAAACAGTTCTAACGGAGAGATATGGTATGAAAATTAACAAAAATAAAACTACAGTTCTAGTAAGTAAAAGAGGGGAAAATAAATCGAAAACAAGAATACAAATAGGTAACGAGAACTTACAAGAGGTTAAGGATTTCTGCTACTTAGGAAGTCAAATAACGCAAGATGGGAAAAGCACAAAAGATATAAAACAAAGATTAGCACAAGGTCGTGCTACACTTAACAGGAAAAAACAACTACTGTGCTCCAAGACCACAAACATAGAAACAAGGAAAAAATTGCTTGAAACGTATTTGTGGAGCACAGCACTGTATGGCTATGAAGCCTGGACAGTAAAAGAAACAGATAAGAAAAAGCTAGAAGCCTTTGGAATGTGGTGCTACAGACGTATGATGAAGATATCATGGACAGATAAAGATAAGAACAAAGAAGTACTAGAAATGGTAGAGGAAGAAAGAAGTATGTGGAAAACAGTAAAAAATAGGAGAGATAGGATGATAGGCCACATACTAAGACATGCGAGAATAGTGCGAAATATATTAGAAGCAGAGATAGGAAAAAAGAGAAGTAGAGGTAGACCTAGGTTAAACTACTGCACACAGATAGTGAAAGATGTGGGCTGTGAGAATTTCAGGGAAATGTGTAGGCTAGCTCAAAATAGAAATCAATGGAGGTACGCTTCCAACCAGTCGCAAGATGGAAAAACTAATGATAAAAATAATAACTGTACTTAAACATGGCGATTACTATTAACAACTACAGATATTAGTTTTGCAATACTCTCAACTAATGTTAATTGTGCCAAAGGATCTACTGGAAAACTATTAATACGGCAAACGTCTAAGTCTTGAGGGATCCTTGGCAGCCACAGACTGCTTAACCTCCTTCACATACCACTGAATGTCGGTAAATTAGGGCATATAATTAGAAAACAATAAAAGGGAATCGAGCTGTATATAGGCTGTTGTGAGAATTGCAGGGAACTGGGTGGGCTAGCCCAGAATATAAATAAGCTAAGGTACAAGTCCAACCAGTTTCAAGACGTAAAACACAATGACGAAAAAATAAGCGCTCTTAAATCTCATGATTATTATTAACAACCACAGGTGTTGGTTGTGAAATATTTTCAACTGATGTTGATTGTGCGAATGCATTAATTAGAAAAGCTATCAATTCGACAATGGTTCAAGTTCCGGGGGAACAACAACTTTTTTTAGCATGACAGGTTCATTTTATTATTATGACAGACCGTACCGTTTCCTTGCTTACTTGATTTATTTAGTTTACAACTATCGACAATCTAAATAAATCACACTAAGGATAGCAGCAAAATGGAATAACATTAAATCCAGCTTAGATATTAAGGCTAAGGATAACCAAGGGTCTAATCAAAAAGAAAATAAGTAACCATGGGCAATAAAGAACATTCTAAATTTAATAGAAGAAACGCGAAAATACAAAAAGAAACCAGACGAATAAGCGAAATAAAGGTTCAAAGCCCTAAAATAGGAAATTATTCGCAAATGCAGAACAATGGATTGCGGAAAAATGCAAAGTGGTATTAAGTAAGATGAAAATTGGAATGACAGACGATGCATACAATGAATTTCAGGGATATAAAGCCGTATAGCAAAAATATAAGGTGCAGGAGGAGACATCATCATAGAAAATGAAGAGGTAGTGGATATATGGCAAGAAAATATAGGAAATATATATGCAGGATCGGAACTAGAAGCACTAGAAGAAGAAGCAGATATTGTAAAAGATGGCTTGGAAAATCCAATACCGGAACTAGAAACACTAGAAGAAGAAGCAGATATTGTAAAAGATGGCTTGGAAAATCCAATACCTAGAGGCGAGTTTGAATTAGCATTAAAGAACCTGAAAAATAGTAAGACGCCAGGAACAGACAAAGTGAAAGGAGAATAATAATAGCCACTGGACCAGCAGTAGCAGATCGTTTCTTTCATCTTGTAAGTTATATGTATAAGACTGGCGAGATACCAAAAGGTTTTCAAACGTAACACAATAGTTACTATACCAAAAAGGAGAGGTGCGGATAGATATGGAATTTTTCAAACAATAAGTTTGACAGTACACTTATCAAAAATATAGACAAGAATTGTACAAAGGTGGATGGAAAAAACGGGCTGAGGAAATATTAGGAAAAGATCAATTTAGATTTACGTGAAACATGAGAATTCCATCTTAACTTTAAGGGCAATAATGGAGAAAACAATAGAAAAAAAGGTGTGTATTTGGTGTTTGTAGATCTGGAAAAAGCATTCAACAATATGAACTGGAAAAGTATTCGAAATACTAAAAAAACAGGATTGAGTTATAGGGATAAACGGATAGTACATAGCTTATACAAAGATCAGACAGCAGTGATAGAATTAGAGTACAAACGTAAAGAAATAAATATTAAGAAAAGGTCGAAACAGAGATGTACGCTATCCCCATTAATTTTTAATTTGTATGTCGAAGAAGCAATGAATACTGTCAAATGCAGAAAAATATTTGGAATTATTATGCAGGGACAAACGATTGATATGCTTATTTGCAGATGCGGTGTTAGCATTTAGCAAGGAAGAGCTAGAAGCAGCTCTTAATTAAATGGACTTAGTACTAACAGAGACATAGTTTGAGAATCAATAAAAACAAAAGTAAAGTAATAGTTTGTAATGGAGGGGAAAATAAGTCAAAAACCAAAATAAAAAATAGGAAACGAGAATTTACAAATAGTTAAGATTTCTGCTGCCTAGGATGTCAAATAACGCAAGATGAAAAAGTGTAAAAGATATAAAAAATAGTTTAATATAAGATTCTTCTGCATCTAACAAGAAAAACAGTTACTATGTTCGAAGACAACAAACATGAAAACAAGGAAAGGATTGCTGAAAGCATATCTGTGAAGCACAGCACTCTACGACGGTGACACATGGACAGTAGGAGAGGCAGACAGGGAAAAGATCGAAACCTTTAAAATGTGGTGCTGCAGACGTATGATAAGAATGGTATTGATATACAAAATTAAAAACATAGAGGTGCTAGAAATAATAGAGGAAGAAGGAAATATGTGAGAAACCGTAAAAAAAGGAAAGATAAGATGATGAGACACATTTTAAGGCATCAGGGAATAGCACGACTTATATTACAAGCAGAGAAAGTAAAAAACGAGAGGTAAAGTATACCGAGATTAGATTATTGCACACAGATTGTGAAATATGTAACCTGTGGGAATTTAGGGAAATGTGTGAGTTTGCTCAGAATAGAAAGCAATGGAGATACGCGTCCAACCAGATCTAGGACTAAAGATTTAATGATAGGTATAAGAATTACATAAAATTAACTTAGAGGAGCTTTAGAATTTATCGTTTCAGAGTATGCAATGATATTACTTACTCAACAGACTAGCCTGTATATATTAAAAATGCTATAACAATTCTTTCAAAGGCAATTCATTATATATGATTACGCCTATTTTACTATGTTGATTCATGATGAGCCTTCACGAAGAGCACAAAATAATATCATAAACTACGAAAACTTGTGTCAATTCTGTTACGGCTAGAAATGACGTTAGGTTATTAATTTTAAATTGCCTAGAAGTGGCAGGAACCTCACAAAAATTTTAGAAATATACCGACTAACTCAGTGGTGCAGGAATGAGTTGCTATAGAAAAATGATAAAAAATAATAAAATCTAAAATGTGCAATGGCCAAAATTTAAAACTACTTTAGAAGTGCTACTTACCTTGAAAGATTAACTAACTGTCAAAAAAGAGGCGCTAAACCGTCATGTTCTAGCAATTTCATTGAAATATTTGCTACCCGATTATTACAAATAGCTCTTCCTGCTTTCGACTCTAAACTCTCATCACTTCAGCTGATACCTTTTCTAACCCTAATTAAAAACACTCTTTGACATTCTATCCAATTACAGAAATTCTTGAAATAACGATCTCACACAAATATGACGTAATCATTGCGTATAACTGGATGTCCTTTCATAACGATCATCTTACCTATCTTATAAATAACTGTAAATAAAATTTCGTCCAAATTTAGACATTTATACATTTAGGCATATCATGACATGTCTAAATTTAACCTCCTCTGGGCAGATATTATTAATAAAACTCCTAAACAAACCTTAATCTGAAATTAATACTGCCATTCCATTGCACTAGATCCTTAAATTCCATAATGCGACATTTTGTAAATCTCAATTGCTTAGAAAGGCCCTTAACAGCTGACTTAGAAATACGCAGCACAATTCCAACTTCTATTTACTAACAATACAATCTATTTTAATAATCTTATTCTTAAACGTAAATAACTAATTCCGTCGCTCTATGAACTAATTCTAATTATATTTCTAAGTTCGTGTTGATTATTTTCAAGCGTCAACAAAATATAGTAAAAAGGCTCAGAACAGTACTTATAATTTTTGAAATTTAAGGTTTTTAGATTAACCCCACTGGTGGACTAATTGTTTGCTTAGTACATTAGGACAACACATTTCCGTGATTTATCCTAAGTAAGTTGATGAGTGAAACTTTCACTCATCAGAATTTTAATTCACCACCGATTTACCATTTAAATCTACGCAAAACACGCATGTTTGAGCTACTTTTCAATTCATCCAGAGAAGCTAACACAATTCGCGATCGACAACCTGCCCTGTGGCCTTGAGGCGGCTCCGAGGCGTAGTTTGTATGCGTGTGACTACTATGCTCAAAGTTACGGGTTCGAATCCTGACACGGCCCGCTTGAAAAATGTTAGACGAGCATTTTTCACAAATACGCCTTTGTTCGGACGAGAGGTAAAATTGTGGTTTCTTGTATGAGTGTCGTCACGCACGTTAAAGATCCTTACCTTGCTTGAAACAGTAAGGGTTCAACAAAATTCAAAATTTTCCAGGTAAAAAAAACTCGCTTCCGGCCATAGTACTTTCGGGTGGATCATTGTTAAAGTCAAATGTAGTGTCAACCTAAATGTCCATAGTATTCGTTCAGTGCGTTTGTCAATTTTAAATATTAAACACCTATCATAAAAATAAAAACTAGCTAAAGTTACCAACTACCTTACTCTAAAAATTTTTCTTAAACACAAAAAAATTAAAATAAGTAATCTATTATTCTAACATATCTTCCAACTTAAATATTTTTAGTTCAAAAATTTATTTTCCTATTTTCGTAATGTGTCGTTAATATTTTCCGTGCAAAATTTTTCGGAATTGGCCTACATCACACTAATTGATACTTATACCTATAGACTTTGGCAGCAGTCGAGAATAACCTTAAAAATGTAAATATCCATTTGGTCCTGAAGAAGTCCATTGCGTTTGATATCTAAACTTTTTTCAAAATTTATTTCTGATTGAATAACTAACTTCATACCGTTTTGAATCATAATTCTATTCTTCCCGAAATTTTTTTTTTCGATTCAGTAACTGTCAAATCATTGTTTTCCTTCACGTCCAAAATCGTAATCCATAACCTAATTTAATTTTCACTAAAAAAATTAATTTAATCTCGTACTCACATCAAAAAATTTTTATGTCACGATCAGTCCGTTTCTTTTTCAAAACCTCTCAAAGTTATTTTTTGTAAAAAAAAATTTTTTTAAAAGCAATATTTTACACTGTTTTATAAAAATAAATTTAGAAAAATGAGTCTTTCGACGTAGCACTCACCCACGATATCATCTCCGAGCTTATACTAAATTCAAGAGCATACGGTATCTGGCGTACTAGAATAGTACATACAGGTGTCTAGTACTCTCATGAACCAAAGACCAATAAGCCAATAAAAATAAATGTAAATATTCGTCCCAGTCTCTCTAATGTTGGAAGACCACCTAAGAAAGGTACTTGACCAAGTTTCTGTCCTGGTCGACGTGCAACTCCATAGGAAATCCAAGACGGAACAAAGGTTCTTTTACAAGCAGGTTATCGACAGTTACAACATCTTGGTTTGATATAGCATACCTTTCGGTCCACTTTGTAAAATAATCCATGGCTACCAAGATGTACTTATTCCCGGAGTAAGTCTTAGAGAATAGGCCAACAATATTGGCTGCCATTCTCTCAAAAGGGCTCCTCAAGTTGTATTGTCGTATTGGAGCATGCAGTTTCCGAATGGTGCACATAAATGACACTTGCAGAACCACATCGTCCTTGCAGCCTACCCAGTAAAACCTCGCTCGAATTTTCTCCAGAGTCTCCTTAACGCGTAACTGTCCCTTAAAGGTACACTTCTGTGGATATCCTAAAACCGGCGGCTCCGTGGCGTAGTGGTGTGTGTGTGTGTGTGACTACTACGCCCAAGGTCGCGGGTTCGAATCCCGACACGGTCCGCTTGAAAAATATTAGGTGAGCATTTTTTACAAAAATACACCCTCGTTCGGATGAGAGGTATAATAGAGGTCTCGTGTGTGAGTGTTGTCGCGCACGTTATAGATTCTTACCTTGCTTGGAACAGCAAGGGTTCGGCAAAATTACAAGTTTTCCAGGTAAAAAAAATTCGTTTCCTGGCACATGTAGTACCTTCGGGTGGAGCATTGGAAAATCACATGTAAGGATATCCTAAAACCATCCCAACACGGTCTGCTTGAAAAATGTTAGGCGAGCATTTTTCACAAAAATACGCCCTCGTTCGATGATATGTAAAATGGAGGTCCCGTGTGTGAGTGTTGTCACGCACGTTAAAGATTCCTACCTTGCTCGGAAAAGTAAGGGTTCGGCAAAATTAAAAATTTTCAGGTAAAAAAATTGCTTCCTAACCAATGTAGTACCTTCGGGTGGAGCATTGGAAAATCACACGAAAGGATGTTTTAAAACCAAGGCGGATCCGTGGTGTAGTTGGTATGCGTGCGACTACTATGCCCAAGGTTCCAAATTCCGACACGGTCTGCTTGAAAAATGTTAGGCGAGCACTTTTCACAAAAATACGCCTTCGTTTGGATGAGAGGTAAAATGGAGGTCTCGTGTGTGAGTATTGTCACACACGTTAAAGATCCCTACCTTGCTTGCAACAGCAAGGGTTCGGCAAAATTTAAAATTTCTAGGTAAAAAAAACTCGCGTCCTGGCCAATGTAGTGTATCTTCGGGTGGAGAATTGTAAAATCAAATGTAGGGATAGGGAGGGTATGTCCTAAAACCTCCGATACTTGGCTTTAAGGAACTACTAACTGAAACGTTTTCATGGATTCTTCTCCATTCTCCAAGGATCCCACCAAAATTCCATTCTCTAGTTTCAGGGAATCCCATTGTGCCCAGTACGACTTCAGGTTGCTCTTCGACGGACTAATGTCTTGCCAGGGGGGACGTTCTCCTCTGGATTTCCAGCCCAGAATGACACCTAAGTCAATATGATAGCATTATACAAATTTTAGCAAGATAAATTAATATTAATGTTACATAGTTGTAATAAAAGAAAACCGTAGATACACTCTAACCGTGTTTGTACAATATAAAAACCTAGGTTTGAATAATAAAGTTCACGAATATCAGGTTGCAAATACAATTTAATAATTTCAATAAAATACAGTATAATCATTTTATATTGCAGGAGGAAACACAAACGTTAACCTAAGTAAATCACATAACATCACAAGTACTTTCCAGGGATTTATTTCATAAACCAAATTGAAAAACTCACGACTGAACGTAAAAAAAGGTGGAATTAAATGACATTAATTACACCCGACAAAAAACCGAATTAATTATTCACGAGCAATTAATTGAAAAATATCAAAGTGTAGACATTCGCGCGAATAGTGGGGGAGGGAGTTTGAAAGTTCACAGGAAACAGTTTTAAAATCAGAATATAAATTTTCGGCAGAAAACAACGCAGCACGCGAGTAAAAATATTTTAACTTAATGAATTAGAAATTATTGTAAATAAGGAAGGTAAATTGAGTGTTATTAGAGAACCGGTTCCCAGCAAAAGTGTGCTAAACATTGATGATAATTCAAACGAGCTAGTTGAAGTAAATCTGAAAGATCTTGGTACTTGGCGTCTGTTAAATGGCGAAGCAATAGATTATGTAATAAGAAATATATCAAAGCATGCTACAGATATAAAAGACTGCGACTTTTCATTATCCAAACGCATTTATGCGGATTATCCTAGATATGCAAACAAATATATATATTTTTTGCAAAGCAAAAGAATGGTGAATTGAAAAACAGGGAATCGATGTTGTATTCAAACTCAAAAGGGTGTGTTTACTGTTTGCCTTGTAAACTATTTTCAACAAAAGATAATTCTCTTTCCCAAGGCTTCAATGACTGAAAAAATAATGTAAGAATTACACATCGCGAAAAAAGTTCCGAGCATAGAAACAACGTGAAATCCTTTGTTCTCAGGGGCCAGATGTAGGGGAGATTGACTCAAATCTACAATAAAGGTATATCAAAGAAGTCGGTTACTGGCACTGTTTTGAAACGTATTGTTCGTGTTATTAAATTTCTATGCATCAGGTGCTTAGCATTTCGAGGCACACATGAACTTTTTGGATATTTTTGTTAACGGCAACTGTTTGGGAATTTTAGAACTACTCTCGGAGAATGACGGATCCATAAAAACCCACATTGAAAAATATGGCAACCTAGGTCATGGTAGAACCAGTTTCTTGTCAGAGACATTATGTGAGGAATTCATTGAGCTCATGAACAAAAAAGTGGTAAATAGAATTTTAGCAGAACTTAAACAAAGCAAATACTATTCAATTAGCGTAGACTCCACTTTTGATATAACCCGTACTGACCAGTTGACTTTTATTGTGCGTATATTTTAAGTGATGGATCTCCAACAGAAAGATTTGTTAAGTTTATTAAGCTGCAAAATCATACTGGAGGTGAAATAGAGAGGTTAGTTTTAGATACTCTTTCTCAGTTGAACATTTCAGTGCACGACATGAGAGAACAATCTTACGACAATGTTTCCAATATGTCTGGTCGTTATAGAGGCCTACAATTTTTTAATAAAGAAAACAAACCAATTAGCAGAGCACATCCCATGCTCAGCTCACACTTTATATTTGATCGGTACACATTCGGCCAATTGTTGTCTTGAAGCAACAACACTTTTTATGTTTATTCAGGAATTGTATGTGTTTTTAAGTGCATCAATTTCTAGATGGCAAATTGTAGATGAAATGGTAAAACACAGTGAAACTCAAATTAAATTACTACCTAAAAGGTTCAACACGACAAGGTGGTCAGCAAAATGGTATGCAGTAAGAGCATTATTACATAATTACTGAAGTATTCATGATGCGGTAAAGCGAATATCAAATGACGAAACATAGAGACCAGAAATAAGGGCAGAAGCAAGTGGGCTTTGTAAACAATTTAATAAATTGGAAACAGCGATTTTGTTATCATTATGGTTTGACATATTGAAGAAATTTAATAAAACCAGCATGGCACTGCAAAAAGTTTCCGCAAATTTGAGTAATATGTGTTCATTGTATAACAGCATTACCGATTATATAAAAAGTCTAAGGAATTCTTTTGATGTATATGAGTCAAAAGGAAAACTATTGTACAAAACCGATTATTACGAAATTGACCTACAATCCCAACGAAAGTCAAGAAGAAAACGTCATTTTGATGAAGAAAGCGGTGATTCTTACAACACACTTGAAGGTAAACGAAACGAGGATTAACACCTTTATTGTTGTTATTGACAAGCTGATCTTAGAGTTAGAGAGTTGTGCAACGTGTTATTCTGAGATTGATGACAAGTTTGGTTTCCTTTATAAACTGTCTGATAAAGGAGAAGTTGAAATTTGTGAAAAATGTAATGCACTAATCAAGATTTATGAAACTGATCTGTCTGAAGATCTTGGTGACGAATGCGTTAACTTTAAGGAATTCGCCAAAGAATTGCCACTTGACGAAGAAACTGATGATCATACACCTAGGAAATGTTAATTCGCCTATAACAGATGGAATTCATTTTTCCCGACTTTTAAGTGGCTTTGCCAATAATCCTTTGTATCATCACTACCAATGCATCCGGTGAAAGGTCTTTTAGTATCCTCAAAAAAGTTAAAAATTATTTGAGGAACTATTCATTAGAAGACAGACTGAACAGCTTAGCTTGCTTCGCTGCAAATGCTTGTCCATAGTATGGATTTTGAGGACTTAATTGAAGAATTTGCAGCTTTTAAAACTCGAAGAGTTCAACTGTAAATTTGTTCTCATCTCATGTAGTAGCAGGTTCGGTCCTTGAAGCAAATGCCGTAGAGTGAAAACCTTTAACTTCTAACAGTAATAAAATTCAGCACTCTTTTTGAACTTTCTTACTTTTTTTAAGTATCAGTTCTTCAGTTTTTGGGTTTTATTTTACTTAATTTTTAGAAATTTCTTTACTAATGTTTACTACCAACCTAATTAGTATAGCATTTATGTAAAATTAATGTCATTTTGTTTCTCCTAGCCTACGCATTTGAAATTTTTTAAACTTGTAGCAGTAATTGTACCATGTCTGTATAGTAAATATAAAACATACCATATTTCCTCTTTTTTTTATTGATTTATTGTTGATTTGCTAAAATCTATGCTTGGCCAATAAACTAATTGTTTTTAAGGGCCGCTTGTATAAAACATAAAATTCCGGTAACTGGCAGGTTATTTTACCAGTGGATTACGCGCTAGTTCCATAGTTACCACGGTTTAGATCACCAATCGAAAACGTTAACCTATGTTTGAGAAAGACGATTTTTAGATAACCTGACGGTTATCATCCGGTGGTAAAAGATAACCTATCGGTAACTTAGTATTGTATAAGCGGTATGTAAGCAAAACCTAGTATTTGTTCTAGAATAAAAATCAGCTAATTAGTTGCAGTTCCTTGAGAACATATATATGATTGGTTGAAGTTTGAGTAATGTTTAAGTTAGTCCTAGATATACATACGTAAGAAAAAATTTTCATATTGCATTTTGCTATGAAAGTTATACGCTTTGGTATCTACATTTAGGCTGTATAAATACTTATTATTTTTGTATTGAACGTAAAACGTTAAAACGTATAAAAACAAGGTTAACAAACTATATAAACTCACAAAAAAACATTATTATTTAACAGTACTGCAAAACAAAAAGAATATGTACGATTAAAGCAAATCTATCAAAATATAATCAAATAATTTCCCTAGATTATTACGGGAGGGGGAGGGAGGCTGGGCTGGAGGGGTCCATGGCCATCAGCTGCCTAGGGCCGCAAGATATCTAAATCCGATGCAGCATGGTGGCCTGACGTTTCCAGCAGAAATCTGTTTATTTGATTTAGATGTTGATAAATAGGCCTTTTCTGAATTCTTGAGATTCTTGGCCCTTTTTGCTATCCAATTATCTGGGGTTGTCTTCCTCTTCCTTCCCTTTTTCGGTGATGCCAGAACTTCAGGGGATTCTGCACCGCATCCTTCATCACTGCCAGAAACACTTCCTGAACTTCCACTAACTTTAAAATTTTTATCAAGATCGGTATCGTCGACATCACTTTCGTCACTGTTGATAGGCGACACGTAGTAATTTCTTTCATTTAATTTAGCAAGCCGAAATTTCATAGTACCCTCGGTACCGCATGAGGACACTGCATAAATATCTGCATCACGATGTTGACCATCATTCGTCACAGCAGTAGTATTCATAGGTTCGTCAACGAGTACTTGGCATTCAGTAGTAGACCTTGGAGCCACAAAATTATATTCACAAATTTCATTTGTTCCACCTTCTACGAAAACCAAATTTTTATGTTGATACTGGATGTAGATTTATTGTCGGTCTCAGCGCTGTCACGAGGTACATTTAATATTGAAGACTCTTCGGCTAACTCTGTGACTTTATCAGGTTGATTAAGAGTGTCGGTATCTCCAAATACCTAATTTGTTGTAGTCATATGGCTCGAAACCCTTGAACATCCGGCCAAAGCCATTATTCTCTTCGCGCGATTTTGTTTCCCAAACATTACTAAAACAATACCAATTATTAGTAATCACGAACTATTCATCAAAAGTAAAGTAAATCGACATAAAATTAACAACTTAACTTACCTTGGTCTACTAATGTGACTCAATTCGAAATGCTCCCAATACAAGACTATCATCTTATCAGGAGAAGTGACACATCACGAAATGTTTCTAAGGAAAACCACTAAATTATCAACAAAAACGACACAACTCAAAATAATACAGTTCAAAAGAAAAAATTACAAGCGCACTCCACGACGGTCATGGAACAATTAAAGATGCTACGCTACCAAAAATATCAGACTCATTCATAAAAAAGGGCGCAAACTCCACCTGGTGGCCAGATTTTGACATTAAGTTAATACGGGTTTGTAGACTGATAGAGTAGTCTTTAAGATATTCATTTCTGATTCTAACTCAAAAATAAGGATTTTTGAGATGTGTTGCTTTAGTCGCAAGGGTGCGATATATTTAGTATAACGTACTTAAAGTAAATATTGGTAAAAGCTCTACATTCTTAATACGGAACAAATGTGTTTATTGAAATATTAATGGAAATATGACAAATCTATCAAAATGTACATGACAGACGCATTATGCGCATTCACACATAAGCGCGCACACACTCCAAACGTACGCGCACACACATACGCACACTTGCCATGACAGTGTTGTCAAATAAGAGAACAGTAATGCAATACAGCATGATACAGCATTCAGAACCGTTTTGGTTACAAACTATGTAACAGAAGTGCCAACTCCCTAAATGAGATACACTTTCATTTTATGTGTAGGTTGGCGTGATCTGAAAGTAAATCCAATGCCTTAGAATCCTTAGTTCAAGAATGTAATATACTTTTTCGTATAATACACTTTTTATCGGTCTTCTCTATTTGTATATATAACGAGAGCGACGTATGCTTTGCGGGCTTTTCGCATACACGATAGATCTTCTTTGAATTTTAAACAAACCGCGAATATCTTATTATGCATGTTTTGCATTAAAAACAAGCAAAACATTTATAAATAACGCATCGTTTTTTTGCTTAGCTTGAAGGACGTTTACTTCTTGGACTTATTTAAATGTTAATCATCCGTACATTCAACTGAAAGATGCACTCGTGTCTGATTGAATAAATAAGTCTGTTTTGAAATATAATTTAAACCATTCAAAGTGACGGGTATAAATACATTTGCGACAGCAACAAATTATATTTCATAATAGTATAAATTATGGAGTATTCTCATTCATAATTCGTGGAATTGAATTTTAATATTGTTTGAAGTGTTGTTGTCTTGTAGTTAACGACTTTAAATACTCTACTTTCGCCCATTATGTACGAAGGAATTGGCTCTGCAGTGCTGGATTCACACCGAAAAAAATTTGGTACATCCAAGGAAACCAGAAAGCAGAGTAACAAAATTTACGAAATATTTCAAGCTGGCTATTGAAGACCGGCGGTGACAGAACCGGCGAAGACAAGCCGGCGCTAGCTCAAACCGACACTCGGATATACGGCATTGTAACTGATAGGAGCTCGGTTATGCTGCCACTATAACTAACCGGCGCTCAATTATACCGGCGTTGTATTAAACCGGCGCTCGACTGTACCGTAGAAAGCCAGGCAGTTCAGTAGCATAGTTGGTATGCGTGTGACTACTATGCTCCAGATTCTGGGTTCGAATTCCGGCACGGTCCGCTTAAAAAATGTTAGGCGAGCATTTTTCCAAAAATACGCCCTAGTACTGATGAAACCTAAAATGTAAGTCCCGGGTGTGTGTTGTCACGCACGTTAAAGGTCCCTACCGAGCTTGGAACAACAAGGGTTGGGCAATTTTCAAAATTTCTAGGTAAAAAGAACTCACTTTGGGCGGAACATTGAGAAATAAAATGTAGTGTACCGTAGAAAGCTGTACAGTGGAGTACTAAAACATTACTAAAAAATTCATCACAATTAGGTCTTCGGTCCTGGAACCGGTTAAACGCGTACCCTCATTCTTCCCATTCTGAGCTAATCTACGCATTTCCCTGAAATTTCCACAACCTGCATCTTTCACTATCTGCGTATAATAGTCTGATCTAGGTCTATCTCTACCTCTTTTTTTCCTATCCCTGCTTGTAATATATCCTGCACTATTCCCCAAAAATGCATTAGAACGCATCCTGTCCTTCTTCTTTTCTTATATTCTTTTTTGTTTTCCACAGATATCTTTATTCCCCTACTCTTCCTATAACCTCGTTGTAATTAACTTTGTCTGTTCATGCTATCATCGCCATACATCTGAAGCACAACATACCAAAAGGCTTCTACCGTTTTTCTGTCTGCTTCTCCTACTGCCCCTATTTCATAGACGTACTGTGCTGTGTTCCACACATATGATTTCAACAATTTCCTCCTTGTTTCTATGTTTGCTATCTTCGAACATAGCGATTTTCCAATGCTCCACTGTTATAACTTCGGCGTCGTATTCAGCGCCACTACTACAGTTGGCAACACTGATACGATCCACGTTCACATTATTGCTCAACAATGATATTATGACATAATTGCGTGTCAAATTGTATCACGTACCAAATACGTTTACAATGACACAAGTTTATATTTACACAAAAGTAAAACAAAAGTACTCACTTAAACGAGCCATGCAGTTGATCTCAGGGTCCTTGTTGTTTGGGAGTGGGTTGCGTCATGCCATCGCTAAAACCAAATTTATTCGTCTCTTCTCTTCGTCGTTCGTAGATAGGCCGAAGGAGTAAAGGTAGAGGTACGATAGAAAGTAAGATAAGATACTGGAACCTACATCCTGAAAGAGAAAAGACAAAAGAACGACACAGGCAAACGTCACTATTCGACGTCTCGTCACTAATAATCTCACGTCCTAACCGCGCACTTACGTCACTCCGCGCCTGCGTATTCCTTTTGCGCAAACGCAACTGTTCGAAATGACGGAAATGAACAAGTCTATTTTAAAAATAATGGCGAGAATTCACTCACAAATTTAAAAGTGTACATCTCCAAATTTGGAATATAACACCACCCAAAGGTACTACATTGGCCAGGAAGCGAGTGTTTTTTCACCTGGAAAATTTGGAATTTTGCCGAACCCTTCCTGTTCCAAGCAAGGAAGGAATCTTTAAAGTGCGCGACAACACTCATACACGGGACTCCATTTTACCTCTTATCAGAACGAGGTCGTATTTTTGTGAAAAATGCTCGCCTAACATTTTTCAAACAGACCGTGTCGGGATTCAAACCCGGGACCTTGGGCGTAGTAGTCACACGCATACCAACTACGCCAAGGAATCGCCCTTCGATCATAGCCGCTGCTCTTTCTTGTTAGATACAGTTCGGTTCCCCTTCTACTGTTTACAGATATATACCCTATTTCCTCGATATTTAGTGGTATGTGAAGGGGGTTAAGCAGCCTGTGGTTATCAGATCCCCCCATTTAATAGTTTTCCAATATATCCTTTCGCACAATCAACATTAGTTAAAATAGTTTCAAAACCAACACCTGTAGTTGTTTATAATAATCATCAGATTTAAGTGCAATTACTATTTCGTCATTAGGTTTTTTGTCTTGAAACTGGTTGGACGCTTACCTCAACTTATTTGTATTCTGAACTAATGTACATAGTTCCCTGAAATTTCCACAGCCTAGATACAGCTCGGTTCCCATTCTGTTGTTTTTTAATTATATGTAGTATTTTACTGAGATTCAGTAGTATGTGAAGGGGGTTAAGCTGCCTGTGGCAACCAAGATCTCCCAACACTTAGACATTTGCCGAATTAATAGTTTTCCAGTAAATGCTTTTGCAAAAATTAACATTGATTGAGAATATTGTAAAACTAATACATGTAGTTGCTTATAATATCAGGTTTAAGTACAGTTATTTTTTTTGTCTTGGAACTGGTTGGACAAGTACCTCCATTGATTTCTATTCTGACCTAGTCTTTACATTCTCCTGAAATTACCACAGGCTACATATTTCACTATTTGTGTGCAATAGTCTAACCTCGATCTAACCTTTCTTTTTTCCTATTTCTGCTTCCAATATATTCCGCACTATTCCCTCATGCCTTAGTATGTGACCTATCATTCTATCTTTCCTATTTGTTACTGTAATCCACATACTTCTTTCTTCCCCTACCATTTCTAGTATCTCTTTGTTCTTAATCTTATCTACCTATGATATTTTCATCATACGTATGTAGCACCACATTTCAAAGGCTTCTTTTTTTTCCTGTCCGCTTTTCCTACTGTCCAGGTTTCACAGCCGTACAGTGCTGTGCTGTACACATATGTTTTAAGCAAACTTTTTTTTATTTCTATGTTTGTTGTCTTTGAGCCCAGTAGTTGTTTTTCTTATTAAATGTAGCACAACCTTGTGCTAGTCTTTGTTTTATATCTTTTGCGCTCTTCGCATTTTGCGTTATCTGGCTACTTAGGAAGCGGAAATCCTGAACCTCTTGTAAGTTCTCGCTACCTATTTGTACTTTAATTTTTAATTTATTTTCCCCTTTTTTGCATACTAGTACCTTAGAAAATATTTCATACCGTATAAATGCTTTGTGATATTGCTGTGTTGATTTGAGCTAGCCAGGCAAAATTAGAAAGGAAGGTACGTGAACAATAGTTTTATTTTTGTTAATTTTCATACCGAATCTCTCTGTTAGAACTGTTTCCATTTCATTAAGAGCAGCTTCTAACTCTTCTTTGCTAGATGCTAATACTGCTATATCATATGCAAATCTAACCATATCAATCTTTTGTCCTGCATAATAATGCCACATGTCTTCCTGCATTTGACAGTATACATTGCCTCTTCGATGAACAAGTTAAAAATTCATGGGGATAGAGCACAGGCACATCCCTGCCTCACCCCTTTTCTAATATTTACTTCTCTACGTTTCTGTTATAATTCTGTTATTGCTGTTTGCTCTTTATGTAAGCTATATACTATTCGTCTATCCCTAAAACTCATTCCAATCTTTTTAAATATTTTGAACATTTTTTTCCATTTTAGATTATCGAATGCTTTTACCAGCTCTACAAACCCTACATACACGCTTTCCCCTTTTTCTATTGTTTTCTCCATTATCACCCTCAGAGCTAAAATAGCCTCTCTTGTTCCCCTGCTTCGCCTAAACCCAAATTGAGCTTTTCCTGGCATTTCTTCAGCACGTTTTTCCATTCGTTTTTGTACAATTTTAGTTAATATTTTTGACACGTGTACTGTCAAACTTATTTAAAAATTTTCACATTTATCCGAGCTTCTCTTTTTTGGTATAGTGACGATGATTTTGCGTTTGAAATCTTTGGGTATTTCGCCTGTCTGATACATATAGCTTACAAGTTGGAAGAAACGTTCTGTTACTGCTAGTCCAGCAGCTTTCGGAGTTTCTGCTTGCACCTTATCTGTACCCGGCGCCGTACCATTTTTCAAACCCTTTAATGCTAGTTCAAACTTATCTCTAAGTATAGGATATCCCAAGTCATCCTTTTCATTGTCGGATTCCTGTTCTAATGCTAATAGATCCTCTCCTGCATATAAATTGCCTATATATTCTTGCCATCTAACCACTTTCTTTACATTTTCTACAATGACGTATCCTCCCGCGTCCCTTATACTTTTGCTATATGGTTTTATATTCTTAAAATTCATTCCAATTAGTTTGTATGACTAATCTGTCTTTCCTATTTCCATCTTAGATCGTACCTTTTTCCACTTTTCATCAATCCATTGTTCTTTAGCCTGAAGACTCTACTATATTGGTTGGACCTATAGTTTGCCTCTTTAGGTCATTAGAACACGCAACAACGCCGAAGCCATTTCACCCGTGTAGTAATCTAGAACTTCCTCACGATGCAGGTCCATTCGGAACGGACTAAAAAATTGTGTTATTTTATTTTAATTTCATTTACACGAAAACCTAGCAAGTTTTGGTCAATTAGGGTGTAAAATTTTAAAAAATTAGGCCTTTAAAGAAAAAGGAAATACAATACCCATCATAAAAGCAAAATATAGAATCAATAATAAGCTCTTTAAATAAATATTTAATTGAACAATTATCTATAGCAATATTTTCAGTTCATTTTGTAATTGTGAGGCAAACCACTTCAAAATTCTATATTATTTTGAGGCTGATAATTTAGCACAAGATTTATAATTCGATTATCAGATTCTTTATTTTTTCTGGGTTTTTGAGGAGTCCTGCTACATATCCCTCGTAGTCGATATCCAGAGTTTTTGAAGCTTTCTTAATTTATTGATGCATGAAGGCATAATTGCGAAGAATACCTATGAATGTATTTATAAACCATTTCAAAACCGGCTCTAATTCTGGTAGTAAATTATTTTCAAGAGCATATACCGCATGTTCTATTGCATTTTTGGGAACAAATGCAACAGATGTTGTCATTTGGGCTTGTAGAGCAAAGTTCGGGTTAGTATTTTAGCATCCTAATAGTTCATCTTCAGATAAACGTTCTTGTAAATTTCTAACCAAGTGAATAAAACATCCCTGGGTTTCCGCAATAGGAAATTCGTCGCGTGTGCCGTTGTGAATTGAGAGTTCATAATCTACATTAATGTTGCTTATCTTAAAATCCGATAGCGTTGTTTTACTGAGACTGGTGAAAGGGCCGAGTAGAAATGGGGGAGCTTCCTCCTCCGAATATAGAAAGACGATCGGCTCAAGGACAGTACAGTTCGATGCGGGGAAAAGTTGTACATCGCTTTGGGAGGAAGGGGGCTGTTAGCAGGAAAACGGAAAGTGAATCTTTGGAAGCCGCTTTTTCGGGATTTTGGTGCAAGTAGTATAGTTATAAGAAATTTTGGCAAAAAAGTTGTATGGGTCACACAGACACAGACACACACACCCCCTCTAAATCTCCACCTACTTTTGCGTACGCGCGCATTTCCTTTACACATGCAGTGCCCCGCTCCCCGCGCGGTACTGTGCAACATTGGCTATTTTACGGAATCCGGATGAAACGTCATTCTTTGTTGCTATTTTGCATCCTCCATTTACAAATTCTTGAGTAACCAATTATACGTTGATTTAACAGTACCAGGTACATTAGGTTGGTTTTAGTAATTTACCATATATTTTGATATTAACTTCGATACTTTTTTCAACACCATTGATTGCACATAATATATGACAACTACAACCATAATGGTCAATGACCATTGGCAGTAATTTATAATTGCGTTTTATATTCCCTGCAGAATACGCTTTCCTACTCAATGCGAATCGGTTAGTTAGCAGCTCCGAGGTACGTCGTCCAAAATATCATTAGTGTCCGTTATATCTGGCACTCCACGCTCCTGATGACATTTTAACTACGTTCAATCGCTGCTAGCATCTATGAAGTGTGATACAAATTGATCGCACCTACTCTGTTATATTATTGGTCCATGTTAGCCATTTGTAGGCTTTGGCGAAAACAGGAACATCTAATCTGGAAAGTATACATTTCAGATTGTCCACGTCAACGGATACTATGGCATGTTTCAGATGTTGGTGTAAAATGCGTTGTTTGCCTCCAAACAAATCGTACAGTACATTGTTCATATTAGCTTGGAAACTCAACGACACTAGCGTAACTATCGTGGTCGTACTCGCTGCGAGAGAAGTCCGAGTACCTGCCGGTTGCAGTGCACTTGTCAAAATCGGTAATGATAGTGTTGTGATACTTCACATAAGTTAGTGACACTATACGTGATATGTGTAAGTGTATACTTAAGTTCATGACCTTCAAAATTTCTATTACTTTCTTAAGTTGGTCTATGTAGCTAGCTTTTACCGGTTTGTGATCACTATAAGTAATTAAACTAAATTAAAATATAAATATACAATTTATAAAAACCGGACGTTATCGATTAATGGAGATTAAGCACCTTGTGCCTTGTGCTTCAGCGCCAAATTTGTCATTTAATCATTAAATTGATAATATCATCATGATCATCATAAGGTCTTTAGTCCTGTAACTGGTTAGACGCGTGCCGTGCCCTCTTTGTTTTTTATTCTGAGCTAACCTACACATTTCCCTGAAATTTTTAGTCTGCATCTTTCATTATCTGCGTGCAATAATCTGATCTAGATCTACCTCTACCTCTTTTTTTTTCTATTTCTGCTTGTAATATAGTCATCACTATTCCCCAAAAATGCCTTAGAAAGTATCCTGTCCTTCCATTTCTCCTATTTTTTTTTGTTTTCCACAGATATCTTTATTTCCCAACTATTTCTATAACCTCTTTGTTGTTATTGAGCTGTACATAAAAGTTTTGAGCTTAAGATTTCATACAACCGAAACCACAATTTAAAATTCATTAGTTTTCCCGCATTTTTATGGTTTTACAACGTTGACATTTGATCTTTGAAAATACCATGCGGTTTGCCATTTGATACACATAACCTGCAAAATCATTAGTGTTCACGATGGCAATTACAAAAGAGCATATTCGAATTTCCATCCACTTCGCGTTTCATCTGAAGGAAAATGCTGTTGAAGCCACTGAAATGGTTTATGCTGCATATGATGTAAAAGGTGGTATCAAAAATTTCGCAAAGGAGATTTCAGTCTTGGTGATGAATCGAGTGCTGGACGCCCTCAAAAGATTGAAACGGACTCTGCACAAACTGAAAAGGAGCTTGCACTGCAGCTTGGCATTACGCAGCAAGTCATTTCCACACGTTTACATGCAATGGGAAAAGTTCAGAAGGAAGGCAGGTGGGTTCCGCATGCACTGTCCGAAGACAACAAAAATCGACGTCGTGACACCGCACTCACTTTGCTTTCAAGGTTCCGGAAAAAGGATTTTCTGCACCAAATTATTACAGGCGATGAAAAGTGAATACTTTATATTAACCCGAAGCGTAAAAAATCATGAGTTGACCCTGGTCAACCTTCGACATCGGCTTCAAAGCCCAATATCCACGACAACAAAGTTTTGCTCTGCATGTGGCGGGATTGGAAAGGTGTATTGTATTACGAGTCGTTACAGCCAGGCAAAACAATTACGGCAGACCGTTATCAGCAACAATTGACCAATATGAGCGATGCGTTTGAAGAAAAGAGGCCATTTATTGACAAAGGACGTCGTAAAGTGCTACTGCTTCATGACAATGCCCGGCCACATGTTGCGAAAGTGACTCAGGTCCATATCCTTGCGTATGGCTGGGAACTTCTCCCGCATGCGACGTATAGTCCAGACATGGCACCTTCCGATTATTACCTATTCCGGTCGCTGCAGCATCACTTGGCTAATACACACTTTGTGACACTTGAAGAGGTACGAAAATGCATTGATGACTTTATCGCTTCGAAGTCTGTGAGCTTCCATCATCAGGGAATTCGCAAGCTGTCCGAAAAATGGCAAAAGGTAATCGATGCAAACGAGGAATATTTCGTTGATTAATATCTTTTTGTTTATTTTTAAATAAATATTGAATTTTGCAAGAAAAAGCTCAGAACTTTTTTGTACACCTAATAACTTTCTGTCCATGCTATCATCCTCATACATCTGAAGCACAACATTCCAAAATGACTCTACCGTTTTTCTGTCTGCTTCTCCTACAGCCCCTATTTCATAGACGTAATTGATCTGCTCCACACATATGCTTTCAACAATTTTCTCGTTGTTTCTATGTTTGTTGCCTTTGACATAGCCGCTGCTTTTTCTTGTTAGAAATTGAAGGCATATTACTAACATAATATGCAGATAAAAATAAATAAATAATATAATGTGTTTATGCTTTCTAAGTCCGTTTATATTTGCATTGGCCGATAAAAACCAATGATAAATAAAATCGGCCTTTTTGGGTTTAAAAACTATTGCATCTATTTACATATTAATTCAAAATATCAATTATAATAATTAATACCATCACCAACAATTAAATTTTTATGCCAAAGTTTATTACTGTCGTTAAAATTTCCATTAGCCAAAAGCAATTACTTTTTACTAACAATTTCTATTACATAAATGCAAATTGCTGGCACATCTGGCATACTTAAAATAGTTAAACGACTTGTTGCTTGGTCAATTATAAGAGATCCTAGAAATATTTCTTAAAAAATAGCAACTTAGAGCTCTTTTTAGTTTAACGTACTATGTGTGTTCAAAAGCTTTGATATTGTTGTTATGGGTTCTATTAGATTAGTCTATTAGACCGTTAAATGTGTGCATAAATATGTACTTAAAAGTCAAATTTATGAGACTGTGTAGCACGTATAAATGCCACGCTCTTTAATTTGCTGTATTTTTTATCTACATTTTCATAATCAATTATTTCATATCTTCTAATATCTTATATTAGAAGTGGCTAAATTAAAAAGCTTTCAATGCTTGCACGTAATGTGGCTTGCGGTATATGCAGGTGCTAAGACGCCCTTATTATAAACATCTTACGAACGTTCTCTGGAACAAATGTAAAATATGATTGAGTGTTCCTCTAAGACCCCCACAAGATATCTAAATTTTTTCGGAGGGCGTGCAATCTGAGAAGTGCTTTTTAAATTGAGTACTGGCATTCTAAATATATTTGGAACATCCATTCCACGTTTTATTGCACCGTCCTTTTTTCTTATGAGATGTAGAGGGTAGGTCTACTACAGAGTATAAAAGTAAATGTACTCTGGCGAAATCAGCATCGGCTTTTAGGGGATGCGGAGTTTGCAAAGGACTAATCTCGGGGGATGAAGTTATTCTTAAATAAAGCTCTTGATATGATTACTTACACCTGGCAATAAAAGAACTGCAAAACGCACGTAAATTGGAGCGAGAAAAATACTAAAATTGTATATTGAAATTTTGGTTAACCTATGAACAATTATCTCTATAAAAGCGATCAATAATCAGAAAATTACAGTCCTAATACAATGCTTGTATAAGCATTTACTCAAAACTCTTTATATGAACAATAATTCTGTTTTAATTTTACTTATTTGCTCGCAAACCTTTTTACCATAAAAAATTTCATAAAATTAATATGTTCATAGAGTTATGGTTTAAGCAGTAACAAAAAAGTATCCAAGAACACGTTTTATTTAAGTGCAAGATAAGTAAAAGGCAAAATACTGTTGTAAATACTAACATAGATAATTTATATACGTGTAAAAAGTTAGGTTATAATATTTATAACATTTATGTACTACATTTACTCTAAAATAAAATACAGTAAAACTCATACCTGGAATAAGTAACTATTAATAGAAAGTTACATACTTTCTTCGAATTTTATATGGCATCTTGACTGCAAACATCTGCGGTTGTCGTTCTTTGTGTTAATAACAGCTGACGAATTTTCGACATTCTGAGCTGACTAAACGTCTTGTCGCCAAATATTTGTAGTTATAGATAATTAGATTCCATCAAAGAAAAGATTCCAGCATCTCGTGCGCTGTCTGATTTCCAGATCATGTATACACCACTGTAATGTGGGTAATATAGGTATCTGTATTTGACAGCGAGTTGAAAAGCCTTTCCAGGTAGATGTAAAACGAAAAAGTGTTAGATTTGTATACCCTCTAAAAAGATTTACATTGGCCTTTATAGAACCCACCCTTTATCAGTGAAAGCTATCTGGTGCACTATTTTACTGTAGCTTTACTCCGCTGTAGCTAAAAATTAATTCAGGAAATGAGCATTAATTTAGCACGTAGTAACTTCGCATAATACCAATCATAAGATGTTGTTCTACAATTTTTATGTGCATTATTACTCGTGTTGTTCACATCAAACCTGTTACAAGTCTCTTCACTGAATCATTCTTGCTTACATTAAAAAATTTATTAGTAGATGAGAAAATCTCAAATTGATTTATAGCAATAATGCTACCATTAAGGAAACTTTTTAATTTCCTAACCGAGAAGAAACCTCCGGATCAATACAAAATTCTCGTACTCATTTTGAAATTCAGTGGAAATTCATTCCGCAAATCCCACCCCATCACTGTGGCATTTGGGAAACCGCTATCAAAAACGCAAAACACCACCTTTTAAGACTTACTAAAAATTTAAATGTCATATGTGAAGAATTTAATACCATCTTGACTTAGATACAAGTTGTACTAATTCTCGCCAGCTTTGGGCTATTAGTGATGATCCGTGTAACGCGTCGGCGTTACGGTAAATAAAAACTGAATACAAAAATAGGAAAATTAATCTTGAATGAACAACTTAATATTGATATCCTATGTATTCCGATTTCATATTTAATAGTGTTCAGTAAGCATGACATTACAATAAATTGGTGGTTTTACTAAAATCAAAAACTTAAAATCAACAAAATAATCGAATTATCTTTGTTAAATACAAATTGGAACAAAACGTATGTCCCTAAATTATTTCAAACCACAAAAAGGGTAAACAAAATATTTATTTTAGTAAATTTTTATAAAAGAATCATTCGTTTAAAGAAAGCTTTAGAATTGTAAAGTAAAAACAGCATATTCATTAATATACATCTCAAATATAAAAGAGCCTTTTTACACGCCTTAGTGAAATAAATTAAAATCAATGTTACTAGAAAACTTCATAAACTCAATAGGAAGACTGTGCTATGACAAAAAATCCCCGGAGTAAACATTAGAAGAAAGGGGAATTAAGTGACAATAATTGTATCCGACAGAAGAAGAATTGATTCTTAGCGAACCGGTAATAGGAAAACATCGAAAATATAGACATTCGAGTGAGTAGTGACAAGGCGGAAGTAACCGCGAGATTAGGGTTGAGATAAGATTAAGTTATAGGTAACGTTAAACGAAACAGCTTCA
This sequence comes from Platerodrilus igneus, assembly GCA_036346225.1. Classification (NCBI taxonomy): domain Eukaryota; kingdom Metazoa; phylum Arthropoda; class Insecta; order Coleoptera; family Lycidae; genus Platerodrilus; species Platerodrilus igneus. Next base: position 312,106 of record JARFIW010001281.1, read on the forward strand.
AGAGAGAAAGTAACTAGATATGTTTCCGCAGAGATCATAATCGCGGCGTCCAGCTAATTTTTGAACTTATGCTTGCAAGGGCAAAGTATTTTCAATTTACATGTTTGTGGAATTATCGTTGTTATGACCAGTTAAAGGGATTAGGACTTGGATAGTTTACCCCGTTGCTAATTTGGAATTTTGTGTGGTGTTGGGTCAATGAAACTGTTATTTTTAGGACGAGAAAATGCGAAATAGTGATAGATGTTGAAAATCCTGAAGTTAAACAGTGAGTAGCATTATGAGCTTTTGTGTAATTTTAAAAAATGTAAGTGTGAATATTTAAATGACAGTGGTGTGTGTTTATGCAGTACAAAAGTGGACATGATAAAATCTCATTTGGAAGAGGAATTTCATTTTTCAATTTTATTTAATTTGACCAAAAGTATAATAAGTGTTCTAAGATATTTGAAAAAAATGTAACGTATAATGAAAAGATTTAGGAAACCAAAGAATGGGAGGACTATATAGGACTATACAAAAGGAATCTCTGTGACAGACTTTTGGTGCTCTTCAATTATGACAAGTAGAGAAGTTTTTCAGGGAAGACAAACTTCTAGCGTAGTTTTTTTGTATTTGAGTCATTTTATTTATTGTTTTTTATTCATTTATTATTTTTACTTGTTTTTTTTATTTCCTTTTATAATTTTTTCATAACAATCCACACCCATTCCACTGTAGTTAGACGTTGCACCTACAAAATTGTTACAATACCTCCGCCTCTTTTACCCGTAGTATCCGACAGGTTTTACAGTACTAACTCCAGACACTTTTTGATCGGTGCGTCTCTCACTTTCTTTCCTGGTTACAAATATTTCACAAAAAAGACTATTCTTACGCCAAGAGTTTACTCAAATACAAAAACTGTTCTGAAAAGGTGGAAAATAAATTATTTAAATAAGCTCGAAAATAGGTCGAAATAGATATTCGCCGAGGTGAATATTAAGGTTGGTGATTTAATTTTGTTAAAAAGTGAAAATACCCTTTCATTAAATTGGTCATTGACCAGGGTGATAGATATGTCACTTGGACAAAATGGTAAGCTGAGGAAAGTAAAACAAAGACCAGAGATGGAATCTATACAAGAGACGTAGATTGTTAATAGTTATGTACTCTTAGAATTAATTAAATTTTTAGGGTTACACTGTGCTGAAATGGAATGCAACTCATTATATAATATATTATGTGCGAAATTAAGGTTACGCTACTAAATTTTAATTTACCCCGAAAGAACGGGATGATTTAGCAAATTATTGTGTATTAGCGAACTACAGTTTTGAGGCATTGGTCGTAAACCAAAAGAATTAGCTATTTATGCACCAAGTGTGTTATTAAGATGATAACACCCGGAGGGCGACTCATCCAGCCCGAGGGCCTATGGCTTAAGGGATGAATTGAGTCGCCCGATGGGCATTATCATCTAGTAAGACAAGTGGTTCATACAAGATTTTATATTTCACCTCATATATAAAATAAAAAAATAGGTGATAAGTAAGTTTTCTATTTTAGAATTTACCTCGAATTTTACTATATAACTATTAAACACACCTACATCATGTTTTTCATGATGACAACATCCAGTTTGACGTTCCTATGTTTTGGACATTTGTCACATTTATTTAATATTAATAGTGCAAAATGGCTGATCAATAATTGCCAGCAATAATTGCAAAGTAAGCTCTAAAAGCAACTGAAAGTTTACTACCCATTAAATCTAAACAAAGCTATGAGAGAGCTTACGAAAACTTTCAATTATGGCAATTGAGAAAAAAAGTATCTGTCGTAAATGAGACTGTATTGTTGGCATATTTTCAAGAATTGGTAATAAACATTTTTCATACATTTTGATATAACGATTGTTCGGAACTATAATTTAGCGGGTAGCTGCTGTTTTTTTTGAAGTTTTCAGGAATATTGCATTTTTGGCTAAAAATGACGAATCTGAAGTCAGATTTCGACGGTAATGAGTAATTGTTGCTAAAATTTTGTTATTAAAAAGTAGGTTATCTTTTTCACTCGCGTTTTTTTCAGTATACAATAGTTTTTAAAGTCCAAATATATTTTTATTGTATGCTCTGGTTCTGTGATCAACATTTTTTCGGTCTATAATATAGAAGACACGTATAATGAAACATTCAAAGTAAAATTGATTGCATAAGTTGCATATTATTTATTTATACATAATGAATTAATAAGTACTAATATTAAAGTTATAATGAAACTGCACAAAAAATAACAATGTGAAACAAAAGTAATAACTAACAAGAAATAACACCAAAAAAAATTATCGTTTTATCCTTCGTCCTCCGACTCATCTTCTATTGCCCCGTTGGTTGTTTCACCAAATGTAATATCTTTAATTTCCCCAAGGAAACAAATAAACTTGGAAATCCAGTCAGCTTTGCAAGCACGTGCAAACATGAAGTTTGTTAGGTATCCAAAATAACTCCCCTTGCACCGGCTGTATTCTGGCAGAGATGCCTTAACGTACCTTCAAAGACCCTCTATGGTGTTCGTATGAGCGGCGGTAGTAGGATATTTAAAGTTAATGGAATGATTAACTTTTAAATGATTGTAGCCCTCACTTCTTAGCCGCTCATACGCCCTCCAGCAGTCGAATATTATCGTTGTCCCCGGAAGAGTCCATTGTCGAATGATGCCAATCAGTGTTGAGGCATCTCTCGTTTCCACCGGCAACATGAACGCTTTTCCTGATTCTCGTTCGACAGCACCAAACACCCATTCGCCCTCTACATGGTGCCCTCGATGATATTTTCGTTTTCTGAACTTTGATTCATCAATCTCAACAATAACGCCGGAGCCGCCAATGGGTATTGAATGGTGCATTACCCATTCTCTTTACATGACGTCCATTTCGATATAACGCATAGCGTGACTTCAATGTTAGATGCAATAAATTTTTGTTCTGCGTTCTCCAAAATCAAGTATGTTATTGCCAGTACTTTCCAAGGCGGCAAATGTGTTCTGGAGAACCACGATCTCTGGAAAACTGACGCTGTCCAGCGACAACGCACTCGCTTTTTTTTCTTCGTAACATAATTCCCTCATGTCCACATTTTTTCATCTAATTTGAGGGTCCCGTTACACTCTTGACAGGTTTTCTCTGCTTTTATAAGTCCTTCTTGTTGAGGAACATGGATGACATTATCTACTTGGAATGTGTCTTTTATTTTTAATAAATTCCACATTTTGTATTGTCGAGTTGTCACCAAAAAATTCAAGACAAGTTCAACGTTACCAACTTTTAAAAAAATCTTGAGACACGTAGACAACGTAAGACAGCGCAATGTCAAAGTTTGTATATTGCAGTGTATTATTGCAGTGTATCGCGAAGAATAACGTTAGAAGAAATGCAAAAGTATATATATATATATATATATATATATATATATATATACATATATATATGTGGGGAGGAGGGTTAAAATATATATATATATATATATATATATATATATTATCGTGTAATTAAGGGTTTATCGGGAATACATAAGGGCATAGGTTAAGCTAGAAGTTAGAATCATAGGTCATTAGAAAATCAAATTAGTCATATTTAGCTAGGAATGATGTAATATAGTATTTATTTAAATATAGGGCTCAAGAAATAATAATGGGGTAAAGGTATAGCATATTTAATTTATATTTAATATTATTCGGGAATATAAAAGCGTTGAATATGTGTTAAAATAGCAGTATTATTCTTTAAAGGTAAAACCCAAACGTTTAAAAGCATAGCAAAATAACAAGAGGAGATATATTTCTAGATAACGTTGATACAAACAAGCTTTAATAGGTTACAGGAAAACAGACAACCGTTGGAATTAACGTAGTCAATTCGCAACAGAGACAAAGAAAAACCACATAAATCTGACAAACACGCAGTATGTTTGTGAAGATATCGATTTTAATTCTGGAGCTAGTATAGGAGGGAGCCAGAGACAACTGTCATGAAAGAACAAAGATGGGACAAAAACGTATGGATACAAGCGAGAGGCATAGAGTTAATCACAGCGCTAGTATTGTATGGAGACTTGAACAAATTTAGTTTTGCGGGGGGAAAAATTTATTAATTTCAAGGAATTTTATAAGCAGGCACGCGTCGTTTGAAAGCGGGAGAACGGAGCCAAGCAAGGTGATTGGAGAATATAGATATACGTGCGACAGGTTTAGATTAAGAAGGGCAAATATTCAGCTGGTGGAGGCATATACATGAAAGAAAGTTATAGGTACAAGCGAGATGAAAGATGTTTTGTTCTAGTTTATGGCGTGGAAGTAGTGAGAATGAACTGAACCGTTGAAGGATAATTTTCGTGGAATCAAAGTGGCAGTTGACAGTTAGAGACGTTTTACCAAGTATTTGTGTGTTTTGTTATCGAAATTCACACTAAACCGAGATCCGTTAAAGATTTTCATTAAAATACAAGGCGGTTAACAAACAATTTTAAGAACTATAGAAACGGGTACGAATTGTACGTGCGATTTAGAAACAGGGGGGGAGGGTGAATTCTTGGTATTTGACCATTTTCGAACAGGTGCCTCGCTGTCTTTAATTTCATCAGTCATTCGCGACACATCTAGTTACTTTCAAGTGAATTAGTACAGTTTGATGAAAAGTTATTTAAAAGCTATTTAAGTGAAAGTTAATCTTGTATGTAAGTACAAACAAATTGTTATTGTGTTGTTGGAATACACGAAATTAGTAAAGATTAATAGCAGCGATTTTTGGGTATTAAGTTTAATTTGGAATAAGAGGAGTAAAATTTTGGAGATTGGATGTTTATGGTTGGATATTGTTTATGGCGAGATAGTTTGGAGTAGCGGCAGACATAGTGATTCGATCGTGGAACTATTTGATGGACTGAGAACCTACTGGACGGCAGCATCTCCAAGGGCTATCTGGTGGACAACATTCAGAAGATAGCTACCAGGTAGGCCCTTATATAGAACATTGAGCGGTGAATATTTTTCATGGTATTTGTAATTATTTTGATTTGTGTTTTGGTGTGTTTACTACTGATATATATATATATATATATATATATATATATATTGAAATTTATTTTTAAAAATCAAGAATAATTAATTAATTTACAGATAACCATGCGATGTTGTAAAGAGGTATAGAGGGTTTATTTGATATTTGGTAGTGCAGTAAAGTTGTATGCATATTTATAGAGTTTTACTATGAGCTCATGATAAAACAAAGGGTTAACGTAAGGTATGAGGAACGCCCTCTTGCTTTAATTAAAAATGTGTGTTTAAAAGAGATCTATCTGAATTATTATTATTATGAAATTGTTGACAATACGAGTGTACATAAAGACATGATATTTTTTGAAAAATGTAATATTGATCTCACGTTAATAGAGTGTGAATTATTTTGGGAATTGAGTTATTTTTGAGTGTGTATAGGTAGGGTGTAAATTTCTGTTTAGGTTTCAGCATGGTGATATTGAGCGAGAGTTTTTAGATTTAACAGGTAGGTGTCTGTGTTAATTTTAAGAAATTTTAGCTAGTTGGAAAGAAGTGTAGAGTAGACGAGGGCGATTTACAGGAACTTCATAACATTTATGACTTCCAAACAGCAGGGGCACGAATCTTGGAACCCTTCCAATAAGATACCCCACAGTATTATGACGCCCAAAGTGTAGGGCACGGTCAAGAGCGCAAAATTCACAGTATTATGGCGCCCAAAACGTGAGGGGCATCACAGTATTATATACAGAGGAAAGTGATCGCCAGAAGGGATGCAGGCATGGAAGGGTCCATTAGTTTATTGATTCGAGGTTGTTAATCGATTGCGGGAATTTCTAGGATTAGCACAATGTACGTCAAGATGCTGCAGGTATTCCGAGACTTGGGCTAATGGGTCCATTAGTTAATAGGTAGGCGATAATTAGTCGAGTTGCATGCATAGGGATTGTTGTTGTAAAGTGGGAAAGTTTTGAAATTAGAATTTAGTTAGAATTGAAGCAGTAAACGTTTTTAAAGTAACCCTCAAACTCAAATTTTCGAATATGAAGCAACATGTGTTGCCTATATTAAAGTTACCAACGACATGTAACAATTTGGGGTTTTTTGACTTGGCAACATAGTTATTTCACTATGAAATCTGTGTAACTGCCAAAATATTCGGCATTTTCATTTGTTGTTTATTTGCAAATTAACACCAATTAGGAAAAGATTTCACATTCAATAAATAATATCGATCACCTTGCATGCAATAATAATTTATTTAATCTTTAAAACTATTGCGTACTGAAAAAAACGCGTGTGAAAAAGATAACCTCACTTTTATTAACAAAATTTTAACAACAATTACTCATTGTCGCCGAAAACTTACCTCAGATTTGTCATTTTCAGCCCAAAATGCACTATTCCTGGAAATTTCATTAAGTTTGGAAGATGCCCGTTAAAATATACATAAGCCTTTTATTTAATATTTTAGTGCGAAAATTACTCTCTTACCTCGCTCTGGACCAAATACTCTTTTTTGAAATCCACATTTCCAGTTAAAATTAATTGATTTGTTTTTTAAAAGTGAAATCAAAAGGATATACTTCAAAGAAATCGCAGATTTTAACAAAAGATCAGGTTTTAGCGTTTATAAAAAGTACTCCCATAATAATATTTTCCTTCTACATAAGATTGTTTTGGTAATGGGAGTCTGGTGGTTTAAGAAGAGATAAAATGGTAAAACTGTCTATTGACGATATAAGCGATAAAGAAAACGTTTTAGTTGTAAAAGTGCCAGAAACTATAACATTTACGCTTAAGAGTTTTACAATTTTAGAAAAAGAAGAAATAGGTGCTCTAAAGTTAGTTCGACAATAATGGCACTAAGACCAAAGGAAATGGAAAAACACAGATTGTTCCTCACATACAGAAATAGTCGTTGTACAGTGCAACCAGTAGGAAACATACAATAGGAGGTGTTCCAAACATAATTGCTAAATTCTTACAACTGGAAAATAAATCCTCAACAATTTACTGGTCATTGCTTGCGGCATAGATCGTCCACTCTACTAATCGAAGCAGGTGCTAGTTTCGAAACGCTTAAAATGAAAAATGGAAAAGTAACACGGTTGCACAGAGTTGCGTTGAAGAAAGCGTCACTTCGAAAAACCGTATTTCTAATTTGATTGCAAGTGCTGTTGGTTTATCTGGAGGAGAAAGTTCTAGAAATGTTTGTCAAGCTGATGAGACACGCACTTTTGTAAATTTTGAGGTCACGCCTAATTTTGAAGAAACTTCAACAACATCATATTTAATGGATAATAAAACCATTAGAGTTCATGAGAATCTGTCTAAGAAATTTGCAACTTTTTCGGGACAATTTCAAAACTACAATCTTTATTTTGGAAAATTAGTTATTTAATATGATTATTTGTTATTAAAATATTACAAATTGATTTGTCTCTGAGGGCATAATGAGCGGGCGTTATGAAACCATTACGCCCTCCATTACGCCCCGGTTGTTATGGATGTTTACATATCTCGTGTCCTAGGTGTTATGACTAAATTACGACGAGATGAAATATAAAGGATATAAAGACGTATTCGCCTACCCTAAAAGACCTTTCCAATTTCACTTGATCTTAGTCTAAATTGTATTGTGGGCGCCATCACGCTGAAGTCATTCATTAAAATCCGTTCGGAAGACGGGTGCTCAAAATGGTTTTTTTGGAGTACCGACCTTCTGGTGTAATATACTTGTGTAATCCGTTTTACAAAAAGAAGAAGAAATTCAAATAAGGAAGTTTTCACTTGCTTATCTTAATCAGACAAAGTTCTGCATTCGTCTACCTATATTTCAACGTAATAGTTTTATAGAATCAACAAAAAAAATCGATTAACGCTGCAGTCTTAGCTCGTCAAGCAATGTTTAGAAAGAAAAAACTAAAATTTAGATTTCTTATAATAATATATTACATAAATTAACCGTACCGATCTACTATCTTCCAACAAGCCCCCATGGTTCCGTGATACGCTTGGCACCACTGATACGGTCCACGTTTCACAATATTGCGCAATTGTATATTATAGCATAATTACGCGGCAAATTGTATCAAATACCAAACACATTTACAATGATACAATTCTTAATTTTAAATTTAAATAAACCAAAGTACTTACTTAAAACGCGTCTTGCAGTTAAATCTCAGGGTATCTCCTCGTTTTTTGGGTGTGGGATACAGGTAAAGGTACTCGTAGATAAAGATAAAAGGGAACCTACATCCTAAAAAAGAGAAAAGACAGATACCATGACACAGGTAGATGTTACCGGCTTGACATCTCGTGGCTAATAATGTCGTGTCACACCGCGCACTTGCGCCACTCACTCCGCGCCGGCGCATTCTTTTGCGCAAACGCAACTGTACGGGATGGCGAAAATTAACAAGTCTATTTTAAAATAATGGCGGGAATTAACTCACATATTTCACAATTTACATTGCCAATTTTTGGCATGTAACATACGCTCACCGCAATGTTTATACTGTTTATATATACCGCTATGTTTTAATTGCTACAAAAATTTATAAGCTTTAAACACGGACTGCTATAGTCCATTCAAATTAACTTTAGGATGACGTCAAATACAGTAATTAAGTGTTGACAACCGTATGCAAATAAATACCTAGATTTGCACTTGAAGAATACTGTCATTTAACAAAATATAGGCTGGCAGATCTGTACAGTGTTACCGCCAATTCTTCTTGCCAATGGGAATATTCCTATATCATTCATTAAATATATTATGATTTAAGCTAACATTGGCAATGTGGTATTTTATTCAGTTGTGACGTCATCCTAAAGTTAAAGCGAATGGACTATACCACACGATTGTTTTAACAATTCTACATATAACTTATAGTGCTAGCATAGCTTTTAGCTGTCCCAAGAAATTTGTAACAATTTTATGTTATTTAAGCATTCATTCGGCAATAGATAAACAGTTTTCAATTTTAAGTCATTCCATACCAAACCAACCAGTCATCCAACTTGACCATCTCCAATCTCTTTGAAACTTCAGGAACCATTCTCCCAAAATGTATAAATTAAAATATTATTTTAGAAAATTACATCTTATTAGGTTGTGAAGTACTTTATTTTTAAAATTTGCGCTGACATTTTCTATCTTGATTAACTTCTATTCTGTGTCGTAGCGAGTTGCTCGACACCTCATTTTAAAGAGCATTTTATAAGGTTTAATTTGATATACCCCTTGACTATCTTCGGTAAAGGATAAAACATTGAAAAATTAAAAATTTTTTTCATTTCTGAGAAGCGTTTTTGAAAATTTTTGAAGAAGATAAGTATTCAGTCTAATTATAAACTATATAATCTGAAATTTATAAAGTGGAATCTCAATGGGATAAGGCGAGATAGGTTTTGGGCCTTTGGGAGCATCTTTTTAAAAAAAGACTTTATTTCCAAGACACTCCTATCAAGTGTATTTGTATAATAATTACAATAATTTTGACAATTGTACGTTATATTCATTAACGACTTGGTTTCAAAAATAATCAAAGTTACTTTCACTAATTAATTTAATTAAAACTAGGATGAGTAGCTTGAACAACCAACAATGTTAAAGTTGTTTAGCTCGAGACTGACTGACCATCTTGGGCTCTGGAGGATATTTATGCTATCCCTGCTCTTACATCACTTTGTGGGAAATGCAGATTTCATGTCTGCTATTTCTTGATACAATACAAAGTACTACATTTTAATAATCCTAATTGCTGTCTTATGACCTACTGTGACCTGCACCTGCAGTGTCATATTACGTCTGGAATACAAAGCAACTGTTTTCGTTCATACGTCTGGTTTGTGAACATTCGTTAACCTTTTCTTATGTCCTTAAATTATACAATGTAACAATATTTCTTAAGACTTAATAATTTCATTTAAATATACAATTATAGTAGCTGGCGCTATGGCAAAAAACTTGAAGCTACCATGAAAAAATTCTCGTTTTAGTGTGTTAACATGATAACAGACTGATTTTTAAATCTTATTACATTATCCATCAGACTAAATACTAATAAATAGCCAAATATAGAACAAGAAAGAGAAGTCTCATTTACGTGGTAAAACTTAATGATATTTTTTTTAAAGTTAGCAGTCAGAGAGAAGTAGTTACGCCAAAATAGCTACAGGTTAGTTCTTCTTTAATTTAACAAATAATTCGTATACCTTTCTGGTCTCAGAGTCTGTAAGTCAATAAATTCTTCTTGTAGCTGTTGTAAGATCAACCTTTGTTAAAACCTCACATTCACAACTAGTAGATCATTAAATCGTGGGTATTTGAAAGACGTAGAAGGACCATGCGGTTCTAAAAACTTATTTCTATTTCATCTCCTTCTATTCCTAACACACAACCTAATCACCACTTATCTGAGAATTGACACGTTACAAAGTCGACAATGTCATTAATGTCCAGATCATAATCAGTGTCATCAGCTGACACTATTTTTACACTGGATTCCTCCGAAAACGGGTAGTGTTTCACTAAAATTCTTGTTTCATCCATAGGACTGTATTGTTGTTGCTGCTGCAAACCTACTCTTCAAGTGCTTTTACTTTGCCTCATATTCATATATAGTGGAATACAAAAAACAAATATTGAAATATTGTCCTTGCCCAATTATAAAGTTGGAAAAGGGTCATAATTTGATCATTGTAAACCATTTGTAAACTGGTCAATTCTGCTAATCGTTTAACAGTTCTTCCGATACCGTCACATGCTTTTTTTCCATGTGACGATGAAAAGAAGTTCCATTCTGCCTTAATGCCAATATCTTTCTCATGATGACAGAGACTAAGAAAGTTTGATTTGTTTTTATACTGTGATGCTGCTCCGTATAAAAATATATCAGCTTTTCAGGTTTGTGGGATAGATTCTGTTTAAGAAAGTCAATCATGAGGCGTTGAAACAAATGAACAGCAACTGTATAATGCGTCATAGAATCAGTAGTAATAACTAAACTCAGATGAACAAACTTTTTGGTGTCCTTATGAATGTGGTATATAACAAATGAAGATATTGTTGCCTGAGAATTGTCGAATTGAAAGCTTTGTTCAGAATTTTGAAGCACAGATGCACAATTTCCAGCAAAATCACTATTTACTGATTTAAAGCTAGAGTTTATCGTAAGTGTCACAAATAAGATGACTGGTAAGTAGCGATGAAAGAGTGCCTTAAACGTTTTGACAAACACTGAAACAAATAATCCAAAAACTCTTCTGTCGGTTTTGTAATAGTCTCCAGAACACGCTTGTTATCAATCTGCCTCCATTGTTTGAAATTCAGATTTTCGATGCTATGAAGTTCAAAAGATTCCTCCAACCGAGCCTTCAAATCATCATTTCCTGGACAATTAACACAATTTCCAAAGTAATATTTAGATGTCGGTGTTTTGCAAATTATATTGCTTGTTATATCTTTGTATGTTTTAATCTGGAGTTCACCATTATTTACCTTCTAGATATCTATTGTTATGAATGCGGATTAATTAAAGATCTTATTGAGATATGCTAATGGATGTTTGATAATAAAGCACCACCAAATATGAGTTTGAATTCAATTAATAATTCAAATGTTGTATGTAAATGATTGTGCATTTACTGATTGCTGGTTCTATGACGAACTACTGCTGCCAAGCGAAAACTTGTTGCTACTCAAACATGCACATGTTAACTCGACGGCGGCTACACGAACAGTCACTGGTATGATGAAATGATGCGTGCAAAACTAGTTGCTATTACACGCACCCCACTGTGGGTAATTTCCAAACGATAATATGAACTATATGTACCTATATGCAAAGAGAAAACAAAAAAACTAAGTTTATATAGATTGCAATGTGCGCATCAATACATATACAAAATTAAAACTAATGGATTATTGTGTAGGCAAGGCGCAAAGCTTTACCATTGGTCTTTTGTATTGGCCTGAAGAGGTACGAACGGTCGCAACACGAGCAATGTTATCACGATCGGGGTGTAGGGCGACAATTCTCCTCAGTTTTCACTGCAACGGGGGAATATTGTCCTTCTATATGAGCACCAAAGTGCAAATATTTGACGATTTGAGATTACGGGTTTTGTTCCATTTGCTACGTTGGTATAAATTATGGAGATATTCATTGTGCCAACGCTTCTAAAAATCATGATGTAGGTGCTGGATTATCTGCCACCTAGACAATCTAGAGATTTTCAAATGGTTCAAATTTGCATGCGAAGGCACAGTCAATCGAGCGTTAAAAAATATCCAGGTGAAAGAACACTGTGGTTATTTGGATCTGTTGATATGCTACATAAAGGACGCGAGTTGAGCAGTGCCTCAACCTGAATGCAAACAGTATTAAATTCCTCGTATGTAAGGATTTGCATGCCTATAACGCGATGGAGATGAGTTTTGACAGATTTGATACCGCTCAATACCAGTCCAGAAAAGTGAGGTGCGGAAGGGGGATGAAAACTTCAAGCAATTGCTTCGCCCTCTATGGCGTTTTTCATATGCGAAATAAGCTCTTTGTTGGCTCTGACAAAGTTAGTGCCATTGTCACTGATGGTCTGAGAACAGTGACCACGGCGTGAAATGAAACGATGCAAGGCGGCTATAAATGATTCCGCTGATAAGTCGGAAGCTACTTCAATGTGAAGAGCCTTGATTGCAAGGCAAACAAAAGTACATATGTAGGCCTTTTGAGTTCTAGACCCTCGTCGATATGACAAAAAAAAAATGAAAAATGTCCACCGTAGTCGACTACGACGACGCTAAAGGGCTCAACTTTTGTAACTCGTGTAGAAGGTAAGTTACCCATTGTGGGAACAAATGCGGTTGGACGTAAATGTAAACAGTGGTTACATTTTGATAATGATACCTAATCGAACGCTTTGCAGACAAAATTTAAAATTTTTGTTCAATTAAATACATTGTAGTATTAATTCCAGCATGTAAATGATCATGATGAGTTTGAAGAATCAAAAGTTCCAATAAGAGATGTGTAATATTATCTTAGCGACCTTTAGCAATAAAAGGCAATTCTAAGGATAATTTTTTATTTATTACTTTAACTGTATACAATGGCATCTCCACAACGAGATGCTGTTACCATCGCGTTCTGCTTAACACTACTTGAGGAAAGAGAGAGCGTTTTGTTCCCCGTTTACCCCAACCCTTATGCAGGTATGAAACTAAATTTACCTTCTTTTACAATAATAAGATACAATGCAATAAAGTACAGTTTCTAGCTGTAACATATTGACCCCACCCAAAAACTTAAGTATTGAACGTATCAAAAAAGAAACAAGAAAAAACAATATTAATACATAATTGAGAACAAATATGCATGTTATATATAAGTAAAATACATGTTCAAGGCAAATTGTCCTTGATAGGCAAAATACAAATCTTAGCCAATGAAACCTTTACAACACCATGATTGGTTTGCACTGAAACAACGCGAACAATAGCGTCTTTACCAGGAAACACTTCAGCAATCCTTCCCATATTCCATTGAAGGGGAGGAGTTTTATCATCTTTAATCACTACCATATCACCAACCCTGATTGAATGCTGTCCTACTTGACGCCATTTTGACGCTGCTGCAGCTCAGAAATATATTCAGTTGACCAGCGACGCCAAAATGCTGAACCATTGTTTGCATGTGCTGATACAGATTTAAACGGTTTTCGCTAATGTGTGATAGGCTCGGATCAGGCACCGTCGTTAATTTTCGACCAATTAAAAAATGAGCGGGTGTTAAAGGATCTGGATCGTTTGGATCATCAGATAATGAGGAGAGAGGTCGGGAGTTAAGCACCGCTTCTATTTGTACTAGGACTGTAGAAAAAAATTCATAAGTTAAGGAAACATTACCTAAAACTCTAACTAAATGTGATTTAGTGGACTTTACCCCAGCCTCCCAAATGCCCCCAAAATTTGGTGAACGTGCAGGAATAAAATGCCAAGTAATACCTAAAGTTGCTGATTCTTCATTTAATTGATTTTGAGTGATTTCCTTTGATAAATATTCAGCCAGCTCTTGCAATTCCCTATTTGCACCCACAAAATTGGTGCCATTGTTACTATAAACGTGTGAGGGTTTGCATCTACGACCAGAAAAGCGCCTTAGTGTGGCTATGAAAGCTTCCGTGGTTAAATCGGTCACGACCTCTAAATGAACGGCTTTGGTTGCCATGCAAACAAATAAACACACATATGCCTTGTAAGACTTATACCCTCGACCTTTGTGAGTTCGTAATTCAATTGGACCGGCATAATCTACTCCACAATTTTCAAACGGATATGCTTGTTTTACTCTAGCCGCAGGTAAATTGCCCATTAAATATTTTATTCCCTTGGGTCTAACTCTGAAGCACTTAACACATGATCTCACAATACCTTTGGCTTGATTTTTACCATTAATCGGCCAATACTTCTCACGCATAGAAGCTAACAATGTTTGCGCGCCAGAATGCAGTAATGAGACGTGATAATCAAACATTATTAATTTAGTTAATACATGCTTGTTAGGCAATATTATTGGGTGCTTTTATCGTAACTATACAATGAGGAATCTAATCTTCCACCTACTCTTAGTAGCCCTTTCGCATCTATAAAAGGATTTAATGACACTAGTTTGCTCGTATTTGAGACTGACAATTTTTGTTTTAATTTTGAAATTTCTTGGGCATATACTTCTTGTTGCGCCAATTTTATTAAAATAACTTCGGCTTCTAGAAGCTCTTGCACGGTAAGAGGCCCAATGTTTTGTTTACAGCTCTAACCTTATATTACATATGAACCTACTACAATATGCCATTATGCGTTTAGCCTTATTAAATGTAGAAAAATTCTTAAATGACATGAATAGTTCATTTACTAGCAAACAAGTTATACCCTTTACCTCTAGTAACTCCTGGTTATTTTGCAATAATGAAATTTGTTTTATAGGCCACTCACACTGCGGAAAAGAAAGCCAAAATGGACCAGACCACCAAATATCTTGATTTAAGATTTTTTCTGGAGCAATACCACGATAAGCTAAGTCCGCAGGATTATCTTTTGAATTAACATATAACCAATCGTTTACGTTTGTTAATAATTGAATCTGAGTTATTCTATTTGCGACAAATGTTTTAAGCGACTTGGTTCTTTTTGATCCACGAAAGTACGATTTCTGAATCACACCAATAAAACATTTATCAATCTTTAAATCTAATACTTTAATAACCTTATCAACCAATTGACTCAAAATCAGTGCACTACACAATTCTAACCTAGGGATTGTAATTACCTTTAGAGGAGATACTTTAGTTTTGCGCATAATAACCTAACTAGAGTATTTCCATTTCCATCAACTGATCTGATATACACAGCTGCAGCATAGGCATGTTGCGCTGCGTCTGAAAATCCATGCAATTCAATTTCGACACTGTTCGAAATTGTAACTTGTCTTGGTAAACGAGCTTTGTTTACATTCGAGAGATTATCCGAAAGTTTTCCACTTTGTATGCAATTCTGCAGGAATAGATTCATCCCAACTCAATTTATATTGCCACAATTTTTGCATTATCATTTTGCTATGATGATACATGGTGTTAGTAATCCCAGCGGATCGAAAATCTGTGCAATATCAGACAGAATACTTCTTTTGAAATAAACTTTGCAGAACTAATTTGTTTCACTCTATATGTTAAATAATCGCCGTTTGATGACCAAAATAATCCCAAAGTTTTGTGCTTTCCGAACTGCCAATTTCTAAATATTCCTCAGAAGGATTCCTGATTTTAATATGCTCTAAAATAGAACGCTCGTTTGAATTCCACTTTCTGAGTTCAAACTTCCCTGTTCTTAGGACTTCCACTAATCCCTTTTGAATCTCTAATGCTTCTTTTACAGAATTGGTACCCATTAACAAATCATCTACGTAAAATGAATTCAAAATGACTTTGGAAACTTCTGGATTTGTCTCTTTACATTCATGCCCGACTTGTTGCAATGCACGAATTGCTAAAAAAGACCCTGATGCTGTACCGTATGTTACCGTATTTAAAGTATATATTTTTATAGGCTCTAGTACGTCCTCCCTCCAAAAAATTTGTTGTAAATACCTTTCTTCGGGTTTAATTAGAACCTGACGGTACATTTTAGCAATATCTGCAGTTAAAACCACTGAATGAATTCTAAATCTTAACAAAATTGATAACAAATCATCCTGCAAAACTGGACCTACCATTTGTAAGTCGTTTAATGATAAACCTGAACTGGTACGCGCAGAACCATCAAAAACTACACGAATTTTTGAGGTCAAACTGCCCTCTTTTAACACAGCATGATGTGGCAAAAAATAGGTGGGACCTTTATGTGAAACCATCTCACTTATTTTTGTCATATGACCCAACGCCTCATATTCCTTCATAAATTTTACATACTCTTGCTTCAAAAACTCATTTTTTGAAAATTTCCTTTCTAACGATAGAAAACGTTTAAGAGCCACTGATTTAGATTCCCTAATTCTTCAGGAGCTTTTTAAAAGGAATAGACACTATAAACCTGCCATGAACGTCCTTTGTGAAAGTATTTACAAAATGTAGTTCACATTTGGTCCTCCTTAGATTCAAAACTAGAAGGCATAACTGGTTCCTCCAGTTCCCAAAACTTCTTAAACTGCTCATGAAAATTCGAGCTAAAATTGCACTGCAAGGTGTTTTCACTATTATGTTTATTTTCTAATAGTTGACCTGATAATATCCAACCTAACATGGTTTTTGCAAAATAGGCTTGTTACTGCCTAACTTAATTTGGCCCGTGGAGAGCAACGCCCAAAATATACCTGCCCTAAAAGTAATTGTACTTGATTAGGTCTATTATATTCTGGATCCGCCAATTTCAAGTTTTTGGAATATCAAATGATGAAGTATCAAATTCAAAATTTGGCATATTTCCGCTATTTCATCAACAATAAGACACGATATTTTACAAGAATATGCATTGGCATTAGATTCGATGGTGGCTTCAGTTTTAAATTTTATGCTAAATTTCATCGAACCTAAACCTGTAACTTGAAGATCATTTTTTATTTTATCAAGTTTTAACCGATTACACAAATCAACTGTCATGAAGTTTGACTGCGAACCACAATCTAACAATGCCCTACAGTTATGAAGTTTTCCATTTCTATCGTAAATTTTTACTCTAGCTGTAGAAAGCAGAGTTCTATGTACAACTGCGTTTTGTGATAACGCTTGTGAACTTAAAACAACTTCACCCACAATCGGTGTGTCGTCTTTTGTATCTACCTCTTTGCTTACAGGATTCGATTCCGTTTCAAAATGCAGCAAAGTACTGTGTTTTTTACCGCACTTTTTACATCCCTGCGATCTACAATTTTTGCTAAAATGATTAGGCCTCATACAATTCATACACAATTTGAGCCTTTGCACTTCGCTTGACCTTTTGGTTGTTGGCAATTTTAAAAAATTTGAACAACTGTAAATTGGGTGATCTTTCTTTTTACAAAATGCGCATTCGCTTTGTGCACTAAGAAATGAATGACTTTGAACCTTGGATTTTCCGCCAGAGCTAGTAACCTTTGCTTCAGATACATTGCCCTGAATTTTTTCAAGCAAATCGCATTTCCTTTTTAAAAATTCCGTGAGATCTTCCAATTTTGGTACCCTATCCTTCGACTGAGTTTCTTCAAAACCCTATAACTAGCTGGGTCTAATTTTTGAGATATTAAAAATACCAGCATGGTGTTCCACCCTTGAACATTTTCATCTAGAGCTTGTAAGGCTCTCAAATGTCTTTGATAAGAGTCCAATAACTTTCTAATTTTAGTACCATTTTCCTTTTGAACTGGAGGCAAATCAAATAAACCTTTAAATGACTAAATATAGTTAAGCTTTTATTGAAAAAACGTTCTTGCAATAAATCCCACGCTACCGTGTAATTATTGGAACTCACTTCTAGTGCCTGAATTGTTTCTGCCGCGATTCCACGAACAGCGCTTTTCAAGTAGTATAATTTTTGAATGTCACTTAAATTTGGGTTTGAATCGATAACTGACGTAAAAATGTCATGGAATTGACTATATTCCTCATATGAACCTTCATAAATAGGAATTTGCAAAGGCGGCAATTTAATATCATTTCCTGATTTAATACTAGAATTAACTATTTTATTTTCATTAGGTGTCACTTGGCTAACCTTATCATTGAAATCAGAAACAAGTTGTTTAGAAGCTGAAAGTAATCTAAAATACGAATTTTCAAATTCTGCGCGCTCTTGATTTGCAACTTCACCTTCAACTTTGTCCTGCAAACATTCAATGCTTAATTGAACGTCATTAAACCTTTCAATTAAATCCTCAAATTTATCTACTCTTAATTGAACTTGCAAAATGATTTCATTAGTTAAATTCTTTTGACTAAAAACTCCTTGCAAATAGGAATCAAATCTTGTAATTTGAGCTTTCAGTGCTGCGCGAGATCTAATTAGCTTTTCTAATTCAGTAGCCATTACGTATGTAAAAAAATGCCCTATTACTTATCACAAAATGTATTTTTATTTATAAAATTCCAATATGAATTAACCCTAGTGTTCGAAATTTCTAGGAAGTGGAATGAATGTAAGGAACTCACCTGTCGCTTTCTAAATCATTTGAAATTAAAAGGTGCCCTTGGAATTTGTGTGTCATCAACTTAGCAATTGTAAGGAATTCTCGCAACCCCTTTAGGACCAGGTATTGAAACTCTTGTCGTCTTTATTTCGAATTTGCCCATACAAATTTGTAGGATGTACCGTTACAATCTACCTGCCGCGTTTTGTTCGACTGTCCGCTTTAAAACACACAAAATTTGCCTGACGCCAATTTTTCCACGAACTGAATTATTGTAGTAATTTTGTTATCATACAAGATTTGTAATTACTACACACTCTGAATTAAACACTTGACACACACGTAATGTTTGCTTATTGCAATATTTCGACATCAATGTTGCTCATGTAACTTGTAGAAATGAACCACTTGCTCATCCTTTGCACTTATACGTAATTAATTTCAAATTAATTATGCACCACAAAAATAAACCAAAAAGGTTCATCCGGCAAGGACCATGTAGTATTATCTTAGCGACCTTTAGCAATAAAAGGCAATTCTAAGGATAATTTTTTATTTATTACTTTAACTGTATACAATGGCATCTCCACAACGAGATGCTGTTACCATCGCGTTCTGCTTAACACTACTTGAGGAAAGAGAGAGCGTTTTGTTCCCCGTTTACCCCAACCCTTATGCAGGTATGAAACTAAATTTACCTTCTTTTACAATAATAAGATACAATGCAATAAAGTACAGTTTCTAGCTGTAACAAGATGCTTACTTGGGAGAAGTGCGAGATGTGTAGTTTCAAACGGCAGCGATAAATAGGACAATCAACCACCAACACGAAGTATTCCATCCTTATCCAAAAAAAGGAGAAAGTTTTGAAATTGTTTAGAATATGGGAGTTCCCTTTTGATGCGTTTGATTTTAGTTTTGAATGAGGAAGATTGCGTATCTTTTGACAATGTATAGTAAAACTTGATATAATTCATAATCCACTAAAGCGCCGGAAAATTTGGGAGTCTTATGAATATTATTATGAAAACGAAAACAATACGCTAAAATGCGTTGAATTTTGCGAAGTGAAGAAAATCGATTGAGAAGCTAGTCGATGATTGACGGTAGCACTTCTGAAACAAATGTTAAAATTCTTTCTTCTCCAATGATATCAGTTGACAAAATGCAAAAGATGCTGCAAAAGGCCATAAATCGGGCGACAATTGAAGCCATAAAGGCCCCGTCCACCATAAGGAGCACGCAATAAGCTCTTGAGGTAATAAACCTCTGGACGCTGGGTCTGGTGGGTTGTCAGCTGAACGAATATGATGCCAACAAACCAGAGAAACCCTTTTCGGAATGTGTCACCCTACTGTCTACAAAAGTCTTCCATCTCTCTAGCGAAAAACAAATCTATGATAAGGCGACTAAAATAAACGACTGCGCAATAGCCTAGTTCCTAGGCATCGCAAAATGCGTGAAGTTGACAAAGAGAAAACAAAATAAGGTCTTAAACATCTAGGTATGTTGATTTTAAACAATTGCGAAAGAGAATCTTTATATTTTTTCCGATTGCGTGCAAACATTTTCCGGAGGTGTCCCAATCTAAGCTTAACGCCCAAAGATGCTGAATAAGATGTTTGTCAAAAAATGTTAAAGGAGCTAAAAAGCTTAAAGGGTCATATATACGGGCCACTTCTGAAAGAATGGTTCGCTTTGTACAAGGGGAGTCAACTGTTGTGACTTCAAAAGAAAATATGTCTAAATTAGAATGACATTAGAGGCCTAGAATCTTGACAATTGAATCACTATCAAAACTCAATTGATTTGACTGAATATGTTCTGATAGAATGTTTTTCAAAATTGTGCTATTATTAGCTGCCCATTTGCGTAACTTAAAACAAGCTGACTGTAACAAGGTAATAAGCTGATTGCGCAATTCCAAGACCGCTGAAAGATCTTGGCCACCACAGACTAGGTCATCGACATACAAATTTGATCGAAGTGCTTGCGAAGTAAGTGGAAATTCATGTCTATCTTTATTCGCCAATTAAAAAAGGCAACGAATGGTAATGAAAGGGCTAGAAGTAACCCCATACGTCACCGTATTGAGGCGATATGTTCCTTTCGATTCTTCAGGAGTAAATCTTTAACGAATTAATTGATAATTGCGGTGCGGTTCCCAAACTAAAATCTGTCTAGACATCTGACGGATGTCAAACGTGAAAACAAAAACGAAGAATGAGTAAAATTTCAGCAATGTCTGCTTGAACTTTAGTTCTACTAAATATGCAATAATTTAGGGAAACATTCTTTTGTGCCTTTGTTGATGCATCAAAGACCACGCGAATACCTTTTGTGTCACCATTTGTTTTGAAAACACAATGCGGAATAAAATATGAGTTTGGATACGGTGAATCCGACATTTTTGACTTGTGTCCAGACTTGAGATACTTATTCATAAAATTAACATACATGTTACGGACAACAGATTGACTGGCCAACTTGCGTTTAAGAGATAATAATCTGCGATCGGCTATGTCTAAAGGCCCCTCAAATATGAGAAGATTCTTGGGATCCTTGAAAGGTAGCCGAATACCAAAACGACCTGACGGTTCACGAAAATGCGTGTCAACAAATAAATCCTCTGCTTGTTGATCGTCAGAAAAAATGTTTAATTTCGAAGGAATTTCTTCCAAATTCGAGAATTTTTTTAATGTATCATTGAGATACGATTCTGTTGATACAAAAAATGACAACTGGTGTGGGTGCGGAAACTGTGCCTAATAAAGCATAACCAAATACAGTTTTTATACCTGCTGGATGAACACCATCGTCAGGAATAAAACCATCTTTTACAATAACTGTGGAAATATCTGCCCCTAATAATACGTCGATTGAACCCGGCAAAAACCATTGTGAATCTGCGAGTTTCAAATCAGAAAACGATTGCTGCGTAGGCAGAGGGAAACTTGCTAAGTCTGAACAAATGTTAGGTAAAACCATTGCGGAAAATGTTAGTGAAAAGTCTAACGATTTTACCGGGCGAATTTGACATTGTATGGTTCCATGTGCAAAACCTACAGCAACTTGACCTAAACCTTTAATAGGTGTGGAAACCTGTTGAAGAGGCAGTCCTAAACCTTTGCGGCAACGATTACTCATAAAGCTTGATTGACTTGCAAAGTCACAAATCAAGCTTGATTGACTTGCAAAGTCACAAATCGCTCTTACAAGTTGGAAATTATTCCATTTATCTTTGACCTTAAAAACAACAGTAGCTATCAAAACTGTGTGACTAGCATACAAATTGTTTAAGCCTCCAGTCGAAGACATGGAAATTTGTGCGAGTTGCAAAGAGGGTTGCCCTGTGGAATTCTCTGCTGGAGGTACACTGGGAGCAACGTTCGAAAAATGTAATAATGAATTATGTTTAGACGAACAATGCCTACAAGTAGACGTCGACTTCCATAAATTTAACAAATGCGACGAACTAAGACAATTGATGCACAAACGTGCTGATTTTACAATATTAAAGCATGCAGTCGCCGGCAATCGTAAAAAAAAGAATCACATTTGTAACTTGAATATGTTGTGGCCTTGCACATCTTGGTTTTGGTGCTTCACTTTCAGTAGAAGCTAAAAATACTCGAAGACGATTCCTACTATTTGGCCTATATAAAGGTTTGTTTGCGATATTATTAGTGTTGGAAACACTAACCAACGAATTATTTTCTAATGCGCGACATCTGTCTGTTAAAAACTGTTTCAAATCTTCAAAAATAGGAAATTCCACATTTGCAAATTTTATTTGAAAAGCCTTGCGAGTAGATTTGTCTATTTTTTGCATCAACCAATTAAAAAGTGTGAATTCTCAAAGATCTATGTTTTGGTACTGCGAAAGTGCAGTTAAGTTTTCATTGAAAGTGTTTAATAAATTTCGTAATGATTTAACTGAAACATTGTTGCATTTTGTTGCGTTAAAAATTGATTGCCAATACATGGTAGCTAAGACACGTTCATTCTGATATCTAGACAAAAGCGTATTATGTTACGAAATAATTATCAGAAGTCAAAGGCAAGTGCTTGACAGTAGACAAAGGTTCGTTTGAAATTTATGAGATCAAATATTGGAATTTAGCCATGGGCGATAAACTGTTATTACAGTGTATGAGTACATTAAATAAATCTGTATACGTAGGGCACTCGTTGAGCTCATCTGCAAAACGAGCCAATTCAGTTTTTGGTAACCTTGCATTATTGCTAGGAGTTTCAACGCTACTGATTCAACCGAATTGAGACGTGACACTGTCACTTGCGTTTCCACTATCTGAGTCTGGACTGGACTTTGCAAATCTAGATTTTTGCGGAACATCACTGATGCTCATGTAAACAGCCTCTAATTGGCAAAATAATAAGTCGATTTCAAATATATAATTAGAAAAGTCCGTCCAATTCTCAGATGATTCAGCAACTAAAGTGTTGCGGTTAACTGACTGAAATTCATCATATAATTTTGATGCAATTTTAAACGCGGCGGTGAATTTGAGTCGGTTCTGCAATTCATCAATATTGTTAGATAAGGCTTTAAAAGCTTTCAAACGTACAATAGTCTGTTTCGCTACGACTTCGAATTTTTCTAAAACGTAGCTTATTTTCGTTGAAACAATACTGCGTGTATAGTATAAAATAATAATTATTTTAATGCAAGTTTCACAAAAATGATCCAAAGATGCAAAGCGGGTGTTGGAATGAAATAAATAAAATTCACTCGAGCTTTTATAAAATCTTGCTTATAAAATTTTGAATAAATTGTAAGATGCAGGGTTTTTATAAATGAACAAATAATGCAAAGGCGCTTGCAAATAGCAAAACGATTTACTACCTGTAAATTTGAGAAACGGCAACAACATATGTAACTTGTTTCCCTAACTGTACATATCAGGTACAGGGAATGCGGTTTTTTCACGAAAGGAATGAACTAGTATTGAAAACCAGTTATTTTACCCTATTTTGTGAAAAATACGAATGTCCAATTGTATAGATTCACGTTGCAATCTTAATAAACTTAATTGTATACTTCTTAATTAATTAATTAATGAACTGTAATTAAAACATAAAACTGAATCTGATCGAAGGACAACAATGTTATGAATGCGAATTAATTAAGGAGCTTATTGAAGGTTGCTAATGGATGTTTGATAATAAATTATCACCAAATATGACTCTGGATGCAATTAATAATTCAAATGTTGCATGTAAATGATTGTGCACTTACTGATCGCTGGTTCTATGACGAACCACTGCTGCCAAGCGAAAACTTGTTACTCGAACATGCACATGTTAACTCGACGGCGGCTACACGAACAGTCACTTGTATGATGAAATAATGCGCGCAAAACGAGCTCCTATTATATGCACCCATGTGGTGCCTTATTGTTGAAGGATAACTTAGGTAAAGGGTTTAGGGACCAAACACTTAATGTATTTCATTTCTTTTACCTTCAATTAAGTTAAATGTAGCTTTAACCGGTACTTAGTACTACACCATTTGGACCACAACTCCTGATCCCATTGAGATTCTACTCCAAAATGTTCAGGATTTAAAGCTTATATTACCAAAAAAATATTTTTTTCAAAATATAAAAAAAAAACAGTAACTTTAAAATTCATATAATTTTTATTACAAAATTTAAAATAAAAATTTTGTTTCTTCTAGTTTAACCAAGTTACATATCAAATTAAAGCTTATTAAATTCTCTTTAAGGTGAGGGGTGAAACGGCTCTCTAGCCCTTATAGAACCTGCTAAATTCAAGCCAAAAAAACAGGATTTTTTTAAAATTAAAAAATTAATTACATAAAAACTCAATGGGTTTAGACAATTTTAAAAATCTATTCTCATACGTGTCATTAGGGAAAATGATCTCTGAAAGTTTCATTGCAATCTGCAATGTACACGCTGAATATTGAAATTTTTTGGTTGGGTTGGCATGGAATGACCCTTTTGGCTAGTTTAAAGAAACTTGGTTAATTTACAGGTGGAAACGGGCTATTTTATAATGATATTTAAATTAGAATCATCATAATTAAGTCGTCAGTCCTAGAACTGGATGGACGCGTACCCTCATTGTTTCCTAGTCTGAAACAACCTGCACATTTCCCCGAAATTTGCACAGTCTGCATCTATCACTATTTGTCTGTTCTCAGTCTACCTCCACCTATCTTTTCCTATCTCTAATTGTAATATATCCCGTACTATTCCACAGAAATGCCTTAAAACGTATCCTGTCCTTCTATTTCTCATATTTTTTTTCGTTTTCCACAGATATTTTTATTCCTCTACTATTTCAACAACCTATTTGTTATTAACTTTGTCTGTCTTTGCTACCATTCACAAACATCTGAAGCACACAATTCCAGACTGCTTCTATCTCTTTCTGTCTGCTTTTCCTACTGCCCCTATGCTTTGAACGGTTATCTTCTTGTATCTATGTTCATTGTCTTTGAACATAGCTGCTGTTCTTTCTTGTTTGATGCAGTTCGGTCACCTTCTATTGTTTTACAGTTATAAACCCTACTTCACCGATATTCAGTTGTATGTGAAGGAAGGTAAGCAGCCTTCGGCTGCCAAGTTCCCCCAGCACTTGAACCTTTGTCGAATTAATAGTTTTTCCAATTTATCCTTTGGCACAATCAACACTAGTTGTTTATAATAATCATCAGGTTTAAGAGCTCTTATTTTTTCGTCATTGGGTTTTACGGCTGAAACTGGTTGGACTTCTACCTAAGCTTATTTATCTTCTGAGCTAGCCTACACAGTTCCCTGCAATTCTCCCAACAGCCTATATACAACTCGATTCCCTTCTATTGTTTACCAATTATATGCCCTATTTCACCGAGATTTAGTGGTATGTGAAGGAGGTTAAACAGTCTGTGGCTGCCAAGGATCCCCCAACACTTAGACATTTACCATATTAATGGTTTTCCAGTAAATCCTTTCGCACAATTAACATTAGTTGAGAGTATTGCAAAACCAATATCTGTAGTTTATAATAATCACCAGGTTTAAGTACAGTAATTATTATTGTCATTAGTTTCCATTGATTTCTATTCTGAGCAAGCCTACACATTTCCTGAAATTCTTACACTATCTGTGTGCAGTAGTCTAACCTAAGTCTACCTCTACCTCTCTGCTTCTAATATACTCCACACTATTCCCTCATGTCTTAGTATGTGGCATATCATCCTATCTCTCTTATTTTTTACTGTTTTCCACGTATTTCTTTCTTCCACTACCATTGCTAGTACCTCTTTGTTCTTAACTTTGTCTGTCCACGATATCTTCATCATACGTCTGTAGCATCACATTTCAAAGGCTTCTAGCTTTTTCTTGTCTGCTTGTCCTACTGTCCAGGCTTCACAGCCATATAGTGCTGTGCTCCACACATATGTTTTAAGCAATCTTTTCCTGTTTCAATGTTTTCTTGTTAAATGTAGTACGACCTTGTGCTAATCTTTGTTTTGTATTTTTTGTGCTTTTCCCATGTTGCATTACATGACTTTCTAGGTAGCAGAAATCCTTAACCTTTTGTAAGTTCGTGTTACCTATTTGTATTCTTGTTTTTGATTTATTCTCCCCTCTTTTGCATACTAGAACTGTAGTTTTTTTTTGTTAATTTTCATACCATATCTCTCCGTTAGAACTGTTTACATTTCATTAAGAGCAGCTTCTAACTCTTCCTTGCTAGATGCTAATACCGATATATCATCTGCAAATCTAAGCATATCAATTTTTTGTCCCTGCAGATTAATTCCAAAAGTCTTCCTGCATTTGACAGTATTTATTGCCTCTTCTATGTACGGGTTAAGAATTAATGGGGATAAGCCACATCCCTGTCTCACACCTTTCCTAATATTTACGTCTCTACTTTCTTGCTCTAATTCTATTACCGCTGTTTGCTCTTTGTATAAGCAATGCACTATCCGTCTATCCCTAAAACTCTTTCCGATCTTTTTGAGTATTTTGAACATTTTTTTCCATTTCACATTGTCGAATGCTTTTTCCAAATCTACAAACCCTATATATACGCTTTCCTCGTTCTCTATTGTTTTCTCCATTATCACCCTCAGAGCTAAAATAGCCTCCCGTGTTCCCTTGTATCGCCTAAACCAAAATTGTTCTTTTTCCAGTATTTCTTCAACTCGTTTTTTCATTCTTTTTTGTACAATTTTAGTTAATATTTTTGAAACGTGTGCGGTCAAACTCATTGTTCGAAAATTTTCATATTTTTCCGCGCCTCTTTTTTTGGCATAGTTACTATGATGTTACGTTTGAAATATTTGGATATCTCGCCTGTCTCATACATATAGCTTACAAGTCGGAAGAGGCGTTCTGTTACTGCTTGTCCAGCGGCTTTTAGAGTTTCTGCTTGCAGCTTATCTGTACCCGGCGCCTTAACATTTTTCAGGCTCTTTAATGCTAATTCAAATCATCTTTAAGGATAGGATATCCCAGATCATCATTTTCAATGTCTGATTCCTGTTCTAATGCTGGTAATTCCTTTCCTGCATATAAATTCCCTATATATTCCTGCCATCTCGCTACTTTCTCTACATTTTTTATAATGACGTTTCCTTCCGCGTCCCTTATATTTTTGCTATATGGTTTTATATTTCTAAAATTCATTCTAATTAATTTGTATGCTTCGTCTGACTTTCCTATTTCCATCTTAGTTTGTATCTCTTTGCACTTTTCAGCAATCCATTTTTCTTTAGCTTTCCTGCATTTGCGAATAATTTCCCATTTTATGGCTTTGTAACTCTGTTTTCCTGTTTCATCTGATCTATTTTTGTATTTTCGTCTTTCTTCTATTAAATTCAGAATATCCTTTGTTATCCACGGTTTCTTGTTTTCTTTTTGTGTATACCACAGAATATCTCTGGCCACAATGTCTAAGATGGACTGTTTCTACTTCTTTAGTATGAGAAATTTTCGCGATATCTTTCAGCAATTGTTTTGACTTTTTCAAATTTTTCGTGGATATTTTTATTTTTTAGCTTCTCATAGTCAAAATGCCTTTTTCCGCTTCTCTTTTTCAGATTTTTAAATTTAAGTGCGGCCTTCATAATTACGATGTTGTGGTCAGTGTCTATATCTGCTTCCGGGTAGCTTCCGCAGTATTTTACTTGATTTCTAAATCGTTGTCTAAAAATAATGTAATCTATTTGATATCTTCCTATATCTCCTGGCATCTTCCACGTGTATCGTCTTCTAGCATGATGTTGAAATAATGTATTTGTGATGGTTAAGTTGTTCTTGTCGCAAAATACTACCAGCCTATTTCCCCTGTCATTTCTAGTGCCTAAACCAAATAAACCTACCATCGCTCCTTCCCTACCTTTACCTACCGTTGCATTAAAATCCCCCGTAATCATTAAATTTTCATGTCCTTTTACGTATCCTAATATGTCTTCGATATCTTTGTAGATGGCTTCTACCTCTTTGTCACTGTAGCTAGAGGTGGGCATGTATACTTGTATTATTACTGTGTTTACCGGTTTAGATTCAAATCTAACCATGAGTACTCTTTCGTTCTTTTGTAAGTAGTTTTATAACGCCGTCCTATCTTTTTTCGCATAACTATCCCCACACCCGAATTTCCTTCTTCTGATCCTGTATGAATTACCCTGAAGTCTCCACTCCAAAAATCCCCCGCCTCTGGCCAGCGGACTTCGCTGATTCCTACTATGTCTAGTGCTAACCGATCCATTTCAATTTTCAAGTTCTCCAGCTCACCTACTTGCTTCATATTTCTGATATTCCATGCTCCGACTCGCAGAATGTTCACGGATCTTTTTTATACTTTCGGTTCACATCCCCCGAAGTAGTCCTCTCCCGGAGATCCAAGTGGGGGTCTATTTTACTTCCGGAATTAACCCAGAGGATGCCATCATCATTAATAACAATTTGAGTACTTGGGAGATAATGTGGTGGTTTCCCGTTGCCTTCAACATCGCAGTAGTGTGTCTTAGAATGCCATACCGACCCCTATGGTCTCTGCCAATCTAAGTACCGAAAGAGCCGATGCCCTCTTTCGGGGACCTGTCTTAGTCTGGTTTCTCACTAAAGACCCCACTAATTTGGTTAAATATAGTTCGGCTCTTTAGCTCATTGAAACTCGCAAGCCATTCTTCCTGTTCTAATATTTTAGAACGTCGCAGGTCCGTTCAGAATGGTAAATTAGAATATTAAACAATAATAAGGATATGGATTTTACTTCTTCATAATAATCAGAAAACTACCAACAAAGATCAGAAACGTTATTGTTCACAATATGTGAGTAGCCGATGTATATTTGTCTTGTATTAAATTACAACGTATAGTTATGGTGCACTTCCACTTGTCCAGTAGATATGTGGCAAAATCTTGCATTTAGGGAACCTAGTAGGTTTCGCTACAGCAGTTTAGGCTAGTTCGAAAATTAATAGCTCATTTACATGTAAAATTGCATATCAAAATTTATGATCGTAATAGTTCAGGTACTTTTGGAAACAGTATCCGGTAACAAATTTTATAGGCCGTACGCAAATTACTGACACACCTGACATTTTAAAAATAGTTAAAGATGTTGTTGGTTAATCACAAACCATCTTCATACTATTGCCCAAACAGTAATGCACCTACAGGCTTTCTGTTTAAAGGTACCGTGTAATGACCAAAATTGTTTAATAACTGTTATTATAAGCTTTACATTCGAATTATTCAAGAACGCTAATTTACGTGTGTATAAAATTCAAACTGATGACTTTGGAGAACATCATTGTTAAGTTTCATCAAAAGGCGATGATAGATGAGAAACTTTACAATAGAACTTCACGCGTTTGGGTATGTAATTGAAAATAGTCATAAACCATATGTGAAAGCGCAGTTAATACATAAATGTTCTTCTTAATTATGCGTATGGCTTGAGGATTGAAATAAATCACAACTTAACCGTTTGTTTTGGTATTTATTCTATGAACAATTTAATGGTGATGTACCGCTAACCAATGCGAGAACGCTTAAGTCTTAAAATTATTACCCTAACATTTTATTAGTATTGCTTAAGGCATTTTGTGTTTGAAATTTTGCTGCTAAATATGCGGTGCCACAGATGTGAGATATCAAAAATGCGTGAAGTACTTCAACTTAAAAAAACCTATTTGAAGAGTCAGATGTGAACCTTTTATGATTCATCATAGACCTCCCACCCATGGAATTAGCTCCGTGTTTTTTCAATTGATAGATATGTTACCGTGTAAGACCGAAATCCGATAAATGTCAACATCCTCCAGTAAATGACAACATTCATCAAGTCGCTCTTTGTAGATCCGAAATATTTATCAAATATCGGCATTTTTCACTTACACCGATGAA
The DNA here is from genome assembly GCA_036346225.1 of Platerodrilus igneus. Taxonomy (NCBI): domain Eukaryota; kingdom Metazoa; phylum Arthropoda; class Insecta; order Coleoptera; family Lycidae; genus Platerodrilus; species Platerodrilus igneus. The sequence continues at coordinate 342,203 of JARFIW010001281.1, forward strand.
TGTCGACTATCAGTATGCACTGATCGCAAATGTCGAAAAAATCATATTTCTACTTATTTTAATTCAAACAAAATAAAAATTTGCATATTATGATTTATTTTAAAAAAAAAGCATAATAGAAGATGGTTTTGTAACGAGTTTAATGAGCGTTACCTTAAATTTGCCCTGAAGGGACGGGGACCCCATAACAACTTAAGGGTGCTTCAGCTAACTACAATAGTGCAGGAGTGAGTTCCTATAAAAGAAATAATAAAAATAAAAAAATAAAAATAATAAAATGGCTGAAGTACAAACAAACTACTTTACTATATTCACTTACCCTGAAAGGTTTTATCTTTTTGCCATAATCAAGGGGCGTCAAGCTGTCTATCTCAACAATCCGTTTCGATATTCTTCCTTATACTTATAAATGAAAATGAGTAATAAAATAAAAAATAATAATAAAGATAAGAATGATAATATTAAGTAGACAACTTTAACTTGTTTACTTAATATTATCATTCTTATCTTTATTATTCTTTTTTTTGTATTACTCATTTTCTTTTTCTTGTCGTTGACCTTAATTTATAAAATGACACGTCCCAACCTGGAACCATAAATATTTATAATGAATCCGGCCGTGAAAGTTTCCGACTTCTTGAAATCAAGGCTAAATACTATCTCCTAAATATTACTTCATTACTGGGTTGACTGGGTATCCTTTTACAAATTTACCTACCTTGACTACATTATAAATAATTTCAAATAAATTCTATTAATAATAAATTCCTGGAATATACGCATGACTGCAATTTCCTCCTCTGTAAGAAGATTTTCACAAATTTCTTCCGTAATGTTGTTTATTAAATCTGGACTCGACATAATACTTTTACAAAAATTAAGGGTAGCGCGCGGATTCAATTTTACCTTAAACTAATGAACGTCCGTAATTGCTAGAAATTATTATTATTATTATTACTTGTTTCTTCCTCGCAGATAATGTTACTTGGTTTTAGTAGATAGCCACGTGACTGTTGTCAGACGTGCTTTCTCTTTATCGATAAGTTATATTATGCATTTAGAAATTTTCTAGTGTTGAGTATTACTGATTTTTGTAGATGTGTGATAATATGATCGGTATCATTTCTACTTTATCTTGGTGCCATACGTTTTTGATTTCTTCAGCTAGTACGAATTTTTGTATTTTTTCTGTCTTCTTTTATTTATTGGGCGTGCTTTGGATAGATATTTTTATTAGTTGGAGATTTTCTTTTGTGTGTGGATGGGTGTAATGTCTGGTTTGTTGTGTATTGTGGTTTTGTCGGTTATTATGCTTTTGTTCCAGTATAGCCTGCGTTCTGTGTTTTCAAGTATGTTTTGCGGTGTGTTTTTGTATATTGGTGTGTTCTTTTCTGAATTTGTGTTATGGGCTAGTTGTTGGTGTATTATTTTTGCGTCATTGTCATGTCGGTTGATGCATTCTGTGTTTTCTGGTATTGAGTACGCGCTTGTTATATGTTCTATTGTTTCCATTTGTTGTTTACATAGTCTACATTTGTTTTTTGTTGGCATCTTTGAAGATGTGTTTACTGAAATGGTGTGAATTGATTGTCTGGGCTTGTATGGTTATAATGAATTTCTCTGTTTCACCGAATATCTTGCCTTTCTTGAGCCATGTGTTTGATGCTTCTTGATCGATAAACGGTTATGTATGCTAGTGTGGATGTTTCCCGTGTAGTGTTTTTTATTCCTATTTTCTTGCTTTGTGTGTGTTATTGTAATTTCTTTTATGGGGTTAAGAGTACTGTTGTTAAGTTGTAGAGTTGTGGCTGATGTGTTTGTGTATTTGAATCGCCTAGGGTATGTTACTTATTCTACTCCTTTGATGAAGTAGTTTCTTAGATTATCTATCTGTTTGATGCACATCTTTTTTATATCGATGAATCCTCTTTATCCATCTTTTCTATTGAGGGTGGATCTTTCTATAGCAGAGTGGATGCAGTGTATTCTGTATTTATAACATTGTGATCGTGTGTGTCGAGTGTTTCTAGGTCAATATTGATCCACCTTTTTATGTCAAACGAGTAGGTCAGTAAGGGTTTTGCATATGTGTTTATTGCTATTGTTTTAAGTATTTTAGTAAGTCTTTGTTTGTATTTCTGTTTCAATTATTCTTTCATTTGTGAGTGTTTTATTCCTAGTTTGTGTTTTTACCATAGATATGTGTACATGTCTGTGAAGTCCATTACTTGTATGCGATCCTTGTTGCTGTTTAACATGTAGTTTTCTTGTTTTGTTAGTTTACCTTTTACAATACTGTCTTTTTAACATTTGGCTGTTCCAAATGTCATGTTTATGTCGTTACTGTATGTTTCAGTTATACTATGTAGGTGATTGAGTTCCGAGTTTGTAGATGCTGTTAATTTTAAGCTAGGCTATATTTAGAAGGTGAGTTATTTTGTGTGGGTGTGTATCTATAATGTTGTATTCATATTTTGTGTTGTTTAGTGTGTTCGATCTCTATTGGTTTTGTTTTTACATTACATATGTTTGTTTTTCTGATTAGTGTTGTGTGCCACTTTTTCGCTACTGTATCTAGAAATGTTGTATTTGCTTTGTATATTTTTAGTATGTGTATTATCCATGAATGTAGCATGCTGTCATATGCATTTTGGTAGTATATGTATGCATAGTGTAAAGCTCTTTTTTTAATTTTTAGCTTGGTGTGTTATTTCTGTGTCTATTGTCAATTGCTTTTAACATCGTCGCGTTCTTTGTTGAATCCTTTTTGTTCTTTGTGTATTATGTTGCTTTGTGTTGCATGTGTGGACTAGCTTTTGTGTTATTATGGATGTTAGTATTTTGTATATTGTTGGTAGGTACGTTATTGGTCAATATTTTGATGGGTTATTTGTGCCTTTCTCATCTTTTGCTTTGAGATATGTTATTCCATATGTTAATGTGTGTGGTTGTGTAATATATTTGTTGAATAATTTTGTTAGGTTTGTGTGTGTGCCCATTGTGAATTCTTTTGTTATTTTGTCTTTGCCAGGTGCTTTCCAGTTGTGTGATTTGTTAATGGTTTGTCTAATTCCTTCCTGTGTGATGGTTATTTCTTTCTTGCATTTCTTTTATTGTGTGTATTCGTTTATTTCTGTTTGAATCTATTGTGCGTGCTGGCTGTATAGTGTTGGGTTGAACCTTAGATTGTTCCAAAAGTGTTCGGTGTCTGTTATGTATGGTAGGTTGTTTATTGTAATTTCAGTTTTGCCTATAGTTTGGTAGAATTTTTTTTGGTTTTGGATGAATGGTTTGTTTTGTTCTTTCCTGTAATTACTTTCCTTGGTATTTTCAGAGTCCTTTGGCTAGTGCTCGCAGTCTTTGTTTCCATTCGTCTAGTAGTTCTATTGCTTTTTATTTCGGTATTTCTCTTATTACTTTTCGTCCCCTTTTTAAAATTTTTTCTTTTATGTATTGTGCTAGTTGTCCTGTGCCTTTTCTCAGTTTTAACATTTTTGTTTGTATCCTGTGTTGCTATGGTAATGTTGTTTGATTGGTTTGTTGTCTGTTGATTGTTTTTATTTTGTGTAAATTCTTATTGTGGTGAGTGCTTCCGTATATATTAGTTGTTGTAGTTTTTCTATAGTTGTGTCGTTTTGTATTTTGATTCATATTATGTGTTTTTTGTGTACAATTGTTGTGTCTATGTTTGTGTTATCTGGTATTTTGTGTATGAACGGTTTGATGTTATGATTGTGTCTTTGAATTCCATATACCTTATTTCAAATTTGTCTTCTATTTCTGTAATTTCTCTGTTTGTATTTTGTGTTACTTCATGTAGTAGCTGTGTGTTTATTTGTTTTTCTTTCTAGTTACTATGTGTTTCTGTGTCTTCTTGTGTTTTGTTTCCTTCGTCTTTTTGCTTTTCGACGTACGTTTCTGTTTAGTTGTTGCTTAAAGTGTTTGTTGTACTTGTTCTTTTGTGTGATCTAGTTCTAGTTATGGTATTCTGTTGTTTTTGGTTATTACTCGTATATGGTCTGAGAGTTTTGTTCAGTGGTGAATTTTGGTTCTGGGTATTTATTTGTAAATGCTTTGTGTAGGAGAGATCTATAATTTGTTAAGTTTGCTTCGCAGTTATTTGATTGGTAATAACATAGAATGAGTTGTTGGTTGATTTCGTCTAACCATCTCATTTGCTGTATTTGTATTCCTCCTGGTGTAGTTGTGGGCAACATGTCCCACAAAACACCTCTATTCAGGATTTCAAATGCTTCTGCGTCAGTTCTGTTTTTTTTTGGTCAGGTGTCTTTCTCATACGACATCTCCGACCTTCGTGTCGTCTGGCCTTTGTTTCTTTTTTATTTAATATTATCGCGTTCCCACAAGTACCGCAGTGATGATAATTCTCAGCGATTCCGTAGCGTAGTTGGTATGCGTGTGACTACTACGCCCAAGGTCCCAGGTTTAAATCCCGTAACGGTCCGCTTGAAAAATATTAGGCGAGCATTTTTCACAAAAATACGCCCTCGTTCGGATGAGAAGTGAAATGGAGATTCCGTTTGTGGATGTTGTCACGCACATTAAAAATCCCTACCTTGCTTGGAACAACAAGGGTTCGGCAAAATTTCAATTTTTCCAGGTTAAAAAAAACTCGCTTCCTGGCCAATGTTGTACCTTCGGGTGGAGTATTGGAAAAAAATTTTAAAAAACACGTAAGGTAGTGGTAGTTTGCCTAAGTGGAGCCGCATTACCCAGGTAGAGCTAATTACGGTAGGGTGTCGCCTGGTACCCTACAAGCATCTGTTTATGACACCTTGTTACGGTTCAATTTTACGTAACGCGTTTCCCAATTTTTAGATAAACTTCGTTCCCAAATACGACGCCTATGGTTTATTTCCTTATTGTAATTTATCGAGTTTTGTTCATAAATTCAAGTTTTAATTCTTGTATGTTGATAACGTGCATAAAGCTAATCCTTATCACTTCAATACGAGTCGTGATTATTTGTTCTATTCTAAATTTGATCCTCGATGCTTGGTAACGTGCATCTTATTGTGAACTAATTTGTAGTTCCGCCCTTATTATTTTAATTTTGGAGAATTGATGATCCGTTATTTAAGGGCGAATTATTAGTGAAGATTTTATATTTGCTCTGCTCTTTTGAGAATTCTATAGAAGTTCGAGGTAAGGTTATTTATAATTTTTATGCACGTAAACTTCATACAATTGTTATCTTTGTAGGACACACATTTGAAAACTCGTTGATAACATCGAGTTTTGTTCTTATGATTTAAGCCCGTTTTGTAAAGGAACCGCAAAACGGTAAAGTAAATAGCAGGTGTGTTAACATCTAATTATAACATTTTAGGGTTGCAGTTTTACAGCTTTAGTTTGCAGTTTACAGGTTGCAGTTTGCAGTTTTACAGCTTTGTAGTTTGTAGTCTTGTAGTGCTTGGTATTTCAGTCTGGTACATTATGTACGTATTTTATTGAAACAAACTCAGGCGTAATTTCTAATAAGTGTAAGGTACATATTGAAAAGCACTTTGGTTTCATTAACCCAATCGCTTGTATTTAAGCTTTATTATGATGTAAAATTGATGTTTATGTTCAACCCTATGAATATTAGAAACCATAAGTTGTGTCAGTAAACAATTATATGTTACTTGTATTTCCTTGTTGTCGAGTTTTATGTCCGTTAAGCATATACAGATTGCGTGAGAAATTTCCTAGATTGATTTCGCGGAAGGCGTACAGTTCCGATGTAGGTGGCGCTCTCCAAGACTCTTGTTCACCGTGTCGACCTTAGGTTATTTGTATCTTGGTGTAAATTCCCACTCCCCCTCACCGACCAGAGTCTAGTCGTGGTAAAATACGGTTACACTCCTGCGGCTAACGGTGTGTATGTTTTTTTGTGTTAAGAAACCGTGTTATTGTGGCGCCCAACGTGAATGCCTGACCTCGAAATAACTCGATGACCGAGATAAAAAGAACATTTTTTGAAACACCACGAGATTCGCACAATTCGTCCACGCGTTGACGCTTGAAATGCCGTCATAACTAATATTCCATTTATAAATTGCCGGAGAGGGTGCGTGACTTTTAGACTGGGATACAAAATTAAGAGTAGAATTTCCCGAAGCATTATTATCCACATGAGAAATAAATTGGCTAGAGTCAAACTCACGCTCTGATTTTACTACGCTGCCCATTGGCGGCGGGTCAAAATTGTGAGTACGAACGGGCGTCGGCCGCATTGGGTTGAGGGTGATAGTACGGGGTGTACTTAGCTTGCACGTTATAGTTTCTTAGAAGATTTTTGAAATGGCGACCCTGAAATTGCTTCCCATTTTCACAGATCACGGTTTTCGGAACATCAAACCATAAAAACACGTGATCTTCCAATAGTTCAGCCACCTTAGATGACGTTGCTTCTCTCATAGGGAGAAATATGCAGAATTTACTCAGGCAATCCTTAACGCTTAAAACATACTTATAACCTGAAGTAGATCTAGGAAAGGGGCCAACTATATCTACAAACATGAGTTCCCACGGACGGGAGATATCCGGGCGTCCTAACATTAGACCAGCGGGGGGGGTTTTGTTCCACCTTGCACGCAACGCAGGTGCGGCAATTCCGTACATATTTACTAACATCGCTTTTGGGTTTTGGCCAAAAGTAATTATTCATAAGGCGATGATAGGTTTCAAACACGCCCAAATGTCCAGCAGTAGCGCTATCATGACTCTGACGTATGAGATCAATTCGATGAGATTTGGGCACTACTATTTTCCACTCAGTAGTAGGCGATTCTAATTCTGGATACGGATTTCTACAATTTTTAAATAGGTTGGCACCATCATACCGCCAATTCGGAAAATTCAAAGGATTTTCTGACACCAATTTACACATTTTTATGTACCATTTATCTTGGATATCGGAAAAGTGAGGTTTGGGGGATGCCGTATTAGCCTCAATTTGGTTAATAATAGGGACCGCACGGGACAAAGCATCGGGGACAACGTTGTCCTTTCCTCGGCGATGTATTATATTAAAGTCGTATTGTTGCAGATGAACGCTCCAGCGTGCTAAACGACCTGCAGGATCTTTTAAATTATCGAGCCATAATAAAGCAAACTCATGGGTCACAACTGTAAATTTACTATCTTCAACATAACTAAATTTTCCAATGGCCCATACAACAGCGAGGCACTCCTTTTCAGTAGTGCTAAATATGCGTTAGTTAGGGGCAAGCGACCTACTGATATAACTAATTACATTTTCTACACCATTTTTCGTTTGAGACAGCACTGCGCCCAAGCCATAATCGCTGGCATCAGTCTGTATAATAAAAGGCTCATCAAAATTAGGGCAACTCATGATTGGGGCGGAGACTAATAATTCCTTAATTGTCGAAAAAGAAGTCGCACAATCAGGACTCCAAGAAAATTTTTTTCGAAGAAGTTTACAAACAGGTGCAATAACAGACGAAAAGTTAGGAATAAAACGGCGATACCATCCGCAAAGTCCTAGAAATCGGCGTACTTCTGTAACATTTTTGGGAGCAGGGAATTTCAAAATAGATGAAACTTTCCCAGGGTCAACTTGGAGACCTTTACTATTGATCACATATCTAAGATATTTTATCTCGTGACGGCAAAAATTGCACTTATCGCGAGCTACAGTCAGCTCCGCTGACTTAAACCATCGAAAGACCTCCTCAAGGACTTCCAGGTGTTTGTCAAATTGAGAGGTAACGATACAGATATCGTCCAAATACACATACACGTATTGTTCTAAGTCTAATCCTTGTACGTCATCAATCAAACGTCGCCACGTAGCCGGACTATTATGTAATCCAAACGGCATTTTGTTGAACTGAAACAACCCACGGTTCGGTACGCTGAATGCAGTGATAGGGCGTGAGGATTTGGCTACTAGAACCTGCCAGTAAGCACCTTTTACGTCCAGCGAAGTTAGATATCTAGCATTACGCAATTTATCAAGAGTACCGGAAACTAAAAGAAGAGGGTACGCGTCCCTTTCTGTCACTTTGTTTACCTTACGATAATCTACACAGAATCTATACGAACGATCTTTCTTCTTAACCATAACAATGGGTGAGGCCCAAGGACTAGAAGAGGGACTAATGATCCCATCTTTCAACATTGAATCTAGTTCGGTATTAACTATTTTCTGCAGAGCAGGAGAAAGAGGGTAAAATCCTTGTTTAATTGGCTCCGCTTTAGTTTTAATGACGTGTTCGACCTTAGGTTATTTGTATCTTGGTGCAAATTCCCACTCCCCCTCATCGACCAGAGTCTAATCGTGGTAAAATACGGTTACTCCTGCGGCTAACGGTGTGTAGGTTTTTTTTTTGTCTTAGGAAACCGTGTTAACTTTTCTGACTTCCGATGCCACACAGTCTACGCCACGGTTTGCTTTATAGCTCGGCTTGAGGGTTTTTTAAATTTAAAAGGAGACAGGAATCGGATAAGGTGAAATAAGCGAGAGGAAGGGATCGGTCGAAAAAATGTGATGGGTGTTGATAGAAAATAATTGTGAGAGAAGATACAGCTGAGCTTTGGGTACCTCGGAGTTGACATGTCCGTACCTGTTTGAGAAGCAACAGGCCCCTGACGATTTATTATTATTATTATTATTATTTTTATTGTTATTATTATTATGACTACTGCTATTATTATTGTGTATTATATGATTTATTCTTATATAACAAAGGTCTAGTAAAAATGATGATATCGAACTGGGCCAAGGTAAAATTATTTTAGTTATTCTATGTAAAAAAATTTGTTACTCATCATAAGGATGAAAAATATTTTTAGATCTTTCTATAGGCTTATTATAATAGATGTATAGGCAATTGTAGCTAATCCCCTTTTCTAAAAAAATTATATTTTTTAAAAATGTTTTCCTTTCTTTTTTAAGAGGCTCTTTATTTTTAACACAAAACCCCAAAGAACAGTCAAGTGCTGTTACGTGTTGAATTGGCGTTACGTTATTGAATAATCTTGCTCTACTAGGGGCGGAGTGCCGTAACAGTGAATTAGTGCAGAGCCAGCTATTAGTGGTACGGGGTGGGTTTTATGGAAAAAAACTGCTTTAAAAGGTATACACATTCTGACACTTTTACTAAATCGTACGCGGAAAGGTCTTTGAATTCTGCTTGTAATATAAAGCCTTTTGGGCGTAACCCATCTGGATATTTCCACATAGTACATGTTCGGAAAGTGGGTGTTTCAGCGAACGGTTTAACGGTTTCTACCGCAGTTAGAAATTGATAGAGCTTCACTTTTACACCCTCCACCTCCTTAAACTAATCTACAATGGACACAGAAAAATTCCACGTCTTGTACGCCTAACCTATATAATTAGACACGACTATCACGCTAAATAGCAATAATAAAAAATGCTAAGATTTCCCCCTAATTGACCTAGTATGCGTCTAGCATAGAAAGAAGAACGGGATTTAAATTTATTGATTATAGGCATTTAACTAATTTAATTTGTAGTACTATTTTTTCTCTACAGCAATCAACTTTTTTATATGCGAATTTATGGGTATATAGTCCATTTTAAATAAGCGTGTACCAACATAACCGATCTGCTTAATAAAAAGATTTGCACGTTCTTATTATTACCCAAATCACAATTATGTGATACAAAACGGCATTTGTGTTTATAAAATGGAAAGCAAAAATTCAATAGACTTATAGTTTTTGATTGTTTTCAACCAGGCCGAGTGTTTTTGTTTGGCGCGTTTACTCGCGTTCGGGCACCTGTTTACTAAGAGTTTCGTCACTTTAACTACCCGATTAGCAACCTCATATCGCATGGCGATGATTGCGCGCCAATCGAATCTGAAGCTCTGTTCTGTTGTTTGAGGATGGTTCTCTCCTCTTTTATGAGTCGGTTTTATAAGTTTCAACACCAAAACATATTACACCATGTCCTCGTTCTCATGAATTGTACGTCTAATGCTGCTCTATGGTTGAAGTCACTTTCGTTCTATCCGTGTGAACTCTTAATTCCTCTCGTGGTCTACATTTAACACATTAATTTATATGGCTGGTTTATGATTATAGTTGTAGTAGAGTTTGTCGGTCAAATTGCATGATTCAATGGTTTGTTTTTGAACTAGTGTGAATGTGTACAAATTAACGTGCCTCTACTCGGTGATTGAATACGAAGAAGGAAAAAACCGACAGCCATTAACGTTTCTATTTAATATATTAGGCGATTTCCTGTTTATTTGTGTATCCTAATTTAATATTACATATAAGTAACTACGTTATTAATATAAACTACCAAAACCCCCCATAAATATTTCACGGTGCTTCCTAGCTAAAAACTCATTTACCTAACCTAATTTCTCAAATCCTTTGTACAACCTAATGTTTGTTTAAAATAACACACTCGCGTTACAATGTTTAGTTGATTTTGCTTTTTCAGCACAGAATAAGAATTAACTACCTGCTTTTTGTTTGGTTATTATCTATTTTGGTATTAGAAAAATTTGAACGTTAGGCAAAATTTGTTGTTTTTTACGAGTCTAACATGTATTCGAATTCTAAACGAGTGATAACCATGAAACTGAAAGATTTTATAAAATGGACTCCCAAGTTTGTAAAAAATGTTTTCCAAATGTTTTCAAATACACGTATTTTGTATTTCGAGAGTCGAATGGAAAATATATACACTTATTGAATATAAATGTTCAAAGATGGAAATACGTCGGATATATCTAAAATTTATACTTCGTTTTCCACAAAAATATTATTTGCAGTTTCAGGGCTGCGGAAATATAAACACTCCTCTCCAACGCAGTCAACGATAAATGCGAATATATTTTTTGTACCTACCGTGAAATGTTTGTATATCTTAGAGCTCTCAAAATTGAAATTGCATTGAGCTAGGAATTTTATCATGCATTCTGGAAACAATGGCTTTATCATTGTGTTGTCTGTCAATATTGTACCTCTGGGAAACAAACAACTTTAATCTTTAAAACAATATCCTTATCTCTCGGGTAGTAGTTTTAAACACCGCATACTTCACAGTACAAGAGCTTTACTAATGTTCTGAGTATCCTTGACACAAGGTTATAAAATTATACTATGAATACACATTAATAAACCCATTAAGCCAAACTATAAAAGAATAAAAATGAACTCTTACAAGCATCCTCAATATAAAATTTAACATTCTTGTTACTTTTTGCCCTTGGACAATTAGATATATAGTTATCATCAATATTACAGAAACTAGTTTTAAAACTGGAAACCTCTTAAAACAAGAGTTATTTAGGTGATCTAAAAAAGTCAAAAATTTATTACAGCAATTGGTCTTTAAATTTTCCATTTCCTGGATCTGCAAATTACTGCGAGTGACACTTGAAATGGTGTATAACGGTTATCTTTATGATTATATTTAATTTTTATAAGAATTATTAGTGCTGCGAGAGTACTGCCAAAATTTTTAGGTGAACTGTACTGTCAATTTTGTAGATCTACTGGGATTAGCAGGTCAGCGTGCACAGTCTGAAACTATGCGTCCTCGCTAATCTAACGCATTGCGAGGCAACGTAGATGCTGGGCAACAAAGCCGTAAATATTGGGAGGTGTGCTCCCTTTTTCCCAACCGTTGTGGTTGTTGGCAACTTTTTTACTTTAGTCAGCATTTTTTTGACACATTGGTGATCGCTTACTAGTACTTGGTTAGTCACACAAAATATAATGTTTACATATGCGCTATTAGTCACGTCGGGAAATTTTACCCCCTCACACGCACACCCCGATAGCGTGGTATACTTACGGCCCTGTTGAGCAAATATTAGCATTCCATTTATAGTCCATTCGTTTTAACTTTAGGATGACGTCGAATGTGGCAGTGAAGTGTTGGCAACTGTATGCAATTAAATACCCGGAATTGCTCTTGAAGGATACTGTCATTTAAAACATTAATGGTTGGCCACCAATTCTTTCTGCAAATAGAATCATTTGTCGTTCGATATCTGCCAATGGGAATATTCATATATCTTTCATTAAATATATTGGAATTTAAACTAACATTGGCGATCATATTTCCATTTAATAGCAAATCCAATCAGTAAGGTTTTTCTTATAAAAAATATAATTTGTATGTTACATGCTTTTATGATCCAACAAAAAATTATTTCTGTATCTTATATTGTTCATACTCAATTGTTAAATTTATTATGGCGGTTTTAAGGATTAAAAATGATATCAGCAATGTAACTTTGTGTTCACAATTATTACAGTTTCATGATTCATTTGCTTTGATTAATAATGTATAACCCTGACGCCCATGACCTCATCGTTTAGGCATAAAGACATACACATGCAAAATTGTGCCAAGTCAAAAAATAAAGAAATCCTTTTCTTTGGTTCGTGTTGACGTTTCCATAAGTTAATTTTACATCATTTTACATATATTTCAATTTGAAGTCGTAATTTATCTGTCCGAATTCTGCCGAAGGTATCCAGAACTGTCTTAGGGAGAGAAAGAGAATTTTTATAGAGCACTTGGCATTTAACATCCAAAGAAACAACATATTTTGTGAATACGTTAGTTTACCTTGCAGAATATGTATCGAACGGATTGCAAGTGGTCAATAAGTTAGGATAATATCCTACAGGTTGGATACTTTTAATTTTAGGAACACTTGGATTCCATGATATTGACCACTTCATGTTAGACATAAGTATGTTGACAACAACTAGTGTCTTTCGAAGTCGAAGGAGATAAAGGCTTTTAGTGTTATCCGATGTTGGCTTACCTCCTAGCCTAAGGAGTTATCTCAACTACTCAATCGCCCAATCGCCTTACTCTCTAGCTACGCTCTGATTTGTAGCGAGTAATTATTTTATTGTTTCTCGTCGGCTATCTAACGTTCGGCATTTCCCTCATTTTGTTAACACCGAGGAATATGTCATTGAGCATGTATGTCCTATTGAGCTTATATTGAATCACGTGAAAAATGCGTGACTCTCTATGGTTTGATATCTGCTTAATTCTCTCTTATGTAACCGGATTGATACAATGCAACATTGTATTTTATGACGGTGTTTGGTTAGAGCCTTTATAACCTAATAGTGTTAATTTCACTAAATCATCGGCATTTAGTTACATTGTAATAATTTATTTTTATCGTGTCGTGTAATATTGTAAACCATAGCTATGATTGTTTCGGTGTATTATTAAATAAAATTACTTCTAATGAACGGTGTACAAAAGCTTTCTTAATTTTATGCGAAAAATGCGTAACATTGAAACTTTTCTTTTTGGCTGCTCAAGTACTGCGAATGAATGACGCGGTTAATTCTTAAATTTAAAGTTACCTAGAAGGGGCGTGAATCCTATAACAAAATATAGATGCACGGGCTAACTAAAGTGGTACGCCGGTGGATCTCTATCTAAACAATTAAAAATGGAAAAAAATCGAATAATTTAACAAACGTAGCTTCAATATCAGGCTACGATACCAATAACACTTACCTTAAAGGGCTTTTAAGACTGTAGAATTTATAGGCGCCAGCTCGTCTAAATTAGTCTGGTGAGCATCCCTTAAACGACGAGTATTTTTGAGGACTTTAAACATTGACCTCCTGGTGCAATGGAGTCCCTTTTACAAAACCCTATTTATTTATTTAAACAAATAAAACAAAAAATTTCAACTTACAGCGTCGCCTAAACATATTTTAATACAGTATTATCTCAAGTTTTCTGTAAATAACTATACATACAACAATTTTAAAGTTGCTTATTTCAATTTAAACATCAGCGACACAATGATATTTCTATAAACAAATAGGGAACAGAATTGTAAAATTTTATAATAAGCTCATATTTTATTAACCATAACCTTGATGATTCAATCATAGTAATTTACAACACCTCAAATTTTCAATTAAAACTTGCAATATCCAGATTTTATACATTTAATAATTTATCACTATACTTTAACTAAGAATGGACGTTGTACAATTTTATAAATATTTTGCTTAACAAATATCGGGCATAAATGCCAAGAAAAACAAGAATTTCTAATGAGCATGACTCTCGGTTATGCTTTTAGGTGGTTTAAAAACTCCATTTAACCAAGAATAAATTAGTTTTCCATCAGGTTTTTCTTTCCAATTTTAATTGTTTTGAACCAAGCCGTCCGACTCTGTTAGTGTTGTGGGTCCTGTCGAAAATTCGTAAGATCTCACAACGTTAACGCCTGTGTGTTAATTCATAACTAAAGAGGTATTCTCAACTAACCTCCAACTATCAGCCTCACATGTGTTTTCGTTGATGGTTCGCGAATAATTAAAGTAATCGTTCTCCGTTCGCGGTCTAGCTTTCTTCCCCTTTTCCTACTTTTCATACGTATTGGTGAGGGTGATGTCGTATAACACTTCTATCACGTGCAAAAGTCACGTACCTATGGTTTTTACATTTCCTCATTAATCTGAATAAATACATTGAAAACATGTTTGCTTTGTATTAAATGATATAATTAATTATCCGTAACTTGATATTGGTGAGTTCCACTAAGTAAGTGTCTTTGTTCTGTGTGCAGATATTTTCAACAACGTACATGTTAAGCTAAGCTGTCAAAATTAATACAGACAAAAGAGTATTAATTTTGCGGTCCCAGTCTACTAGACTATTTTAATATCCTAATATTAGTTTAGAAACACACAGATGATTGTTTTTTATTTTTTTACTGCAAAACAGTTTAAGATACGAAAAAAGTCAAAAGATCTATTTTATTACCAAATGAAACACACCATTAATAAAATAATTTTTGTTTATAAAGAAAAAATGGCGTACGATTTTTTCATTCATAATATTCAGGGTCATATTAATTGAACACTACTGGTAACTATTAGAAATTAATTTTTCACACAAAAGATGTCTCTACATCTAGTCTACACCTACCACATTTTACAAATATATCTAATGTATTTTCTAAATTATTAAAAAACATCTTCCAAAAACGGACCTATACTTATATGAACTTTTTGTCTTAAAATCGTCCAAAGGTTAACTCCCTTCAATATTAACATTCAATTATGTAGCACCCTGAATATAACGTGCTTAGTGAGCAATATGGTGCAGATCCATGTGTAGCATTGTTAATGGATATTATTTCTTAGCAATTACTCTATTTTTGTTTGTTTTATAACATGAACGCGACTGTTGATCTGATTGTTATTCACGTGGGTAAAAAATTACCTAGCAGGTCATCTTTGTTTTGTATGTGGCTAGAATCATATTTCTTGAGTGGATTTGCGAAACGGTTCATTTCGTTGCTGCAACCGCCTTGCAATAGGCTCAGAAGAGACCTCCTCGTGGTGACTATGGATGAGCTTTGCTGATGTTTCCGGTAGATCTTTGTGTTGATGCTAACATTAATACATTTTCTAGTAGCTTAAAGGTGTCGCGTACTCTAAATTATATTTGTTGCAAGCATTTATTATAGATATTTTTAAATGAAAGTCACCAACTATATTAATATGATTGTATGGAACACAAATGATGGAAGGTGTGAGTTTTCAATCCTCAAGTGCGGTACCCATGTTCAAAAACTAAATGACTATATTTTGATAATATCAAATTAATTGGCTTTCGTAGTATTAAACAGCAACGCACTAACACTAAAGCCATCATTTGTTTCCAGGCAAGTTTTTGTAAACTGTAAAAATAAATTTATGACTGTGGAGCTTATTTTAATATTTTAAAGAAAAAAATCACTACTAATTAACTGTGCACTGATAATGATATAATTTTCTATTGCTAGACTACTGTACAATTTTTTTGTGTCAATTATAGAAAGTTTTTATTCTTAGTCCTTTTTAAGTTTAAAGCCTTTTGACTGTTCTTAAGAAAATTCTCAAATGATAGGGATGTCAATGTTCAAACAGAAGTAGAAGTTGTGAACAAAGGCAGATGCGACCATGAGTTGAAGTGAATGCTATTAAAGGGACAACCAGTATTTGTTGATTAATTAATGTTGTTCGACACAAAAAGTGTTCGTTGCATTATTGTAGCGTCGATCGGTCTGGTGTTGAGCCGAATAATACATCGGAATGTAACAAAGGATTTGAATACACAAAAGGTAATTGGTGGGCACACTATGGCGTGACATTTTCAAATAAAGATGATTGACAGGTTCTGCGGTGCGATACCACTTGATTGACAGGTACGAGGGACACTATTTATGTATTGAGAACTGGCAACATTTTTTATTGCCAGGTGAAATCTAAAATTGCCATCGTAAAGTTTGACATTTTTGAGGTTATAGGTAATCAGAATGTTTTGACGTGTGAGCACTATTTGTGTTTTTGCAGTGTTTAAAATTTCATCCCAGCCAAAATATGGAGTTAACTCGCAAAAATTTTTGGGCTATGATTCATTGTGACCTTTGACGTGGTCTAACTCAAGAACAATGCATCAATCAACTCAATTCAACTTTTGGCGATGAAGCGCCATCCACAGCCACTGCATTTCGCTGGGACACTGAATTCAAACGTGGACGTAGTGCGCTCACAGACGAAGTTAAAGGAGGTCGTCCAAAATAGGTTGTTGTGCCGGAAAATATCGATGCTGTGCGAAAACCAATTGAAGAAAATCGTCATGTGACATATCAAGAAATCGAGAGATGTTTGAGCATTAGTATGACCAGCGTACATTAATTTTTGCATAAACATTTGTGTGTTCGGAAGCTGTGTACGTGTTGTATTCCAAATTTGTTGACAGCTGCTCAAGACAATGCTCGTATCGATCGGTTCCGTAAAATGATTTCAAAATACAACTGTTGTGCATCCAAAGCGGTATACAACATCGCCACAGGTGACGAGTCGTGGATTTATGCGTATGACCAAGAAAGAAAAGGCCAGTCGGCAGTTTGGATGTTTCAATTTGAAACAAATCCAACAAAAGTTGTTCGTTCTCGAAGCGTTAAGAAGCAAAAAGTGGCGTTTTATTCACGAAAATTTTCTCGAAAATCAAAAGACCGTTAATTTAGTGTGGTATACGACCATCTGTTTGCCTGAAGTTTTCGGTAAATTGAGAGAAACCAACCCAAAACGACGAATCATTTTGCATCATGACAATACGAGCTCTCACACATCATATGCAACAAACGAGTATTTGGACACACAAAAGATCGAATTGATGGGTCATCCACCTTACAGCCCCGACTTGGCACCCAATGACTTCTTGTTTCCAGTAATTAAAGATAAAGAGCGTGGACAACGATTTTCATCGCACGAACAAGCGGTTGAGGTCTTCAAAATGCATGTTTTAAAGCTACCATTTCTGACTGGACAAAGTGCTTTGAAGGGTGGTTCAATCGCATGCAAAAGTGTATAGATCTTAAAAGTGATTATTTTGAAAAACAACAAAAGTAATTTTTATCAAATTCATTTGTTTATTCTTTCTATTCTCAATACATAAATAGTGTCCCTCGTATAAGGCTTTTATATTTAAGCGTCATTTAGATTACAATTGAAATTTTCAAGAGTGTAATTTGCTAATTCTAACTTGTAGATTGGTCTGGAACAATTAAAATGTATATAAAATTGCGGACATAGTTATTGCGAGTCAATTTCGATTAAGCTTTCGCTTACGAGATGCCCTAATCTATAGCTTTCATGCATATGCGATATAAATCACTGTCGATATAAATTACTGTTTGTTGATATAAAATACTGTAACGATTATATAAATTAGTCATTAGTGCTTTATATATAAAGTGATTGTAGTGCTTCAAGATTAAATTCTTTAAGAAGAGAGAGTCGTAATTTTAGAAGAATGTATTTATACTCTTAGTAAAAGCTCTGAAACTAAGTCGTTGGGTGAACTTTAGGAATTTTATTGTACATAGGAGTTGCTGAAATGGCTAATATAATCTGTTTGAAAAAAAGAAATTGTTATTGCACATAGAATTTTCATTACATTATTAATACTTTATAGTTTCTTTTCAGGTTTGTGTAGGACGAAAGTGTGGGCTGTACATGAGTGCCTTTGTGAACATTGTAAATCGGGCTTGAAGTTGGAAAAATAGCAGCTACATGTTTAGCCTTCTTAATTTAGACGTATGTTCTACGCTTATGATAAGGACTATTAGTTTGTTGTTTCTAATGCACCACTTAAAAACATAGTTTTAAATTATTCGTTTTTTAAACACTAGCGTATAGTTAATTATTTTCAATACTTTTATTTTAATAAATGTATGTTTTGTTTCAGGTAAGCGGAGTTCTATATCGTCCATGTAAGTCGCACATTAACAATAACTAATATAACGTTTTTGAGATATTGTTACATTTTAAATGAAATAGATTCTTAGACGATTTGGTCTGAGTTTCTGAAAGTTTAATGCAAAGATTTTATTATAGTAAGCAGCAATAAAGATTATAATTTTATATTCACTTCTTACTCGAATAGCGATTGTTTCTGATAAGCAAAACTTATTACTAATGAAAATAGGTGTATTATGTACCTTTAGTATCAGTTTTGCTCCCGTTAAAAATGCATTGGTAACGGTTAAATTAACTCCCACATTAGAAATTCATCACCACTACACCCTATGGCCCATTAACGACCTATTGGAGTAACCCATGGGGTAGCCCCTACAGGACCGATGGGCTATAGCAGGGCTCAGTGGATGGGATGGCATATAGAGTGGCTCACAAGCGGTTCGGCAAACCTTAGCGTGGTCCACTGACAGTCAAGGGGCAATAACCGGTCTACTGATAGTTCAGGAGCAATAACCGTCTACTGATAGTTCAGGGCCAATGGTGTAGTGGAGGAGAAATTTCCAATGTATTTTCTTATGGAAGTCAATTTAACCTTTGCAAATGTTTTAGAAATTAGAGCAAAAATAATTCAAAAGGTACATATTGTATCTACTAATGAATGCTGACTAGAAACACATAAGGAAGAAATTTATAATTTCTGAAAGATTAATTGTTCTTGTCATTCTTCAATTCTTGTTGATGTTAGAAGTCCTTTCTAGCATTGTAGTATTTTTTGCTCTAGACATGCATATGATAATAAAGAAGAAATAATTTCGCCTTTAAGAAAAAGCTACATCTCTATGTCTTCATTGAAACTATAAACAGTAATAACAGAAGAAGCATGTTAGTCGAATAAATACTGCAGCAATGAGGTTTCTAAGAAATGCGCGCAAAAAAACATTGAACATGTTTCGGCTGAAACCTCATCTCATGCAATACTCACGATGAATCCTGAAATAAATTATAAAACAAAGACTCACCTAGAAAACCCCTTCGCCTTAGCTCAGCCCACTTACGGTAAATGCTGCTCCAACCTATGTGGAACAAAATTACGAAAAGAATTCTACCACTAAGAAACACGAGACTAGTTAAAAAGTGCCAACTGATTTACTGAAAATCAATAAATTTACAAATTCAAATTAAAAGTTCTATATAGATTATTTATTTTATTACCAATGACAAACCCTTTCTCACTCAGTTCAAAAATCAGCGTGCTCAAAATATTTACAAATTAATTACTTTTTGTTTATTTAATAAAGCACCATACATAATTTCATTAAATCTTTCATTAGTTGACCCATTATCATACCAACTGATCAGTGTGGTAAAATATTGGTACAATTAAATTATTTAACATGAGCCAAGTCGAAAATGTGTTGAGCTTTACAATAAATTAATTTCCCTATTTATACTCCTTCTACTAGTATTTTATCAGTATCAAATTTACACCTACAATAACTAAAAGAAAGCCATATATATTTAACAAGGACGCTTGTTATCTATTACTAACTTCAAACAATTATATCGTCAATAACCTAATCTTTTATTAAAATCCATCTTATTCACTTTAACACGCACAATAATAAAATAAACAGTTTAATTGGTATCTGTATTTTAATCTTCTGCAAGACGTTCCCAATCTCACCCCGTTTTTCAAATAGCTTTTTATATACATGATAACACCAAATTTTTCTGTCTGTATGTCCAACATCCAAACTTTAAATTGTTCTGGCATTAAATTCTATTGGAACAGATACTTGTGGTATTTGTGTTTATTACACACCTCACTCGAAATTCTATTCTATTCAACACCAGAATTATCCCACTTGATATCAGAAGTCCTTTATCCCAGTCTACACTAGGATTACACACCACACCAGGAGTCCTAATCAACATTATTTAACAGATTTGCTGCTTACGTGGGAAATTCTGCACGACAATATTTTGACTTAATTTTTGTTTGCACATTTTTAAATAAATACTTGAGTAAATTTCAAAAAAGTTTTACAATGGTTTTTTTGGCTGCTTAAATTGAAAAGGAAAGCGAAACTAATTTGCATTGTATTTAAAAGCTATCCTCAGTCACTTTTCGCGTTTTTTTTAACGCACTATTTTCAACTTAAATTCTCAGAAAGACAGTCGGTGTAATTTTAAAACAACACTAACGTACACTTACTCCTCCATGAAATGTAGGCGTTCAACTTCACTTACAAAAGGATAATTTATACAAAAAATTTTAGGTCAAAATGTCACATGTATAGTGTGTTGAGATAATCATATGGTGTCTTGTTTGTGAATTTTTGCTTTGGAAAGCTAATACACTGTAAGACCTTAAATAAACAGTGCACAATTCAAAACTAAATGCGCAGTATATTCAGTTAACAATCTTTTTCTTCTACGGTTACGCTCGTCCATACATGGCTTATCAAATCTAAGAACTCCTCGCTTCATGTAGCTGAGAACAATATGACTACCTTCCGCCCAGTGATTATCATTCTTTTGTGCACTTGAAAATGCACTTCTGTGGTCAGCGTTATAAGGTGGCTCCGTGGATCAGTCAGGTTTGCGTATGACTGCTGATCCCAATGTCCTGGGTTTGATTTCCGACACGGACCGCTTGAAAAATGTGAGGCGAACATTTTTCACAAAAATACATCCTCGTTCGGATGAGATGTAAAATGGAGGGCCCGTGTGTGAGTGTTGTCACGCAAGTTAATGATCCCTACCTTGCTTGGAACAGCAAGGGTTCAGTAAAATTCCAAATTTTCTAGGTAAAAAGCTCTCTCTTCCTGGCCGATGTAGTACCTTCGGGTGGAACATTGGAAAATCACATGTAAAGTCAGCGCTACGAGGTGACTCCCTGGATCAGTCAAGTTTGCGTATGACTGCTGATCCCAAAGTTCGGGGTTCGATTCTCGACACGGAGCGCTTGATAAATGTTAGGATGAGAGGAAGAAAGGGCGTCTCGTGTGTGTGTGTGTGTGTTGCACGCACGCTTAGGAACCCTACCGTTTTCGGAATAGCAAGGGTTAGACAAAATTCAAAATTTTCAGCTAAAAAACGCTTCCTGACCAATGTAGTACCTTCGGGTGGAGCATTGAAAAATCAAATGTAAGATCAACGCTACGACGACGATAACGCCGTGCTAATATTGCCTAATCAGATGGCATATTTCTATGAGTATGGAACTCAGAAGTTCAGAAGCTGATCGAATATAGGTTGTAATTTAATACAAGTGGAAATTATGCTGAAAGATGCTGCATCCTAAATAACCCCTTAACTTTAGATAATAAATTTTTTGATTTTCGCATGCAAATTTCTCTATCAAGGTTTTAACAGGTTTGTACTTACACTTTCATTCTCCGGCGACGGAGTCAAGTTCTCAGAGAGTCCGGGTACTCAGCAGAATTTTGTCATATGCATCTTTCAACTCTAGTAATGCTTTAAAATGGTAAGGTAAAGAAAGGTGGGGCGATAATTAGGTCAGTACATCGAAAAACACGCACTAAACGGGATTCCGACCAAAATACAACTGCTCCAATTGAGTCTTGGTGCTAAAGCAAAGTCTGTAATTTCCGACCAAAGTAGTTCGAGGTCCAATCAATTTTACATCATTTTTGCGTACGTGATAAAAAATCCCCAAGACGGCGTCTTTTTGTATTTATGCAGATTGAAACATTTTATTCTTTCAATGTAATTAGAACTTATGACTAATTAGGACCGGATTCAGGAAACAAGGAAATTTCTTTAACGTTCAGACAAAATACAGTAAATTTAATCAATATAAAAAGTGGAAACTGGTTATCCAATTATAGAAAAGACATGTTCCGTGTTAAATCACTTAACACGCAATAACGGTATATTAAGCTAAAAATAATGATGCTAAAGAAAGTGTACCTTTTTTAATATAAAAATCTTGTTCATTTATGAAACACGCCTCTTATTTAGTGACTAACCTGTTTGACACATTGAAACCCAGTTATTCCAAACTGCAAAGTGTTTGGGTGTTTCCTTTTTTAATTGTAACAATTTCAATACTCTATAATTTTTTTGAACGATTATTACGCGTTTTTAGTTCGTTTTCTTTCAAAACGATGTTGAGTTTGATGAAAATTAAAGATGCTTATATGATTTGACCTCTTGTTTGTTGTTTATAATAAATTGTGTATCTTGTGTAAGGGATGAAGGTGGTGCGGTTTTGATCAGAAAATGAGAAGCTTTTTATAGGTTGAAAAGACGTTCTTGTGGTTTGTAACCATGAAATTCAAATGCACATATTTAACAATATTTGATTAATTAAAATAAAGGCCATTGCAGTCAGCATAATTTTTCCAACGAGAATCAAGGTTAAATGTTCCAGATCCATAACATTCTGCAGTCCTGGAGACGACAAACCTATTAAATGCTGTTTCAGAATGACTCTAAAATGATACAAGAAGTTGTCGAGGTGGTTTAAAAATGATAATCGGTGTATGAGAGATCTGGCAAGTATGATGGATGAGGCAGAGTCTCGTAGCCCAATTCCTTCTCAACCTTTGTAGGATCTGTTAGGCGACGTGTGGCCGAGTGTTGCCGTATAGAATCTTCCGTGTTGACCATTGCTGGACACAAACGTCGATTTTGTGATGGTACTTCTCAGAAGTAACAGTATTACCCCGATTCTGGATCAAACCGGCCGCAGACCATCAAGCTATCACCATGATCTTTTTTTGGTGCGAGTTTGACTTTGCGAAATCTCGCGCAGCTTTGTTGTGGTATAACCGCTAAGCCTATCATCGCGGATTGTCATAAAGAATCTACTTTCTACCTTACATGTGATTTTCCAATGCTCCACCTGAAGATACTACATTGGCCAGGAAACGAGTTTTTTTTACCTAGAAAATTTGGAATTTTGCCAAACCCTTGCTGTTCCAAGCAAGGTAGGGATCTTTAACGTGCGTGACAACACTAACACACGGGACCTCCATTTTACCTCTCATCCGAACGAGGGTGTATTTTTGTGAAAAATGCTAGCCTAACATTTTTCAAGCGGACCGTGTCGGGATTCGAACCCGGGACCTTGGGCGTAGTAGTCACACACATACCACTACGCCACGTAGTCGCCTAATCTACTTTCTACCGCACGTCACAATTCATTTAAGAAATAAATCATTTTTATTGCGCAAAAGAAAGGGAGACAGCACTTCAAAACGACAATTCTCTTTGACTGTCGTACGGAACCTATTATTCGAACTTTTTGTTTTTCTAATTTTCTGTAGATGGTTACAAATCGTTGTATGTGCTACACCCAATTCAGAGCAAGCTTCCGAACAGTTGTACGAGGTTTGGATTTGACTACGGCACTCAGTTTATTGATGTCAATATCTGATAGTCGATTACTGTGTCTTCAAGGCCCTAGTTACCGCAGCAAAAATTTTTAAACAGCCATTGTATGGTATGTTCGTTAGTGGTCTCTGAGTTAAACGCATCGTTGATATCACGAGCTGTTATGGCAGTTTTCAGACCTGTTCGAATTAGAACCAATCTGCTTTTGTCCATGTTGTATTCAACATCCCGAAACAAGTGTAAAAATTATTTAAAACAAAACTAATAGCACATTTTCAAACAGAGAAAATGCGCCTTACACTGCAATTTAACACAACTTTATGTTCGTGCCAAACTGACAGGGGTTACCTGAATTAATTTTACTCTACAAAAGAGCTAACAGTAAGTAATACACTAACCGAATTTTAGTGGTGATGTTATTGGTTCTATAAAAGCAAATGCAAATCTTTTAGGGGTATACAAATTGTAAGACTTTTGCTACATACACTTACACCTACCTGGAAAGGTTTTTGAACTCTGTCTAATAAAGCCTTTAGATGCCAACCCATCTGATTTCGGTTTCCCTAGAAAACGGGTGACCCAAGAGACGATTTTAACGGTCGTTACTGTAATATAGGTTGATGAAGACTTGTGTACACATTTTCTCGCCTTCTACTAATTTAAAATAAACACAAATAATTGAAAACCCCAAGCCTTGTTCAGCTAACCTATATTATCAAACATGAATATCACAGAAAATAACAAACAAAACGAAACAAAAACTAAGCTCTATCTCTAATTAGCCAAATATGCATGTATCTAAAATTATAAGAACTATCTTAAATTTATTAATTATAGGTATCAATCAAATTAACTGGTACATATGAATTATGCAGATACAATGGTAGTGCTATTCCATATAAGAATTTCCTGTTTATAAGCGTGCACCAACGTAAAAAGTCCTCTTAATAAAAATAAGTTTTGTTTAACCAATTATTGCATGTACATCAACATAACATTTCTAGTAGGTAGAAAGTAAAAATTCAATGACTAATAGATTTTGTGGATGCTCAGTTCAAGACTTCTGTGTTTTGTGGGTCACCTTTTGTTTTGTTAATGCATAGAGATAACAAATATGTACAATTTATTTACAGATTTAGAATTAAACATTGGCTGTAAGAAATACCTACAATAACATGAAATTGAAAATAACAATTGCATAAGATTCTACATGCATATGCAATGTACAAGTCCATCAATTTATGCTTAAGAATAGAGCTTTTATATGAACAAATTTTATTAACGCTAGAAATGCAAATGTCCTTTAGCGTTAGAAAATTTATAGTGCGGATTTAAATGAATGCAATGTTTGTACGTTTGCACGTTTCTGTGAAGAAAATCGGCTCAAAAAGAAGCTTCCGCTAAAATATATTAGCGTAGGAGTAGGTACTTACAAATACGGTGTCGCCGGGGATCTGCAGGTAAAAGTTTCGTTGGAACGCCTGTATACGGTACTAGACGTGGCAGGTCAATCAATGTAGGTGCGATGTATTGTTCGGGTTCCCTTATCGGCGATATGAGGCGTGGAACGGCATAATGATGGCGAATTCTTTGTAGTAGGCGGCGGAACTTGTGCGGGGTGTGGTATTCACACGTCCAGGCCGCTGTCCGCTTTAGTAGTGGTGGGTGGCAAAGACGAGAGCGTCACAGACAACTCTGAGATGCCGTCTCGATGGTCCACGTGCAGCAGTAGATGCTGATACCAAATTGGTTCTACGAAGTAACTTTCTTTGGTGGAAGTCCAGACCCTGGTGGTAGGATTGGTGCACCTTGCCGGTAGGGCGTAGAATATCCACGTTAGTGCATAACGCACAATCTTTTGGTTTAACCTCCAGGCTTTGGTGCAGAAGATATATATATATATATATATATATATATATATATATATATATATATAGCCTATCACTATATATCTAACAACAAACAAAATCTCGCCTCTTTGATCATAATAACTAATGTTTGTATTGTAATAATCTGAATTCCCGGCGAGTCTATTCGATTTTAAGGTGTGTTGATTGGCGAGTTTATTAGTAAGGGGCGTTCACGTTTGCGTTTCTATAACGCCTATGAAGTTTGTTAGATGCAATTTGGAATGCATACCTACAGTTTGTTATTCTTGTACAAAGCTCAAGCGACCTTGTAGAGCAGAGTAAAGGAGTTCAAAAAAGCTTCCAACGCAGGGACACTTTCACCCGCAACGGTAATTTTTTAATTCTGCGTTTAAATTCGCGTTGGAAACATGTTTTTCTAACAATCTCTAGTTTTAAACACCGTCATTTTGGCTACCCGATCTACAACCTTATCCTCCCGATTGGGTAGCTCTGTTCCGCTGTTTGGTCTCGAATAATTAAAGATAAAGAGCTCACTTCACTTATGATCGATCTGTATTTATAAGTAGCAATATTCCAAGGAATAACCCGATTTTTCTCATTAACATGTATTGTACGTCTAAAGCTGCCCTAATTTTGAGTTCAATGTCTTTCCGTTTACGTCGATGGTCATCTTGTTCTCACACTTTTGAAAACGGCGCGGCACGGCGCGTTTGTTTATGTTCGCAACGCATTTTCTATGGCTATAAATTTAAAAACTTATTACCACTGTGGATAATCCACCACGATTCGATTTCTTTGAATTTGTGCGAGCTTTTAATTCCTCCCACAGTTTACACGTTACGCTTAAATTTTTTGAGGGTTTTATGACTATTGGCGTTGCAAGGTGTGTCGAACCAATTCCATGGTTCAACGGTTTATTTTATAACTCGTGTGAATGTATACAAACCGCAGGAATTTTCTTTTTGACCTATATGTATAAACGTTATACCTTCTTTATTTAAAACAAATTAGGAAACAAATTATGCACAAAGTTGCAGTTAAAACTTGTAAAAATGTTTTAAATATATTTTTTTCTAATTTGAACTATTACAGTCTGTAGTAATACTAAATTATTAAGTCATAAACAAGCGTACAACTAGTAGAGAATAAATTAATATCAATATGTTTCCATCCAAAATATTTATTTAACATCCCAAAATTATGGTATACTCCATTTTAGAGGCTAAGCCACAGGTCTTTTGTGTCTCCTTGTACTCCATAGATGAACCAATACTATTGAAAAAGACGATAGGACAATTTAGCGTATATCATATACAATGAAGGCAATTGACTTAATATTAATCAAAGTACACGGTTCTCGTTTGATTCCGTGCAAGTTTTCAGATTTGTGTCGGATTAGTATATTTTAAGACGTAAGCTGAAATCCAACGCTGTTACATATTGTAGTTAGGACTGAATGGAAGACATCGCTGTAGTCTTTATTTAGATATTTATAAACTTAATTCTAACAATAATTTAATAGCCTTTGTTTCTCTGTTACGAATATTGTTTTGAAAATTTTGCGATAGCTTCCAAAACCATAGCAGCTGTGTTGCTAAGTCGGTCATCTGTAACAGTCTCATTTGATTCTATGCAAAAAACGTTTATTGAACCTACCTTGCTGAGATCGTAGTTCAACATCGCCAGGTTCTCCATCTGAAGCAAGAGCTGACTCTCTTGCTTTAATCCAAGGAATAAATAAGAGCAAACAAATAACTCCAACAAATCCTACAAATTTTTTAAATAGTAGTAGTTTTAGCAGCAATTTGAGAATGGTAAAAATGTGAATTTTTAACTTAATTTTATCTAAAATGCCATTTGCTAGACCGTATGGTATTCCGTGATGTGGAAAACTGCAACAAAACTGAAATATAAACGCCTCTATAAATAGATATAAAATGTATACAAAGAAATAATATTTTATCATACACTAAATGTTGCTGGTAGACTTTATACAATGTCGCAAAATACGAATACGTTTTGTTATTTACGTGGCGAGTTTACGCTCAAATCTCACAAAAAGACAATGATTACATTAATCAAGAAATGCTTATGCGCTTTATTTTGGATGTACATTGGCATATCAAGATAAACCTTGAGCATCACACGTCATTTAGGTAACGTGTCCTGTAAATTTAAGAGAATGACATGGCTGTCAAGGCTTTTTGCAGTGCCTATGGTGTGGAAAGAGCATAAGGTTCATGTTACAAGTTGCTATTTTCGCTTGACGAATCTATCTGGAATTTCACTAAAGTCGAAGCATGCTGTACAATTAGCTCTTAGACTAATTCTTCGCAGCCAGAATTTACCTGTTCCTAAACTTAACAACGAAGTGAATGCTGCTGAAGATAATTTTGTTGAACATGTAGAAGAAGACACGGATCCCAATTTCCAATCACTTGATATAGGTGATCCACATTTACTTTCACAAGATGAGCTCAATAACTTAGTAGGGAATTTAAATTTATCAAAAGCTTAAGCCGAACTGGCAGGATCAAGGTTAAAAAGTTGTAATCTATTACGGAGTGGTATGCACGTTTCCACATATCGGAGCGTGAACAAGGTATTTTTCATATTTTACATCGTGTGATCAGTTGGTATAACGTGTAAATGTTCCTGGACTAATAGATTGCGTTATGATATAAATACGAAACTAAAAGTGGAATTTATTTACTGATTCATCTATTCTAAGCTTGAAGGAAGTTCTTCTACACAATGGAAACAGGTACTCCTCTGTTCCTATTGCCGACGCAGTACATTTGAAGGAAAATTATGACCATATGAACACTTTACTTGAAAAAATTAAATATACAGAACGTGAGAGGTGCATATCGACGATGAAGTGCCAATACCTCCTATCTATTAAATAACAGATTTCACACAAGAAGAAACTTTTTTGGCAAAATTTTGAAGTGCAAAGTAGTCCGAGTTGTCTAGAAGTGAAACGTATTATATTTTCTTGATCGCTAACCCCAAACGGTCACATTCTTTCCTAAATTGAGCTTAACTAATGCTCTCTTCTTAATACATACATCTGACTCTAGAAGTTGGGGGTCAGCAAAACAAAGTCTTCCGACGTAACTAGGGGTCTATTCCTTGGGTAGAGCTATGAGCAATGGGGGTAAGTCGAAATCTATGGAGGTTACACTTAACAAAAACAAACAGGCGCCACCAAGTCCAAATTGATTTATTTTAGGGGCATAGCTATTTTTTAAGGGCGGACTTGGAGACCCAAAAAAGAGATCGCCTTCGTTGATACACAAACTTGTCTTAACAGAATAAGACGCTGTTCCTGTAAGAAAGAATAATAATTAAGTCACATAAAAATGGGAACACTATTTGCGTCCCTCAAGTATACCTAAAAGTATAGAGAATATTTTCTGCATAATGGGATCATAAAATTTTAGTTCTTATTGCTTTTTGTTTACCAAGTCTGATCAGACTAGATCAGAATAAAAAACTTTAAATGAAGAATATTAATTTACTAATAAGAATTTTCTTGGTTTCAGTAAATAAAGTATCATTGTAATTAAATAAAATAAAAATTTGAAGTACTTGCAAAACTGGTAGTAAAGGTTATCAACTAATCCTTACTCAAATATTTTATAATTCTATGTAACTAAAAATGCTAGAGTTTCTTTATAACCCAATCAGATCTGTGTGAGTCATTTACAAATGAATATACGAAATTTTCTCTTTAGGTTAACAAACTTAAATTTAGTTTGAAGTCAAAATAATCACCAAGATATTCTCTAATGTTATCAATAGTGGTTGTACTAAAATGCTAAACATGTGTTAGCCATTGGGCAATTGTTGACAATAGTGAACAAACAAACAGGTGATGTAATAGCAGCTGTTAAATTACGTTGAAGCCACGTGTGATCACGTATTTACGAAGCTAAGTGAAAGCAAATTTAATACTGGGGAAAACCAGCTTATTTACAGGTAAACTGAATAACAATTTTGTACGTCTAACAAACAAAATGAAATAATGTACTTTCAGAAGGAAAGTACTCAGGAAATCTTAATTCTATTACGAACCCAAGAGCAGCAGTTGTCCCTTGATGTAATGGAAATTACTTCGCAGCGCGGAACAGCAACTAATTATACTTGCTTTCCATGCTTTAACACAGGTGTAGGAGCAAAGCGGGTTCCTTACTTGGATCACGGCAGCATTACTTTGTAACGTAATCTTCCGTTGTCTAAATTTATTTACTAAAATAATTTTTCATTGCGTAGCCAACAAATTAAGCTTTCTAAATTGTAACTTCAAAGGGATCATGTTGTCTCAAATTTTACAGTTGCGATTTTCGACGTGGTGTGCGATATATACGTTATCCATGCAGTTTTCTAATTTCTCGTTGGGATTTCAAATGTGTCGTTGCGAGTTCAAATAGGTCGTTGCGAATTCAAATAGGTCGTTGCGAATTCAAATAGGTCGTTGCGCGTTACTCAGGAAGTGTTTCACAAACATAGAGCGACTCGGAGGTCACTCGCCATTCTCTTAGAATGCATCTTGACGCTACTTTTAACTATCCACGAGTGCGCTCGCTGCTTTCTTGTATGGTGGGAGGTTCCGGATTTTAGTTCTCGAACCTCTCACGCGCGCGCCAGTGGCTGTGAAATTACACCGAACTCGGAAACAACTCGACTAATAATCCTTGATATTATAATACTATAAAAGTTTGATTGTTACTTGAATATTTATTTTAATTAATAAAGGTATTTTACTATTCATTGTACGTTTAATGAATGGATTCTCCTACTGCAAAAATAAAATTGTTACACTACCTCTTTCCTAAAAGAAAAAATTTTTCTTAAAAAACTTCAAATATAACTAATACAAAAAATTTTTTTACAACAATACTAGCCTTTCCTATCTTCCTAACCAACTATGCAATTTTATAAATTTACTCAAATGGGGGACCTTCATTTATAATTGAGAGTGTGTTGGTAACTACGTGTACCTGACGTCCATCGGGAGACAAAATCGGGGAGTCACAATCGGTAATAATCAAAATTGGGAGGGTCAAATTAGAGAGTCAAACACTCCACGGGACAAAAGAATTTAAATTTACAAAATTTCTTGACTTGAGATTCCTACTTCTAATAAGGCTAATATTTCTGACCTAAAATCAAACACTTACAATTTACTTCTAATTTCAAAAAACTTCACTTCCAGGAGCTCATTTAGCTCTATTTACAAAAAAAGGAATGCTTCCTCATCAGAACAGCATAACCATTCAAAATATCATCACTATAAGGTGAGAATCAAAAGAAATACCCTACTAATAGGTCTAAATTTAAGCATCATCACAAGGTGATAACCAAAACAAAAGTGACCTAATCAAAAGGTTACTTATCAAATTCAAATACAAAGTATTATCACTTTATTACAAAGAGATAATCAAAACAAAGGTAACCTGACCATACGGTTACTTAACAAATTCAAATACAAAATATTATCACTTTATTACAAAGAGATAATCAAAACAAAGGTAACCTGACTATACGGTTACTTAACAAATTCAAATACAAAATATTATCACTTTATTACAAAGAGATAATCAAAACAAAGGTAACCTGACCATACGGTTACTTAACAAATTCAAATACAAAATATTATCACTTTATTACAAAGAGAAAATCAATACAAAGGTAACCTAATCATCAGGTTACTCATCAAATTTCAAACCCAAAATAACCCAGTTAGGGTTGTAGAATCCTACACCCTACTGATCATCCTATCACTAATTGCTAACGAACAACTGATCTCATTAGTGATGGACCAAACGGTGAAAATCACCAAGTCAACTTTGACCTTATCAAATCTAAGAACTTCTAACGGTCAAAAGGAACAAGGGAAAGAACAATTCATTCTCTCCACCTTGACATGTAGAAATCAGGACCAATAGTTAAATAGCCCACCTACTTCTACATTGTAAGGATATCTGTCAAAGACATCCTCCAAACACATCTCCGAGCAACGCGCGAGCAAAACGACCAGCGTGCACCAAGGCACACCTCAACTTACAAAACTTACAAAATCTCAAACCACTTATTTCACTCCTCAAACAAAATACTCAATATTAGTGGACCGACACTAGATCAAGAATTGGAACAAAACAAAACAGACCACTACGTCATTACTTAATATCAAAGAGATGACCGGACCGGAATTAATCGTCAAAATCATCATTTTCATTTGGATCTGATACTCCAATTGGTTTCAAGTCCTTTATGTGCCATTTCCTGCTCTTGTTCCATCTTCGTTTTCTAACTCATATACTAAACTGGAATGTTTTTCCGAATTTTACTCATAACGAACTTAGGAGCTAACTTAGCGGAAAATTTATCACTAGCACTCGAGAGGACCTTATTAGTTCTCCAAACATACTCTCCGACTCGGAATGAAATGTCTCTTCTCCGAAGATTGTAGCGTTTACACGAACGTTGATAAGCTACATGCAAATTTTCACGGACACTTCCAAAAATATCAAACAAAAGTTGACGATCCAAAACATAAGAAGGTCTACTACTGGAGACGACATCAACATCCTCACCAGGTATAAAATTATCCTTATAAGCTTTTCCACTTAAAGGTACCTGACGACCAAAACTAAAAATTTGGTGAATAGTTGGTGGACTCATGTTTTGCTGAGTTGATCGCGTATTGGATCTTTGATATCTCAACATCCCACGTATCATGTTCTTCTACGTATGTACGGATTGCTGTACCAACTGTCTTATTGATTCGTTCCACAAAATTGCATTGGGGAGCATAAACAGCGTTATACCAAATTTTTGAATTTCGTACCTTGCACACAAAGCTTTAAAAATACGTCCAACTAATTGTGGACCATTATCACAAATAACAAATTGTGGTACTCCGTAGACAAGAAATACCTTTTCTTCCAAAAACTTCTCGATCAAATGTGCGGTAGCACTACGTAAAGGTTGCAAAATCGAATACTTCGAGAACCAATCACCAACAACTAAGAGCCATTTATGTCCGCGTTTGGAACGAGGAAACGGACCCATCAAATCTAATGCAATGGTTTGGAATGGTAGTCCAACTTCTTTCTCCTTTCCCATCATTCCAAGGGGACCTCTATTGGGTGGTTTTTGAGCACCACAAATCAAACATTTCCTACAAAATTTACGTACGTCAAAGATCATCTTTGGCCAATAATACAATTCTTGGACTCGAGACAAAGTTTTAAGGAACCAAAATGTCCTGCTGAAGGGGGTCATGACATGATTTAATGACATCTACGCGCTGAGACTTTGGCACCAAATATTTCCACTCTACAACATTCGCCGAATGCGGTAATAAGGAAGGTATAAACTTATAAATAAACCCATCTTCTACTTTCCATTGTGGGTAGCTTTTCGGTGACAACAAAATTTTCTTTCTCAAAGACTCATACCACAAGTCTACTGCATCAAGTTTAATCTCTACTAAGTTAACTTCTGGATTTTCTAGAGGAACACCACGACTAAGACAATCTGGAACTATATTGAACTTTCCTTTTCTATGCACCAAATCAAATGAGTGTTGCCTTAATCGAACTGACCATCTGGCGAGTTTTCCAGTTGGATTCTGAAGATTACTCAACCAAAGTAACGAAAAATGATCGGTGACAACGGTGAATCGAACTCCTTCTACCCACGGACGAAATTTCTCAATTGCAAAAATAACCGCTAAACACTCTCTTTCAGTGGTGGAATAATTGCGCTCAGTACGGCTCAGGGTTTTGCTTGCGTACGAAATTACACGCTCTTCTCCGTTTACATTCTGAATCAACACAGCTCCTAACCCAGTGTTGCTTGCGTCACACTCAACGATAAAGGGTGCCGAGTAGTCTGGCTGCGAAAGAAGAGGTGCAGAAACTAATGCTTGCTTGATTAGCACAAATGAATTTTCTGCTTCCGCACTCCAGTTTACAGTTTGACCTTTTTTCTTACTTTTAATGAGGTCATTAATAGGCGAAACTAAAGACGAAAAATTCTTTATAAAGCGCCTGTACCAGCTGCACATTCCTATAAACCTTTTAATTTCCGTTGTGGTTTTCGGACGGGAAAGTTAACCATCGCCGACACCTTATCGGGATCTGTACGAAGTGAGTTCGAACCTACTATATAACCCAAAAATTTAAGTGTTTTTAAAAATTCACATTTACTTATATTTATGGTAAGGTTAGCTTCTTTTAAACGTTGCTTAACCTCTACTAATAACTTTAGATGATCTTCAAAAGATGACGAACATAATATTATGTCGTCCAAATAGCAAAATACATGGGGTTCAAAACGTGGACCAAAATTGCATCTACTAAACGCTGTTGCGTCTGCGCAGCATTCTTCAACCCAAATGGCATGCATGTAAATCTATATTGTCCTCGTGAGATAACACTGAAGGCAGTCTTATCCTTAGACGATTCACTAAGAGGATTTGCCAAAACGATTTTCTCAAATCCAGAGACGAAATGTAGTTCGCACCTCTCAACATATTGAGAATTCTATCTACGTTCGCAAGGGGTACGAATCATGAACAGTTAAGTCGTTCAGGGTTCTACCATCAAAACAGAAGCGATATTCTCCATCTGCCTTCTTAACCAACAAAACTGGAGAGGACCACGGACTAGTACACGGTTCTATAACTTTAAGTCTAAGCATGTCGTCCAATTCCTCATTCAATATCTTACCCATATATGGTGACATGACATATGGTTTCTTGTGGAAGGGTTTGGCATTGCCTGTGTCTATGTCCAATTCGATTAGGTGAGTTCGTCCTAATCTATCGTCGCTGCTAATCTCACTAAATGAATTTATTAACTCTTGTGCTTGCGCACTTTGAGCATCTGAGAGGTCATGTAAACCACATAAAGAATCTTCAGTGTTCAAAGGGATGGAAGACGGACCTATATACCCTATGTCGTTCCCAACATTGCTTTGGATAAACCAATTATTACTTCTAAAGTCAGCAACTACACCAAATAATTTTGCAAAGTCACTACCGAAAATAAATGTATGCGGTAGGGACGGAACCACTAATGCATTAAGGATGCGGCAATCATTACCTATACAAATTGGCAAATCTACTGAGCCTACAACAGACTTTATTGAACCATCAGCTGTAGTGATACCTGTTTTGCTGAACTAAAATTTTCAAGTCTAATTCTCTAACAATTGAAAGTGCTAAGGATCCTACTACTGAGGTAGTGCATCCCGAATCCAGAAGACCGGTAATGTCTCTATCTATTAATTTCACCATAATGTAGGGTCGATTATCACACTGCTTCTCAATGAACAGAGTATTATTCTTAGGCTTCGAAGAGTCCTGACAAAATTTTTAACAACTGTAAGCCATCTCGACCACTCGTCTTTACTAAAGTATTTTTCTTGTTTACAAATCATAACTGTAGCCTTATGACGCGGAACAGGATACCGACCACTATGTACCTGCCGCCTTACTGGTTTTTGAACAATGTGGACATGACGTTGCCTTAACGCCTTTTCGACCACATCCAAAACAAAAATTTTTTGTTGCTCTACAATCTCTAAACCAATGTCCACTACAGGAGCAATTCCAACAAACAAAATGATTCCTCTTATCGGGACTAAAGGAATTACAAACCGAGGACTCTAAAGAGCTCTTATCCGCTACTGTTACTTGAGGATTGACTAATTTATTCTGAAACACCCTACTCTTAACAGCATAAACTTTCTCATTCAACCCAGGATGTTTGTTCTCATATGGATGCTTAGAGGGTTGCAAATCTTATTAGGTTTATTAGAAGACGCCAAAACCGAGTTTAGTTTCATCAAAGAAGCTTCTTCTAACCTTTTACACAAATTTACTAGGGTCGACAAATCTTGAATGTCCGACAATGCAAGTGCCGAAATATATTCAGGAACCAAATTTCTTCTAATCATTTTAACTTTAGTAACTTCTGCTGGCTCGTTGGTCAGTCTACTAAAGAGGGTTTGCATATGCGCGACAAATAAAATAATCCTTTCGTCTTTACCTTGACGACGATTTCTGATCTTTTCCCAAATGTCATCATCCGAAGAACCAGGTAGAAAATCTTCCTTAAACGTTCTAACAAGGAGTTCCAGTCTCGCAAAGAATTTTCACTGTTCTAAACCAAACCAAAGCGTCACCCACAAAAGTTCACATGCTGATCCAAATAAGTCAGCTTCGGATACCTTACGAGATTGTGCTAAATCACTAACTCTATCTAAAATGAATGTAGTTGTTTGGGGTCACCTGAGAATTTTACAGGCCATGAACCTATAGGTACTGAAGGTGTTACATACGAAGTCGAATGGATAGGTGCACTAACTAAAGGAGATACTACAACGGACCGATCTAAATAGGTGGACTCTGTACTTTTATTGATTTTATCGTACAACTCAGCTTCAAGAGTTAATATCGTTGCTACGGTCTCATTTCTAAACTTAATTGCTTCATCGGGATTTATTGAAGGGATTTTCATACGCTTAGCTCGTCCCGAAAGGTGGTTTATCCTTGAACAAGCTCTTCTAAAATTGAGTCTGATGAGTCGCCCTCAAACTCGGACACAATATTACGAACTGACTCGACTGAAACTGAAATTTCTTTACTTTCCGTTGCAAAATCTACTTCATAACACGAAAGGTCAACCAAACAACCAGGCTTATCTATTTCTTTAGCTAACAATCTACCTAAAATTTTCCGTTTCTCCAACACTGGCCTCTCACTTACCACTCCTCTGATTCTTAGTTCATACTCCAATTCTTCTTTAAGTAGACAAACAATTTGGAATTTTTCCGACATGGTTACTACAACCTAATGGAATCAACCCGATAAATCTAACTAATCCGAATCTTACAAAAGCTATCAAAACAAATTCGTACTACTAAAGGTAAAAATCAAAAATGTTTTTGGTAAAATTATTTTGCCAAAACAATATCAAAAAATTTAAGGGTCAAAACAGAACTAAAGTCAAAAGTAAATTTGACCAAATTAACGAATTGAGTGTATGGGGATTACCGTTACAACCAATCTTTTATCAAAAGCAAACAAACAAATCTAAGTGTCAAATAAACCTTAAGCAAACAAATTTCGGAGCAAAATAATTTTTGGACAAATGGACTTCAAAGGAAAATAAATTTTGAGCTAACAAACTTCGAATCAAATTAAATTTAGAACAAATAAATTTCGAAGCAAATTAATTTCTAACAAACAAATTCTAAGGCAAATCAAATTATGAACAAACAACCCTCGAGCTAAATTAAATTATGAACGAACGAATTTCAACAAATTACTCGTTGAACAAACAAATTTCGAGCCCCCAAATAAATTTTGATCAAACAAATTTCGACGCCCCAAGCGTTGGGCGCTAGTGAAACGTATTATATTTTCTTGATCGCTAACCCCAAACGGTCACATTCTTTCCTAAATTGAGCTTAACTAATGCTCTCTTCTTAATACATACATCTGACTCTAGAAGTTGGGGGTCAGCAAAACAAAGTCTTCCGACGTAACTAGGGTCTATTCCTTGGGTAGAGCTATGAGCAATGGGGGTAAGTCGAAATCTATGGAGGTTACACTTAACAAAAAACAAACAGGCGCCACCAAGTCCAAATTGATTTATTTTAGGGGCATAGCTATTTTTTAAGGGCGGACTTGGAGACCCAAAAAAGAGATCGCCTTCGTTGATACACAAACTTGTCTTAACAGAATAAGACGCTGTTCCTGTAAGAAAGAATAATAATTAAGTCACATAAAAATGGGAACACTATTTGCGTCCCTCAAGTATACCTAAAAGTATAGAGAATATTTTCTGCATAATGGGATCATAAAATTTTAGTTCTTATTGCTTTTTGTTTACCAAGTCTGATCAGACTAGATCAGAATAAAAAACTTTAAATGAAGAATATTAATTTACTAATAAGAATTTTCTTGGTTTCAGTAAATAAAGTATCATTGTAATTAAATAAAAATAAAATTTGAAGTACTTGCAAAACTGGTAGTAAAGGTTATCAACTAATCCTTACTCAAATATTTTATAATTCTATGTAACTAAAAATGCTAGAGTTTCTTTATAACCCAATCAGATCTGTGTGAGTCATTTACAAATGAATATACGAAATTTTCTCTTTAGGTTAACAAACTTAAATTTAGTTTGAAGTCAAAATAATCACCAAGATATTCTCTAATGTTATCAATAGTGGTTGTACTAAAATGCTAAACATGTGTTAGCCATTGGGCAATTGTTGACAATAGTGAACAAACAAACAGGTGATGTAATAGCAGCTGTTAAATTACGTTGAAGCCACGTGTGATCACGTATTTACGAAGCTAAGTGAAAGCAAATTTAATACTGGGGAAAACCAGCTTATTTACAGGTAAACTGAATAACAATTTTGTACGTCTAACAAACAAAATGAAATAATGTACTTTCAGAAGGAAAGTACTCAGAAATCTTAATTCTATTACGAACCCAAGAGCAGCAGTTGTCCCTTGATGTAATGGAAATTACTTCGCAGCGCGGGAACAGCAACTAATTATACTTGCTTTCCATGCTTTAACACAGGTGTAGGAGCAAAGCGGGTTCCTTACTTGGATCACGGCAGCATTACTTTGTAACGTAATCTTCCGTTGTCTAAATTTATTTACTAAAATAATTTTTCATTGCGTAGCCAACAAATTAAGCTTTCTAAATTGTAACTTCAAAGGGATCATGTTGTCTCAAATTTTACAGTTGCGATTTTCGACGTGGTGTGCGATATATACGTTATCCATGCAGTTTTCTAATTTCTCGTTGGGATTTCAAATGTGTCGTTGCGAGTTCAAATAGGTCGTTGCGAATTCAAATAGGTCGTTGCGAATTCAAATAGGTCGTTGCGCGTTACTCAGGAAGTGTTTCACAAACATAGAGCGACTCGGAGGTCACTCGCCATTCTCTTAGAATGCATCTTGACGCTACTTTTAACTATCCACGAGTGCGCTCGCTGCTTTCTTGTATGGTGGGAGGTTCCGGATTTTAGTTCTCGAACCTCTCACGCGCGCGCCAGTGGCTGTGAAATTACACCGAACTCGGAAACAACTCGACTAATAATCCTTGATATTATAATACTATAAAAGTTTGATTGTTACTTGAATATTTATTTTAATTAATAAAGGTATTTTACTATTCATTGTACGTTTAATGAATGGATTCTCCTACTGCAAAAATAAAATTGTTACAGAAGGCCTGTGTATGTCATGCTGCATTTTACTATCTTTTGGTTTTCTGTAACCCAAACATTCCTTTCCCTCCATTCTAAGCTTTTTATTCTTGTTTTTCTTCCATTCATTTGGGATTCTCAGCTTTCTGCGTTTTCTGCTCTCAGTCACATCTCCAAAATAAACAACTTGATGTGCTGTACCTTCTTTTTTATTTTCCTTGTCTTCTAGTACCTGATGGGCAAAAGTAGATGTATCGTTGTAGGATTCCTCAAAGGCAGATACCGAAGGACAGTAAGAACTAGATGAAGTACCAGATTCGCTTACAGAATCGTAATCATTATTATAGTTCTGTTTAGGGCTAATATATGTTCTTCCTCAGCATCTTGTCTTAAAACTGTATTATTAACTGTTCTATTTTTAGCCTTGAAACAATTTTCTACATCAAAAGTAATTGAAGACGGTACCAGCGTTGTGCTTTTAAGCGTAGAACTACAGGAAATGGTAAGATCTGTTAACGAGTGAAATTTTTTTTTTAATAAGTGCGTTTGTGTTTCGGAAATGGCACAATCTAAAGTAATATAACTTCCCTGCTTAACCATCTGGTATTTGAAATTATTTGATACAAACCAACTCATTTTTTATGTTGTATTATGCCATTGGTACTGAAGGTAGTTTTAGAAGTTGGTTCCAAATGAAAATGCGAATCAATTGTACCATTCTTGCTCAGCAATTTAGGTGGGTAGAACTTCGTTTACACTTTTCTTTTTGTAATTTTAAAATTGCTAATTTAAAATCTACAAATAAAAGCTCCACACTGCTCTCTTTAATCTACATTAACACACCAATGATCATCGTAACAAAACATATTGGTTAACTTAACTTATCCTTATTTGGTCAAAGCTACGTGAAATAAGAGTCATTTTATTAAATAGAAGTACCAAATAAGCTAAAAATGTATTTCTCAATTCCTGAAATTACAATGGGGTTGCTTTCTCTAGTTTTAAGTCGCTTTCATGCTAGCATGCACCCAAGTAAAAGTTCTTTTAATAAAATTGATTGTATAGAGTTAGATATTGAAAAATCAGTTTGAAATATGCAACAGGTGTAAACAATTCAACGACTTACAGGTTTTATTTTCGCCAAAGCTCGAGCGACCTTATGCAAGACAACAATTGTTTGATAATAAAGTAATCTCTTAGTTCCAATGAAATGTTCCTGAAAGCATTTATAACCAAATCGCTTTCATTTCGTAGCTATTTAATAGGCACGTTTGAATTTATAAAGTTACCGTACGTTCAATTACTTATTACCTTGCCATTGTTTGGCGGTAGTGGTGGCCAGATGAATTATCACCGCTTGAAAAGTAACTCATATACTGTGTTTTAATGCTCCCTACTATTATAATTTAATTGTATGTATATATATATATATATATATATATATATATATATATATGTATATATATATATATAGATACATATATTTGTGTGTGTATATATATATATATATAAGTTAAAATGTCCTCGGGGGTACGTGATATTGTAGTTTTACAGAGTTCGTGCAACTTGCACTAAACTTGTGGTTAAGCGCTTTCTTAGTGCATGAGATGTGTTATAAAATGTTCACACCGTCTATTTACTATGAACATCTGCGCATTGGGTTTGGTCACTACGCATTCAATTTTATAACGTCTTATGAATTTTGTCTATTTAAAAGAGTTACAATATTTTTGGCAGCGTTGCAATGCATGAAAATATTTTCAATTCCACACTGGTAAACTGAAATGTGTCGATGTTTGTCGAGTTTTGATATGTTTATCGTAAACCTCCAATTTTTAATTGTTGGTTGCGGAAGAATGTACTACCTATTCCTCTGTATTTCTGTATTTTACTTTAATAATATGATGCCATAGTCCAATTTTAAACTGTTAACTACACGAGTTTCTATAAAGGTCCATATAGTTTTTACAGCTGTTCCTAAACTAGCTAAAATTGAAAAATGTTTCCTTGTATGCTAATGTATACATAACTATTGCGCAAATGTTACAAGCATTGCACAGTGGTAAACTAACGTTAAGAACCGTTAACGCTGGTTTGCCCATTTTGTATAATTGCTTGTAGGCACCTACGCTCTAAAATAATCCTTATCAAAACAATGCGTTGCCTACGTGACGCGAGTCTTTCTCTAATGAACAAACTTAAACCCATCACGCTGTTGATGGTAAGACAAATATAAACCGTCCACAGAGCAACTACAGTAATAAAGTCCGTTACGGACTGTTGCATCAGAAATCTCTAGCAACATCTAGTTTCTAAGAGGACTCTGTTCTTCTGGGTTTCCAACAATTGCGGCATATAGGATCATCAGCTTAATGCTATCGCTTTCACGGTTTCCGTTCAGTCAATTTTGCACGGCCGAACCCGTCTTTTGGGAGGAGTCTAAATGTTGTCTAATGATCAAGTATATCTTAGTGGAAATGTACTTCCCGAACTTGGTAGTGTTTCGTCAGTTGGGAATTTTGAACTTTTCCACCTGAGCACTATTCCGAGTATGATCAAATTTTTTTGACTACAACTACAAAAATAAATATTCTCTTACTCATGAGGAGGAGGCGGGGGTGGCGGTGGTGGTGGTGGTTTTGGTGGTCCATATGCATCATGTCCATGATAATGATAGTGCACCGAATGCGGTGGATGTGGGTAATGGTGTTCAAAATGTTCATCAGGATATTCATCTTCATAACCATGTGGAAAACTCGATTTTCTATCTGCATCGTTAATTTTAAATTCGGAATCACCACCGTGGGTTTCATAATAAGCATCCAAATATGTGTCACGCTTTTCTCGAGAACTGTTTTTTTCCTTTTCGGCAGTAGCACTTGAAACTAAAAACACCACTAAAAAAAGACACATTATTAACACTCATCAAACAGTCTCTGATATTAAACTAAATATACCAATGGGTTGACATTGTATTCAAAGTATTAAAGTATCCCCCATTTATTCAAGACCTATTTGAACCTGTACGTGATTTCTGGTTACCTAGTTAAAGCATATTTGGTATGCGTGATTTAAAGAATGAAAGTATCGTGACTTGCGTACGTAATGAATTTTCGTATAGTATGATTCGTAGATCTGGTATTAATATGAGGCTAATTTTGTACTTGAAATGCTGGAAGCAGTTAGGTATGTGCTTTTACTTTAGCTCTAGATCTAACATTTCGTTTATGCTACAACATAACTTTGGTAAGTAACTTTCTTACAAATACAATATTCTACAACTGAATTGGCTACTTTGAAAGAAAGACAAGAGCTTTTTAAATATTGCGAAACAAACACAACGAGCTGCATTTTTAAAATTATCATAGATAGAGATCTACAAAAATATATGATTATAGCAGAACATTATTATTGTTCTCATCTTCTGTCAGATTTTTCAATCTGGCTCTTGTATATAAGCACATTGACTATCGTCAAACCGGCTAGCTTGCTTTGTGTGCGCTCTTTTTATTGTTTATGGGGTTAAAATGTTATTGTTATCTATCTGCGTTACTGATGTGTTTTTGTGTGTAACTACTTTGTTATGTGCAGTTTCTGCACTTGGGTAATTTCGGTCTTACGTAATTAAATGTTGCATTTCTTACTCTCCTTCTCGGTCGTATGAGTATTCATTAACAATTTAAACCGTCTTCTCAAGTTAAACGATTATTTTTCATCACCCTGTAGGACTTTATTAGGATATGCAGTTATAATTTATAGTACAGCAATCTATTTTATTTTGACATACTGGTTAAATATGGTATTCGATTATCAGAACATTTGTTTTTGGAAATATTATAACAAGGTAGGTACCTGTTCTTGCACGAGGTATGTACGTGTTTTATGCAAGGTTATTCCTGG
The DNA here is from genome assembly GCA_036346225.1 of Platerodrilus igneus. Lineage (NCBI taxonomy): Eukaryota > Metazoa > Arthropoda > Insecta > Coleoptera > Lycidae > Platerodrilus > Platerodrilus igneus. The sequence goes on from JARFIW010001281.1 coordinate 384,865, forward strand.
CTCGCTTATCTTCACGCAGTATTATTAATTGCTATGTTAAATTTCTATAATTTTATGTAATAGGTTAGGCAAATAATCTTACTCGTTTTTATAATTCAACAAGGCTGGTTTTATATTTCTTATCTCGCTATAGACACGTTTTAAAAGCGCTGTTTTCCTTTATCAAGAGTAGTTCGCTGTGAGAATGAAATTATAGGTTATTGGTACGATGGGCATATCATTAATACCCTATTACGAAACAGTTAGTTTTCGCTTGTTTAAAATTAGAAATATGCTATTTCGTTTAATAAGATGGCAATCCTAATATCTAGAAGTGAACACTTAACACATTTTAGTTAAAGATAAATAAATTCGTTACTACTAATGTAATATGTGATCCAACAGATGTCGACTACAAAAAGTGGTTGTGTTTCAATCGTGAATTACCAGAACCTTTAAGATGACGCTTGAACAAGCTAAATAACAGAAACGGCATGCCAAACTGTTTCTTCTCGACATAGTTTTGATGATTTTCCTCAGGCAAAATTGGGCCGAATTTTTTTGGTTAAGTTTTTAAGCATACTCATCGCACAGCTATAGATGTTCCTGTGTAGAAATTGAACTTACTTCGCTCAATTCGCTGGAATTTGCTAATGTGACATCTGTTATTGGTTGAGCATAAATTATAAAACAAGAACAACTATTGTCCATAAATTTTCTATATAAAAAACTTGGAGCTACACCAGTGGTTATGTGTGATGTTATTGCCTAATAATTTTTGTTACAGCTGCTGCAAAATGCATTTCGGTCAGTAGATGATTCTTTTTCCTTTTATTGCTATTGTCTACTATTACATAACTTTTTGTATTTAATTAGTGCTTGTGGACATTACGTACGTATGTATATTACGTTTGACTAATATTTAAAAATTCTGGTAAACAAATGTCTCAAAATTATCGCTTATATATTGTTTTGTTTAATTTTGTTTTATGTAAATATTAGGATTGAAGTTAAAAATTAGTTTGAGATAATTAATAAGTGCATTATTTATTTTTCCAAAATTTTCTGAACCATGTAAATCCTCCAGGATATGTTGGATAAATATTGTTTGCTTCGCTTCCTTTTTGTAACAGGTTTTTCTAATCATAGGTATGAAAATAAAATTCTTTTCTTCAAGTTTTCTTTTTCTTTCTTTGTGACCCACCCCACTCTGCCGCTTTTTAGCTAGAACGGCGTTCTTTGGATTCTTTTTTGTTACGATACTCGGTGCGGGCTATTTTCATTGCTTACTTAACTTTTTTTTTGGTCCGCACGGAATACCGTAACAACTTTGTTTAAGTCCATTTTTTCTGCTTTTTCTAACAAATATTTTTTTGGATTGTCTATTTGTCTAATACACATGTTTCCGCTTCCTCCATTTACGTAGCGATAAGAACTTCTTTATGCGGAAGTACTTCTGATGTTTTCTCTTTTGTGGCATTGTGACTGTGCGGGTATGTTAGCCCCTGACGGAATGCGTCTGCGGGGCCCAGGCAATCCGTTTTTTCTTGTACTTTCTTAAATAATGTTTAAATTTCCTTAACTTCTTAATACCTTCTTAATTTTAATAAAGACATGTTTTCTTAATTTTTTAAATTTTATCGTCATCGTTTAGTGCCAGAAGGGAATCGGGCCTGTCTTCTTCATTTGGAAGTATTTCTGATGTTTTCTCTTTTGTGAAATTGTGACTGAGCGAGTATGCTAACCCCTGGTTTGACGGAATGCGTCTGTGAGGCTGAGACAATTTTTTTTCTTGTACCTTTTTAAATAATTTTTAAATTTCTTTAGCTTATTAATACCTTCCTAATTTAATAAAGACATGTTTTACGTAATTTTTTTAGCTTTATCCTCTGTCGTTTGGCTGCCAGAAGGGATTTCGGCCTGTCAAGCCCAACCTGTGTATTCGTGTAAGTTTTTCCCTACAATTTATCTTTTCGTATTTGGTAAAGACCAATTTTATTTTGTTTATGCATAAAACATTCTTATACTTTCTACGTATTCAAACAAAATATTTTGTATACGGATAAGTCCCTAAATTTCATCTGTTTATCGTTCCTGGGTGTTTTGCATTTTAGCACTTTTATCTCGAGATCAGGAAGATTTCGTTTCTTACTCTAGTTTATCTTCTGTAGGGACATTCCCGTTATTTACGAAATTGGTCACTACTATATAAAGCAAGGCAAAACGTTTTTTGGTTTAGTCAGTATTGGAATTGCAACTGGAAGTTAGCCTTGTTTGCTCTTTATGGCGTTTTCCACATGTGACTTCATTACTTTTGTTTGGCGAGATGGATGTCTATGAACGGGAGCGATAGGAACCAGATGAAGACGACAACTAATCAGATATTGCTAGTACTACCTGTAGATATCTGTGCTGCTGTTGAGAAGATGGTACCAAGTAGAGAAAGCATGCTCCAAGTCAACACGTTCTAAAAATGCAGCAAAATATCGTTACTGACCTGCCAAGGTCGTGCAGGTGCTAGAAATGCAAACATATCCAATAAGTATTGGATGCTCTTTTTTGAAAAAATTTCGAGCAAAGTTATAACAAATGCCATTTTGCATACACAAAAAATAGCACCAAAATACAAGAGTAAATACGACGTTCCGCCTACTAATAAAGTAGAATAAAGAAATAAATGCGTTTATCTGTTTGTCGTGTTTAGCCGGCTCTCAGCATGGGGGACGTAATAGGTTATGAAAATTTTAGTCCGAGGAAGATTCCAATTGTTTCCCTTTAGACTGTTTCAGCGAAGATATATGTTTTTGATAAAGAGTATAAGTTCTGACAATACCGATACTAGGAAAGAACGAAAGAAACTCAATAAACTTGCTGCCGTTAGAAACAGGCGGCCCCGTAGCTTAGTTGATATGCGTATGACTACTAAGCCCAAGGTCCTGGGTTCGCACACCGACACGGTCCGCTTAAACAATGTAAGACGAGCATTTTTACAAAAATACACCCTCGTTCGGTTGAGAGGTCAAATGTAGGTCCCGTATGTGAGCGTTGTCACGCACGTTGTAGATTCCTATCTTACTTGGAGCATCAAGGGTTCAGCCAAATTCAAAATTCAGGTAAAACTCGCCCCCTGGCCTATCCAATACCTGGAATGTTGTATACTGTTAGAAACAACCCGTTTTTGGTAGTAGTATCTATAGGAAGGAAGATCGAAATTAGAAGAAGTTAGTTAGGATAGGGAACGTTAAGGACGAATTTAGGCTGAACTTAAATAAAAATTATTTAGATTAGCGCGGACCATATTGTAAATTTATAGAGTAGGAATTCGCTATTAATAGATTTGGCGAAGTTTAGAAATTCGAATCCATTAGTAAATACTAATTTAGCTAGATTGGGATAGTTTTACATCGACCCATCAGGTCGCATCCGTAATCAGGGCTGGCGGTTGCCAGCTTTTATTTCTTGCTAGTGTTTTGTTAATCAGACCCACCCCAATATCAACGTTATAAGTACCATTATTTAGACCTATCTTTAATTTTAGTTTATACATTTTATTTATGATTAATTAATTTTGAAGCCAGATTTATATAAAACGTGTAGTTTTTCGCATTGAACCAAAAGTAATACCTTCCAGTGCAGCATTGCGTACGTGGCCACAAATGTAGGGCCTGTAATTACATTATACTGTCATTAGAGACATATTTGAAGAATTCAATGTACAGTGTAAAATAACATTATAGCGTGGGTGAATATTTGACCATAGACGAAATGTTGTTAGCATTTTGTGGAAGATACAGCTTTCGGATTTACATTCCAAATAAACCAAACAAATACGAGACCAAAGTGTTTTCTACAGTGGACCTATTATATGTCACATTGGGAAATATATGCTGGAACCCAAGTTGAAGGTCCCTTTCAGGAGACAATTCTGCAGCAGTTGTCATTCTAAGAATGACAAACGACGTCTCAGAAACTGGAAGGAATGTTACCATGCATCGATGGTTTACCAGCGCAGTTGTTGCATGATCACAGCTTAACAGTAGTTGGTACAATTCAAGTCAATCGAAGATCATTGCCGAAAGAAGTTAAAAAATGTCAAAGGTGAGTGTGTAAAGTCTTAATTTTTTGCATTTCCTGCCGGTATGAGAATAACTTTGTACGTCCCAAAAAAGTCAAAGAATGTATTACCTGTAGCATTAATGTCCTACAATGACAAAATGGACGAAAATGCTGGTGACAATAAGAAATCAGAAATGCTAATGTTTTACAACTCCACAAAAAGCGGTGGTGATGTAGTCGACATAAATTTGTCTGGTATTAGATGAGTAGTTTCGTAGCATAGTACACGAAAATTAAATTGTTGGTTGTTTTACAAATACAAAAGTCCGTGACTGGTTTCGCTGCAGTTGCAGCTCATCAAACTGGCGTATTTCTCTTAGCAAAACAACCATCAAAGTTCTTGAATTATAAGGGAATTATGGTGTATTAACATATACAAAACATTTCACATCCGTCCTATATATTCGAATGTAAACAACTAACTATCGGAAACTTCTTCAAATCTCCGACATTTTATTGAAGATGGCATTGCCAGACAAAATTTAATAATATTAACAAGTGTATGACAACTAAGCTGAAAATAACAAATGATCTATTACCCACTAATAAAATTAACCGATCTTCTAAAAATATACTGCATCTAACGTTAATAGGGAACTTGGAAGGTTACGCGCTTCTAGCTTGATAGTGACATATAATTTTGTCTTGTATTAGATGAGTAGTTTAAGTATAGTAAACAAAAAATTAAATTGTTGTCTATTTTACAAAAAGAAAAGCCAAATTAACACCTTATAATTCCCTTATAATTCAAGACGTTTTTGGTTATTTTGCAAAGAGAAATGCGCTAGTGTGATGAGTTGCAACCACAGCGAAACCGGTTTTCGTTTACTACATTTGAACTACTCATCTAATATCAGACAAAACTATATGTCACCATTAAAGCAGAAACGCGTTAGCTTCTGTCGACCAAGCTTTCCAATAACATTATGTGTAGTACTTCCATAGAAGGTTCGCTATTATTATAGTAGATAATAGGTCATTTGTTATTTCCTGAATGATTACATCTTACAATATAGCTCGGAATACAGCATGGTGACCATTAAAAGCTTCTTCAGCATACTCAACGTAGGAGCGATCAACTAATTTATAATAAATAAAACTAACAATCCAGATGGATGATTTTTGAAAAGCAGACGACATTTTTTTGAAAAATTGGACAAAACTTAGTGCTTAAAAACATGAAAAAACGAATGTGAATATACCAAACCTACTACAGAAAATAGTACTATTAGCGGCTAAATTCTCAAAAGTCACAGAAGAGTTCAACCGAAAAAGTCAACTACTCGAAGAGGTACAAATTCTGCAAAGACCGAAAATCAAGATATTTGTGCAATTGTTGTGGTATATGTATTTGTTTGGATCACGCGAAACCATGCTGTATCAACTGTGCCACAAATCTTGTATAAGTTAATTTTTAATGCAAACCTTTGTGTGTCTTTATATTTGCCAATTTTATATATTTTTCGTACTCGTTCAGCATTATATTTTACATTTAAATATGTTTTTGTTATAGTCCTTTTCGTTTTTTGAATTTATGATTTGTTTTGAAAACTTGCGTTATATGTACAATTAGTGATGGATTCGAACCGAACCGAACCGAACCTTGCCCTAGGTTCGGTTCGGTTCGAAAACTTTTTAGTCTGGTTCGGTTCGAGGTTCGATTCGAAAAAATGTCGAACCGGTTCGGTTCGGTTCGAGGTTCGGTTCGTTTTTTTCGAACCGAACCGAACCGAACCGGTTCGACATTTTGATATTTTAAACAACTAGTGCGTTCAACTACAACAATTTAAATGTTTAATGTAGTTTTTGTATTTAGTAGTTGCTACTTTCAAACCCAATATTAATTAAGAATGAAATTGTTTCGTTTATTCTGAAAACTTCTGTAGTCTCTAGACCGTGACGTCGGCTTGTATATGTGTAAGATAGTTTTGCGACACGACTTCTGTTCATTAAATAAAATAAGCTTGTTTTTAAAACCAAGTTTTAAAATCATTTTGAGTTTCTTTAGTATCTAATACTAGTTATAAACAAACAACAATTTGAAATAAGGAGCATTAAACAAATCGAACTAATCTAGAATTTTTTTATCTACAAGCGTGCCTCCATGACAAAATTTATTGCCCATTACATTTTTTACCTATTGGCTTAAAACTCGATGACCATATACATTAAAAACTCGTTCTATTTCTTATATGCTTGCGACTAGAGATTTTTAGAATGTGCATTTGGGAGAAATTAAGATTAACATATTCTTAGTGAAAATTAAATTTTTAAACTAAATTTTTATTTAAAAAATCGAACCTTTCGAACCGAACCGAACCGAACCTTGAGCTAGGTTCGGTTCGGTTCGAAAAATTTGCCGGTTCGGTTCGAGGTTCAGTTCGAAAATAAAATGTCCGGTTCGGTTCGGTTCGGTTCGAAAAATCGAACCGAACCTCGAACCGAACCTCGAACCTGTTCGGTTCGTGTCCATCCCCATGTACAATTTTTTCTAATAAATGGGAACTCCACGAATGTTTCTTTCATAAATATTTCTATTCTTAGAAGTGCTAAATATATTGGATTAACAAAGGGATACTAGATACTGGGCATATAAATGTGTTGTAAGGGAAAAAATAAGACAAAGTTTGAGAGTCTTTTTTGGTATTTCTTTGTTAGTTCTCGTTTTATTTGCGAATGTTCTCTTTCGATTATATATATCCTAAATATTTGTATGTATCTGTAATGTTCGTTACTTGTGTGTAATTTTCTTACTTTGTTATTATTATTTTAAAATAAAATTAAAGGAATAAGGAAGATCTAGTAGAGTCGGCAATATAAACCGCTAAAAAAACAGATGTCTAAAAGCATACAATGTAATAATCATGTAATAGAATGCAGGGCGTCATGCAATGTACTCAAACTACGAAATTATAAAATTATTTATGCGTTAAATACATTTAAGACGAAATTCCAATTCTTAATTATTTTAATACTATAAACAGAGAAAACAAATTTCAATGTTAGGCAATTTTTCACATAAAATTAAGAAATATTTTACCATAAATAATTTTATTTAATAATACACCACAGTAACTACAGCAATAATTTACAATGTAGTAAAAATCCAGACATTGAGTAGTAAAATGCGCCGGTATTAAGTTGCAAATCATTACCTAACTGCTTTCCTCGGACTTCACTTAATAAGCTCAATATTAAGACTGTACTATGACAAAAACACCCGACAATATAACAAGTAGAAGAGGAATTAAATCACAATCATAACATCCGACGGAGAACTGGATTTAATTATTCGCGAGTCGACAATAAGAACACATTGGAAATGTAGTGATACGAAGATGTGAGACCGAGGGGTGGCCGCGCCGTTTGGAAGTTGATATAATGTCAACTTAAAAGTGAAGTTGAAAGTGCAAAGCTCTAAAAACTATTAATTTCTCACGGGGAAAACGTTGAACTTAATTTGTTGAACCATGCTTGCAGAAGGGCAGGGTAGATTTGAATTCACGAGAAAGGTACAAAGGGGTTAGGAATCTGGATAGTTTGCTCTTCCAGTAATTGGGATTTGATGGAATGTTGTGTACAGAGAATTTTGTAGATGGCTAATTTAAACTTAATGCTGCAACAAAATATCGGTGTTGGTGGATTACCTGAAATAAATAGTGAGTAGAGTAAGCTTTCATGTTTAGAATTATTAATTATGCATTTATGGACTGATAATGTCTATTGGTTATTATTTATGTAATAAAAAGTTAATAAAAGTAAAAATAATTATTTGGTTGGACTAATTAACGATCGAGTTGCGTATATTGATTTTTACATGAAAGTTTTATTGGTGAAATTTAGTATTAGTAAAATTATGGAACTTAATTATTTGGAATGAACAGTGCAAAGCCATAAGCTGGTATGTAATTGCTTTCTGTGTTGATTATGATCGACATTTCCAGATATTGGGCTTTATAAATATTATAACATTTAATATAGGAAATGGAAAACTTTGGAGTGATGATAGCTTTGTTGATGGATTAGATTTAAACATTTTAAGGATTTTTTAGCAATACCTGAACAGACTGAGGTTAAGAAATTTAGATCCCTTTAAGAAAGGTATTTTATGTAATTTTATTTAAAATTATTTTATGTGAATACAGCTTAAGTTTAACATAAATTTTTATTTGAATATATTTAGAAACTAGGTACATAGACGCATTTGTAAAAGTCATCCTGCAACCCCAATAATGGAATCGTATTTGTAAGAGGCATTTTATTTTAAAAATTTTATTTAATTAAGACACAATTAATAAACTAGGAAGATTTATGCGGAATAGCTGTCTTCCCAGTAGAAATAACATCACCGTTTGGTGCCCCTTAATTTTAACAAAGAAAACGCTTTTCAAGGTAAGTAATTAGTGTAGCGTAGATTTTTTAGTATTTTAGTACTCTTACTCCTTATTTTTATTTCTTTATTATGTTTATTTCGAATTTGTGTATTTTTTGTATTATTTTTCCATAAAAACCCACTCCCTCACCACTCCAAGTAGCCAACGCACCCTTATATTGTCCTTGCCCCTTGGGAACAAATCAAAATGTATTCACTTAACACTCATTTTACTCGTAGCATCTTTTCCTCGCTGTAGGTACTACTTTAAATATTTATGAGAGTAATTGCTTGTATTCGTTTTTAATTTTTGTTTAACTTTGTAAGTGTTCTATTCCTGATTTTAATTATATCCTAAATATTTGTAACAATTTGTAATTGACCTTTCTTTTATGTGTTCGTAGTTGCTGTTTAATACGTAATTTTCTTGCTTTGTAGTTGTTATTATTATTATTGTTATTATTATTATTATTATTATTATTATTGTTATTATTATTACTATTATTATCATCATTATGATTATTATTATTATACCGCTTCTTCTCAGATTTTTAATCTGGTTCTTGTGCTTCACTCATATCTGTTAATTACTAAGTGTTTCGAAACTTTCGGATGATTGTACATGTAAGGAGTATACCTGATTTCTGTAGTTGTATGTATGTGTTTAGGTGAAACTCTTTCTATAAGGTATTTTCTAAGATTGTCTAGTTGTTTAGAACACATGTTCTTTATGTCGATGAATCCTTTCCTTCAATTTTCCTATGTGTGAAACTTTTATGATGTATCCTGTGTTTGTGACATCGTGTCACTGTGTTGAATGTTCCTAAGTCTGTATTGCTCAAGGATGTTAATGTTCGTAACGTATACGTTTTTCGCTGCTGGTTCACTTCTGAATATTCTTTGATTCTTTTTCTTAAAAATCTTTATACGTACTCATGACGAAATGTAGTAGTTCCAGCCTTGAGGTAATAAAATATATTGCAATTACCTAGAGGCGTGATTATGGTATTGGTAATTTAACATTTAATTTTGGTAACCCCTTTTTCAGCTAACAGTTTTAAATAGGTATACTAGTGTTCTTATGTTATCGTTTATTTTAGGTTGGTTTTAGCATTAGTGTACTCGATTATTCCTCATGTGAATTTTTGGCTAGAATCACTTTTCTGATCTCGGGTTTTAGCATCCTCATTCCTTCTGGAGTTTATTTCTAGGAACCTCCGTATTTTGAGATTAAGTGGCGTTTAAGATAATTCCCGATTACGATTCGTGACCCTCTTCAAGTACTAACACCACCCTTACCACTGAATTAGTCGGCAGCCATTCTAGTTAAGTTCAGTCGAGGTTTTGGTACTTTATCGAGTCACCAAATTTTTAGCGAGATTGCTGCTAAAAGTTTTGCACATACATATACTTGCAGATCAGCCAAAACAAAATTAAATTTTTTTCAAAATATTCATAAAGTTCCTCTTAATCCAATTTGTGCATTCAAGATAGACTAGTACATCAAATTTATATATAGCTAACCTTTTAAATAGTGCCTGGGTTTTCCGACATCATGTGCTCCTGAAACCTAATAGTTTGAACCAGTACCAGGGTTTCTTTACGCAAGCTCTGCTTCTAATGACGTGCTATTTCTGATAACCACAGTAAAACAGACGCCAAATGTAGAGTACCACTAGAAAGACCAGTATTTGAGGATCAAAATTCAATTTCTACTACAATATCTCTAACGATTAAGCAAAGGTATCGATAACGTGTAAAGCATGAAACTAAATAACCGCGAAACGTGAAATGTTAAAAAGTTACAAAGTTAAATATATCTGGGACGTGATGCGTAGAAAAATGCTAAAGATCGGCTCAGAAGTTGGTATCGATCGATAAGGCTTCACAATGATTCAGTACAATAGAATGTTACTAATGTAAAGTGGTGGATGATATTTAAGAATATGAAGAAAGTGTTGAAACGATGATAGAATGTATAGTTGTAAGTAAAATTTGTAGAGAAAAACAGCTTAAGTTTAGATACCAGATTAAGGAAAACGTTGGTAAAGATGGTTATTATTTATAGAACTCTGAAATAGCTTGTTTTGGTACTAGAAAATCTAATCGGTAACACACTAGAAACTCAGTAAAGTACCTCGTTAAAAATTCTGTTTCGATAAAGCACCAAAAATCTCGACTGTGCAAACAAGATTGGTTTCAATTAACTTTGTGGGATGGTTGGTGTAAGTGTTCCAAGAGAGTTCCGGAATACTGCCGTGTGGGAAATACCAGTCTTAATAGGAAATTATCTTGGACGCCACTTAATCTCGAGTGCATACCAATTTCGGTACCTAAAAAATGTAATCTTGATCTGAGTTCGACAGGAAGTTACGTGTGAATTTTAAATCTTTGGAATATGTTTTCTAAGGTTTTGTGCAAGGAATTGAGTTCCTGGACAATTGTTGCCGATTTGAATGAGCTAAGTTTTCATAGCAAAATTTCTCTCGTTCAGGGAACGGATTTGTTCGAATGTTTCATTTGATGTATATGAGAAACTCATCACAAAGTTCGATTTGGAGATTATGCTTCTATTGTTTCTATTCTGAACTACTCTGTACTGCTTTCTTGCTTTAGATTAAACATTCTACTTCTGTTAGTTGTACAGGAAATATAGAATTAAATTATTATGTAAGTTAGGGTAATAGTAGATTAAGCTTAGATAGTAAGGGTTGTTCTAATCTACTGGAAATTAATGTCATCTGCTTGTAACTCTTACGGTTCGGAGGGGGCAGTGTTTAAAAGCTTATTTTAGTGTTGTTACATTGTTTTGTATTTTCTAATTATAATTTGGGATTTCTGTTGGTCATCAAATATATTTGAGTTACATTCACATTTCCTATTAATATGGTGTTGTCTTTTATCGTAGCTGTTTTTCTTATCACAAGACACTTGCAGGTGATGTAGTTTTAGTCATTTTGCTGTTGAACTCCAAACAAGCTAGAAGTGTTCTAACTAATTTGCTTTTTCGGTATCAAAGAATAATCTTGAGTCTGAAACTGTATGTTTTAGGAAGCACTTCTTGCATCCACATTATTTAATAGAACGCAGGCCACTGTTAGAAATTTTATTTAATAAGCAATGGGTTTATTATCGAATTGTTCTAAACTCTATGTATTTTACAATACCGAAGCCGTAACAACTTTTGTTTCAGCGTTCATTATTTTTTGGACAACTGTAATTCCGCTTCATCTACCTTACATCTTACATGTGATTTTCCAATGCTCCACCAGAAGGTACTACATTGATCTGCTTCATCTACCGTTGGTAACTACTGTGAGTATTGTAAGAAAAAATGATCTAATAAGTAACAATTAAATTCTTCATTTATATATTTACCATGGGTTGACACAGTTTAAGAAAAAAAAATAGTGGTTTGTGAAAGTGACTTATAAAAAAAAAAACTGGCGGATTGTCAAAATGACGTAAGAAAAATGTCAACGTTACAGCTGTGATGTAGGTTAATTAGCAGGTACGTGGTTCTGAGATTGGTAGCCCCTGCATTATTTAAAGATAAGATGTTGTTAAATTAATTGTTATAATATAATAAAATTTAAAGATACTGCAAATGTAGATGCTATTCAAATTAGTTGTTATGAGATTAGCAACCATTGGATTATTTAAGTGTGTGTTACGTTCATTTTCGGCGATATTTGGTTATTTCATTTAAAACAATTCCGTTTCCACACCTTCATATTTCGATAACATTCTGTTTACAATAAGTACCCTTCCTACTAATTTTCGTTTTAAACTTATTTATTTCGAAACGAAAAGTTTATGCTAAAATTAAATAGTCAATACCTTGTTTTAAGTATCCGTTAACTTGTTATACATTATGACCGCGTATAATTGATTCTTATGGGATTTCCATCTAAAGACCCGTTGAAATGAGGTATTGAACTATTCGATAAGACCGTGTTTTTAAGTTTTCTAATCTCGTTGGATAACACTAGTATTACTTTGAACTCGAATTATTTCAAAACAAAGGTATATGCATTTTTTTTCTTGAACACGACAAAATTATTCGTCGTTATCGCTGTATTTTTCGTTTCTGGTTTTTTTTAATGGGATTTCGCGCACACAGTATTGTGTGATAAGTATTTCTGGTTTCAAGAAAAGTGTACTTTGCGGCGACAATAAAGTAATTGTACCTGTAATTATTCCAGCTTCAGCCGATGGATTGCCGCCCCTTTTTGTGATTGAATGCGCCCCCAATGCGGGATCACGCGCCCCCTATTTTGCTATGTCGCTAGAGACGGTAGGAAAGTTCTACATTGTAAACTCGAGGGTTAGTGTTTAGCCACCATTTTATTATAGGGGGTTAGGTAGTTGTTGATACTACATATGCACATGGTGCTATAGATCATTGATCTTGTTCCACGTAAATGACTGTGTTTCAGCGAGGAGTTATGTATGGTCCCGAGTAGAATGCGTACTGATTATGTCCTGTAATAATTTTAGATAATTACTGCTGTATTTACTATAAATATTTAGAGCTGTGGTTTTTAGAGGGCAAATTTTGTTCTTTTCTTTCTTTTGGGTAGTTAACTTAGGGTCGGAACCTTAAAACTACAGCTCGCCGTTTTGAGAAGATTTTTTTGTTCTTCCTGTTAAATGTATATTGCGCTTATGCGCTATCTTGTTTACATTTGTTTGGGCACTGCTGTGCTGGTATAACATGTTTATTTGTTTGTTTAATTATAATTTTTTTATGTTGCGTGTGGATTTATTGAATGAGTGCGAGCATGTTATTTTTTTAATTCAAGCCTTCCTTCCTTTTTGGTAATTGAAATACCCCGCCTACTCACCGACTGAGCCTGGTCGATGCACGTAGCAGATGAGATGTCATTTGCTACCAATTAGGGGTTATTTACAATATATTGGGGTAGAAGTTGTTTGCGTATTCATTATGGGTGTTAAAGAATATTTGCACGTGTATTTCTTATTGACATGAATTTGTTTGCAGACTTGGTTAAAAACCCCTACTGAGACCTACTCAATACAATTACTTGCATTACAATATTGTAGAATTTGCACAACTATAGTCCATTCAAATTAACTTTAAAATGACGTCAAATGTAGTAATGAAGTGTTGGCAACTATATGCAAACAAATACCTAGATTTGTGCTTGAACGATGTTGTCATTTAATACAATAAAGGTTGGCAGTTCTGTACGGTGTTGCCACCAATTTCTCATACCAATGAAAATATTCGTGAACCTTTCATTAAATATATTAGAATTTAAGCTAACATTGGCAATTTAGTATTTTATTCAGTTGCGACGTCATCCTAAAGTTAAATCGAATCGACTATAAGAATAAAAACAGTAACTATTTCGTCTATGAGCCAAATGCCAAGCCTGAATGGGGTTTTATCAAAAATTAGGATTTTTTATCTACCGAAATTGACCCTAGCAAAAAGTAATGGGATTATTCGGTTACTACATTTTGTAAATGTAGTAAAAGTTTTTCAAAATAGAGCTGACCGTTTTCTTGAAATCAATAGTTAGTTAAGAACTTCTAGCTTGAGAAAATGCACTAGATGCGATTTCCAATGGATGAAAATACTGTGAATTGACTATTAGTTCATCTAGCGCTTCGTCCTTAAGCGCACCTAAAACAAAAGTTCAACTTCATAATACTTCCACACTATTCATTAAGAGTTCCTGAACTTGTCCCCAAATTCCATTCCGTTGTTCGTTTGCACTGAACCACGTTAAAAAACTTTGAAACTTGGTAGATAGTTGTCACTGCAGACATTTTCCAAAGTCATAAAAACGCACGCAATGTTTATTTGGGCGCGATAACGGTGACAACCCTCAAAGGAATTCCACAAGGAACAAAATTGCAGAGGGTGTATGTACATGATGTGTTGATAGAAATTCAAGTTTTGTAGTGACTTCAAACGCAAGTTGAGCGTGTTGGAATGTCTAGGGTTGTTTCCATACTACGTGCTAGCTGCTTTTATCTGAGTGTAGAGGGTATTTCTCGCTTTAGAAATTATACAAAATATTAAGGAAATGTTAGACTTTTAAGTTAGTGATTAATTAATTGGATCTTACAATCTAAATTCGATTCAGTTCAGATTTTGATTGAGAAATAAGGCTGTAAAAATTTTTAGAATGTTAATATTTGAACAATTTATTGTACCGTTAAAGATTATGAAAATATTTTGAGGACGAACTATCTAACAGACGCAAGGAACCCCAAGTTTCATTTAACCCAAATATCTTTGTAGAAAAGAAGGGTAGAAAGGTTTTTATTTCTTCTCAATGTAGCTTGTAACTCTTAACCCTTTTTAGTACCTCAACTGCTTGTTACAATTCAGTTAGTTTCAGAAGAAATTTAAGAAACTAAAGAATTGGGAAGATTGTTAAATGTTTTATATGGAGTCCAGCTTTATACGGATTTGAAACTTAATTTTTCAGAAAGCGACTGGAGGCGTTTGAATTGCAGACTTGGTGACAAATAAAAAAGATGGACTATACAGAAAAGCTATGATACAATACTAAAAAGATTTTTAAAAAACCAGTCATCTTGAACATAAGAAGCAAGAAATTATCATTCTAAATAAGAAACAATTGCATATTAATAATAAAATAGATAAAAAGTGTAAGAAGGAGGCAAATATGTAAAAAAAAGACTTTAGTTTGCGTAGAAAGTAGATAGGTTATCTAGGTACCAGCCTCAAAAATCCGTCTTTTTATATGTATTTTCTCATGGGAAAATCTAAAGTCCAATTCTAAATTATTGTACTTTTCAAGGTCCTTCATTCGGGGATTACCTGACATAATCATGACCAGTCATTCACTTTTCAATATCAAAATTCATACTTACACCACTTCCGCTATAATCTTGTCTTGCCCAATAGAAGAGCTTAAAATGCATTTAATAGAATAACATTACGTCTTCAACATTATACCACAAGTAGTAAAATTAAACTAAAAGACAAATAAGATAAAATATTATTAAAAGTATATAAAGTAGAAGTATAACAAACAGGCCAACTGGCCCACTTTTAAATATTGCTCGTTATTCCGATTTCCTGAAAGTTTACTTGGGAACGAAAACATATATTTAATACAAAATTTCCTAGAAAATCCAAATCGCTTTAATATTTAAAATCAGACTAACCTCTGTGCTAAACCTAAATTCCTAAAATTTCACGCATTTAAGAACGTCATGTCACTCGACATAACGCCCCACATCGACATGTCGGTGTCGAATGTTATGTTCGGCGACATATCGGGTGATATGACCCTTCTAGATGTGAAAAATGTTTGGGGTTTGTGTTCAGAGAGCGATAACTCTGTAGGGCTTAGTTTGATTTCAAAATTTAAAAACGTTTGAATTGTCCAAGAAACTTTGAATTGATTACATATTTTAGCTCCCCAGAAAACTCCGGAAACAGGAATAACGAGCAATGTGCAAAAGTGCTCACTTCGCCTATATTACTTGTTACGGGTAAAATCAGCGTTACGTTAATAAATTATGATTTGTCCTGTAGGTGCGGGAACAACCTAACAATATGTTACGTTCACCTTCCGATGCTGTACTAAACCTTACGACATTTTGGTTAATTATTCATTTGCATAGTTTCTGCTTCCGATACTCAAACACCATCCTGTATATTAGACATTCCTACAACAAGTACGCATTACTACAATGTCATTTAAATCTACTTGCTGCAAAATGAAAAGTTCTTCTATAATCTTAATAGTCGGGCCATTCATAAAAAGCGATCTGACCTAACGTAGGAAGATCATTAGGCCTCCGTCAAAGAATAGTCAGACCATTCATAAAAAGCGATCTGGCCTAACCTAGGAAGATTATTTGGCTCCCGTCAAAGAGCTAAAAATGGTATTTTATTAGTGTTGATAAGCGCGGAATAACTTACCGATGCACACCAGATATCCACTTCTTGTTAACAACAAATGTGCATCACCCTTGTAGTAATAAAATGAGCAACCCAGAAAATGTATCAAAAGCACGAGCTGTAGAATCACATTGAAATTGTTTTTCGCAAGAATTAAATTTAATCCCAGCGTTATCCAACACACATGTGTGATAAGAAACTCAAAACAAGTTTTATCAAATAAGTACGATCTATTATTTCGAGTCTTTTGGATTGGGTATTATACGAAGTAATTACACGCTATAGTGATGTATATCAAACCAACGGATACCTAAAACAAGGTACCGACTATTTACATTATAGAAGAACTATGCATTTTGCAGCAAATATATTTAAATGACATTATAGTAAAGCGTACTTGTTGTAGGAATGTATAATATACAGGATGGTGTTTGAGCATTGGAAGCACAATCTATGCGAATGAATAATTAACCAAAATAGCGTAAGGTTTAGTACACCATCGGAAAGTGAACGTAACAAATATAAGGGCGCATCGGCTAACTACAATGGTGCGGGAGTGGATTCCTATAGAAGAAATTATAAAGTAAGTAATAAAATAAGACATAAATTAATAAAATGACTGGAATGAAAACAACCACATTACAAAGTCACATACTCTTAAAGGCCTTTTCCGTAATCATAATTGAGGAGCGCCGAACCGTCTGTACAGAAGACTAATATTCCGCATGAATGTTCTTTGCTTCAGTATACTTAATTCTATTCCTTTATGTTATCTTTTTCTAAAATATTTTAAAACAATAATTTATTAAACTAATAAAATTGAAAATTAAAATACCTCTTCCAAATACGATTCCATCACTAGAGTAATTGGACATCCTTCACATCTGTGCTCCTAAATAAATTCAAATAAAATTCAACCTACACTTATGCTCTATTAACATTAAATAATTTCAATATACATACAAATATAACTTCTTTAAAAGATATCCTGACTCTGGCCAGGTATTGTTAAAATAAATCCTAAAATGATGTTAAAGCTAATCAATCAATAATTCTATCACTCCAAATTTTTCTAATTCCATATTATATTTCTAAAAATGTCGTTAATAACCAACATAGAAAACGATTAAATACTAACTTTTCGTTATAGTTTTTTATTGTCTATTCCAAAATACTAATTTTTTATGCCTTCACTAACACTAAAGTTCACTAATAAAATTTTCTTTTTAAATCCATATAAGCTAATTTCACCGCTAATTAGTCCAATGGAATAATTACTTTCACCTTGATTACACAAATACTAATCATTGATTTATTTAGTTCGCAAGTACAACATTAATAAATTTAAGCATAAAAGGTTTTATTCCAATTCCTTAAATTTAAGAATTATAAAGCTTTTTAAAATAACATAATCTTACTCTGAAAATTTACAATTTTAAATATTTTTATTTACATTATTTAAAATAAAATAATTTATGAACCTGAGTTTCGTCCTGTTATGTATTTTCCACAAACAAAACGATGCTTTTGTGTTTAGTTTTTATTTATGACCTGGATTTTTTAATACTAAGAGAAATGATTGAAATGTTATGCTTAATGACATCTATTATTCCTGAAATCAAAATATACAGGTATTATCAACATTAAGTTGTCGGTTTAAGATCAATTTTCCTCTTTTTACATCCGGTCTTTATTTAACGTGACGCTAAAGTGTTATAACGTCTCCTTTATATATTCTTAATAAAATTTTATGTAATTTGCCTTTAAGGTTAATTTTCATATCTTTGGTATAATCTTGAAAGCGTGACTTTATTCTATCAAATGCTTTTTAAGCTGTTTCATTCGTCAAGACAGGAATACGGCGCAAGTGGTACAAAATTTGAATTTTGACCTTAAAAGGGCTAGTTATGATGACCTTGAAATTACAAAGTAGACTTCAGATTTTCGTATAAAAAACTACATGTTAAAATCTGTTTTTTGAGAGCATACCAAGTAGTCTATTTACTGTAGAAATTTGTGAGATCGCGGGTAAAATGTAATCGGACGCAGACTGGAGGTTTCAAAGTAACAAAAAGTCCGGAGAGCACAGGGATTAAAATATCCTAAATATTACTTTCCGCCACAACCAAACGGTTAAAACATCGTAACTGATGTCTGTCATTGCTACCAACTGTCTATTTTCAAATCTAAACAAATAGCATCAAGAAACTTTTAACACTCTTAAACCGACCGATGGGTAATATATTCAATTTTACTTGTGTTACACTTAAAAAGACAAAAATAGCCTTACGCAATATTACTGTATAGCAGGAGATAGGCGATAGGCATTATATATTAGTTCTTCAAGTACCTATTTTTAAATCTAAACAAAAGTAGCAGTTAACTTGAAACACTCTTAAACAGATTGATGAGTAATAGAATTAATCTTTCTAGACCTGCACTTTAAAAAACTAACAAAAAATAATCTCATAAGGAATCTTCTCAACCCCTAGTTAGCCTGTTACACTTCTACTTTGTATATTCTTAATAAAATTTTATGATTTGCCGTTTTGTTTAATTTTCATACTTATGGCATAATCTTGAAACCATAACCTTATTTTATCAAATGCTTTTTACGCTATTCCATTGGTCAAGATGGGAATACGGCGGAAGTGGTGTAGGTTTGAATCTTGACCTCAAAAAGATAGTAATGATGACGCCATGTGATCTTCGAATAAATGACCTTGAAAGGTACAAAATGGACCTCTTAAATTTTCGCATAAAAAACATGTTAAAAATCTGTTTGTGGGATCGTGTGTAAAATGTAATCGCGCGCCTCTAATTAACGGAAATGTCCACAACGCTCCAAAATAGAAACATCCTAAATATTAGTTTGCGTCACAACCAAAACATTAACAGGCGTTTAAAACCTGTTACTTGATGTCTATCGTTGCTAGTAAGTGCCTAACCCAATGTGGTGCCTTCGAGTGGAACATTAGAGACGTGACCGCAAGCATAGCGGTCCTTAATTAAATTATAATGCTAGTAAGTGCCTATTATCAAATCCCTCTCTTCCATATCCCAAATATACTTCTGCCACCATCATCACTAATCCCCTTTCATGTCTCTATATCATCCGCCCAAATAACAACAGTTGAACTCCACTGGAAATCAGGTATCATCTTCCTTATCTCTTCGTATTCCCAATATCGTATAAACATCAACACACGCCTACATCAATTCGACCAAATACTCAGAATAACAGGAGGCAAATTAACCATCATTTCAGCACACGTCAACGCGAAATCCGCCTTTTGGTTTAATGACAACACGTACGACTATTCACCATCACAACTTATGCTTCCAACACACCCCGACACTTACCCCCACTTGAAAAGCCCAAAATCACCAATCCAATATAGATATAACCCTCTCCACCCTTTCAGCCTTTAACATAATCTCATCTTAGTCAGTATTCCACATTCACCAATCCAGTGACCATAATCCTATCACCCTCAATATTCCCCCAATCTTCCACCAAGAACACACAAAAGGCTGCCTGTTTTCAACACTAAGAATGCGGACTCGATCCTCTTTCTACACTGCCTTGCCAAATTAACTTCAAACTTCCCATCTACAACATATGCAAGTTGCAATCCTGATCCTCTAGCCAATACAATAGTCATAAGCCTACTTACTGCCGCTATTGATACTACCCTACGTAAACATCCAACACCATGAGCCTCATCGTGGTTGACAGACAAACTTACCACCGCCAGACGCTCAGTTGCACTCACTGGCCATAAACTCCAACGAACCAGACGCGACTAATGACCATCTGTGCTACATACACTAACGGCAGAAATTTACAGAAATCTGTTAATAACAACAAGAAGACAACACTATCCTGACATAATACAAGACCTACAAACAGATCACTGGACCACGTACAGGAAACAAATGAAAACCCCAACAGCCCACATCACTACCGATCTTTCAATCTTTGTCCTACCCACATAAAATAATTCAATTTCCATGCTCCTAGAATTAGTAATCCCCTCATTTGCTACTGACGTTCCCACTCTTCCACAACAACCCGTAAAAAATAACTCAAAAACTCCACCAGAATATCCCCCCCGACGACGACTTTTATATCTCTTTATTATATTCGCTGGTCGGCAAACTTAACCCCGGCAAAGTTCCAGGTTCTGACCAAATATCCAATGACTTTCTTCAAAAATCCTGGCCCAACATTAGAGAATCCGCCCTTCTAATACTCCAAAAATAGCTTCAGGAACACTTCCAGAAACGTTTAAAGCAGCCTCCATCATCCCTATCCTAAAACTAAATAAACCCCGCGAGTATCCTAAATCATACCAACCTTTTGCCATCCTGCCTACTGTAGGCAAGCTCCTAAAACAAATTATCCTCCTTAAATTAAACTCCCACATACAATTCCATTCCCTTCTTCCCCAACCAGCAAGGTTTCCGTTCCGGCCACAGTGCCTAACGCACTATCCGATCGCTAATAACCACAGCTCAATCATCCACTCATAAATATGTTATTGCCTGTTTTGTTGATTTCTACTCAGCCTTTGACCTCCTGTGGTAACCCAACCTACTAAATTAAATCAAAATAGTCAACTCCCTTTCCAACCTTTTTCAAATCATAAATTCTTTCTTCACATTCCGCACTGCCACACAAGTTTCGAATTGAAACCCACACTCAAGTATGTCCTCAAGGTTCTCGATTATCCCCCACTCTAAGGAATCTATCAATAAACCCACACCTAGACATAAAATTTCCTACATATCCAACTTTGCCTATTTAGATGACGTTGCATTCCTTGTCCACGAAAACTCCCGAGCATTTATAGAAGCCTTAGCTACAATCTTTATGAATCCAGCCGAATCCTTCTCCTTCCTAATCAGACAACCAGTCTGCCATTCCAAAACAAAGTTGATCCTCCCTAAAGGCTTCTCAAACTCGAATCGAGGCCCTTCCAAACCCCGTACTGAAACTTGATTTATTCTCCAAAGACTCCACCATGCCCTACCTAAATCAATCCATCTAACCAAGCCAACAAGAAATTTAATCCTCAAACAAATTATAATTCTGATCATTCGATATGCAGAGGACTCCTGACTTCCTTTAACCCCTTCTCAGACAAACTCTGAACGCCATCATTAAATCATTCCTACTCTACACTTCCAATGAATACAGAACTGTCTTCACGTCAACCCTGCATGCCTGCTCTTAACCCCACCAGTTAAGATCCAATTCCATTCTGCTTTACAGATTCGAAACCTAAAAAATAACCTACCTATCACCCTTCATGACAGAATCCTATCACCAGAAGATTATCGTACCCTTCCGAAAACGAAAATCAAATCCCCAATCCACAACTCCCTTTTGTACATATGGTAAGAACTTTGGTCCCTTTTGTCCACCGACAGATATATCTTTGATATCCTTCCAAATATCACAGGCATCCCACCTCGCATCGTTTTCTCCAACCCACACACCATCCAGTTCTTATTTGAACATGGCAACTTCCACCAAAAATTACACTAATTCCGCATAATCCCATTCACATTCTGCCCTTGCGACAACCAATCCCCAGAAACCTCAATGCACCTCATGTACTCCTGCGCACTTACAGCCCAACTTCAACCTGAATTAAAAACTGCAATATTCCTTGATCCATTTTTATCTCCAACATAAAATTCCTTGTTTCAAATCATTCTCATGCTTTAAACAATTACCTTAACAAAGTCCTACAGACCAAAGCACCTATTAACTTTCCTCAACACTAAAATACACACAACACTAACTCACGTACATACCCAACCGACAGATTCAAAGCTCCAGCTCCGACATATACAGTACACTATCGCGTGTTTCTCAGACAATAAGGGCAAAGAAACAAAGCCCCAACTCCAAAGCCAAAAGCTAAATTACTAATTTAATTTTGTTTCATTTTGTTACATTTTCTCTATACAAGTTTACTTATTTACATGGAAATGTATAGCTAGGAAGGAGTTTCAAACCCAGCTATAGCTCTTAATACATTTATGATGATGATGATATTGATGATGATGATATAACGTTGACTCCTTTAACATCATCGTCTGGAACGAACAAGGGTCACGTAAAATTATGCTGAGTTGAATAATGAAAGGCCCCCTTCCTCTAGTTTTAGTTAAAGGTTTCGGTGAGATAATATTACATATATTAGATAAAGAAAGAACGACACAGACTAATTTCGAATTGCAGTCTGAATTCATCTGGTTGAATTCGTCCAAAAATATCTAAAATTCTGTATCTAGGGAAGATAATTTTTTTATAGAGCGCTTCGTCATTACTGTCCAAAGAACTAACACGCAGTTTTAGCAAGTAAAGTTAACCATTGATAACTAGCCATCGAACTGACTAATATGATTAGTCAATAAAGTTTGGAATAATACCTTACTAAATTAATTACTTTTAAAGGGGAATTGTCAGTAGACAAGTTCATGCTAGAATAAGGTATGTCGAGTAATAACATCGAACTCTTTAACGAAGTCCTAGAAGTTCCGTAGGACCTGGATAGAACGAATTGAGTCCAGACTATCATTGATTTTGGTTGTTTCCAAGGTATTTACAGTCTAAAACCACTCCAGATATTTATGATCAACTTTTTTTAATTCTAACTGTATGAACTTATCAACGTACTCTTAATACGTTCTTGCGATTAGTTTAAGCACTTTGAACGAAATTGTGTTCACCGAAAACGTTTTCCATAAGGGTAAGTAATTTTTGATATATTTGTTTTTTATTTGTTTACAAATTTTTGTATGTTCTTGTAATGAAAACAACCGTGTAATAGTCCTATATTGGTGTTTTTCGCAAATAATGTAAAGGTGATAGTTCCAGCTTTGTTGTAGTAAAATATATTTCAACTAGCTAGAGGCGTGATTAATATTCAGGTAATCATTTGATTTTGGAAACCGTCTTACGTTTATTTTAAGTTGGTTTTACCATTGGTGTATCAGATTATTTTTCATGTAAATTTTAGGGCAGAATCACTTTTCTGATTTCCGGTTTTATAATCTTCTTGTTATTCGTACTGGGGCTTTTCTCTAAAAATTTCTGTATTTTATAATTAAGTGGCGTCCAAGATACTTTTCGATTAAAACGTATTTCATACACGATTGCATTCCGGGGTTCTTTTCAAGCAGTTACACCACTTACACCGCCACTCAGGTAGTAGGCAACCATGCTTGTTAATACAGTCGAGGTTTTTGGTAACGAACTGATTCCACTTCCTTAGCGTCTTTAATTCTACAACCCTCGACCAGGTCACGCCTAACCCCCGCAGGTTCGAAATGGTACCGCTTAAAACTTACTACAAAGCTACTCTATGCTGTTGGCGTAGGAATTAATGATAGATAAATAAATAACATCGAATTCTTAAGAGACTACACACAATAACATATCAGGGAAGGCACGTGCGCGGCACACACTTGCAACATTTTCACTTTAGTTGTTATTACGTTATACTTAAGATATACCTAAGCAAACATATTTCTAACAAAAGTCGTGCAGAAGACGTTGATTTATCTGTATTGACACAAACTGACTTTTGTAGACTTCCGTACTAACTCTGAACTCTAACTTCAGCGGTTTTTAAAGACTATCAGGGGGTTGTTAAATAAATACGGATGCAGTAGGCGCCACTGTACTTATGCAATATATAAAAACAAGGAATATCGCCAAGAAAAATACAGGAACCTCAACGAATATATTCTGTTATTGGAATACAAGATTTTGTATTCATAGGTGGTACAAACGTTTGTCCTGAAATAAAATAAAGTACACAAAAATACGTTGGAAACAGAAGTTCACATCTCAGGATATTAAAATCAATAAATCAGACAAGTTTTACGTACTTATAAATTTTACTTGTGACCACTGGTGCATAGACACTCTACTTATTAAATTTATACATTCTTGGTTTATATAAGATTTATAGAATCCAAAAATGTATGAGGTAGAATAAATACAACTTCTTAAATATTATCTAAAGTGTGATTAACCACTTCTAAATTTATAAAAAGATTAAACTTGTTAGATACCAAGACATATATTAACTAAAAATAATTCTGTTTCAAACTGACAGGCATTTACAGTAAATTTTGTAAGTATTTAGTTAACCATTTCTATTTCTTGCTTTATAGGATTGTTTACCAAAACGATCTGTTCAAGAACTTAGATTATGAATCATACTGAATAGATTTTATTACTAGAGTTTGCTTATTCATGTCGATTATTTATCATACAGTTGAGTGCTTTCTTATACATGATACTTTCTAAAAAAGCTTAAATTTACTAATTAAAAAATCCTATTACATAAATAATTTAATAAAAATGCACGTCGTTTGATCAGTACTGGCAAAATGACCATAATGTATGTAATATTGATTATATCAAAGCCTTTAACGTAAACAGACATTATATATTTCATTAACAAAATTATTAGCTTTTGTCATTTTGCCAGTACTGATCAAACGACGTGCATTTTTATTAAATTATTTATGTAATAACATCTTTTAATTAGTAAATTTAAGCTTTTTCAGAAAGTATCATGTATAAGAAAGCACTCAACTGTATGATAAATAATCGACATGAATAAGCAAACTCTAGTAATAAAATCTATTCAGTATGATTCATAATCTAAGTTCTTGAACAGATCGTTTTGGTAAACAATCCTATAAAGCAAGAGTTTAATTTAGTGTAAAGTTCAAGATCTAAGTTTTTAAATATAATTATTAAGATATTAGTTTTCAATAGTTTAAACTACAAAGATCACAGCTTAACTTTGGATATCTTCTAACTGGAAAAAATAACCACTAAACGTTGTACGTCAAACAGATGGTTTCCATAACAAAGCAAAATCGACTTACCAACCTCGAACGTAGAGTGCAAATTTACAAACCATTTAGTAGATAAACTCGAAGCATATGTGCGCCTCTAATACTGGATAAAGACAGCAAAAACTTGTTGTCCATTTTGTTACGGCAATGTCCTGAAGATCAGAACCATAAAAATAAAGAGTAGAATCCACCGTTGGGGAGAGCCATCGTTGAAATCTCTAACCAAGAAAAGGATACCACACCAATCAGTAGCTTAAACTGCAAATCCCATTACTGTAGGTTTCCATTCGTATACAATTTATACGCTATAAATTAGCTGTTACGCATAGCCATTATTAAGCCAAAACTTCAGCGTTGCGCTAAGGAAAACCACATAAAAATTAGTTTTAATTATACAAAACAGAAAATACAAACCATGATGAACTTTCTATCACATTCGGATCGATTTACTGCATAATTGAAATGCCAGTCTCAAGTCACCCTTTAATATTAACTTCTTCATCTTATCACTAGGACGATAAAGGGTCGACTGCCGTAGTCCGAAAACAATCGAGGTCTCAACACTTGAGTATACAAAACAACAGCTGCACATAATCGCTTTAAATTACGTTACCTTGAAGATAATTTATGGAAATTCTAACTAGCACGTACGACTTTTAACATGATGTTAAAAACACAAAACTAGAGTACTTATAACGATGAATTTATTTACTAGATCAATAGATTAAAAGGACAACAAATAGAGTGTTTCAAAATTATGATAACTTTCTTTTAATTATGCATAAGTTCTAGATATACGAATTGTATTGAATTAAAAAGGGAGTTTAAAACTTTGGTAACACAATACAGAATTTATATGCGTTACTGCTGGAGAGCAAAAACAGAACGCTGCACACTAAAGTAACTTAGAATTTTTGGAACTTTTTTTTAATACTTTTTCTTCTTCCAATAGTTTTTTTTTGCCGCTCTTTTTCTAAACTCACTACCACTCAGTTTTTTTATTCATATTACAGTAAATAATTTTACTATAGAAAACACTCTGCACTCTTAACCACACTTCAAACAAGTTTTAAAACACACGATCGTACAGCATAATATTAATATACGATAGTATATCCTTTCATTAACTAACTACGAGACACGTGGCGAGATAATATTGAATTGTCAGGGAACGGTGGTGTTATATATTCGCAATGTGAGGATGTTAAATTTTACCTGACAGGAGAAGGAATAATGGTCCGCGCCAGCAAGTACCCACGCCTGTACAACACGTAGCGGTACGACAAGACATTAACATACACTTACAACAAATCGACAACGCACTCAATATAATAGGAAACCGACCCACAATCATCTGCACGGACGCCAACGCCAGATCAACTCTGTGTGTTAACGACAGCACAGACAAACGAGGCACCCTACTTAAAGATCTTATCTTCCAACACAACCTCCCACATCCAAACATGGGAATCCTATACTCAACAATCCAATATAGACGTCAGACTAGCCACCCCATCCGCCGCCAATATCATCACCACTTGTAAAGTATCCCATATAATCCAAACATGCGATCACAATCTTATAACATTCAAAATAGCACCAAATCTTCTACCACGAACCTTCTTTAAAATCCCATCCTACAATACACAGAAAGCCAACTGGAAACAATTCCTAGCGAACCTAAATAAAATCACCCCTAGCTTCCCTTCTAACACATACAAAAGAACCGACCCCAATTCCCTCGCCACCACCATTATCGCAAATATCAACACCGCCTCCAAAGACACCATTCCGCACAAATACTATACGCAAAGATCGAACACGTGATGGACATCTGAACTAAACACTAAAAGGCAAGCACTAGGTCAAATGCGACACTAACTACAGACCGCTAAACGTAGACATTACAACAACGTAGACATACTCACATAAGAATACAAAACAGCACGGAACGAATATAAAACTCTAATCACAACAACCAAAAAACAACACTACATGGACATAATCACAGAACACGACAGCCACCCTTGGAAGACATACCGAAAACTGTTAAAACCACCTTCTAACCACATACTATCTACACACACCAACCAAACTGACCCCTCATTTCAAAATACCTTAACCACCCTCCTAGACACAGTTATCCCTTCCACCATCCCAGACGTATCTACACAAGAACAACAAAGAATAATAAACTACGCTAATACACCACCAGATAACACACCTGATAATGACTTAGACATAAGCTCACTAGAACTAGATCCTAAAAAAGCTCATGGACCAGATCAAATTTCCAATATTATTATCCAAAAATCCTGGCCTATCATAAAAGACTCCATGATCCAACTTATCCTTAAATGCCTCAAATCGGGTACATTCCCAAACGTCCTTAAAAAAGCATCCATCACGCTCATATTAAAACCCGGTAAACCTCCGAAAGATCCTAAATCATACCGTCCAATTGCACTGCTCCCGACAATTAGTAAAATCCTAGAACGCATCCTTATTCAAAAGATTAGCTCCCATATAACCAAAAACTCTCTCTTTTCAACATGGTTTCCATCCCGGACACAGTGCCGAAGATACTATCCGATCCCTTATCACCACTGTTCAAGCATCCCCCTCTAAATATGTAATAGCCATTTTCCTTGACCTCCAAGCTGTCTTTGATCATCTCTGGTGGCCGAATATCCTATCATAAATTTAAAAATCCAACTTTCCACGTAATATACACCAAATCATAAAATCCTATTTACGTTCACGAACTGCAACCCTTAACTGCAATTATTTCTCCGTCGCAAAGACCCTATCCCAGGGCTGTCCGCAAGGATCAGTCCTCTCGCCTACATAATGGAACCTCTCCATAAATCCCCTCCTCTAATATCTCAACATTTGCCTATGCCGACGACCTTACCTACCTTGTACACGGAAACTCCCGAAGATCCTTAGAAAACACCGCCCGCATTCTAATCCAACATATTGAATCCTGGTCCCTACTGAATAAACAACCCTTATCACCAGCCAAATAAAAAATCCTTCTATTAAAAGACCATCTCCAACGAGCCCCTATAATCCACTTATTTAATACACCCCAGCCTTCTCCGAATCAACCAAGTACTTTGATATCCAAATAGAATCCCGACTCAAAATGCACGCTCACCTATTATATCTCCGATCCAAAACAAAAATCAATCGTAAACCATATATATCAATCCATACCAAAATCCACAGAACTGAATAGTCCTACTCATAAATTACTCCTTCAACAAATAATTATACCTATCCTAAGCTATGCAATTGATTCCTGGTACCCGTTAACAACACCCTATTCCCGCAGAAACCTAAATTCAATTATAAGACTTTTCCTATTATTTTCTACAAGAGCATTTAGAACCTCCCCCACCTCTGCTTTATATACTATCATGAAACAGCCACCTCTAAACATCCTGCTCCAATCCAAAGTCCAAATCCGCAACTTTAAGAACAAAAGACCAATACAGTTACATGACCGCACCCTTTTACCCGCAGAATACGAAACAATGACAAAGACAAACATAATAAACCTAACAAATGATTCACTAACATGTACATGGCAAAACCAATGGGACAACGACACCACTGGCAGACACACATACGACATTTTTCTAAAAATCACGGAACATTCCAGACCATATCTCCTACTCCAACCGATCCACGATTCAATTCCTGATAAGCCACGGCAAATTTTGACAGAAATTACATTCCTTCTAATTAATCTCCTCTCCTTACTGTCCTTGCTCTAATCAAAATATTCCTTAATCTCCCCCCCTCTCCCTCCCCTTCAACCCCACCACTAACCACTACCTAATATACTTATGCCCCAACTCCGTCCCCCACCAAACCCACTTAAAACACGCGATCCTACTAGATCCTTTTACCCCACTACCCAGTATAAATTTCCTAGTAACAAACTATTTGACCATTTCGTTAACGAAATCCTAATCACTAAACCTCCCGTACAATAAAAAAGCTCAAATTCCCTCCAAAATCCATCTACACCATTATTTCCACCTCCACAACATTACACTACACTACAGATTCTCCACCACCACCTACACCTCAGATCAAACCGGCGATAAGGGCAAAATTTCCATCAGCAAGACCGACCTTCATCGAAAAATTGTATATATTGTAAACTTGTTTATGATTGTATGATTTTGTAAATAAGAACTTATGCATCGATTCACTAGGATAGGCCTTTGGCCTAGGTATAGTGTCAAACCATAAACGAACAAACAAACAACAACTAGCAGTTCATGTTGCTTTGTCTGCTTAACATTTATGCAATTTACTATCAAAATCGACTGCGGGCCACACGTTAGGTAGAAGTGCATAGAAGCACGTATATTGTTTGTTTGTATAATAAATAATCGAAACCTGTTACTTATAAAGTACGATGGGTGGTACAGTAATTGAATATAAATATGCTGTTCAAAGAACAATTTTAATAGTATTAAGTATTTTGATGTAGTTTTTTTACTGATTCAAAACTGATGCGCCCCCAAACGTTATGCGTCCCTGGGCCCGAGCCCACCCGGTCCCTTTATAAAAGTCCCTTGGATACTTGTACTGTTAACGATTAACTGAAAATAAATTGTTGGGATGGCTTTTAGCAAATTCTTTTGTATTTAGGAGTTCAAATACCGACACGGTCCGCTTGAAAAATGTTAGGCGACCATTTTTCCAAAAAATACGTCCTTGTTCGGATGAGAGGTAAATGGAGGTCCCCTGTGTGTGTGTGTGTGTGCGTGCGTGCGTGCGTGCGTGCGTGCGTGCGTGCGTGCGTGCGTGCGTGCGTGCGTGCGTGCGTGTGTGTGTGTGTGTGCTTTTTCATTACATTTGTAATAATACATACATAAAATTGATATAAATTTTATCTTAATTCCCTTAAAATTTAAATATAATAACAGATATATG
Source organism: Platerodrilus igneus (assembly GCA_036346225.1). Taxonomy (NCBI): domain Eukaryota; kingdom Metazoa; phylum Arthropoda; class Insecta; order Coleoptera; family Lycidae; genus Platerodrilus; species Platerodrilus igneus. The sequence continues at coordinate 415,098 of JARFIW010001281.1, forward strand.
TACTACAAAATTAAATGTGATTATTAGTTATAATTATCAATTGATGTAGGTAATTTTGTATTTGTTCCAGTAGTTGAAATCCATTATTCACATATCAAATCAAATTTGATTTTCTTGACGAATGTTAAAAAAAAATGTAGGTAATTTTTCAAGAGGTTTTTTTTTGGGTGGCCAGTCTCCTCCATTTAATATAATTCCGATTCTTAGATGTCTACGTTCAATTTTTAATTTAGAGCATGTGTAGAGCAAATGGTTTACTGTTTGTTCGTCTTCTTCGCAAATACATATAGGATTTGTGTTAATTTTAAATTTATATCGATTGCTATTTAATCTACCATGACCAATTAATATTGTTGATAATGTTGGAAATATTGGTAATTTAATTTTCTTTCGATGTTGAATTGTAGGAAAAAATGCTCTTGTTTATGAGCCTTTTCTGGAATTCGACCATCTGATTTGCCAAATATTTTCACTTTCTTCTTGTACTATTCTTATAACTTCAGGTTTTAGAATACGATTAAATATGATTCTTTAGTAGAAAGTTGTGTTGCATCTTTTGCCAATTTGTCTGCCATTTCATTTCCAATTATTCTCACATGTGATTTTATCCATCCGAAATGGATTGCCTAGGATTTTTCGTTTAAAGAATTCATTTGTATTCTGATTTTATTTATTAAATTATTATTATTATTTGGATTTTCAAATGAGTCCAGGGTTACCTTACTATATCTGTATATATTGCAATTTTCTATTTTCTACTGAGGTGTTTGATAGTTCCAAAATATTTTCCAAGACTTTTAAAATTGCTAATGCTTCTGCTTGGTTGTTGCTACAGTTGTCATTTAATTTAAATTTAAATTTACATAATATATTTTTACAATTGTACAATATAAGTCCTGCTCCTACTTTTCCGTCATTTTTGCTGCCATCTGTGTAGGCTTCGTAATTATATGTGTAGTTTTTTATTATTATTTTAATTTCAGGTATATATTCCGGGTGTAGTCTTCTACTTTGAGGTGTTGGTCTATCAAAATTGTATTTTTTATCTTGATTTTTATTATTTTATAAAGATTATTAAGTTCATATAATTTAATTGTTATAGACGTTACTTCTGCAATTATGCAAGATGCATCATATGATATAGCTTCTATCCATACTGGTGTACCGTAGGATAGCAATGGTAATATAGCTCCTTTATAAATTACTTTTAGTGATTTGTGATTCAAACCCCATTTCAATTTTGCAGATTTTGATAACTTATTTGTAATTTTTCGACATTTTTCAGTTACTTCAGTTATGTAATAGTCAAAGTTAAATTTTTGATCGATCCAAATTCCTGAATATTTTAACTTGTCCACTATTTCTAAAATTGTGTCGTTCAGGTAAATATTGATATTTCTTGTGTTTTTAGATCTTCTTTTTGATATAACCATGACTTTTGATTTTTGTTCGTTGAATTTCATTTTGTGTGTTTCCATCCAATATGATACTTTGTGTAGTTCGATGTTTGCATAGTTTTCACATTCCAAAAGGTTATTTCCTTTAATTAGTAAAACTAAATCATCTGCAAAAGCTATTATTTTTGGATTTTTGTGGTATTTTAGTTTTAGAAGGGAGTCATAATTGACGTTCCATAAGATTATGCTACAACACGACACATGTGGACATCCTTTAGAAATTTTTTCTTCTATTGTAAAATTGTTTTGTGTGATTAATGCAGTTCTGTTTATAAAGTAATTTTGAGGCAGATTAAATAGATTTTTTGAACAATTAAAATTTCGTAGTGCGTTTAATATTGATGGCCACCACGCAGCATCAAATGCACCTTTTACGTCGAAATTTATCGTTATTACATACTGATTTCTTTTCAAACATTCAGATACAAATTCTTTTAGGTACATGAGTGCATCTATGGTATTTTGTTGCGATGTGAATTCCAATTGTATTGGTCTGAGTAGATATGCGAATTTCAGTAGTGAGTTAATCTGTCAGCTAGCAATTTTTCTAATATTTTACCGCCAACGTTAAAAAGGCTTATTGGTCGGAATTTTTAAGAATCTTTGCCGTCTTCCTTACCCGGTTTAATGACTGGTAAAATTATTAATTTTTTCCATATACTTGGAAATATTCCTCGTTTTAGACATTCATTGTAGATTCCTGTTAGGCCTATTAAGCTGTCTGAGCCAAATTATCAGCACGCATCAAAATATATATAGGAATTATTTGCCAATTATTTGCTTTTTTTTGATGATAAAACCAACTTTTTTGCTATATCTGTAAAAAAGTTACATGTGGGTAGATAGCTTAATATTAAGCTATCTAGCCAACTAAAAAAAAATACCTACACAAAATAAAATAAAAAAATTAACAATATATAAATTATTTCCTATTTTTTTGCTACCATTTGCAAAAGAAAAAAAATTAAATTTTCAAATAATCAAATAAATATCAATATCTACAAGAGTAAAGTACATTAAAGAAATTAATTGCTAGCATGACTAAAGAATACCTACGTTTTACGAATTATTTACTCTTAAAATATGCAACTTCCGAATTTTTTGCAATTTTTTAGCGATTAATTTCCTTAATGTACTTTACTCTTGTAGATATTGATATTTATTTTATTATTTGAAAACTTGGTTTTTTCTTTTGCAGAAAAAAATAGCAAATAATTTATGTATTGTTAATTTTCTTATTTTATTTTGTGTAGGTATTTTTTTAGTTGGCTAGATAGCTTAATATTAAGCTATCTAGCCACTTGTAACTTTTTTACAGATATAGCAAAAAAATTGGTTTTATCAGCAAAAAAAAAGCAAATAATTAGCAAATAATTCCTGTATATATTTCGATGTGTTCTGATAATTTGGTTCAGACAGTTTAATAGACCTATTTCTGTTGTGAATAAAGGTAGTGATTTATATAAAATTAAATAAATTGTGCTATTTATACCATCTTCTCCCGGTGCTTTTTTGTGGTTTATGTTTATAATTGTATATTTAACTTCTGTTTGAGTGAATGGTTTGTCGTTATCAGTATTTAGTTTTTCGTTTATAAGATTTCTTATTTGTTTTTGAATAGAATTGTCGGTATTACTAGAATCTTTTGAACAAAAATATTTTAATATATATTCTGCAGTGTCTTTTAAACTTTTTGTGTAAGTGCCATCAGCTTTTTGTATGGTAGTGAGAATTACTCTTCCAGACGTTTTTTTTGTTGCTAGTTTATATACTGCATTCCAAGAATTGGACGTGTTTGTTAAGTTGCAGTATTCCTTCCAAGATTTACATTTTTCTAATTCTAATTTATTTTTGTATAAAGTTTTGTCTTGAAGATAGAGTTGCTTTCGTTCTTCGCGCAGTGCAGTATTATTTTTTGTACGTTGGTATCTTCTACGTAATGCACTGCATCTTTTCCTCAATGTGGTGAGTTCTAGATTCCACCAAGGGGCTGATCTATTTTTCGTTGTATGTTTAAAACTATTTGTTGTTTTAAAAGTAGTTTTACACGCGTTTATTAAGGCTAATTGGAAATTTTTCATAAATAATTCAAAGTTATTGGTGTTTGCAGCTATTTTAGATAATTCTTCATCGATGTTGGATTCTTCAGATTTGCAGTTAAACTGCTTTTTTAAGTACTTTTTAATCATTTTTGCAAATAAATCACTTTTATTTTCATTTACTATATATCTAAAACGAATTAATTCCATATCGTGTTCCTCTGTGGTATTTTTCTGTATAGTAAATTGACTTAGGTTGTGATCTGAGCCGCATTCGTCTTCTCCACATTTCCAATCTTTTATTAGAGGTAGTTTTTCGTATTCGATAATGTAAGATTGATGTTACTTTGACCCCTTCTCGTAATGAATGTTGGAAGATCTTGTTCCTCGTTAATTATAATTAAGTTATTTGCTGCAATAAATTGTTCCATTTGTTTACCCCAAGTATTAGTGATTTGTCACACCATGTCGTTGAACGAAAGTTTGAATCTTTACAAATAATGCAACCATGATTTCCAATAAAAGCCAAAATATTTTCTATTTTATTGAAATCTGTTACAATATTTTTAGTTATATCACAATATAGGCTGATTGCGTAAATATCTAAATTCTTAAGTTTTATTTGAACTACAACACAGTCTTCGTCTGAAAGTTGTTGAATGAGCAAAGCGTCTATTTTATTGTTGTTAATAGTAATTGCCGTCCTGTTTTTATTTTGTCCTGATTCCATATTTATTGTTAATACCAGAAATTTTGCTTTTTAACATATATGGTTCTTGTATGAAGGTAATATCAGTGTTATTTTCTGTTATCAATTGATTTAGAGTAATTGTTGCAGATCTTGAATGCATAGTATTAATTTGAATACATTAGATAGTTAGTTTGTTATTTTTGTGAGCCATATTAATATTCAATTTTGTGTTTGTATCTTCTTAAAGCTAATTGATAACATGGGCATTTTTTATCTAGTGACAAGTATTGTTCATCTATGGGAATTTGCTTGTTAAATTTCTTATAATTCACACAGTTTATACATTTTATATCTTTTTCTGAAGCAATACATTCACTTACTTTGTGATTACCGGTGCAGTTAGAACATGTTAGGATCCCATTGCAATCTCTAGCTCAATGGTTCAATTTGCAACAATTAAAACATTTACTCTCCATAAGGTAATCTTCGCAATTACAAATTTGCCATATCATTTTAATTTTCTTTCCTACCATCTTAATTCTACTATTACCGTTTACTTCCAAAACTAAATTCCTATTATTTTTCTTGTTTATAAAAATTAATTTCGGGGTGATTTCAGTATTTGATCGAAATAAATCTGGATTTTGTGATGATATAATTTCTGGTGCATTTTCAATAGTTACATCTTTAGGAATATCGTATATAATTATTCTTGGTTTCAGCATTTTGGGAAGATAAGCTTCTAGTTCTTTTTCACAGGTTTTATTAATTTCTGACTTAATTTTCTCTTCGTCTTGTTTACTTGATGATTCAATAACTAGTTTACCATCTCTAAGAGCTTTGAGCGACTTTATACCTATTCTAAGATTAATTGGGTTGACATTTGGTTTTATAATATCTTTCATTGTATTCGTGGTTTGGTTGTTTTTTGGTTTTATGAATATTATATGTTTCTGGTTATCTTGTGTTTGCTCATTTAAATTTGAGATAACAGCTTCTGAATATGATTTATTTTGCATATGAATTGGTGATGTTTTTAGTGGTTGTATTTCTAGTAACTTTAGATCTTGGGTTTGTAATTCTTTCAAAGCTTTATCTTTGTTACTTATTGAATCTTTCATATTAAAAAATATATTTCTAATCGTACTTACAGATTTCAAAATGTCATTTTTCAAGTCGATTCTTAAGTTTTCACTTTTTTCAGTAACTTGTACTAGAGTTTCTAAAGCACTACTCAATTTTTCATCAGCATCTTCTTCCATTATTAACAGCTGGTCAGTAGTCTGTGTGTGTGTGTGTGTGTGTGGTGTGCGTGTGCGTGTGCGTGTGCGTGTGCGTGTGCGTGTGCTTGTGCGTGTGTGTATGTGTGTGTGTGTGTGTGTTGTCACGTACGTTAAAGATCCCTGCCTAGCTTGGACAACAAGGTGGCAAAATTCAAAATTTTCCAGGTTAAAAAACTCGCTTCCTGGCCAATGTAGTACCTTCGGATAGAGCATTGGAAACTTAAATGTAGTGTAATTAGGAGTTGTTAAAAAGGCTAATATAATCAGTTTGGAAATAAAGAACTGTTGTTTGTGCAAATAAAGATTTTGTTACAATATCAATAATATTCATAGTTAATCAAATATTTATTGAAGTTGTCTTCGTACTGAATTGATAAAACAATTTGAACTACTAATACTTAAGTCGATGTTAGGTAGTTTGTAAACCATTATTATTTTTACTGCATTTAAGTTTTACTTAATTGAGCTTCCCTGACAAAAAGTATCGAAAGTGTATCAATCTTTTAGTAGCAAGAATATGTAATTACTAGAGAAGGGTTGGTAATTGCATTCATTTCCTCTAGCTAAATAATTCCCCTTATGAAATTGATATCAACAATCGATTTGTACGACTATTGTGTATTTAAAGTGCATTTTACAAGCACAAAATATTCTCACTCTAATAACCTATTGTTCTAGTTATTTATAGAAGTTAGGATAACTTTGACAAGACCACGTATTTTACACAATAATTTCAATTATAAAAAAGAAGTCAGTTATTACTTATATCGCCCTATTATCGTATTACACTAAAAAAATTAATAAACTAAGGAAAACATTGCCAATATTAAACTTTATTGGTGTGAGTTCGGGGGGCGCCGTCTCCGTCCTCCTCTAGTCAAGACTTTCGCTAAAGTCAAATTCCAACTCTTATATTTGTCAAATAATTTTTCCATTTGAAAAGATACCGGCCTGCCGAAATTTTTGGGAAATATCACTTTTAGAATTTTTAACCCGTAACAACAATTACAGTCCTCATTAACCGAAAACCCTTTTTGAAAATTTCCTGAGCATGCGACCCATGTCCACAGTAGTTTTATTTCAAGATTTTTCAATTCGTAGGAACTTTCATCGAGGTTAATCCTCTTTGTTTCAACACTAACCTTTGTAATTATTTTGAAAATCATCCCGACGTGCTGCACATTGTTTTACGAACCCCTAAGGATAAAATTTAAGATCTTATGGGAAGCTCTGTTTAATGAGGATGATACTAATGCGCACCATTTCGATATTGAGCAGTTTATCTTGGTTATATCTTGATTGCAGTGGATCATAACATCAGGGGTGGATCTAGAAAAACTTGGGGGTGGGGAGTCAAATAATACTTTACGTACATCATCAGCATAAAAGAAGTGAAACAGAAGTGGATTTAGGAAAGTGTATAAAAAATCAAAATCAAGAAATAATCAGAAACTTGTATGTACTTTACAAAATATTTATAAAACAAGATTCAGCCTTCTTCTATTTTGCCTTGCAAATCTATTAATTACTTGGTCATGATCAATTTTCTTTACAATATCCCTATGAGCATACATAAGAACAAGACCAGACAATCTAGTTTCAGTCATAGTACTTCTCATCCAGTATTTTACTAGGCGTAAAGTACTAAAAGATCTCTCCTTGTTGCGACGCTTACTGGTAAAGAACATAGAATGCGCAAGAGCCTATTGATGTTTGGGTATACTTCTTCGTCGCATTCTTTTAAAGCCTGTAAAGCATTTTTGGTACTTCTTGCTGAAATTCTTTTGAGGCTTTCCATCTTTTTGACCAATGGAGGAACTCTCCTTCCAACATTTCTTTCGATTCTGTAACAAATGAATATTCTTTAGCAACCTCTAATGGCTTGCTCTTGACATCCTCAGCTGTTAAATCAGCTTTCGTTTCTTCAGCTGGAATGAACATAGACAAATTATAGGCGATCAATGATTTGTCAGAAAGAAATCTTTTCTTGATATCGATTAGGACATGATCTAATGTTGGAATGAATGCTGTGACTCTATAATAGTCTTCAGGATTTTCAGTTTTATAATTATCTCGTTTTGTTTTCTTGTTGACTATTCTAGGAATACTTATTTTTGTGGTTAATAACAAAGCTAACTTATCGGCTTCAATAAACTGGTAATTAAATACATTTGTACTGTTTTCCCTTTTTTTCTTTGAGTAGTTAGATGGTTTCCTTATAGGCATTTCTTGCAAAATTTAAGTCGACGGTTTTTTTTAAACAACCTGCTTAGGGGCAACGTCACTGATAAAATACTTGTCAGGGAAATAACAGTCACAATAAAATAAGAATCCATTAGCAACAACACTTTTTATGACACCTTGTAACGTTCGGTTTAATTCAACGTTTAGTATTGTATAGTTTACTTTAGCGATCATATTAAACATGCCAATTTGTGATAAAGGACAGTCAAGTAAACTGTACACTTTTTCAAAATTGCGAAGAAGGCTAGAAAGTGACAGTTGGGGATTGTCAAATTAATTAAAAAGTGTCGAGTCGCGTTTTACGTTTGAGGTGTGTTTAATTAATCTTTTGTAGGTCCACTCTAACATCCGATGTTATATACCGTCATTGTTATGCCTATAAGATGCCAATTCATATTGGGAGTTTATTTGGATGAAAGAAAAGTGACCTCAGATTACATTTGCCGTACGCTGTAATCAACCGATTTAGTCGGGAACCTGATGAATTAACACACACCTATGATAAAGTTCGTTGGGCTGTTGCATTATACCGACACCCACTCTCCTCGCTGTGTCTATAGTGACCTGATTCACCCCACAAACCCTTCAAGGTAAGCGTTGCACTGTAGTAGTTACTGAGTGACCAAATTAGTTCGCACGCTGGTATTGGGATATTTTACCCTGAACTATAGAATGTTCTTTTGCATCTACCGCCAGTGAAGCTAAAAGTAGATAGTGTGTTTCGCCCCGTATTTACCCTACTTTCACTGTAGTCAACAGTGTAAGACAGAAAGCCACTTGTGTGCGCATTTTATATGTATTAGTCCGTAAAATTTTAAAGCTGCGATACTTTTCCAAATTGTACCACTTGTTTCGTAACGTAAGACTGTACCAGTTGTAGCGCCTAGATAGTTCAAGTAGACTTACGTCTACCGTCCACATTGTTACCGGAGGTTTGCATGCACCGGGTGTAACACGCGTGATATTTCGGGCTATAGTCTACACTCTTTTGGTCGTCAAACCTAAGAACCCGTACTGCCGTGAGGCCCAGGTGCATCCAACCCTACCCCCATCTTAGAAATAATTGTACTCACAAGTATATCTTTGGTAGCCCTGGCCAGTGCGAACTTACACTTAGTTGTTACTTTTGGTTAGTTATCATAGTTAATTTGATCGTAGTTGGGGCGTACTCCATATACGCCGTACCTACATTTGCTTATATACACCTTTGTTCATGTTACTTACTGTACTTAATTAATGTGTTCTTTTCAGCCATGTGTTTGTAAATAGAGTTAAGATTATAATCCAGGTGCATTATTCTGTTGTAGTAATTTGCGTGAGTAGGGTGAATCAGTACATTCTACACCGTGAGTTTTCTTTACCATCATATTTTCGTATTATAACAAGTGCAGGGGCGTTTGCTCGACCAGTAACGAGACCCCGATTATATCTAACACAGTGACATTACTGGTGATGCCCACCTGATTTTGCCGTCATACCCGATTTTTGGCATACTACCAAGTTTACGACCCATTATAATTGTCATCTTAGGGCATTTAGCAATCCCGACCTACGACTTTTATCATACCCACCCCTCACCGGCTAGAGCTAGGCCGCGCACGGATTCCGATCCGTCCCTTGGTGTCGTAGTGCTGAATTGGCCCGTAAACAAAGCAAAACACTGCATAGCATTATCACACTGTTTTAAAATGAAAAAAATAGCCCCCTTTGCTTCAGACACTATTGTACTACAGCCATCAGTAGCTACTTCAACGCAATACTTTTTCGGAAGTGTCTTTTTATAAAGTTTAAGACTAACATTCCTATAGTCTCACCAGTTAATGGACTGTCAGCAACTTCAAGAGTACATAATCCATATTCTTGCGGTAACGTTTCTTTTCTTGGATTCAAAACTCAATAAAATCTTCATAGATATCAAAGTTATACACGTAACAAATTGCAAATGTACGTTGTGACTGGTATGACACATCTGTAGTCTCATTAAAAACTATGCTGTACCATTTACTCTCTAAAACTCTTTCAATTATGATTTTAGTTATTTCTTCAGCGCAGCAACCAATTGGTTCATTTTGAACAGTTTTGCTTGGATACTTGGCATTTCAAGACGCAGTTTCAATATGCTTGGCAAGAACTAGATCTCCAGCTTCTGCTCTGGAGCGAACTAACTCACAAAAATTACCTTCATTTCCTTCAGCATTGACAGTTTCGCCTAAATCTCCATCGTCACGGTGTCGTCGGAAGGGAACGCTTTGAACAACAAGGAATAATATACACTTCAAAATATATTTGAGTTTTTCCCTGTTTTCGAAAACTTCTTTTTGTTGATTTTTGTTGATCTGGTATTCCAGTTGAAGACTTGGTTAGTTGATTTTTTTGAGGAATCCTTTTCCCTTTCCCATCGATGCCCTGTGATAAGCTTTCTGAACATGAGTCGTTTTATATCAATCTTTTCCTAGCAAATGTGTCACTGGCTTTATGACAAAATTTTTGGGGAGAATTCTACCAACTGTGTGTGAAGCAAACAATGCACAATAAACACAAAATAGTTCTTTCTGAATTTCCGAAAACACTAACCACGCATATTGAGAAAATAGTTCAACTGAAGGCCGCCCATAACTGTCTTTCCCACTTTTTTACCACAACACAAGGGAAAATATAATCTTTCGAAGGTTTCCAGTGGTTAACCAAGAGTTACTCTTTGCTGAAATCATCCAAAATTTTACCAATAAAATTTCCTATGTCATAAACGGTTCCCTGTTCCGTTTCGGTTCTCTTTAACGTCTGATGGCCTTCTCAGCAAGTAATTAATACTTTCGGTGAATCTTCAACATTTGCTTTCTGCTTCTGGATAACATTAACTACTTCACTCTGACTCTCAGTGCCTTGGGGTTAATATTACTACTTAATGGTACAGTATTATCTCTATTTATCTTTTTACTAAAAAATTTTGACAGCGTTGCTTGTGTTGAAGTTCTTTTTCCTGTAGCTTTAATCTTGGACTTCTGATCTGTCTGAAATCAAATGAGACAGATCAAATAAATAAAAATTTATGCCTTATATTTAGATTTTAGAATCATACAATATTTTATAATTAATTGTGCTATTTATACAGCGCCTTTGCCTTCAAACTGTTTTTACTCACCAGGATAATTGTGTAGCAGCTGCGTAATATCGTAATCGTTTAAAAACGAACATCACCAAAAACAAAATCCACAAATACATCAGGTTGGTTATGTAGTATAATAAAAACGATAATTCTCAACACAACTGCGGTTAGTTACACCATGACCGTTACCATTTCCAGCTCGAGAACAACCATAGGTTAGATAGAACAACTAAGTGAGTCAGCTCTTGCCTCTTTTGTCGAGCTTCACGTGAATTATTATAAGCCCGGCACCGCACTATCCGTTTTCAACGTCCCCTTCAACCGGCCGTTTTTGCGGGAAGATGTTGTCACGCGTCGTAGCTTTCTAATACAGCACTCATCATCAAACAAGTAGAAAACATTACACCAGCCAAGCAGCGCGTGTTATTAAGATCGAAATCCAGCAACTTGAAAAATAATCTAAGCACGGTTAAAATACTTACTCGTCGATCGTCATTGGAGGGCGGGGAAGGGTGGGGGGTAGGGGGTCAATTCGTGAATCCGCGACTGCATAACATGAATGCTATTACAACGTTTAAAATAGTAACCTATCGCATTAAACATAACGACTTTGCAAAGCCAATGTGGGTACGATTAAAATGTGATAATAGTTAATATTTATCTATTAATGATGGTCGCCCAGTTATCCATATCTTTTTACCGCAAAAGTTGTTACAGGTGAAAAACTCATTAGAAGTGTCCAAAAGAGAAAAGAATCCCGTAACAAATTGGGGCCAGGAGTAGGTCCTTATATAAACAAATAAAAAAATTAAAAAAATCTAAATGTAAAGAAGTTACGTTACCACTAACATTTACCTTGAAAGATTTTTATATACTAAATTAATGGCGCCATCTCGTCTGGTCTAGGGATAGTCCTCTGGAAAACGACTATTCCTATTAGATCCTGATTATTTCGGGCTGCTGGTGGAATAGAGTTCTTTTTACAAAATTTTAAAATACTGCTGTAAACGAAGAAAGCGACTACTTTTTTACGCGTCACCTACTTGTATTTGAATACATCCATCGTAACATTATTCCTGTAATCAGATAGACACGCAGAATTTTATAGATACATAAATGGGTTCACTTTCAATTAGCCATTACATTAATGATCGAATTACAGTAAGATAATCACGTTCTCTTCCCTTTAAAATGACATTTCGATATCCAAGTTTTGTACACTTAATAAAATTAACACAACATCCTACAATGTGTGACATTCCCTCATAAATAATATTAATGACATTTCATTTTAATAGTTTTTATATAAGTAAAGTACACCAATAGGATTGGGTTATTCCCTTCAGGAAATATAAGTTTTAGGCTTCTATAAATTCTAATTTAAGAGATAATTATTTGGCGTCATATTTAATCCACAGTCAAGGGTTCCAAAAATGCATGTCAGTTAGGGGTGATGTCATCTTGGTAATTAATACAGCTTGAATATAGAATGGCGCCGATGATTTTATCTATCAAAGAACAAAGCAGGCCGTATACAGTTTTATGCTGAATCAAATTACATGTAAAATCCGAAATACGTAAGTTTAAATATATAAAGCTTAGATAGAGAAAGCGATATAAAAGGAAATCCAATTTTAGTTCATCCGTCCGAAGTTTGCCGAGAAGATTCCGTGCAGTTTAAAAAAAACAGTTTAATGCTTCCAAGAAGGACTCCGTTGCTAATATCAAGACGTCGCTTTGGTAGCGTAAGTGCCTTGATTAGAGGGTCGCAAGCTAAGAAAATTCCTTACCAAGTGACTCGGTTGATTTTTTTAGGAGCATGTTGATTCCAAATTATTCAACATCGATGTTGGAAGTAGGTTAAGGCGTCGAAGCTTTAACGGAGAAAAAATTAGTCGCCCGATGTTAGTTTTCAAAATTGGGTTAATAACAAAAGGTTGAAACTATATTGGTGCAAAGGTTAGTATTTGAATGTATTATTGACTATATAAAGAACGTACTTACAAGTGGGTTTATGTTTAGGTTAAGTTTTAGTTAATAGGTTTCCGTCTTTAGTTAGTATGCAACTTTTAATATTCGTGCAAGCTGGTTCTGTGTGAACACGCGTGTTATAGAATTAATAATGTCGCAGCAAATTTTGTAAAGATTGTATATTTGTTTTGTCCATTATTGTGAACGATATGGTGACAGTTTTGACAAAATATATTACTTTGTGAATTTTGTTTGAAGCGTGATTAAATATTTCAGATATTATTTAACATTTACTTTCACAAATCTTCTTCGCAGTTATCTGACATTAAATAGGTCTACGTGTTCAGGTTTGGTTTAAATTTAAAATAATGTTTATTTCAATGAATTTTCAGGTATATTTATAAGCCAGAATCACTCTTCTGATCTCAAAATTTTGGCACTTACTTTGTTATTCATTCTAGGGCGTTTCTCCAACAGCCATGCGAGATTATGTGGCGTTCAAGGTATTTTCCGGTCAAAACCGCATTTCTTACCCGATAGCATTCTAAAACCCTCGCCAAACACTTACACCACCGTCCTACTGAATTACTCGGGGAACCATTACATTTACGTTCGTACAGTCAAAGTTTTCGGTAGTTTATCGGCGCGGAATTTTTAGCGGAATAATTCACTGAATTTTCTGTGAGTTACCTGCTAGATATTCTAAGGACCAAAAACTACGCTACAAGTGGTAGTGGAGGTTTTATGATTTCATCAATGTCTAATTAACAAGCTTTATGTATAAATTCCACCAATAAAGCTACAATAAGAAAATAATATAACTTACTAATATGCCTTATAGCTGAACTTCGCGTGAATATAAATTTCCATCAAACCTTAATTGAATACACTTTCTGACGGGTACTTTATTTCCACCTAGGTGGGGTTGGAACCAGTCTGTATAGATTGTTATTTTAATTATCAGGTCGTTGTCGAATAATCCGCGCCTATTACCAAGTGTAACTCGTTGTTGATTTTATAGCCCAGGTGGTTTCCTCGACTATGCTATCAACGTTGCCCTGTACCTATGTTTTCATCAGGGGTTCGCGAATTATTAATCCATTGTTTTTGTCCGCTGTTTAGCTCTCATTCTTCCCGCACTTTCTATGCCTTCAAAGGATATGCCATTGCATTACGGTCTTCATATTGAGCTTACCTTGTTTCACCTGAAAAATGCGTGACTTTCTATGGTTTGATAAGTGATTAATGTTATCTTATGTAATGGTACTATTTAGCATTGTATTTTATAATTATGTCTGGTTAGATGATTCGTAACATGATGTATGATATCTGCCAATTTCACTAAGTTATCGGCTGTATCTAGGCAGTAAACTATATTGTAATAACATTACTTTTATTATGTGTATGTCTGTAAAAGTACACTGTTTCTTTGTAACTTTTTTATTTTACTCATTTCTACTGAAAATGCATAAAGATCTTATTTATGGGGTAATTATTGTATGAAACATGATGTAGCACTTTTTGGCTGCATCTAATTTTATTTTAATATTAGAATTAGCGAATTTTTGAATCCAGCAAGGGGAAGCTTGTTCCCATCTTAAATATAATTAAGTTATTGCGTTTGAAGTATTATGAATATAATTTCTCACGAACTAAAAGACAATAGCCCCTTTTACTGCATGTAATCTGCATAAACACGCATTTCCCTGGCTAAAGGAATGTGATGTGGTTAAGCGGTTAGTTATGAGAAGCGTGGATAGAGGAGATAAGACGTCGCCATGGATCAATGTAGTAAGCGTAAGACTACGGATCTCAAAGTCCTGGGTTCAAATCCCGACACGGCCGACTGCTTGAAAAATGACAGGTGAGCATTTTTCACAACAATTACGCCCTCGTTCGGATGAGAGGTTAAATAGAGGTCCCGTGTGTGAGTGTTGTCACGCACGTTAAAGATCCCTACCTTGCCTGAAAACGGCAAGGGTTCGGAAAAATTCTAAATTTCCAGGCAACAAAAAATTCGCCTCCTGGCCAATGTAGTACTTTCTGGTGGAGCATTGGAAATATAAATGCATGGTATAGAGGAGATACCAACAGACTCGTTGGAAAGACACATTTTAAAGCAAAGGACTTGATTTCACACCATCAATCGAACAGTGTCGAACGCGGTTGCGCGTTAATTCCGGCGAAGTGTTTCCCTCATACTTTCCCTTACTTACCTAAAAAAAAGTCTCGAGTTCTGTATAAGTGTAGGTACACTCACTGCGGTTTCAGAATTTGGAAACATAGAAGAAAATACCAGCACGCAAGTTTTACCTTTTAAAGATGAGCAAAACTGCCTTTGGCTCCAGTGAATGTGTAGGTTAACCCCTGGCATATTTTTACTTTGTTAGCTTTATTCGTGACGGCAATAATTGCCACCAAATTTGGGGTGTAATAAAATTATGCTCAGGTAATGGAATAATTGACGGCACGGATAAAACGCAACAATGAAAATTGACAATCCCGCCGCTAATTACTCATTAAATATTCTAGAAGCTTTAATAAAGTAACATGACTATGTTATAAAATTTACTGTTGAAATTGGTCTGTTTATCCAAGTTAACTACGGTCAATACAAATTTTTGCAACTTTCTATTTAAATGGTCATGTATAATATTGAAAACTGTTTTTCTATTTGCGATTTTGAAATAAGTTATCCATCTGAAATACGTTCAACTATGTATTGTACAAAAAATATAACTATGGTGGTTTGCGTTTACTGCCTGAATTGCCTTTATAGAGCTAAAGAAAATTCAAATGCCATGCTTAACTAACACTACTATTTTTAAAATCATAATATACATTGGACATCCGTATTGAATCTGCCCGTTTAAAGTTAAATTTCTCTTCTTACATGTAGTTTCTATCTAGCCTATGGTAACCTAAAGTAACGGGAACGCCGTACACAGTTTCGGCCGTAATTAATAGTTTACAACTTCTTTGTAATGGAAAATGTTTTGATTTAGAAAATTCACTTAAGCTTTCTCTAATTACTTTATACAACATATAACAAGCTATAGTTGTAGTTTTTGTTTTAACAAAAACCACATATACATAAATTTTTCAATTACTAGTAAAGCTTGCGTAACTTACAATTGTATACATATTGTAACAAAGCCGCTGCAGAGTTTTTGATTAACAGTTACAGGGATGCACTTAAAGTTTACAAAAGAGAGTAATATATAACACGTCTGGTCTTTTCTCGAAGTCTATAGAAACTTTTTAGCATCATCATTTTGTTTTCGACCTTACTTAAGGTCGGTTTGACGCAGCTCTAACTTCTTTTCCATTCTGTGCTAATCTAAAAAGCTCTACATACTCTTCACAACCTAAATTTCTAATAATTTGACTAATATAGTTTGGTCTAGGTCTTCCTATATCCTTCTATCTTTTTCCTATCCACCTGGCTCTACATAGATATTAGCAACCTGATGGTTGTTAAAGAACTCTAACATGTTTACATGATTACCATTTATAAGGAAATGAAATATTATCTGGTTATCCCCTCCAAAAACGCCAGACGCTTTTGGCGCCGGAAGGATTGGTAATTTTGTAGGTTCAAGGAGAAACAACTTTACTGATGGAGAAAGGACCAAGGCATTTGGGAGCAGGATTAGTCTTGAAATGAAGTGAAGCGTCAGACAAAACAAAATTACGACACCTAACGGAATCGTCTAACCGGAAGCAACAGAACGACGACGGCGGTTATAACGATTATGAGTATTACAGTAGGCTGCCAAAAGTTTTTTGAGGACATGGGAGCGGATATTTTGAAGTGTTCGGAATCCGAAGAAGATGTTCGAGATTTAAAATATACATGTCGTTTATCTCGGACAGTTGTCCGAAATAATCGCTGGAGAGGATATGTTCACTATCAAACAGCGCAAGGAAAAGAGTACAACCAAAAACTTCATGTTGGGATGTTTGGGTGGCGCTGGAAACTTGTGGAAGATTGACATCCCACTGATGCTGGTGGCCTGAGATATAGGAGGCGACCATGGTTCATGGTTTTGAGGAAGCCGTTGACATGTTCAGCAGCATTGGCTTGGGGATGGTAACGGACGGTGAAAAGGATTTTGAAACGACAACGATAAGGTATTTGGGAACACCAAACACTAAAAACACTTTGTCTCCAAGGATTTTGTACACGGATACTGCAGTGGCGCTGCGCATAGGAAGAGGACGTGCTATATCACAGGAAGTAACTTGCCAGAGATAGGATGGTTAGGTCCTAGAAGCGAAGAGACCAAGAAGAGGTAACTGTTCAACTTTGTAAACAGCACAAAACGAAAATCGTTGGATGTAACTAGCGACGTTAGCTCTAAGACAGGGCCAGTAATATTTTTAGAAAAGATGGGCAGAAGTTTGGGTCACGCCACAATGACCGGAAGTAGGAGGGTCGTGATAAAAGGATATCAGATATTTACGCTGCTCTAAAGGTACGACGATTTTCCAATCGTCCGGTGAATCGGCAGCGATAGAAATTTTGTGGCGACGGAATAGGATATTGTCAACTACGAACCTGGAAGGATGACGCCTAGGGGAGTTGGGAAGTTTTTGGAGCATCAAATTATACCAAAGATCAGGAATAGAAAGAGTGACTTTCTCTGCTTGTAATATACCCGGCACCATTCCATCATACCTTAGAACGTGTCCTATCGTCTTACCTCTCCTACGTTTTTGCTATTTTCTACAGATATCTTTCTTCCATTACTATTTCTAAAATCTCTTCGCTATTAACTTTGTCTGTCCATGATATCTTCATCATACATCTGTAGCAGCACATTTTCAAGACTTCTATCTTTTTCCTGTCTGCTTTTCCTACTATCTACGTTTGACAGCCGTAAAGTGCTGTGCTCCATGCATATACTTTGAACAATTTTTTCATTGCTTCTATGTTTGTTGTCTTTGGACATAGCAACTGCTTTTTCTTGATCAATACAGCACGACCTTGTGCTATTCTTTTTTTTAACACCTTTTGCACTTTTTCCTTTCTATTATTTTCTGAAGATATACTCTATTTCACCAATTTTCAGTGGTACGCGAAGGCGGTTAAGGAACCTGATAGCTACCAAGATTCCCAACACTTACACATTTATCGAATCAATATTTTACAATTACTCCTTTCGCACAATCAACATTAGTTGAAAATATTGCAGAAACAACACCAGTAGTTGTTTACGATAATCATCAGGTATAAGTATCATTACTTTTTCATCATTAGGTTTTCCGTCCTGAAACTGGTTGGACGCGTACTCCCATTGATGTATATTTTGAGTTGACCCACACATTTCCCTGAAATTCCTACTGCCTACATCTTTCACTATCTGTGTGTAATAGTCTAATCTATGTCTACCTCTACCTCTCTTTTATCCTTTCTCTGCGTCTAATGAATTCCGTACTATTCCCTCGTGCCTTAGTATGTGTCCTATCATCCTATTTTTCCTATTTTTATCGTTTTCCACATATGTCCTTCTTGCGCTACGATTTCTAAAACCTCTTTGTTCTTAACTTTGTCTCTCTTCAACATACGTGTGTAGTACATTTTTGTGTCCGCTTCTTCTACTGTCCACGTTTCACAGTTCGACAGTGGTGTGCTCCACACATATGCATTCAACAATCCTTTCTTATTTCTATATTTGTTGCCTTTGGACATAGTACTTGCTTTTTCTTGTTAAATGCAACACGGTCTTGTACTAATCTTTGTTGTATATCATTTGTACCTTTCCCGTCTTGTATTTGGCTTCCTAGGTAACAGAAATTCTTAATCTTTTGTAAGTTCTTGTTTCCTATTTGAATTCTGACTATTTACTTATTTTCCTTTTATACATACTAGTCCTTTAGTTTTATTTTTGTTGATTTTCATACCCTATCTCTCTGTTATTATTGTTTCCATTTCATTAAGAGCTGCTTCTAACTATTCTTTGCTAGGTGCTAATACCGCTATATCATCTGCAAATCTAAGCATATCAATTGTTTGTCCCTGCATAATAAATCCAAATGTCTTTCTACATTTGACGGTATTCATTGTCTCTTCCATATACAAGTGAAAAATTAACGGGGTAGGGTGCATCCCCGTCTAATCCCTTTCCTAATATTTACTTCTCTATCTTTCTGCTCTAATTCTATTCCAGCTGTTTGCTCTTTATATAAACTATGTACCATCCGTCTATTTCTATAACTCATTCAAATCTCTTTAAGTATTTCGAACACTTTTTCCCATTTTACATTATCCAATGCTTTTTCTAGATCCAAACCCTATATACACGCTTTCTTTTTTTTTCTATTTCTTCAACCCGTTTTTCCATCCGTATTTGTACAACTTTTGTTAATATTTTTGACACGTGTGCTTTCAAACTTATTGTTTGAA
This sequence comes from Platerodrilus igneus, assembly GCA_036346225.1. NCBI lineage: Eukaryota > Metazoa > Arthropoda > Insecta > Coleoptera > Lycidae > Platerodrilus > Platerodrilus igneus. The sequence goes on from JARFIW010001281.1 coordinate 434,298, forward strand.
AATTGTCACATCTTCGCGTCCCTTTTTTTTTTATATAGTGACTATGGTGTTACGTTTTAAATCTTTGGATATGTCGCATGTCTCATACTATAGCTTATAAGTTGAAAGAGACGTTTTGTTACCGCTTATTAAATGGCTTTTAGTGTTTCTGCTCGCACTTTGTCTATACCCGGTGCCTTATTATTTTTCAGACCTTTTAATGCTAATTCAAACTCATCTCTAAGTATAGAATACCCCAAGTTCATCCTTTCAATGTCTATTTCCTGTTCCAGTGCTTCTAGTTCCGGTTCCGCATATAAATTCCCTATATATTGTTGCCACCTCTCCACTTTCTCTACATTTTGTTTGTTATTCTAAGAACGAATCTTATAATAAGACTTATTTAATTAATTATTTTTGTATTTTCGCCTTTCTTCTATTAAATTCAAAATATCCTTTGTTGCCCATGGTTTCTTATTTTCATTTTCTTTATACCTCAAAATATCTCTGGCCGCCATGTTGATATAGATTAAATACTACCCTAGATAAATTTACATAGGCGAACTTATTGATAAATGTTTTCATGTTGCTTTCGTTAGATTTGTGTTGGTCTGTTATTGACCAAAGGTTTTTTATAACATACGTAATGGATCTAAAATGAGATGGACAAATAACCAACTATGAGTTTGCATATTCTGCATTTTTCTATAACCTTCTTTGTAATTCAGCTCTAATAGTCTCAGTTGAAATAAATACCCTTACTTCAATTTATAACAAGAACAAATATTTATTTAGTTAACAAATGGTAATTAGATAGTTCACTTTTGAATTAACAAAACATTATTGTCGTAAACAATGGAGCTCTAAATTCATTTCGACTGTTTGCCATTATTCATGTCATTACCCTTCGTTATATATAGCTCTACAAAGTAGTTGTAGACTCGTTTAGAATTTTAACAAGTGGATATGTTTGTTTTGTTATCCCAGCCCATTGTTTTAATAAATTGTGCGTGAAGTTTTCGAACGTGACACTTCTTGAATTTCAGGATTGTAGTTTATATGTATGTAAATGTCAAATAAACAGTGAGTGCTTTTTAAAATACTTCTACACTATTGAGGCGTTTATTTCCACTTTTTTGTACAGTTATAATTATTAACAATGGACTAGTAAAATTCATACCAAACGTGTTCCAACGAAGGCCGATTCATAACTAGAAGAATATGTAGCATGCCAAGCCCATTAGGCAACCATTACGCCCAAAATATGTGTCAGGTGCTAACAAAGAGCTGTGTAGAAACGAATTTCTATTTTGTTTGTAAGATAGTATTACAATTAGTCTAACGTCGTGAACTATTTGAAAATTAAGTGTTATAAACAGACGTAGAACAGTTAAACTGAATTATTCTGCACATTGGGTTTTATCTTGGTTTCCGGGGGCGTTTTGAAAATTTAAGACATGTATTCAATCTTGAATTTCGTGTGGAACTTTAGCCCTTTACAGAACAGAACCCAGGGATATTTAAAAAGTCACTTTCTTCAACTTGTATGTGTTGGGCTTACTTTATATTAGATAAAAACACTTTTGAAATCGGCAAAATATATATAGTATTTTTGAAAATGCGTGATATATATTTGTACCACCCAACGAATCAGAGAATAAAAAACGAAATTTTCAGTGGTACCTACACGCACACGCACGCGCGCACACGCATACGCGCGCGCGCACAGACACACACGCACGCACGCACATGCACACACGCGCGCACACACGCACACGCAAATAAATACGCACACGCAAGCGCAAGCGCACGCGCAAGCGCGCGCACGCACACACATATTGCTGTGAATTCCCCAGTTGGGTGTTATATAAATTGCTGTAAATCCCCTTAGTTGGGTGTCCTTTAATAAATTGCTGTAAATTTTCCACGATTGGTCGTTCTATATAAATTGCTGTACATACCCTTAGGTTTCGACAATATTCTCTTATTACCTGTTGTCGCTAATATTGTATCCATAGTTGGTGGACTGTTATATTGAGGTTTTGTTCTCTTGTTTATTTTCCTTGCATCAAAACATAGTCTGATGCTATCATCGCTTTTCTCTACTACAACCAATGGATTTACAAAATGTGTGTCTGACCTCTCAATGATACCCTCATTTAACATTTGATCTATCTCTACTGTCACGCTATCCCTGTATGCTGCTGGAATAGGATATAACTTCGTGTTAAACGGCACCATGTTCACAACTTCTAATCTATGCACATACCCTGTTGCTATTCTGGATGATCCTATTAATTCGGAATGTTTCATTAATAATGCCTTCACCCTATCTTTCATTTCTTCTGGACATTTGATCTCTTCACCTACATCCCCCTCTATATTTACTTCACCCTCAAATTAATTAATATTCAAACAGTCGCCTTCGACTTCGACGCTTTCTTCATTATCCCATTTAATATATCCACTTTTTACATCTATTTCTTTTCCTTGGGCATTTATCTTTAATTCCAACTTATCAATTTTCTTAATCTTCTTTGGGAATGAAACCACTCATAGTTTTTAAAATCTATTTTATTTACGTTTCGATCCATGACCTAGGATCGTTGTCAAAATAATAAAAACTTCAAGTTTGACGTTTATGGCATAAATTGAAGGTTACTTTGATTTATTGATGTTTGAAATATTTGGTTTGAGTATACTAAGCAAAAATTTTTAAAGTTTAAAAGAATGATTGCCTTCAATTTGTGTTGCGACCTGGGATCGACTTTCCTATGGTAGCCATTACGCTTAACGTGAAATCAGCTGATTAATTTTTATTGGTGAATTTTATATAAATTCAATAATTTGGGAAACATTTTTTAACATGTTTCTATTTATACAATTGAGATATTTCTGATTTTATGTCTTATTTTACCGAGATTTCACGTTAAGCGTATTGGCTACCATAGGAAAGTCGATCCCAGGTCGCAACACAAATTGAAGGCAATCATTCTTTAAACTTTAAAATTTTGCTTAGTGTACTCAAACCAAATATTTCAAACATCAATAAATCAAAGTAACCTTCAATTTATGTTATAAACGTCAAACTTGAAGTTTTTATTATTTTGACAACGATCCTAGGTCATGGATCGAAACGTAAATAAAATAGATTTTAAAAACTATGAGTGGTTTCATTCCCAAAGAAGATTAAGAAGAATGCTAAACAAACCACAACAAACATACAGGGAGTATCTACAATGAAAGACTGCAATTTTCAGTAAAAAAAAAATGATTTCATTTTTCGACATAATCCCCCCTTAACTTCAACACACTTGGTCCAGCGTTTCTCCAACATCGGTATTTCTTCCCGGAATTGAGAGTCTGGAAGGCTGGTAAAATATTCGTCTACAGCCTTCTCAACTTCTTCACTGGACATGAAGTGCTTCCCATGAACAAATTTCTTCAAGTTTGGGAACAGATAAAAGTCTGATGACGCCAAAGTAGGGTAATAGGGTTGATGGCCGAGCAAGTCGTACCCAAAATCCATCGATTTTTCCGTCGTCAACACATCCTTGTGTGCAGGTGCGTTGTCCTGATGAAAGATGTTTTTTTCTTCTTCAAGCCAGGCCTCTTCTCGCGAATTTTCGCATCCAGCTGGTCAAGAAGGGTGGAGTAATATTGGTCTGTATGCTTTTTTTAAGGTAATCTACTAACAGGATCCCTTTCGCATCTCAAAATACGCTGGCCATCACCTTTCCGGCAGATGCGATCGACTTTGCTTTCTTTGGCGCTGAACAACCGGCTTCCACTCACTGCTTCGTTTATGGCGTGTAATGGTGGTCCCATGTCTCATCCATAGTGACAAATCGCCGCACAAAATCGCTGGAATCCTTATTGAACGGGCAAAACATTGCTGCAAAATGCGTTTTTGCATTTACTTTTGATCGGCATTTAGCAAATGCGGCACTAATCTTGCGCAGAGCTTTCGCATCCCTAACTCTTTGTGTAAGATGTTTCGCATCCTTTTGTCCGATATCCCTACAGCCTCAGCTATCTCCTTCACTTTCACTCGCCTATCGTCCAATACGATATCATGCACTTTTTCGATCGTTTCCGGTGTGTTTGCGGTTTTTGGACGTTCTTCACGTGGGTTATCTTAGAGAGGCGTGCGACCACGTTTAAATTCAGCTGCCCACTTTTTAACTGTTAACAGGGAAGAGGCAGAGTCTCCGTAAACTTTTGTCAACTTCGGGTGAATTTCCTGAGGGGTTAATCCGTCCAAAACGAAGAATTTCATGACCGCACTATATTCAAGTTTATCCATCTTAAGGAAACACGCATAAGACATTGAAAAAATTCGTGTAAACAAACTACTCGAGATAGCAAGTTGAAACTTGTCATACAAACTAATGACATGTGCACGCAAACGGGAAGCACGAATTTCTGCTGATTGGAACGCCATCTTTGTGTCAGGCCGAGAACTTTCCACCTTACCCTCACATATACTATACAAAAATTTAGTGTAGCAAAGCAACTACGAGGGTAAGGTGAAAAGTTTTCGGCTTGACACAGAGATGGCGTTCCAATCATCAAAAATTTGTACTTCCCACCTGCGTGCACATGTCATGAGTTAGTATGACAAGTTTCAACTCGCTATCTCATGTGGTTTGTTTACACGAATTTTTTCAAGCAGATGTCTTATGCGTGTTTCTTTAAGATGGATAAACTTGAATATCGTGCGGTCATAAAATTTTTCGTTTTGGACGGATTAACCCCTAAGGAAATTCATCCGAAGTTGACAAAAGTTTACGGAGACTCTGTCCCTTCCCTGTCAACAGTAAAAAAGTGGGCAAGCTGAATTTGAACATGGTCATACGCCTCTCGAAGATGACCCAGGTGAAGGATGACCAAAAATGGCAACCACACCGGAAACGATCAAAAAAGTGCATGATATCGTGTTGGACGATAGGCGAGTGAAAGTGCAGGAGATAGCTGAGGCTGTTGGGATATCGGACGAAAGAGTGCGAAACATTTTACACAAAGAGTTAGGGATGCAAAGGCTCTGAGCAAAATGGGTGCCGCATTTGCTGAATGCCGATCAAAAGTAAATGCAAAAACGAGTTTCGCAGCAATGTTTGGCCCGGTTCAATAAGGATCCGAGCGATTTTGTACGGCGATTTGTCACTATGGATGAGAATGCGTCCACCATTACACGTCAGAAACGAAACAGCAGTCGAAGCAGTGAGTGGAAGTCGGTTGTTCAGCGCCAAAGAAAGCGAAGTCGATTGCATCTGCCGGAAAGGTAATGGCCAGCGTGTTTTGGAATGCGAAAGGGATCTTGTTAATAGATTACCTTGAAAAAAGCATAACAATTACAGGTCAATATTACTCCACCCTTCTTGAGCAGCTGGATGCCAAAATTCGCGAGAAGAGGCCTGGCTTGAAGAAAAAAAAATCATCTTTCATCAAGACAACGCACCTGCACACAAGGGTGTGTTGGCGATGGGAAAATTGACGGATTTGGGGTACGACTTGCTCGATCATCCCTCCTATTCCCCTGATTTGGTGCCATCAGACTTCTATCTGTTCCCAAACTTGAAGAAATTTGTTTCTGGGAAGCGCTTTATGTCCAATGAAGAAGTTGAGAGGGCTGTAGACGAATATTTTACCAGCCGTCCAGACTCTCACTTCCGGGAAGGAATACTGATGTTGAAGAAACGCTGGACTAAGTGTGTTGAAGTTGAGGGGGATTATGTCGAAAAATAAAATCTTTTTTTACTGAAAATTGCAGTCTTTCATTGTAGGCCGAGAACTTTCCTCGTAATTCACCGGTCATTTTTACGTTTTGCGTGTATTTTCCTATAATTAAATTACCTCTTGCCTTGTATTGCTAATGGTCCCCCTAAAAGTGTCTTAAAAATTTACCTTCAAATTCCTGAAATTTTTCTATTTCATTTTCTATCAAGCCAAAACAAATTTTCGCGCCTTCTTTTAACATTGATCTAACTAAGTTTAAATTGTATCTTTCATTCGTTGATCCTTGTTTTAATGCTTTGATATTGTTTAAGAATATTTTTGGATTCATCTTGCTGTCTCCGTAAAATTTCGAATATTGCTCAACTGATATTTTCGGTCGATTTAGTCTAACAGGTTCCCTAATGTATTGCCACTTAATTTCACCAAAATTTTTTAAGTCTGATTTTAAAATACCTAATCCTCTATTTACATCTTTAAATCTTATCTTACAATTCTTTTCAATTTCCTGCATCTTTATACCTAAATCCGTAATCTTATCATTCGTTTCCTTTTCACACGTTTCCTGATTGAATTTAACTTTCCAAACCTCGTCCCTAACTTTATCGATATCGTCCATTATTCTTATGATTTTATTTTGAAATTGTACCTGCTTCTCCGAGATCGTTTGATTCGTTTCTTTTAAACCGTAACTCAAAACTTTTATTTCGGAACCTAACCTTTCTCCATTTTCATTAATCTGCATTTTTATATCTTTTATGACCTCTTCGTTTTTGTCCATTTTTCTATTTAACGCTAATAAGATTGACATTATTTCAGATTGCTGCGAGATCTGCTGCTCTTCACTTTTACTCCTTTCTAATTCTCTTCCCTGTATTTCCGTCGGTGTATCATGTAAAATTACGCTTTCTTAAGACCTTATTTCTACCCCTTCATTCCTTAATGCTTCTCTAGTTTCCCTTATTCGTTTATCCATTTTTATCTAAATCCTAAATTTTAATATTTCAAAAATTCCTTCCTATCTACCTGTATTTTCTAATTTTAATTAATATGCAATTTTTAACTTTTCTAACCCTTATGCTTTCTGGATTGCTACGATTTTCGGATTGCTATTAATCTTTTATTCGTTTAGCCTCTACGATTAGAATTTCTAAATTACTTTTACTAGTTCGTGCCACTACGATTTTTAGATTGCCAAGCTTCTTTTATTCATTTGTGCCCCTAGGATTTTCGGATTTCCAAATTTCTTTTCTGGTATTCTCGCCCCTACGACCGGGTCGTCATTTTTATTACTATGAATCGCCCCTACGTTGGGTGTCCTTTTTTATTGCTGTGAATAACCCTTAGTTGGTCGTTATATTTATTTGCTGTGAATTAGCTCTACGATTGGAAGTCGTATTAATTTTGCTATGTCTCTGCCCACGATTATTTCGTTATACAACCTTGCTATGTCACAGCCCCTAACGTTACCATCGCCTTTTGGAACTTTTCTGCTGTGTTCGTACTCTGCCTTTTTCTCTGCTTCTCTAAATTCTGTAATTCCTGGAATTTGTATGCCTCAGCTAGCTCAATCTATTAAACACAAAGTGCCCTACGTCACGACAATAAAGATTGTTTAACCCCTTTTCTTTCTATTACCTATCTGTTAAAATAATGTAATTGAAAATAAAAAATTAAGCAATCCAAAATTACACAATATAATAATCGATAATATGTACACTTTTATATGTATAAATGTTTAATATTCAAAAATTAGCCCCTGAATAAAATATAGATATTTATCTAATTCCACTGTAATTGCCTTTGAGCACCTTTTGAACGTTCAAAACGGTCCTTTCTTTATTTTTCAAATTCTCAAATGATTTTTGATGACCCTTACAGATATTTGATATAGCAAATATTAAATGTTAAAATTGAAAAACAGTCTTATACTAATAATGAATAAAATCTCTGACCTGCATTTTCCTTGCTTGTATCTGCCTCTGAATATCGACGGTCAGCACCCTGGATTGTTACAGCTTGACTTGCTTTACTTGTTGACCAAAATGATTAATTAACTGTTGCTTGAATTGTTCCTTCGGATTTTTGGAATGACTTGGAGCTTGTGTATTAAAAACGCGTTTTGATGTTAAAGGCAAATATGACTATAAAATGCAACCCCTTTTGCATTAAAAAACAATTAAAGTTTAAATTAATTATCCTGTGGATTGCAGAAGTTTATTTTAAATAAAGAATTTTATAGTCAGCAGTATTTAGAACTATATAAATATCTAATGAAAGCTTTATTCTAAGAAGCGGCCGAAACACGAAAAATCCACAAAATGCAAAAAATACCCGATAAAATTATTATCTTTCGCATTAGTATGCGACGCCATAATAATCGTATATGTGTTAAACAACGACAAACAGCATACGTCACGAATAAGTGGAACGAGATTACGAGGTGGTAAACGCCGCGATTTTAGACGCTAATGAGTTTTTCTGCGAACCTTGCATCATAATGTTCCATACACATTCTGGTAGGTTCTAAAAAATAGATAATTTGTATATATAAGAGAGCGTTTATTTATTAGAGGATTCATTCGATTCTTAAATTCGATCGCGAAATGTTATTTTGATTTAAGTCGCGAGCTGTTGCTTTGCAAAGATAATATTTGAAGTATGCCGTAAGCACACTGTAATTTAATAATTACGATGGTGTAATAAATATAGAAGTAACTTTAAATGCAAGTTACATAAAAGAGAAATTTATTAAATTGTAATGAAAAGGAAAAATTCTTCAACATAATGCTATTTTAAAAACTTTATTAAATAATTAAAAAGAAGATTTAAGCATAATATACTTTGGTAACTACTGTTTGAAATGAGGATTTTAAATATGGAAAATCTTGTAAGCTGATTTGACGTCAATTTAAATTTAATTGCAAGGAACATTTTTGTGGATTCTGCAAGTATTACTTTTAGCTTCATTTTAACTGATATTGGAGTATTTGTATTTAATTTAAAGTAGAATAATAAGTGTTAATCATATAATAATTACATTCAAAATTGGTCACTCATAATTGAGTTCATTAAAAAACATTTGCTATTCAAAATTATTGCTAATATCTTATTATTGGATTTACGCTAGGGGAGATAGTTCTGGTTTTCTAGGTTAGCAGAGTATGAATGAAAAATTACTCACGCTAGAAAGGTTAAATAAATTGTGTGTAACAACAATTTCAACAACATTATAACTGTCATCAGAAGCCGACATGTTTAAGTATGCAAAATTGTACGGTTTTGACCTATCAATGGATAGACATTTTTAACTTAACTGTAATTATACAGCATGCGATAGTCTATTAACCACACGCTCCATTTCAATTTGCTATGGCAGCTTCTGTTGCCGATTTAATTAAAAGAGAATGAACAAGTAATATTCACGGTAGATTTAGTAATTACAACAAAGCTTATTAAACAGGTTACCAAGAACATTTACCCTGCGCGTCTTACCATATAGACCTATCCTTCCACCACATTTAGTCTACTATTAATAAACGTTGTAAGCGTCTTTGAATTCTATAAATGAATTTGAGGCTTTTATGAAGCTATTAAGTATTTATTCGTGTTTCACTCAACGGATAAAGATCTCAAAGGCGTTCTGGTAATGTTCCGTTTCCTGTTGCTGTGCCACCCAACTAACATTAAATTTGCAGACCATTTCGTTATGCTTTAATGAACGCGAAAATTTTTAAAATAGAAAACTACTTCACGCCATCTTGAATATTACATTCTTTACTGAGTAGCAATTCAGCATCACACACATGCCGGCGTATTGTCGTTATTGATTCATTTCAGTACATTATTTCATGCTTATGGAGCTTACATGTTTCTTAAGCACATACATACCAACAAAGTTTTTCCATTACTGGTTTGATAATTTGATCTATAACTGGTCTTTTCACTAGGGAACGGATATTAATCAACATCGGATTAGTTTCTATAATTATATACATCAAAAGAAAAAATTAAGTAAGAGTTAATGTATTTTTATTATAATTCTTTCGCTACTGGATGTATATAAAATGTACGATATCTTAAGAATATTTTTTACTTATGTCGTTCTTCATTACCATGTATTATAAATTTCTTCCATCATTAGTCTTAATAACAGCTTTCTAAAAAATCGCTTGGAATTCAAATTATTTCTCACACAAAATCTAACTTATTAATTGTGCTTTAAATATCATCATTTACGCAATTCATGAAATCGATGAGAAACTGGGAGTATAAAACTTGTCACTCATATACAGTCTTAGGCTGGCCACTCTCTAGAGCTATCTAACATCATGATCTGCCGATCAGATCTGAATGCAATGATCTCAAATGGAAACATACTAAACAGTTCAATAACTTAGGACAAAAATTTGCCAGATGGCGATCTGTAAGTATTTCAGATTATAATCGAAAATGCATACACCAAGGACGTTATAAGAATGGATCAAGCTACAATGTATTTTTATTTATTTATTATTTGCTCCAACGTTTCAGTAGTCTGCTACCTGAAATTTAAGAAGACCTGGTTTACCCACAGAAAGTAACCGTCGTGTGTTATGTGTGTGGGTGGTGAGATTGTGTGTATGTGTGTTATGTGTGTGATGTTGGTCCGTGTTACGTTTCCCCTCTAAGACCAGGACCATCGGCAGCCGGATATCCCAGTCGTCAAGGAAGAACGCACAACGGACATTGCCTTGTCAGTCCGGACCATCGGCAGCCGGAAATCCAGATAGGTATTTGTGTTTGTAAGGTGTGTGTGTGTGTGTGTGTGTGTGTGTGTGTGTGTGTGTGTGTGTGTGTGTGTGTGTGTGTGTGTGTGTGTGTGTGTGTGTGTGTGTGTGTGTGTGTGTGTGTGTGTGTGTGTGTGTGGGTTGTGTGTATGTGTGTGTGTGAGGTATCCGTGTTACGTTACCCCTTTAAGACCAGGACCATCGGAAGCCGGATATCCCAGTCCGGACCATCGGTAGCCGGAAATCCAGATGTTGAAAAGGCAATGTAAGTGTGTGAATAGGTTGTGTTTGTAAAGTATGTGTGGGTGTGTGTATGTGCGCTGGCTTGAGGGCATGTGTTGTGTGTGTGTGTGTGTGTTAGTGAGGATTGTGTGTATGCGTGTTGTGTTTGTGATGTTGATGTCCGTGTTACGTTCCCCCTCTAGGACCAAAACCATCGGCAACCGGATATCCTAGTCGTCAAGGAAGAACGCTCAACGGATTTGCCTTATCAGTCCGGACCAGATGCAGCCGGAAATCTAGATGTTGAAAAGGCAGTGTAAGTGTGTGAATGGTGTTTTGTGTTTGCACAGTGCATAAGAGGTGTAAGCTACAATTTAAGTAACGTATAACGTATGCATGTCATCAACGTATGGTGTATTTAACCGGAATGGGACGTTTTATTGCCGCCATTTCATTGCGAAGTCATTTCATTGCGGGGCCATTTTATTGCCGATGAATTTTATTGGTACCTTACAGCAATTAGTAATAAAATAGGCTAATAATGCAAATTTTTTATTAAAATTAATCAAAAACCTAAAACTAAAATCTAATTACAATGGTATTTTTTATATTATTACAAATTATTGTTCCTTTTGGTAAATGTAAGCTGCCCCCCCCCCCCCCCCATAATCGATTGGGTCTCGATGTTCAAAATAACTTACAATAGCTAGGATACTTATATCGGCATATCTGTTCATTCGGAATTTCAGAGGAAGAGTATGACCTAAAATTTTAAAATTTTATGCGGGAAATGTAATAATACAAGCCACAATTCAATCCAATTAAAGATAAGATTATTTTTGTAATAACAATAAAATAAAGATAATATATTATTAAAAAATAATTAACCTGAGCTTAATTGTTCTAGATACAGATCTCTGTCTTTTCGATCTCGTCTGATGGAATCAATAAATTTCCAAATTGTTGGATTATTTATTGACAATTCTGATTTCAAGTTTCAACATTCTGTTTATAGCTTCCGCAATGTTATTGGTTTTATCTTCATTATTGATTACTCTATCGTAAAGATTCCACATTCTAATGGAAATAATGGTTCTTGACGACCAACACGCGACGATTAAGTCGACCCATATAATTATCTCCAAACCAGTTTAATACACCCATGTAAATTTTGTGGTAGAAAGCCATCCAATGCAAGTAGATAATTGTTTGAATGTTCTTTGTGGTATAAAAGCAATAGATACTATCATTTTGGCATGCAAAGCAAAGTCTGCATCATTGGTTTTTGGGTTTTCTTATAGGTATGAGCTGCAGGAAAGTCATAATTTAGAAGCTGTGTGTGTAAAACGGTAAGGGGTGGTTCGATTTTAAATATATTTACAGATTCGGATTCTGCATAAAATTCTAGACTATTTTGATGTATTGCATGACTAAAAAATTTATAAGGACGGCCAAAAATCGTTGCTGGTAAAAAATCTTAAAGTGAGGGTAGCTCTCTGGGGGATGATTCAATCTAAAAATTTTAAAGAGATTTGGTTAGCTGAGAAAAATCTAATATTAATTGATACCAAACAAGATAGATTTATTTCGTGGGTGGAAATGTGGAGATAGATTTATCTCGCAGAGGGTACATCTGTAACTTTGTAAGGAGTGGTCCTATATTAAATCTGTTTGGAGATTCGGATTCCGCGTAAAATTCTAGATTAATTTGATGTGTCGTATGGTTAAAAAATTTATGCGAAGGGTCAAAAAATCGCTACCGGTAAAAAATCTTAAAGTGAGGGTAGCTCCCTGGGGGGTGATGCAATCTAAGAAATTCCTAAAGATTCGGGTAGCTGAGAAAATTCTAATATTACTTGATACCAAACAATGTACTTTTATTAAATGGGTAAAAATGGCTAGTCGAAGAAAACTATTTGATTCAGAATGTTAGCGGTAAAAAAATCTTAAAATTGGGGTAGCTCCCTGGGTGATGATGCAATCATAAAAAATTCGTAGAGATTCGGGTAGCTGAGAAAATTCTAATATTAATCGATACCAAACAATATAGATTTATCTCGTAGGTGCGGTGCCTATAGGCACCGAGAGGTATCTCGAAAATTTTAGGGGTTAGGTTACCGATTTTTTAGGGTAGGGATGGTTGGGGTAAAAAAATCCCACAAGGTGGTCCACAAGGCGAGAGCAGGAGGAGATTCATCTCCCTCATTCCAGCTTATAGGAATTTACATGTAAAATTGGTCCAGATGTGTGTGGAAATGAGGGATTCTGGTGGAAATGAGGCAGTGGGATCCTTGATTATCCTCTACTCTTATCCGCTGTGTGTGTATGTGTGTGATGTTGGTCCGTGTTACGTTTCCTCTAGGACAAGGACCATCGGCAGCCGGATATCCTAGTCGTCAAGGAAGAACGCACAACGGACATTGCCTTGTCAGTCCGGACCATCGGCAGTCGGAAATCCAGATGTTGAAAAAGCAATGTAAGTGTGTGAATAGGTATTTGTGTTTGTAAGGTGTGTGTGTGTGTGTGTTTGTGTATGTGGTGCGTGTGTTTGAAGTGTGTGGGAGGTATCCGTGTTACGTTCCCCTTTAGGACCAGAACCATCGAACGCCGGATATCCCAGTAGTCAAAGACGAACGCTCAACGGATATTGCCTTATCAGTCCGGACCATCGGCAGCCGGAAATCCAGATGTTGAAAAGGCAATGTAAGTGTGTGAATAGGTTGTGTTTGTAAAGTGTGTGTGAATGTGTGTATGTGCGCGGGCTTGAGGGCTTGTGTTGTGTGTGTGTTGTGTGTGTGTGTGTGTGTGTGTGTGTGTGTGTGTGTGCGCGCGTTGGTGAGGGTTCTGTGTATGTGTGTTGTGTTTGTGATGTTGATGTCCGTGTTACGTTCCCCTTCTAGAACCAGAACCATCGGCAGCCGGATATCCTAGTCGTCAAGAAAAAACGCTCAACGAATTTGCTTAATCAGTCCGGACCATCTGCAGCCGGAAATCCAGATGTTGAAAAGGCAGTGTAAGTGTGTGAATGGTATTTTGTGTTTGCACAGTGCATAAGAGGTGTAAGCTACAATTTATGTAACTGGTATAACGTACGCATGTCTTCAACGTATGGTGTATTTAACCGGAATGGAACGTTTCATTGCCGCCATTTCATTGCTGGGCCATTTCATTGCCAGGCCATTTCATTGCAAAATTATTTCATTGCGGGGCCATTTTATTGCCGATGAGTTTTATTGGTACCTTACAGCAATTAGTAATAAAATAGGCTAATAATGCAAATTTTTTATTAAAATTAATCAAAAACCTAAAACTAAAATCTAATTACAATGATTTTTTTTTTATATTATTACAAATTATTGTTCCTTTTGGTAAATGTAAGCTAGCCCCCCACATAATCGATTGGGTCTCGATGTTCAAAATAACTTACAATAGCTAGGATACTTATATCGGCATCTCTGATCATTCGTAATTTCAGAGAAAGAGTATGACCTAAAATTTTATGCGGGAAATGTAATAAATACAAGCCACAATTCAAAATTCAAATCCAATTAAAGATAAAACTTAGGGATGGATTCGGGCCGAGCCGGGCCGGGCTTTTAGATGCGGCCTGGCCCGGTCCGAAATAATTAACTCCGGCCCGGCCCGGCGGCCCGGCCCGAACCAAAACGCATCGGCCCGGCTTGAGGCCCGGCTTGAATTTCGGGCCGGGCTTCGCCGGGCCGGCCGATTCGCGCCGGAATGTAACTAAAACCGTAAGTGATGTATAGAACATCCAAATGTATCGTTTGTATCATTTGTTAATATATGTATTTTCAGTTGTATAAAAATACTTTTTTACTATTATTATGTTTTTCTACAAAAGTTGAATATATCAACCTTAATAAATTATAGTTTATAGTATCATTTTAACCTCGAAGAATCTCACAGGTATTTGGAGATGATGCACACTTGCACAGGCAATCCAAAATAGAAGGTGGTTTGTGTCAAACTTGAACCTTAAGTAACAAAATGCATTTTAGAATTCATGTACTACTACTAGTATATAGTAAAATATTTCAAGGAAAGTATTCAAAATTTGACTGAATATTGTTTCCTCATATTTTAAACAAAGAACTTTGTCAATTTCCATTTTACAGATTGCTGGTGTATAGGTCTGCATTTCGAGAATGTGCTAGCATCCGTTCAGAGAACTGATTATTCAAGTCTCTCGTATCAGGTAGACATTACTTTGTTGTCTATGAATATTTTTTTGTCGCATGCTTTACTGGAAATTATAATTATTATGAAAAAAAATGCCGCAACATAGAATATTATTGAGTATTTACATTTTAATTTTCTATATCCATTTGTTATTTAAAGCTATAAAAAGCTATTCGCATTGTATTCGGTATGGTTTTCAACAAAAGATACATTCAAATAATTAAATCTAATTAAGCTGTTTTTTTGTAATCGGGCAGTTTTAAATATTTTTCCATATACAGAGTGGTTTCGATTTATTCATAAATAATCTTTAGTGCGAGGCCACAATAATAAGTTAATTAATAAGTATAATACAATAAACCAGCTCAATTAACATACGTTGCAATACTCCTTCATATTAATTAAATATAACACGGACAATTTCTATTTCAAAGTTCTTGAAAAGTGGAAAGAAGTGAATATTACTTATCGAAAAAAAAATCGAAATTCCCAAATCGGTTTAAATCAAATCATTTTCGTTTTCGATTTATTTCTATTATGACACACTTACCAATATGTGTGTAACTGTACCTGGGTGATATATTAAGAAGAGCGTTAATTATAATTTTCTTTAAGAGGCACCTAAAGAAATCATTAAATGAAATTTTTTACTAAATCAATAAATTGTATATTTTGTTATATAAACTTCGGGCCGGCCCGAATAGCCCGAAAAGCCCGAAAAGCTTGAGCAGTCTGGCCCGGCCCGGCCCGGGCCCGACACGTGCTTGGCCCGGCTTGGGCCCGAAAAAAATTTTGCCGGCCCGGCCCGAAGCCCGGCTTGATATTCGGGCCGGGCTTCGAGCCGGGCCGGGCCAAAGCCCGGGCCCGTGGCCATCCCTAAAAACTATTCTTGTGATAACAATAAAATAAGGATAGTATATTGTTAAAAAATAATTAACCTGAGATTAATTGTTCTAGATACAGATATCATCTGTCTTTTCGATCTCGTCTGATGTAATCAATAAACTTCCAAATTGTCGGATTATTTATTGACAATTCTGATTTTAACATTCTGTTTATAGCTTCCGCATTGTTATTGGTTTGATCTTCATTATTGATGACTGTATCATAAAGATTCCACATTCTAATGGGAAATAATGGTTCTTGACCGCCAACACGAGACGATTAGGTCAAAGTCCATACACAACAGGAATTACTCCATTCAATCTTTTCCCATATATCACTTACACTTGAAAGAAGAAGTTAGAGCAATGGTGAAGTTTCCATCAACGTACCACATGTCACAATTTAAAAAGGTAACTATGTAGTTCTTGCGAAAATTAATATTTTATGCTCTTGTCCCCGTTCCTCTACCAAAAAATTTTCTTCTCTTCCATTATCACATATTCGGGGGGAATTACAAGATCCCTTACATTATTAGGCGTTGGAGGTGGAACTAACAATTGCATTCTTTTTCTTCTGAGGCATTTTTTTAAGGCGTGGACATTTGGTAAAATGCCTAAAATGCCGGCTGGTGTGTTTTCGAAAACCACATTTATAAATTGAGCTGTGACTAAAATAAATAGTAAACAAATAGTATATAATTTTTTTGCAGCGAAGCTGCAAGTTTTTCAGACTTACTACGTTCGTCTGCGCCACAAAAAGTCATTTTTTAAGAAATTTATTATACCCGGCATACGTATACGAAAATTATAGTAATTTATATTCTACAAAAAATTATAATATTTTGTATTACTTACTTTCTAATGTGGTTTTAGCACGTCTTTTAAAATTTGTTCTAAAACGTTGCACGTCTATGTTAACGGCACTTGCATCATGATTGTAAACGTTAATTTCTTTCACAGTATTGTTTGTAATACTATTTAAATGAATATGAGCTCTACATTTTCCTATTTCTTCACATACCCAAAATCGAACAGTATCATCTCTTTTACTCTTTTTTTCATAGATGTATAAATAGTTCATCATCATTAGATCTTCGGTGCTGGAACTGGTTAGGCGCGTACCCTCATTGTTTTGTATTTTGAAGTAACCTACACATTTCCCGGAAATTTGCACATATTATATTAAGTCTGCATCTATCAGTATCTGTGTGCGATTTTCGATCTAGGTCTACCTCTACCTCTTTCTTCCTATCTCTGCTTATAATATATGCCATGCTATTCCCCAAAAATGCCTTAGAACGTATCATGCCCTTCTATTTCTCCTGTTTTTTTTTTGTTTACCACACATCTTTATTCCCTTACTATTTCTATAACCTATTTGTTATTAACTTTGTCTGTCCATGCTATCATCCTCGTACATTTGAAGCACAACATTCCAGAAAGCTTCTATGTCTTTCTATCTGTTTTTCCTGCTGCCCCTATTTCATAGACGATCTTTCTTGTTATATGCAGTTCGGTCCCCTTTTATTGTTTTACAATTATATACACTATTTCCCCGATATTTAGTGGTATGTGAAGGGGGGGAAGCAGCCTGTCGCTGCCAAGATACCTCAGCACTTGAACATTCGCCGTTCCAATATGCTCTTTCGTACAATCAACATTAGTTGAAAATATTTCACAAACAACACATGTAGTTGTTTATAGTAATCATCAGATTTAAGTGATGTTATTTTTCGTCATTAGGTTGTCCTGCTTGAAACTGATTGGACGCGCACCCCCACTTATTTGTATTTTGAGCTAGCCTACCCAGTTCCCTGAAATTCCCACACAGCCTATATGCAGCTCGGTTCCCTTTCTATTGTTTTCTAATTATATGCCCAATTTCACCGACATTCAGTGGTATATAAAGGGGACAGCTCCGTGGCGTAGTTGGTATGTGTGTGACTACTATGCCCAAGGTCCCGGATTCGAATCCCGACACGGTCTACTTGAAAAATGTTAGGCGAGCATTTTTCACAGAAAATACGCCCTCGCTCGGATGAGAAGTAAAATGGACGTCCCGTGTGTGAGTGTTGTCAAGCACGCTAAAGATCCCTACCTTGCTTGGAACAGCAACGGTTCGGCAAAATTCAAAATTTCCAGGTAAGAAAAAACTCGCTTCCTGGCCAATGTAGTACATTCGGGTGGAGCATTGGAAAATCACATGTAAGGTATGTGAAGGGGGTTAAGCAGCATATGGCTGCTAAGGATCTACCAACACTTAGACATTTGCCGTATTAATAGTTTTCCAGTAAATCCTTTGGCACAATTAACATTAGTTGATGATATTGCAAAACCAATACCTGTAGTTGTTTATAATAATCATCTTGTTTAAGTACACTTATTTTTTCGTCATTAATTTTTCCATTTTGGGACTGGTTGGATGCATACCTCCATTGATTTCTATTCTGAGCTAGCATACACATTTCCCTGAAATTTCCACAGCCTACATCTTTCTCTATCTGTGCGCAATAGTTTAACCTAGGTCTACCTCAACTTCTCTTTTTCCTATCTCTGCTTCTAATATATGCCGCACTATTTCCTCATGCTTTAGTATGTGGCCTATCATGCGATCTCTCCTATTGTTTACTATTTTCCACATATTTCTTTTTTCCCCTACCATTTCTAGTATCTCTTTGTTATTAACTTTGTCTGTCCATAATATCTTTATCATACGTCTGTAGCACCACATTTCAAAGGCTTCTACCATTCTCTTCTCCGCTTCTCCTACTGCCCAGGCTGCACAGCCATACAGTGCTGTACTCCACACATATGTTTTAAACAATCTTTTCCTTGTTTCTATGTTTGTTGTCATTGAACCACAGTAGTTGCCTTTTCCTGATAAATGTAGCACAACCTTGTGCTAATCCTTGTTTCATATCTTATGCGCTTTTCCCATTTTTCGTTATTTGGCTTCATAAGTAGCCGGAATCCTTAACCTCTTGTAAGTTCCAATATGTATTTTCATTCCTGTTTCTGATTTATTTTTCACTCCTTTGTATACTAGTACTTCAGTTTTATATGTGTTATTTTTCATACCGTATCTCTCTGTTAGAAATTTCCATTTAATTAACAGCAGCTTCTAACTCGTCTTTGCTAGATGCTAATAACGCTATATCATCTACAAATCTAAGCATATGAATCTTTTGTCCCTGAATAGTAATTCCGAATGTCTTCCTGCATTTGACAGTATTCATTACCTCTTCAATGTATAAGTTAAAAATTAATGGGGAAAAGGCACAACCCTGTTTCACCTCTTTCCTAATATTTACTTCTCTACCTTTCTGCTCTTATTCTGTTACCGCTGTTTGCTCTTCGTATAAGCTATGTACTATCCGTATATCCCTAAAATTTATTCCAATCCTTATGGGTATTTCAAAAAAATTTTCTATTTTACATTGTCAAATTCTCTCCAGATCTACAAACTCTATATACAAGCTTTCCCCTTTTTCTACTTTCTCCATTATCAAAATCAAAGCTAAAATAACCTGCCGTATTCCCTTGTTTCGAATAAACCCAAATTGATCTTATCTTCGTATTTCTTCAACTCGTTTTTCCATCCGTCTTTGTACAATTCTGTCAAATTTATTGTTCGAAAATTTTCACATCTATCCGAACGTCTCTTTTTTGGATAGTTACTATGATGATACGTTTTAAATTTTTGGGTATCTCGCCTGTCCCATACATATAACTTACAAGTTGGGAGAGACGTTCTGTTACTGCTTTTCCAGCGGTTTTTAGAGTTTGTGCTTGCACCTTATCTGTACCCGATATTTTACCATTTTTCAGGCCTTTTAATGCTAATTCAAACTCAATTCTAAGTATAGGATATCACAAGTCATCGTTTTCAATGTCTGATTCCTGTTCCAGTGCTGTTAGTTCCTCTCCTGCTTATAAATTCTCTATATATTCTTGTCATCTAATCACTTTCTCTACATTTTTCATAATTGTCTCCTTCTGCGCCCTTTAAATTTTTGCCATACGGTTTTATATTCCTAAAATTTATTCTAATTAGTTTGTATGCTTCGTCTGCCGTTACTTTTTCCATCTTTGTTTGTACCTTTTGCACTTTTCATCAATCCATTTCTCTTTAGCTTTCCTGCACTTGCGAATAATTTCCCATTTTATGGCTTTGTATCTCTGTTTTCCAGCTTCGTCTGGTTTGTTTTTATATTTTCATCTTTCTTCTATTAAATTCAGGATATTCTTTGTTATCCGTCGTTTTTATTGCAGGAATATAAAAATCAATGAGAATTTAAGACGTTTTTTTAAAGGTTAGTATAAGAATTTACAATTTACATTAAACTTAAGGATTAATTTTTGTGTCGTTGTATCATAAATATTAATATTAATTACGAATATTAGGTAGTTGCATAAAGCATAGGGTAAAGATTTGTATTTTTAAAGGAGTAGCTTGTAAGTTTATTAATGCGAAAGTTACAGTTTCTGTATATAGCAAAAATCAATAATTTAAGAGGGTGAATTTCTTAATTGCATAAAGTGTACATAAATTCAGCATAGTGTAAAGCTTTAATATTGATTAACCTTGCAAAGATGTAACGTAGGGTAGGAAAGCGTGGTCCACAAACAACTTATAAACGGCTAAAATTTCTAAGAAGGAACGTGCAAGCAAGCAATTCATTTCTAGCTAAAAATAGACGTTGAAAATGTTCCTGGTATTAATTGAAAAAGGAGGAAGAAAGTTTATTTCTAGGATTTCTAGTTGAACGCCCAAGATGGTTATAAACGAACGAATAACAAGTATTTGAGGTAGAGTGTTAAAGGTTGTATAAATGAATCGATATTAGATAGAGAAGCTGTATTTTAACATGTATTAAAATGAGACAAAATTTAGGTGAGCACATTGATTTTGAAACTACTAAGGGGATAAGGACAAATATAATGAAGATAGAGGAGACGGAAATAGTTGGTAGAAATACACATATAAGAAGGAGATGGACGATACTCGAGAAAGGGTAGATGTATTAGAATAATATTATACTTGTAAACTTGGGAATAGAGATAAAGAATACGGGCTAGACAAGAACACAATAAACGGGTAACTGGCATGGAAAATAGAAAGAGTACAAAATAGAAGACAGAACATTTTTGGATATATGATAGAGTGAGGTGCCTGTCTATACGTGCATGCGAGAGGCGTATTTTAAATGCTTGTGTTTGTACCAGCGATGAGGGAATTCAACGAAATCGACGGTCGTTGAAAATTTTAATTTGATTTTCACGGTAAAATGTTTATTTTGTATGCAAAATTCTTAGATTTTCGAGACGGTTGGCATACGGCTGCCAGTTTTCCACGGAATTGTGGATAGTTAACGATACGATTTTTAGAATCGACGACGGTTGAATGTTGTTTAGTGAAGAGTGTTTTGAGAATCGTAAACTGTTGTAGAAATTTATCAAGAAGGTTTGTTGTTGTAGTGGGGTATTTTTGGAAGTGAGCTTAGGCGGGGATTTTGGTCTATATAAGCCACTGTGAGGGGATGAGTCGCTTTCTGCAAAATTTTATCTAACGCTTAGAATATCTTTAGTACTTGAGTCAAGCGACTAGTGAGTTTTGATATTTTATAAAAATTATTTCAACGTACACCAGTTGGTGTACTGTGGAAATAAATGTTTTAAATGTGTTAAATATATTTTGAAAATCAAAGTATGCGGGATAGTAAGTAGAAATTACTTTCTTATTTTGGTGGCTGGTGCTTGTTGAGCACTCAAATGGAATTGTGGATGTAATTAGAACGTTTGCTGATGTATGGAGGATTTGGACTTACAGTAGGAATAAAATTTTGGATAGATGATTGCTGACATTCCAGGTAACTGATTTTTTTTGCAAAAACATTTATTTTTGTGATTGTTTGGTGTTATGCCATTCTGTGCTTTTGGGAGTATATTTTGGTGAATTCTCTGGACAAAAAAATTGAGTATTTAATATTTTTAATGAATTATGTAGAATATGTTGAAGTCCAAATATTGTATTATACAATAATTGTGTATTAACTGCTTATGTAAAAGGTAAATGGGTTTTAGGTGATTTTCAGTGCAATTTAAAGTAAGGTATGGGGTAAAACTCAGTTACTTTCAATATTTTATTTAGTCAGAGGAGTAAAATTGTATATAAAAATATTTAATAAAAATGAATTAGTAATCGATGTGGATATATGTAATCAAAAAAGTTTGCTGTGGCAAACTTCACTGATGAAGTTAAGTTTCTTTTATTATAGGAAAATGCTGGAAGCATTTTGGCGTCCAAAAGAAAGAGCTTCTTCAGAGGATAACAATAGGTATTGAAGAGAAGTAAGTTAAGAGGAGTTTTGTATTCCAGTTAGACTATATAGAGTTTATGGCTTTCAGAACTAAACTTTACAGTAATTTATGACGCCCAATTTGTAGGGCTCAAATTAATTTTAGGCTTTAATCGGGAATAGACTCACAGAATTTATGGCGCCCAACTGTGGTGTTTGAGTTTTCAAAGATAGAGACAGTAATTTATGGCGCCCAACGTGAGTTCCAATTACTGATCCAGCGCTTGTTTTTAGAGCTACGCTACAGAACATCATAACGGCCCAGCAGTGGGGTTTTCTAGTTGAGTTTAACAACATTATGGCGCCCAACGTGGTCACAAATTAATTTTAGGCTTCAATCGAGAATAAAGTCACAGAATTTATAGCGCTCAACGGTGGTGCTCGAGTTTTTCAGAGATAGAAACACAGTAATATATATATCGAAGTAGAGTGATCCAATTCCGGTTATTACAGTGGCTTTTCTAGTTACGAAGACATGTATATAATAGATCTCGTTGTTTTATAATTTACTTTAACATTTTAATAAATTTTTTAATTTTTATTGTTGTTGAAGAATTGTCGTGTTGATTAGACGCATTTATTGAGAATTGCATAGGACTTGTAGTGCTCATTAAGAAAAAATATACAGAGTAAGGTTATATAAAAATTGGGAGTTAGGTGCTTTTAAGTTAATCTCTAAATTAAAATAGAATCTGTAAAATGTCCTTAATTATCTTGAAATATTTTATGTTTAAACTAAAATTAAGACGCACTTAAATTGATCTCCAAGATAAAGTAAAATGAAATCTGTACATTCAGCAAGTACTAATATCGATTGACTCTGTGGTCAAATGGATAGAACATTTGCTTTACATACAGGCGGTTCGGAGTGCGAATCCCGCTTCACTCTTTTTTCTCTAAATACTATGTGGCGTTCTATATGGAAAATGTATGTACAGGATGTAGCAAAAATGGATATATACAGAATAGGCTAAAAAACGCAATGTAAGAACAGAAAATGGCGGATTATTAAGGTAGCGTAAGAAAAAATAGCAGATTTTCAAAGTGACGTAGGAAATGTGGTGGATTGACAGAGTAACGTCGGAAAAAATATGAATGTGACAGCTGTGATGTAGGAGAAGAAGGGTGTGTAGGAGTCTGCCCCTCAGTTCTTGTATTTACTCTACTGCGTAGTGAGTGTTATGCATAATTTGTGCTATATCCAATGTAAACATTACATAATGAAACGTTACACAATAAAAATATGAATAACTTTTGACTGAACGGTGATAGAAGAATACTGTTAAAAGATTCATATTCAGCGGAAAAAGTCCTTATAAGAAACACCTCAGGAAACAAAATAATAGATTACAACTTGGTTAGTTCAGTGTTATTTGTTGTAAGACAACTTTGTAAATCGTGTAAATCCAATCATACGTGGTTTAAAGTACTTATCCACTTGCTCTCGAAAGCTTGCTTGCACACACTGCTAAAAATGCTATTTCGATTTTGCGTCTCAACTGAATAAAGAATAAATAAAAGTTCAATTATATCCAAACACCCTGCAATGCAAATAGTAGGCAGCAAAAATAGTTCTTTGCATATAAATGCGATTGGGTCGTCATCCAATATATATTCCTCAGACGCTCATCAAATATTTACACAGCGCTTATATCGACAGTATATTTGTGAATGCCCAGATTGTACTTGGATGTTGTGCACGAGACCAGAAAATTGTGAGTTTTGCTTTAATAGTTGGTAGGCCTGTTTTGCAAGTTAGAAACGAACTAAACATTTGTTAATTTCAAAGTTTCATTATCATATACGTGAATGAATGCGCTTAACTTTTTGCTTAAACAATAAATTAATTCTGCCGAACTAAATAACTGGTTTTACGCGTCACTTCGAAATATAAATTGTTTAAAATGACCAGACTTCATTGATTGGAAGTGACCATACAAAAATTATACAGTGTGGAACAGCCACATGGAATAAATTCATTATTTCGGTAACTATACATATTTAAAGAAAATGCCAACACACGTCAATTTTAGATTATAAATTGAAATCCTGCAATGAAAAAATTTGATCCTTACATTGAATCCCCTTCGAGTGACAGTTACAACTCCCAATTTTTTAAATGGGAAGTAAGGGCTTATCATATATCGTTTAAAAGGCCTCTTCATTCTCTATTCAAAAATGTTATTGTTTTCACATGTGTTCTTTTTAGATGATATCAATTAAAAAGACACAGTTACCATTAATTGTGTTTAAAACGTCGTAGCAAATTGTTAAGAGAAATTAACTGCATGACAGTAGTTGCCAGTGTTATACTTGTCGTTTGAATTTCGTTGGCTGCAATTCGGAAACAAGGTTAGTATAACAGAAATGCACAAAATAACACAACTACCGATGATTGGCTACGGAGATAACATACGAACACAAATGGAAGTTGCTGGATTATTTCAGGAAAAATTTCCGGACTTGCCGCCTATAACTCAAAAGACAATTAGTAAAACAGAAAAGCAATTTCGCGAGTTTGAATATGTAAGGCAGATAAAAAAGCACTTGCCAATGCAATAAGTGATACCGAATTGGATGTGATGATTGAGTTTGAAGAAAACCCGCATGCATCGAGTAGACAAGCAGCCGCAACATCGGATGTTAGATATACATTGATTCCAAGAATATTAGAAGAAAATAAAATGCTCACTTTAAAATGACTCCAATGCAAGAGCTCATGGAAGAACGATTTTGATAGGAGAACTTATTTTTGTGAAAAAGTGATGAAAATGTTGGATATCAATGTTATCCAATTAGAAGACGTTATGTTTTCTGATGAGTGCACTTTTACACTTAACAGTCATGCTAATCTTCAAAATTGTCGCTACTAGTCAACCGAAAATACTCACTGGTTGAGAGACAAATATACGCAATACCCTCAAAAAATTAATGTTTGTGCAGGCATTGTTGGAAACCATATCATTGGTCCCTTTTTCAATGAAAATGACGATAATTATTTAACACTACACCAACATAGTATCGTGCTAACTTTGGCAAATTTATATCCTGATCCAGGGAACCCTGAAGTTCCAGCAAATACGATATAGAGCACCGCCACATTACCAACGCAATGTGCGCCAGTAGCTCGACGTAATATTTCCAAATCGATGGATAGGAAGGCGAGGATCGATAGAATGGCCAGCACGATCACCTGATCTTACATTAGTAGAATTCTTTTTATGGGATATGTAAAGAGTATTGTGTACAAAACAAACCCCTTGATTTAGATGACTTAAAGAGACAAATAACGCTTGCAATTACATCGGTCACGTCTCAGGTGTTATATAAGGTTGGAAGACATTTTCATTTAAGATTAGGATGTTGCCAAGACTTTCGCGGCAAGATTTTTGAACATCTGCTTCATTGACATTCATGATTTTTTTTGTTTTTTAAATTATGAACACATAAACATTATTACTTTAGTTTTTGAGTGGGCGAATTTCGGTAATCGCGCGATTTTATTTTTTTGTTTTGATTTTTGCAATAAATGTGAAAACAATAACATTTTTAAACAGAGAATTTTTAAATAGAGAATGAAGAAACCTTTCAACGATATATCACAACCCCATATTTCCTGTTTAAAAAATTTGGGGTTGTAACTGTCACTCAAAGGGGGTTCAATGTAGGGATCAAATTTTTTTGTTGTCGGATATCAATTCATAATCTGTGTCGAGCATTTTCTTTAAATATGTACAGTTGCCGAAATAATGATTTTGGCTGTTCCACACTGTATGTAGTCGAATTTGAAAAGACGTCAAAAGTTAATGTCTCCTCACTGTTATGGAAAACACCCACGAATCTTTTACATGCAGTTTCAGTTCCGAAAATAAATTAAGTAAATATTTTGCTGAGAAGTTCGGTGAAGGACCTCGTCCAAAATTCAACAATCCGGATAATTACCATATACTTCGACAACAAGGTGATGATTGCCACCTAACTCGGGAACGAAGGGTGAGTGGTAAAATAGAGTAGAATAGGGCCTGCTAAGTAGATAATTTTCTTGGGGCATTACCTAATTTTGCTTAGTTTCGAGTCAAGCAGGAAAATATACAGGTTGTCAGAACCAGAAATCAGAGATGTCGCAGAGAATGGTCGAACTTTTGCGAGCTCCGATTAATTCGTTAATACTTTAGTTATTCGGCAATTTTCAGAGTGATAAAATACAAAAATAGTAATAGACACAGTGCTACCTTAGACCAACAGTTAATCACCGAAAGGGTAGGTTCTACCCTAGTTAGTGCTATAAATTTAAAGTAACTGCAATAATCGTAATTTAAAACACTGTATCTGACTTATACAACCTCCTAAAACAGCGGAGCTTCACACACCGCACCCCAGGATTAGAAATACATCAAACCTTAGCATAAAGTCAACTTAGAAACAAATAGAAATATTTGGAATTAAATTACAACGCAATACGATAAGGAAACAATATTACACATTGTGATGTAGCACAGGTGGCAACAGCATATAACAGCAACATGATATAAACATCACTATGCCAATAGCAACAACCCAACCAGGCACAGAAGCCAATCTACTACCCTAACAGGAATGCAACCACCAGCATCAGTTTAGGGTCTAACGCTCTTTTTTAAATCGACACGTATATCAAGACCTCCAAACCCGCATGATCCAAGATCAAGGAGCTTTTTGGTCGGCTCTATCCCTACAAACAGGTAAGAAGATTGTTACGTTCATTTACGGCCAATGAATTAAAAACCACGTCGATTCCGTTTCTACTCTTCCGTGCGTCAATAACATCCTATATATTTTACCTTTTTGTAATAAATACTCTTGCGAATAATTTTCAATTTCAATTTATCTGCTTTAAAATGACGAGTTTACGCTATAAATTCTGTAGTTGGCACCTTGTTTTGAGTATACGTTAACTGGCTACACATTACTATAGCGTAAAATTAATCCTTATACTGCTACGACCGAAAGACTCGTTGAAATAGTGTATTGTATTATTTGATAAAGCTTGGGTCGAGTTTCTAATATCCTTTTTGGTATGTTGATAACGCGAGGATTGAAGCTCAAATTCTTGTTATTTAAAACAATTTCAATTTGATTCTGCAGTAAGTCCTCATATGTATTTTTCTAAACTACTCGTTCTATTACTCCAAGAGCGATGCACGTTTTTTCTTTATAAGAAGTGAAGATTTTAGGTGTATCGATAAGTGCTCCTGAGTTATTAATACTAGTAAGGCTCTCTTTCGAGCTCTTAGCTGGAGGCCAAATTGTTTTACGTAGGCCGGTTATTCTTCTTATGTAGAACCAACTACGTTGGTATTTGTTCCGCTGTTGCAGGGAGTGTCGCAGCGCTCAACATCTGTCGACCGTGGTGACACTAAACCTAGACCCCAGCACCCGGATGCTTCACTAACTCGCCTCCGTGGATGCAATGGGCACACGATAATAGCTGGAACTTGGAGGTATGTTGTATTAGTCTCCCCATATATCGGGAGCACCTCTTTTCTTCCTACTTTTGTTATTCGTGCATCGCTGGTGCTCCATAGTACTTCACTTCATGATTATTAGAATTTGTTCTACCGTAAATAATTTTTTTTTTACTTTAACACCCTGGTGTTATGAGCCAGCATTAACAGTAATTTTTCTTTTCTTGCTTTTATTAATGAATACTAAATGTCAAACGAAATGCGCACTTCGTACGTCAATTTCTAAAATTTGTTCTTTATAATACAACTATTTATTTATTTAAAGGGGATTCAAACCGAATTCTTTTTTTATTAATGTTTACTGAACATACAAAATCGATGACCATGTATTCTTTGTGTTGCTAGGAATTCCCCCTCTCCGCATTGGTAGTTAGCCCAGTATTTCTACGTTTCTTGTGTTCTGTTTCTTCATCGTGATTCGTGCGGGTCCGCATTTTAAATATCCTTTCTATTTCTATCTGACCCGTACACTTCATAACGTAGCAGGATGAATACCCTGCGGACACTAAAGAACCCGCAAAAGTGGACACAGCAGAAACTGCAATCCTTCTAGATATCAGCGGAAAATATAATCCAATCACTTTCAAAATCCTGCCCAACCCCCCAACGAGAGCCTTCCTACAACACCTTTAAAGTCGGCTGGCTGTCGTACTAGCATCTCTTGCTAAACTCATACCAACGTTCCCCTCTGTCACGTACGCAAAACACGACCCAAACATTAATAACCCAACATATCTATTCCGTCGCATTTAACAGCATCACAGAGAAGTACCACACCACAAGATCCTCTCCTTGATGGACACACGAATTGACAAACACAAGTAATGCAGTAAACAAAACAAGACATATACTACAAAGAGTAAGACGAAGCAACCTAAACCCAGCACTCATTAACACGTTAGCCCATACATACACTACAAACAAAAGACAATACAAACACCTCATCCTCAGCACCAGGAAACGCCACTAAAACAAAATCATAAACAAACAATAAACCGATCCTTGGACGACATACAGAAGACTGATAAGACCTGAGACTTTTCAAATTCTTACCAACACAGGCAACACTCTCTACATACAGTCTACTAAAAACACTTTTAGACTGCGCCATCTCTTCCATAACCCAAGACGTCCCAACCGAACCCCAACAGGCACTTATCAACTACTACCCAGACACTGACTTGAGATCTCCTTCTTAGACTCTCTTGTTTCCAAACTACATCCCGAAAAAGAATTTAGGCATGAAAAGTTATGACATCAAAACCATGACACTAAGGTGTAGTAAACAGGATATGGGTAACAAAGCGATAGTAAAGCTAGAGTAACAAGAATTAAAAGTAAAGCAATTTTTTACTTAGGAAGTTGAGGCACAAACGACAATAGAAGCGAAAGGGATTTAAAAAGTGGAATAATCCAAAGGTATGTCTATCTGATAGGTAAAGACTGTTGACCGTTTATGTTTGGAACGTAACACTATACGGCTGCAAAATAGCGTTTGGCAAAGAAGAAATCAGAACATTAGAAGATTTCAGGATATGTTATTTTCGTGAAGATGCTTAAGGTCTGCTGGATAGATAAAGTTAGTAACGATAGGATACTAAAAGTGCTTCGGAAAATGGAAGTATTACAAGTGTAATTAAAAGGAGTGAAGTGATTTTTTGAGGTGGTTAGCCCAGCAATACAAATTGAAGCAGGTTAAAAAAGATAGATAATTATAGGGTGCAAAAGGAGTTAAGAAAGAATAGGAAACAATGAAAAGCTGAACTATCTTTGAGATGTGACTAAGAGATGGAGGGAAAGAAACACTAGTTTCGTAATATCGATACTATTGAAAAGATAGTTTAATAATTAAAAGGTTAGAAATAAATGATTAATACGTAACCAAAACTCTATTTGCAGGAACAACAATTCCTTATTATATAAATAATCATACTAGCCTATTCCACAACTTGTAGCTAGAATGAAATTTTTTAAAAGCTCTCACAATTGATTTCCAGCTAAACAGTACAAGTATTATATTCTTAAAACTATGGTGCTATCTTCCTAATTACTTATATCGATGCACTTTAATTAACTACCCTAGCACTAATTATTAATTTATATACGAAGCACAATAATTAATTTATATCACATAGCGCGATTTACATCAAGAGTAATTTATATCACATATGTATTAGTACTTATTTTATATCACTACTATTAAAACTTAACATTAGAACTAGTATTGTAATCAAAGCTTTCATCATAACCGAACTTCGAAACCCCTTAACGGCTATTTATACCTATTAAATTACACTAGTTATTGCGAGAACATACTATAAATTATACAAATAACATCTCGAATGTAAGTATTGTAATCTGAAAGAAGTTGCGCCACAAGGCGTATTAATCATCTTTTTAGTACAAACGCTTTGTTTACGTTCTAATGTAACTATTCTGGCACGAGGTAGACCTAACGGCACTACAATACATTTTTAACTATTGTGGAAGTGGAAATTTAGTTTTAATATATAATTTTATCCTATGTTGTTTCTTTACCTTGCCAGGTGCAAAGGGTTTATTGCTCTGCAAAAGCTCCACGAATGGGAAGCCATTAATAAATGCTCTAAAGTTTTTGCTGTATTAAACCCTAAATTTAACTCGAGCCCCACAAATTGGGCGTCATAAATGCTGCGAAGTTAAGGTTCTACGACATAAAAACTACTGCTCACTTCTTGATGTAGATCTTCCTTTTGGACGCCAAAATCCTCCCAGCTTTTTTTTTGCTATACTTAAAATTGCTGCTTCATCAGGGAAGTTTGCCACAGCTGCTCAGCTGAAATCTGAAATACTACCCTATTATTCTAAGAAAGAAAACTCGACTACCAAACATTCACCACAATTTATCCCAACAGAAAATTCTATACATAAAAAATCTCTATCTTATTATTATTTCACACATAAATTAAATTACATTCATCCTCGTTTTACAATAATTAATTTTCAATCCAATATTTGTGATACAAATTTACTCATCAATAAACTCAGTAAAGTAACTGGGCTTAGCCATACCCTTACTTTAACCGCAGGTCTAATATGAGCTCATAGTAAAAACTTTTTGGACACATGTGCTAATTTTTGCACTGAAAATCACCAACAGACCCTTTTATTTTGTTCATAAACAGATACTGAAAAATTATTTTATAAATATAAATCTTTATATAAAAATATGGCCAAAAGTACTCTATAAAATTTCAACAGTAAACTCTTTTGTGCTTAATATTCCTAAAACTATGCCTACGGCACCAAAATGTCATAACGCACCAAATGCACACTACCGAATAAAGTTCAATAAAAATGTTACATGGTAAGTACCACCTCACATGGATCTACAACTAAACCATTGATGACGTTGACCTCGACAATGACTGCACGTTCAGGAACCAACCTCCAAGTTGAATCATACCCTCCTTGACGGCAATCTGCTACCCAATTCTCTCGTCCGACAATTTACAATACTTCCAAACCTTTACATTTCATCTACGGATCCATCTAGCCTCAGTACACCACCACATTGATCCATTTAACACCCACAACTCCATATAAGTGCTTATCTTGCACCAACAACAACAAAAATAGCAAGCAATCTCTACTTACAGTTCTAAAGCACGTTTCATATACTCAAAATGTACTGTATAAAAATTGTTTACCTGCTTATACAACAATACACCAATTTGTACATGTTTTAATTTACTTGAATTAAAATATTAAAATCACTTGTCACGTAATTGGTTTACTATTATTACTCGACTTTCTTGGTAGAATTATTAAACGGTCAACACGATTGCACAAACCACACGCTCACAAACAACTTTCAACCGTCCCTAATTCTGAAAACCCTTCCGATAACCTTCATTATTTCCACTCAAAACCGGCAGCTGTGCACCAACCGTCCTCAAATCTAAGAAATTTTCAAAACAAATAAACGATTTACTACGAAAATATATTATAGTTTCACAACGGATATTAAATTCGCCGATACTTAGCCTCAACTGACACAAGTTCTACCATCTAAAGCACGCTTTTATAATACGCATATTAAAGTTGTCTTGCTTTAACTCACATATGAAAATTTTCTATTTCTTTCTTTGTACCCTTTCTATATTTTATATTCCTACTACCAGTTTTCTATATCCTAGTTTAACCTGTATTCAATATCTCCTTTCCTTTTTTACTCCTTGTTTACAATCAAGATTATCCCTAACTAGCATTTTCCCTCTCTCGACGATCGTATATCCCCCTTCTATATGGGTAGTCAAACAATCTATCTCTGTTTATTATATGCGTGTTACACCAGTCCTTAAAGTCAACCACTACTAAACATTTCTCACTCCACCTTTTAAAATCGACGTCTTTCCAAACACACTGCCTCTACCTTGTATCTAGTTACTTCTATTATTTTGTTTGTCCCCTAGTTGTTTCAAAATCAACGAACATCTAACCATATGATAACTTTTATCTCATTCTAATACATGCTCAAATACCCAATCTTTATTTAGTATCGATCCCTGCTTGTATTTAACCGTCAATTCCATTCGTTGAATATGTTGTTGTTTGCGTTTGTTTATAACGATCTTGAGCGTTTAGCTAAACATCCTTGACGATTATTTTCAAGCTTCGTAAATTAATACCTAGAATGTTTTCAATGTTATAAACTTCTATTGGGAATGTTTTATTTGCCAGTTTTCTCTTAAAACCAATAACCGTTATAACTATAGCAATTTTGCTATTATTAAACTTTTTTAATTTATACAAATGTTTAAGTTATACACTAAATTATGATAAATTATGCACGCAAAGATTATTTACACTTAGAATATCTGTTACTTCATGAAAATCCTTCACTCTCCTTACTAACGGTCTTAAAATTATTGATTTCTACACCACAGAAAATTGAAAGCTTTCGGACTCCTATACCTACACTCTAATCTCAACAAGATGCATGCGTTTACACTGCACGTTTAGGATCTACATTTCTTACACCTACTATTTGTAATTGGTATTTACAATTACTCTAAAATGAAGCAAAATTAACCCAGAAATCTATTTTAAAAATGCAACTTCCGACACTATAATTATGAAAAACGAAATTATAAATGAATTGTATATACATGCGGTACCCAGCTATAAATAATTAGCTGACTTATCTACTCTAGCTAGCTAAAGTCAACTGACACGTAACAACTGCAATTGGATTTCTTAATAGAAATAATCGAATACGACTCTGGCAAATCCTCATATTAAATACTCACAAAGACTTACCTCTAGATACCTTTTCTCATTAAGAAAAACATTATGATTGGTTCTCCCTATTATACTACCTTAATGATCAGTAAGCTGTAAGCACTTCTAACTCTACGTTTATAGTAATTCTATGTAAATGTAACTGTAACTACTGAAATTGATCCATTGAGATTAATGATAAAGAATAAATTAAAATAATTTGTATCCAAATATTGTACAATACTAATACCAAGGAATTATTGTCACCCCGAAAATAGTTCTTTACTCAAAAGGGCTCTATCGTCTATCCAATACATCACCCTAGACGATCATCAAATATTTACGGTAACGCCTATATTGACAGGAGATATTTATCATGCATTCATGCACGGATTTATTTGGAAACTATAAGGGCTCGAAAAATGTAACAGATGCAACTTTCAAAAAGAAGCTAGTAATTAATTGACAATTATAGTCCTGGCTGTGAAACGCATTAATCGGCCCTTGGTTTGGTTTGATAATACAAAAATTGACGCGGAGAGGTATATTTTCTTTACATACAAATTTAACAATGCGAAACATGGCATGACCACACACGAAATTTCCCCTTTTGTTTGTGTTTCACGATCCTTATCAAACCCTTACTCTGCGGTCAATAAAAGGTCCATTGATTTATTCCAATCGTCTTTTCAAACATAAAATTTTTCATCTACGAAAACTAAACTTCCATGTTTTCACGAATCAATGAAAGTCCCTAATGAAGATAATATCAAAGAGCAACACATCATTGTTTTTTGGCCGTAAACAACCGAGATAAATAAACTTGGCAACGGTATAAATTACACTTCTGGTTCCAGAACCAAGTGTTAGCTCTAATGCAATATAGAATTATGTTATGAAACGTTAAGTATTTCCAGCCGCCCTTTTCATCTTTTATTTATTAAGCTAAAGTTGTACAAGTTACTGAAGTATACGATTTTCTTTTACGGATTTTTAAAGGTTTATTTCAGTACAAGAATTCTACCTTTAGCTTTTGGAATTGATCAATGTACATAATATGGTGAATACATTACGTGACTCTATGACGAAGTGTGGTGTAATATATATATTGTTGTTGTGATACGGTAGCAATAACCCGGCGCGCCCTTTTTGTGAAATAAAAAGGTTAAAATCTTTATTCTATCATTTTTTTATTTTTAATTTAATTTTAATTACCTCGGCTAGCTCAGTTTTTAATTACGTACGGAGCTTGCGACAATACGACAACAAAGCCTTTAAACTCTCCTTCTACTTCCTGTTACTTTAAGTCAAAACACCATTAAACACAATTACTATAATGTTTTCAAAAATATTTACAATGTATAGAACGTTAAATAGAACTTGTTTTTAATAATTGAATTAAATTCTTCTTAAATTATTATCATTCCCAAAAGTAATCAAAAAGTCAGCAAAAATCTTCCTTATTATTACTATTTGAAGCCATATGAACGTTCAGTAAACTTCTTTCATTATTTACGTAATTTATAACGTTTATTACTAATGATCTTTGTTGACCCTAACATTAAGTTTTCGTGAAAGTAAATTTTTAAATCATTGAAATAAATAAAAATGCAACAAAATATTCCCAAACAAATTACAAAATAGTATTTATATTCACTAACCTGCTATCTCCAGTTTGAACTCGTTCCTGCTCCAACCGCTTCTGTATTAATGATTTTTATATAGTCCCAACGTCTGCATTTTCTTTATACTGCTTCTCCCTCATGAATTATTTTAGCGTCTTTACCAAACTTTCTGGTTGAATCCAGTGATAAATAATAGAGTAAAATATTTATCAAATTTCCACATCGAATTCAGTAATTATTCAGAATTCCCTTTTCGAATCCAGTAATTATTTAGAGTCCCCACATCGAATCCAGTAATTATTTAGAGTCCCCACATCGAATCCAGTAATTATTTAGAATCCCCACATCGAATCCAGTAATTACTCAGAGTTCCCACTTCGAATCCAGTAATTCATTAGAGTCTTTTTAATGTAGAAATTAGAATTTAATTTATAAACAACCCTTTATTACTTACGTTTTTACAGAATCAAAACGATAAAACTCTTTTAATGTTGCACTATCATATAATTTATTACTTAACAATTAAATCACTTCAAATTCATTCACGTAAGTACTTTGTTCTGGGTGATGTGATACTTCAATTCATGGTAAACCGAATTTGTTTACAAATCCGGTCGTATTTAAAAGCGTCGCCTATCTGTTGACAAGCTCATAGTTCAACGATTGCGCTCTGTGGTACGTGATTCTTGCATACAAAGTTTTGGATATTCCTATGGAATTTTGCTGTATATTGAAATTGACGCGCTAATTTCGGCACGTAGCATTTCTATTTATTGCATTCATTCTCTTGGATTTTCACATTTTTAAATCACGTAGACCATTGTTTGTACAATAAATTTAATGGACCTTGATTTTAACACCATGCCGTGTTTGTTTCCAATTTCTCAGGTGTTTGATTTTAGCTTTCTAGTCACTTAGACTTAATACAATTTATGTATTAAACTGTATGCGTTTTCTATCCTACGCATTTTTAAACATGCTTGTTTTAATTGGGATTTGTTATCGTTTAAAGGGGGCGGTGTCAGTAAGCAAGTAGGCTTGGCTTAGTTAATTGTTTAATAAACATAAGAAAAATCATTATAAGTTCAAAAATTTACATAATATAAAAGTGAAGTTGAATGCTTTAACAGTTAGGATGGTTTCAGATGGCTTCATGGAGCTGTGGAACCAGAATTAAGCTTGAACACTTATTAACTGTCTGTATGCACCATTTAATGGGGTGTATAGATCCTCGGAAGTCTTCGGCTTTCTTCGGGAAGCTTTGGAAGTTGCTTAAGAGGAGTGTGAACTTGAACAATGATGATTAGGACATATATACAGGTCGGCGAGGTCCAGACATCTTCGGTGGTCTTCGGATCTCTTCGTGTTTTTAATGGTGGGTCAAAGTTACGTTAATAGAAATTATGAAATGAAATTATATGCACTTAAAAACTACTATTTACAATATATACAAAAGAAAAAAGTTCAGAAGGTATTCAGTTGTCTTTTGAAGTTTTCGGCAGGCTTCGTGGGGAATGAGCTTCTACGGGGATGTCGTCCCTGTGGTAGAGCTTGACGGATGCAATCACAATAACGACTGGTCGGTGAAGTATAGAACGGAGTTTAGCGTTTATACGTGTTTGTTAGTTGTGGATTGATGAACTACGATGACGGCCTCCAGGTACGGCGGCGGATAGGGTAGCGTTTGGATAGGACGCAGGCTATGAGGAGCACTGCGTTAGGATTTTAGCAGGCTATGAAGAGCACTGCTTGGAAAGGTCTGCAGGCTATGAGGAGCACTGCAGAGGAGAGAGAATCCCAGACTATGAGGAGTACTAAGACTGTCTTCTGCAGAAATCGAATTTATATTTATATAATTCTGGTCGCTATCCTTCATGTGTTGAAAAACGTTTATCAGAACTTTAACCAATGAATTGCGTTGTCGATTTTTGATTGTGAACAAAGATTATTCAAATTTTAATAGAACAAAATTTAGTGGGAATTTTGGATGTTGTTCTATATTCAGCACGTGCACTCTGATATAGTCAAATTTACATTCAAAGTTCGTTCAGTGCTTTGCTTGTGATCATGGAGGTAACAGATTCTTGGAGTAATGATGATGCATTATTCATGCGTGTTGTGTTTCAACTTCCGTTTACGTTGTTATACGACTTGCGAATTTGTTTATTTAATTAAATCATTAACATTGGAGATCAAATAATTCTAAGTTGAAATTCACTTTTTAATTAAATAAACTAAAATTACGGTGAGTAACTGAACTGACAACAGCGTTAAAGTTGAAAAGCTCTAGACTGACTGGCCATCTTGGGCTCTCGCGGGTATTTATGCTATCCCTAACCCTCACATTGCTTGTGGAAGCTGCAGAGCTCATGTCTGCTTTTTTTTTTATTCATTTATACAATACAAACTAACAATCTTAACTCTAATAATTGCTGTCTTATAACCTACTGTGACCTCCACCTGCAGTATCACGTTACGTCTGGAATACAATGTCTGTTTCCGTTCTCACTGTCTGGCTTGTAGAACTTTCATTAACCTTTTTATTGTCCTTCAATTTTACAATGTTGCATTTAACTTAAGTTTTAATAATTCTTAATTCTTAATAGTTCTATTAATTACATATTTATTCTAATTTGGGGGATATGTAACTCACGCAATAAGTTACCAAATGAATGATTAATGCTCTTTTAACACTAAAAAATTTCAGTGGTATATATATAAATATATATATATATATATATATATATATATTGCTATGTTAATAGGGTCATTTAGGGGTAGATAAGATCACTAGATTAGTGCGCTTCATAAAAACGCCATGAGAGTTCAGAAAACTAGACATTTTTACGAAGAAAATGAGAAATTCAACAATTAGGCACGAAAGCTATACTAAACTAGTTCTAATTATTTTAAAAAATAAAAAGTACTCTAGAAGATTTAATTAAATAAACAATTTGACAAGTCATAAAACGACGTGGGCGCAAGCTGCAACACAATACGTGTGAGTAATGCATCATCATTACACTAAGAATCCCAGTTAAACAAGCAGGTTTGAAAATGCGTAAGATAGAAAACGCATATAATTTAATACATAAATTAAATTAAGAATGCGTGACCAGAAAGGGAAAAATCCAACACCTTGATAGATTAGAAATAATTACGGCATGGTTATAAAAGCAAAGTTCATCAAATTTACTGTACAAGCGAGAAGTACGTGACCAAGGAATGAGAAAATCCAGGAGAACCAATGCAAGTAACTTTAAATCCTACGTGCAGGAGATAGCGCATCAATTTCGTTATACATCAAAAATGAGTAGAAATACCCAAAATCTTGCATGTAAAAATCACGTACAATGCTTTTAATCGCTGAACTCTGTGCTTGTCAACAGATAATCGTTCCTTTTAAATACGACAGGATTTCTAAACAAATCAGTTTAACTTGAATTAAGGCATGGTTCACATCACCTGAAGAAAAATGTTTACGTGAAAGAATTTAAAGTGATTTGATAGTTAATAAATTATATAATAGTGATAGTGCATAATTAAATAAGGTTCGCCGTTTTAATCCTTAAAAACGTAAGTAACAAAAGGTTGTTTTTAAATCAGATTATAAGTTTTACATTAACAAAAGGACTCTGAATTATTACTGGATCCGATATGGAAATTCGAGAAGTATTTAAACAATTACTGGTTCGTACCAGGAAACATAATAAGCATCTAAGCAATTACTGAATCCGACCAGGAAGTTTAACAAGGACGCTAAAATAATTTATGAATAGATCAGAAGAAGCTATACTAAGCAAAATGCAAATCATATCTAAAGTAGATCTGGATTTAACATTGGACTATTTCAATCACTAAGCTGAAACGGGAGCAGTTGGAGCAGGAACTGGTTCGAACTGGATACAACTGGTTAGCCAATCTGAATATTTTGTTGTATTTTTATTTATGAATATTTTAAACATTGCTTTCATGAAAACTTTATGTGAGGGTCAACAAAAATCGTTTTAGTACACGTTATAAATTACGTAAAGATTGAAGGAAGTTTAATGAACGTTCATAAGGCTTCAAATAATAATAATAATAAGGGTGATTTTTGCTGTTTTTTGTTTAATTAACGAGAATGAATTTAATTATTAAAAAGAGGTTCTATTCAAAGAATTCTTAAACGTTTTTTTACATTTTAAATATTTTGAGAATATTATAGTAGTTGTGCTTAATGGTGTTTTGACTTAAAAGGCATAGGAAGTATAGGTAAAAGGAAAATCCAAATTCTTTGTGGTCGTATTGTCGCAAGCTTCGTGCGTGGTTAAAACTGAGCTAGCCGAGGTATTAAAAATTAATATTAACATTAAAAATTGAAAATTGACAAAAAGGAAAATGTTAACCTTTTTGTTTCACAAAAAGAGTGCACCGGGTTATCGGTTATTTCTATGGAGTTCTCTGATGCAGGGTTTAATCGATAAATTGACAAACTTTATAACCACGTCTAAAACTCCGACAGTAATCATGCAGCAAATAACACTAAACCAGTGCACGCTCCCATATACCAATGATTGAACTTAATTTATTGACTATCCCTAGTTGTCCTTTGTATTTAAATACGGTTCAATATATCACAGCAGACAATCATCAAATATTTAACTCACGCCCTAGTCTCTCCTATTTTATTTACCACTGCAATTATGTGCGCAAGTAAACGTGAAGCATTAATTGTATTTCTACCAACTTTATAAGCATCAAAAATTGCAAATAACAAATTTCTTGAAAGATTTGGAACCCCTCGTGTGTTAAAGATTAATTCCTCTTCGATTGATCATAATCAAAGCAGCACAACTTCTCTTACAAACTGCAAACTCATTGAAGTGGAATATGACGTGAATCACACAGTAAATTTTCTTTCATGTGCATGGGCCCAAGACCGCCAGCTACTAACGTTAATAAAGCGCCTATTGATTTATTTGATTGGAAATTATCTGGAGCATGAAGCATTTTGGGCATAGTCATTACACTTTGATGTTCTGACGACTTAATTATACGTCTTCAGAAAAAAGCTGGAGCGACGTAATAAAATATTAATGCTAAATTATTTTTATTCAATTACGGGTGGAGCAAGTTTAAATCTGTATTGTAAATGTAACGCAATTACAAATCACGAGGTGGAAGTTCATCAATTATTCAGCTGAAATGCACGTTAGTTCTGAAACCATAACGGATGGTATTGCAACACGCTTGATGAGCGAGTTGGTTAGTTGAGGAGAAATTAATTAGCCGTAATTGCCCTTTTCGCTATCCCAGTGAGTGCGGTTTAATAGGTCTGGTGTGTAATTGTGATCAAAGCTCCACTGTTGTTGCTTTATATATTTGCATCAAAATTATATTGTGCTCTATTTGAACTGTTTTTATTAACCTTCTGTTTTTTATTGTTAGACGAAAGAACTGCAGCAAAGATACGAACAAGAAATACTATCTAATTGTTAAATGATAAGTAGCATTTGGTAGCAATATTCATATTTAGTAAAATACAAACTCGCAAAAATATATCAAATTTCTACCCTACGCGAATGTCATTAGCTGCAAAACAATTGTAGTTGATTACTCAGAAACTATCCTCACCACGCCTGTTGAAGCGAACCTTTCCAACAAACAATTTGCTATGTTGCCTTTCTCAACATAGGCTCGGAATCTCCACAACACAAAGTAAACTGTAAGTCAAATACTAAATACTCCCTCTGTCTGCAGGCTGAAGCGAACATTTCCAACAGACAATTTATTTACGTTGCTTTTCACACCACTAAGGCTCGAAATCTTCACTACACAAAGTAAACTATAACCCAAATACTAAATACTCGATCTGTCCGAAAATATGGTATACATTTAAAAAGTGTGCCCGAAGATATGGTATACATTTAGACGCTTCGGGGGCGAAGCGACAACGCGCGAGCAAACAAATTTCTTGATAAGGTTAATTTCGAGCGCAAAGTCGAAGAACGCGAGTTACGTTTCGGGTCTTGGGAGCTGTGTTTTTAAAAACTTTTTCCAAAACTTCTTGTAACAAATTTTATTTCTTATACAGAAATTACAATGGAATTTTGACAAACTTGATTCATAATTCTCAGTCGTAATAAAATAATAATTGAATTAATATTAAGGCGAATAGCCTAAGCAAACGGCAATGTTAAAGCTGAAATACTCAAGATTGACTGATGGTCTTGGGACTCCCGGGGTATTTATGTTGTCCCTGCACCTCACATGCCTGTGGGAACTTGCAGAGCTCATGATAGGGGATTGGTTATCTTTGCATAACATTTAACGAATTTGCGGTAATGACCACTGATTCCTAAAAATCCTTTAATTTCATTGTTAATTTTGGGTAGGGGTAATTTAGTACTGCGTTTGTCTTGTCTGGGTTTGGCATGACTCTTGTGGTGTTATTATATGTCCTACAAATGATACTTCTTTTTGTAAAAATTTGCTTTTGTCTGTTAATTCTATATTGTGTTTGACTGTATTGGTGAAGGTTAACGGTATTCTTCACAATGGAATATATCGCGGTATTCAAAACATAAGCTTTTAATTGCTCTTCCTCTTCTTTGTTAATATCGGTGTTGAAGCGAATGTTACTTAAATTTTCTCTTAACATCTTGTTGTGTTCTACGGGGTTGTAACCATTTTGTTAAAATTTAATTCTTCTACTTTAATTGGGTTTGTCAGCGATAGTTCTACGGTATACTTATTTGAGTTTAAAATTGTTGTAGTGGCGTAATTATCTTTTATTTGTACTAATGCGGTGGGTGTTTCTGATTTTTGTTGAAATGTTATGTGATTTATAATTTCTACGTCGTTTTGTGAGTTTACTGGGATTTTTATTTGTTTCTCGGTACGGGATTCTGTGTTGTATTTTTGCTCGGTTTGGGTGTTTTGGAATCTAATGGGGATTTGTCCGTGTTTTGTTCTTAATAAACGGTTTTTTACATCAATGTTGACTCCTAATTTTCTTAGAAGGTCCATTCCTATTAGTCCGTCGCATCTATCGTTGAATTCAAAAATGCTAAATTTGTGTTTCATTTTTACGTTGAAGGTTTATGGTTGGAGTATATTTGTTATGAATTAATGTAACGTCGTTTGATGGGCTGTTTTAATTTTAAAGGGTTCTCGTTCTACAAAATCTAAAAAATGATTTTTAACGGTTCGGGGACTAATTAGTGTTTTTGAGGATCCGGTATCGATTAATAATTTAAGTTTTGCGTGGGGTATTTCTATGTATGGCAATATTTGTTGCTGGATATTATTTAAATTGATTATGTTTGGTCGTTTATAAATCGGTCTACCTGAAAATTTGAGCACGCGTTTTTTTCGTCATCCTCTTCGCAATTTTCGCATGGTTCGTCGCGTTCATAATTTTCTGAAGCGTTTTAATTCATCGTTAAATTCTTCTACTTTTGGTGAAATAATTCTTTTGAGGTAAAATTTCGTTTCTGGTTGTGGCTTGATCGGGATTGCGATATTTTTGTATTTTGTCTGGTGTTACCAGATGAACTGTCCATAGGAGTTGGTTTGTAATAACTGTTAGGGTTGTTATTGTTATTTATAATCGGTGTATTTCTAATGGGGTTTGCGCCAAATGTATACTTTTGTTGGTTTATGTTTTGGTTGAATCTTGGTGGAAATGCGGGTTTTGTAAAATTTGAGTTAAATGTTGGTCTCGGGAATTGTCTAAATTGATTATTGAAATTTGTGTTATTAAAATTCGGGTTTTGATTCGCGGTTGATTTGTTTGTGCGTTAAATGGAGTGAAATTTGGATTGGGTGGTTGTTTGTCTCGCGGCTTGTATGGTTTTTATTGGTGAATAGCTTTTATTTACGTTAGGGTTATATGCATGACGTTTTCTTCTTCTATGGTCATATTCAATGCTTCTTCTAAATTTTGGGATGTTGGAATTTTATTTTATCTGATAATCGTTCTGATGATGCGTTTATGTAGGTGTCCAGTGCCATTTCGTCATACATTTTTGTCTTTAGTGGGCGGATATTTTGGTCGGGTTTTTCTATTTTTAGTTTTGTTAAATTAAACTTCTTACGTCTTGACATTTCATTCCGAATTGATATGGGGATTGGTTACTTTCTATTCTAAGGTTTATTAGATCGCAGATAAGACATTTGATGTTTCTTTGGTCGCCAAAATATGCTATCAATATGCGTTTAAAATCTTCCCACTGTTCTAAATCGTCTCGGCTGGCTATTAGCGTTAGTGCCCTTCCGGTCAGTTTACTTATTATTAGGCGTAAAAGTAGAACATTTTTTACGTTATCTTCTGGTTTCTAAAAGGTTTTCATAAATATTCCACACGCGGTAATGAAGTTGACTAAGAGAGCTTGGTCTCCATTGATTTGAAGTATGCTTTCTAGGTAAATTTTCATATCTGAACTCATGATCGTTAAGGGTTGTTCTAATAATTAATGGATATTTTCGGTTTTAATTAATTTTAAGTTTTTGTATAAATTGAGATTTACTTTACAACTTGTATTGTTACTTTTCAGTTTGGATTGTGTTGGGTTATTTAAATAATCGCTTTACTTATATTTTATACGTAGTTATACGGTGTTATAATTGAATTGAGGAATTTTGTGCTTGGTAATGTCTGGTCAATTGCTGTAGCCTTGGATTAGTATTTTTATACTTCGCGGATGTTACGGTTGTTGCAGGTTTTAATTTTCTGAAAGGTTTTTATGTGATTAATAATTTCTTGCAGTAATTGCGTTATATTTTGTACGTTTTGCGTCAGTTACGATTTTTATTTTAGTCCTGCTGATTAATTAGTTAAGTGTTTGTTTTAATTATCTCGTCTCGGTAGGTGTTGTATTGATAAGTGCATAAAATGATTTCTTTTAATTGTATTGTATCGTTACCTTGAATGTTTAATTATAGAGTTGCAAGTTGTTAGTCAACCGTTTCGTTACAGTAGTGGCATCAATGCTTCCTTTATAATTTATACAATAAAATTGTCTAAATTATAAGTTTTAAGTCTCCTGAAAGGTTTTACTTTTAGTCTGGGTGATAAATAAATTGCATCTTTTACAGTTAATTATTTCGTTAATCGTGCTGAAGTATTTTAATTATAAAATATGTCACGTTTGAATGAATCTTTTCAGTAATGTAGATATTTAATTATAACTTTTTATAAAGTTGCGATGAGTGAATGGTTTTATTCAGTGATAGTTTCCGGTAATAATATATATGAAAATCGCGTTATAAATTTGTATGCTTTGTTTCAACTTGTAATGAGTTAATTTAATAATAAATACAAAGATGTTTCTACAATTATGCACTTCGGTCAATTCGTTGCGCTGAAGTGTATAATTTATAGAATTTGATAAAGGTTTTGGATAATCGTTTCTATAATTAACTGTTATAAGAATTGCGATTTATACACTAAACTTTCGGTGATGATGTGGTAGAAATTAATTGCGTTTTATATTTTGTTTCAGACTTGCTGAACTAAATTTGTTCCCTTTTTTTTTAATAATTCGTGATAATTATACTAGTTCTCTTGTTTAAATAAATTCTCTTGTTTCAAAATAAGTTTTCGTGTTTGAAAATAAGTTCGCTTAATAAATAAGTAAATTCTTTTTATAAATGGCGATAATTAAAATATCTGTACATATATATAAAATTTAAAAATAATTCGTAATAATAATTTGCAATTAATTTGCGCATGTAAATGCGTCTCTTTTGGTTATATATATAATTTTTCTTAATAAATAAGTAAATTACTTTCATAAATGGCAATAATTGCAATAATTAAAAAAATCTGTACATATATAAAAACAATAATAAAAAAAAATTCTCTTACTATCTAGCATCAATAAATTTGTAAAAAGAATAATTAGTTTAGGATAAATGATCTTACATAATTTTCATCGTTGTTTTCATTTATTTGGGCTTGGTTGATTTTTGTACCTTGTCCTCGTTTGTTTCTTTGTGCTCGGTCGATTCTTGTACCTGGTCCAAATTTGATTGGTTGGGTTCGGTCGATTCTTCTACCTCGTCCAACTTTGTTTGGGTTTTTCCAGATTGTGATTTGAAATTTTTGGTCACCAGTTCTCCAATTTTTGGATTTGTAGTGCCTTTCTGGACCCCTACGCTGCGCC
Organism: Platerodrilus igneus; assembly: GCA_036346225.1. NCBI lineage: Eukaryota > Metazoa > Arthropoda > Insecta > Coleoptera > Lycidae > Platerodrilus > Platerodrilus igneus. The sequence goes on from JARFIW010001281.1 coordinate 478,989, forward strand.
AGTTACGTTTCGGACCTTGGGAGCGGTCTTTTTAAAAACTTCTTCCAAAACTTCTTGTAACAAATTTTATTTCCTGTACAAAAATTTCAATGGAATTTTGACAAACTTGATTAATAATTCTAAGTCAAATTAAAATAATGATTGAATTAATATTAGCGCAAGTAGCCTAAGCAAACGGCAATGTTAAAGCTGAAATACTCAAGACCGACTGATGGTCTTGGGGCTCCCGGGGTATTTATGTTGTGCCTGCCCCTTACGTGTCTGTGGGAACTTGCAGAGCTCATGTTTGCTTATTTCTTAATTCTATTCATTATATAATGTAACAATCTTAATTTCTAAGTAATCGCGGTTTCTTATCCGTCTGTGACCTGCACCTGCAGTATTACTTACGTCTGAAATGCAATGTATTACATCCGTTCTCACAACTTGCTTGTGAACTTTTATTAATCTTTTTATATTTATCCTTGAGATACAATGTTGCATCTAACTTAAGTTTTCTTTATAATTTTCTAATAATTCCTATTAATTGTACATGTATAGGTTGGGGGATTTGTATTTCGCGTGAGCAAACAAATACCTCGAGAAGGTTGGCTTCGAGCGCGAAGCGCAAGATCGCGCGAGTGAACTAATTCCTCGAGAACATAGGCTTCAAGTGCGTAGCGCTAGAACGTATGGGCAAACGGCTTTGAGGACGAAGCGCAAGAACAGTGGTCGAACGAATTTCTCAGTACTTAGTCTCAGAGCGGAAAGGAAGCGGTAAAATGGAGGTGGGGAGCAGGCACAAAAGATTGGGTCCCGAAGAAACTGAAAACCACAACTGCAAATAGTATTTTCTCATCTCAACTAAATTTGCAAAGTAATCTTTTCGTTTTTTTACTTTTTTTTAAACAGCACAAACTTTACCCTCTCTATTGAACTTGTGCTGCGTGTCAGATTCCACTTAAGGACAAACGGTAGCTGCAACTTTATTATTGGCTCCGTGTTCTAATTTTTATTTTTCTTCTTCTGCTATAACTGTTCTAAGACACCACGACAGTGTTGCTTCGATTTAACATCTCATTTTTGCAAATCTATACTGACCCTACAAGATGGGTGTATGTGGTCTAGGCCTGATTTTCACTTCAGCGAAGAGCATTGAGGATAGGGGGAATTTAGTGTAAAAGATGGCAAAGTCTAAAAATGATTGGGCTCCACTATATTTTTGGATTAGGGGAGGGTTAGAAACCCGAATATTAACACAAAAAAAAAACATTTATACTACCGACGCTATACGATTCAAGAGTACCTGAAATAAAACAATATTGTTCATGCAAAAGAGACTGCAGTTGGCGTCTCAAAAAAAATATATATATAAATGAAATAATGTAATAACAGGTAAAACCAGCTGAGTGTACGGAGAGCTTATAATAAGCCATTTCATTTTTATATTTTATTTTATTTCATCGCGTTTTGCTTCATTTGTACAACAGTTAATAAATGGTAACTTCGATTTATTGAGTTTTCCCAATAAAAAAAGAAATTCTTAGTCATTCAAATTTTCAATTCAAATCTCAAATAATACTGAGAGAAAAACAATTTGAAACATAGATTCGTAAATCGTTACTTAATATTTTTGACAATTACGAAAGACTAAATAATAAATAAACAATTATTCGGTAAGTATTCATACTGAAATATTAAATTCTTCGGCTTTATAAATGCAAGGTACATTTATTTTTAATTTAAGCCAATTCGAAAGGAATTAAAAAAACTATAAATAATTAAATTAACATTACATGTTGAAAATGACATATACCAGTTATAAGTTACTACAAACCAGATTTGGGAGGCGCACACTTAAAATCCTTAGTCAGAAGAACTCTATGTAAATTTTGCAATTAAAAGTAAGTAAGTTACGTGACTGGTGTTTAAGATACTTTCTAATAATTGCGAAACATGAGGCTACTTAAAGACAGATGTTCATATCGTATAAAATAGAGTTCGATTTATGGAATTGATGTTTACACAAATCTAACTTCTACAGTAAGTTATAAGTTTCTAACAATTTCGATGTCAACAAAACCACCACAATAACCTGAGCTGTTCATATTTCTCTATTTATCAATGATAACCAAAATGTAAACAACACAATAATTTTAGTGGAATTTTCCTAAAATTCGTTTGCCATATGTTCACGCCACAGTAAATGCGAATGAGATATTAAAATATCACCGCCATCTGAATGTACTATAAACGTGAAAAACAGATAACCTACTCATTAGCTCGCCTACGATCCATATGCTAACTGGAATCTTCAACTCTTAAATTAGCCTCACCAATCGATATCGTCTTGTGTATGTAACACTCAAATATAAAGATGGACAAACCACACCAGTGCAATATAAGTAGATACTGCACCACCATGGCACGTCCCTTAATCGTCCATGTCCTTGCAATAAGCCGTTATGTTAAAATCATTAAACGAGGACTTCATTGTTTTTCAAAGTATTCTCCACAAAGATTAATGCACTTTTGCATGCACTCGAACCAAACCTGGAAGCAGTTATTACACTCGTTTGTAGGTATAGTCAAAATTGAATCTTTAAATTGAATCGAATACTTCTTCTGACGACTGGAACCTTTGACCACGCAGTCCGTCCTTGATTTTCAAAAAGGTACAGAAATCGTTAGGATTTTGATCGGGACTGTACGAAGGATAGTCTAACAATTCGACGTTTTGTTGCATTAAAAATTAAATTGCCTTGAGAACTATTTGCAAACTTGCATTGTCTTGGTGCAGGATGATTTGTTATTTGGGGTTAGTTTTTCGAATTTCCGCGGTGACTTCCGGCAAACAAATAGTTGTATACCAATCGGCAGTAAACATTTTTTGATGTTGTATTTCGCGTTGTCAACCACGTAACAAAAGATTCGTTAATCGGTTTTACCGTAATTTAATTATTTAGAAGGGTTTTAGGTAAGCTTAAGCCTAGCTTACTAATTGTGCATGGTTAATTTGTAAAGCAAAATAGTATTTCTTGAGAAACCGACTACGCCCTCTGAACGGCACGCAATGAATTGTATTATATCTATAGGTGTCTACCTGACAAGTAATGCGATCACTCTACTTTATTCGAAGTTTGGAAAATTGTACATTTCTCCCCTCCTTTCCATAGGGGTTAAGGTTATGGGAATGAAAAAATCAGAAAAATGATTTGTTCTGAAATTAAAAATTATGTGGTCTGAGCCTTTTTCAAATATTTCATAGAAGTCCAAAAAGTCAAGGTATAGTTTTCCGTGACGCACTGCACTCTATTTAGAGAGAGAGAGAGAGAGAAAGAATTACATTCGCATCTCAAAATAATTGCAGTGGAATCTATAAAGCAGTTAGATATGCTACCCAAAATACTTATTAACGTTAGAAAATTAAGGCTCAAAATAATTTTCTAAACCTTTACAGTTTAGAAAAACTACGTTTAAGAAGGTTAATATAATTTTAACTATAACTATTTAAAATTTAAATTGTATTAATATCTTAAAACGATGTAACTTTTTTCTGGTTCTTTGTGTATGAAGTGTAACGTGTTTGCGTTACTTTTAATATAAACTAAATAAGAAGAGATAAGTATTATATTTGGATGGACAGACTAAGTATGGACGCGCTCTGTATAGTAAGATTTTACGAAGATTAAAGTTAATTAAGTATGATATTGTAATGGCCTTGTTTTAGAAAATATAATTTTAATTAGGGCAGTTAGTATAATCAAAGCTATCAATTACTTTTTCTTAATACAATACCAAGATAAAGCATTAGTGATTAAGTAGGATAAATGACACGACAATAAAAACTGCTAAAATAAAAGATTTCATAAATCATACAATGTATAATTCATTAATAAATATGTCGCTATATTGTAATACAAGAATGATAAACGTGTGAGGCTGAAAATTATGATTAAAGTAAAATGCAGGAAGTCATGTATTAAACGAAACCGCAGCGTATGCATTGATAAAATAAATTATAGGTGTAGGAATCGCAAAACCGTTGCAATGCAGAATCATATCTGAGACATTTCAAGACGTTTAAAGACAATTCGCAACAACAATACAAGTACGTGATCTTTATGTAATTGGCATGAAAATAACCTTTTATTCAGTTTAGTTAATTCATGTTACATTGTGAGAACGAAATTTGTAGAAACGAAAAAATGATGTGTAACAACTAAGCTTGACAAGTTGAAAGTTGAGTTTAAAAAGAAAAATCAAAATGTTAAAACAGCAAGCTGTAGGTCACGTGAGGGTTGAAGATGTGTCGGTAGCGTCCGTGGTGTATTTTGATTTGCATATCGGTATTAAATCACTTTTACGTATCCGTGCATTTTACTGTCACATCGGAGAAATAAACATCCATAACGTAATTATGGGATCGTAAATAGATGTAAGGGTTGACACTTTCGAGTTTACCTGTCAAGAAATGGAAATTTGTGATCGTTTATGTGAATTTGTGACATAATTCAAATGTAAACTATTGGGATTTCTGGATTTTCTATGAACTTTTTTTAAATGATGTAGCAATAAGTCAATGTCAAATCGGGATGCAAATTAGATATGGTGTACAATCATTCATAAGAAGTTAACATAAAGCTTACACAATTATTTTGCTGGACTATTTGAATAACGATGTATTAATAAAGTGTCACAACTAGAGCTTGTTTAGTTTTAAGTATGTTATTGTAGAAAATGGAAATTAAGACTTTTTGTATGATTAATTAGGATGTGCATGATAATTTTTAAGGTAGGTTTTATATATGGTATAGTGCCAATTAAGAAATGAACAATAATAGGTTGGTATTTTTATGGGACTATGGGAATAAGGACATAAAAAGCTGTATTTATCCATGTAATTTTGTTTATTGCTAAGTGGACATTTTAGGTAATGGGATTGAAAATGTAATTACCAATATTCATAGAACTTAGGAAAATCGATTTGTTAGTAGTAACATTAATTTTTTAGGTTTTCTTTTTTAGTAATACCTGGCCAGTTTGATGCTAGGAAATTGTTTTTCTAAGAACAATATCTGTATTTCTAGGACAATTATTTAACGTCAATAGAGGATAAGTGTAGATCAAACTTTATTTGGACTTATTTGTGAATTATGTAGGCACACACAAATTGTGAAAGAATATCTAGTCATCTCAGTAATGAAGTCCTATTTGAGGAGAAACCTTTTTATTTCTTTTTCTAATTTGACCAAAATTGAATGAGTGTTTTTAGGGTGTTGTAGAGAAAGGTAAAGCATAATGCGATTATATTTAAGAAATCATAAGCAAAAAGGGGGCTTATTCAAAATAGCAGTCTTCCGTGTAGGGAAAGTATCGAAAACGATTGCTAAGACAATACGGTTTGCCGTCCATTAATTTAGTACAAGAGAAATCCTTTCAAGGTATGTGTTATTTGTAACATAGCTTGTAATTGCAACTGCCAATTTTTATATTTATCAATCTCTTATTAAATTTCTCTATTTGTTTTCATAGAGACCCACTCCCTCACCACTAGTTAACCGATGCACCTTCAATTTGTTACGGAATTCCCACCTCTCCTGTGTAATTCAAAACTTAACAGACTTACGTTTCGTTCACTCGTAGTAGAAGTTCTAAATAATAATATTCGTGCACAGGCACTATTTACTTGATCCGTGAAGTAATTAAATTAGACAACTTCTCTGTGATTCACAAACACGTCTGGACACGTCGAGACTTTCTTCCTTGGAATTTCTTTTTTTCTTCTGTTTTTTTGGTGCTTCTCGCCTTAGAAAGCAAAATGCCATTAAGCCGTTAAACCCTTGTCAGCTTATATGCTTATACATTGTTAATCTGACGGGTGATTAAGTATTGAACACGTCAGCTTGAGCAGAAAATTATATCTTAAAACAATAAGAACAAAAAAGAGGTTTTCTAATAGAGCCCTAAGATACAATAAACATTTTTGAGTCTTAGCGAAAAAAAGTTAAAGATTTCTTTACGGAATGAAAAAAAATTAAAAACGATAACCAGACTTAACAGGTTTGTTACGTCCTAATTGATATTAAGTACCTGAACTAATTTTACTCTACAAAAGCGAAGTAACGTCACAGTAAATTGGTACACCGGCTAGCTGTTAGTGGTGCGGGGTGCAGAGACAGTTTAACTGTTCTTACTGCAGTAGAGGATGATGAAACCTTATGTACACGTTTCTCACTTTGTGTTAATTTAAAATAGACACAAATAATAACAAAAACTCCAAGTCTTGTGCACCTAACATATTATCAAACATTAATATCGCAGTAAATAACACAAGAAACTAAAATCTACCCATAATTGGAAAAAATAAGCGTGTATCTAAGAAAAGAACAACAAATTTATCAATTATAGACATCCCACCAAATTAACTCGAACATATGAATTATGCGCACAAAATTGAGGTGCTTTTTTATATTAGAATTTCTGTGTTTATAATACGTTTTAGGTAAACGTGTACCAACGTAAAAGCTCTTCTGAATAATAAGATTTACTCATATTACTAATAAAATAGTATATAATGTTTAGCAGGTAGAATGCAAAAATTCAATGACTTACAGGTCTTTTTGGTCCTTTATGAAGCGCTGAACAACCTTTTAATGGAGGGAAAGTAGTTGCCGATAATCAAATATTCCACAAATTTCTAACACAGGACACTTAAACCTGTAACTATATTTTTAATTCCGTGTTATCGCTTGCGTTTGGAAACTTGTTTATTCAGAATGCCGAGGTTTAGTACCATCCTTGAATTACCCGTAAATCATCTTCACCCCGCACGACGACCGTCGCGTGTCAATCGAATTCGAAGCTCTATAACTGAAGATGAAGGTTTATTATTCGTGGATTTTATAAGTTTTTTGTTCCAGAGTCATCGTATGTTATTTTTAGTTCTCACGTCTAAACATATCGAAGTAAATGTAGTTCTTTTCATGTAACCGGTCATTTATGCCCACACTTTTGAAAGCGGCGGCATTTGCTTCCGTTCGCAACACATTTTTTGTAGTTGTAAATTTATGAATATATGAATATTGGGGGTAATCTACCATAATAGCGTTTTTTAAATCCGTGTGAGTTCTTAATCCCCCTCCTGCGGTTAACATGTAACGCATTAATTTTTATGTTGGATTCTATTACTACTGAGGTTGCAGGGTGTTTCTGTCCAATTCCATGATTCAATGGTTTGTTTTTTAACTTGTGTGAATGTGTACAAATACATTTTATAATGCCAATTATTTACCTAGATCTATCTGTATTTTTCCAAATTTAATATGTAGGGTGTAGAGTCCCGATCGTTACTGCTGTTTGAATAAAAATATACTATGTGCTTTACTTGTTTATTACTTTATCGTAATTTAATATTATATTGGAAAAACCATGTTACTAAATTTTCACTACCAAAGGATCTAAATTTTTCACGGCTGCTTTCATATTAAAAGCTCATTTAACCAACTGACAATACTAAATTTATGTATACTACTTAATGTTGCGTTACGTAACGCGCTAGCGTTATAAGTTGTTTTATTATAAAGTAAGGCTTTGAAGTTAATTTCAAACCGAAAGTAAATTAATAGAAAATATATTAATTATTGACTGGCAATGTGGAAAAAGAACAACTAATGACGTCACTAGTTGTTTTTTCTTTACAAATTACCAACAAACACAATTAATATTTTACTAAAAATTTCTTTGTCTTCAAGATAACTGAAAGCTGATGATCCACTTTTCAGATCATTTATCCAAACCTCGTGGTGTTCTCGGAAATAATGCTCTTAAGTTTCTTTAACACATCGTATGGCAAGGTTATAAAGGAAGAAAAATTGCATATCACGGATCACTAAAAGTATCATTTAGGAAGTGCCTGCCTAAGGGTTCCTGTTAACCTTATATAGTTTTTAGTGTGATATAACAAAAGAATTGTTTATTTTAAGCATATCCTGGGAATTGTTCACGATAGTACAGGTCACGAGAAAAAAATTAAACTCATTATTATGCTGGATTATGTTGTCACCTTCATTCATTTAATGATGTAAAACTGAAACAACGTACATTTACGGTTGTCACCCATAACAGGTAATAGACAACCTCTCTGAGAACTTTTATTTCATAACGCTTACATTTTTCTAAATCTAAATATGGAATACAGTCTTCGACTTTTAACGTTGTAACGATTACATTTATTTTTAGACGATGTTATTTTCCGCATTAGTTATACGGAATTGTTGTATACTTAGGTTTGTACCGGGTGTTTCACTAAACGTATAGAGAGGCAGTAAAAATTTTAGTAGATAAAATTACAAATTAAAAGTCTTAGAAATACTTCTAAGTTTTAATTTTGACCGCACGAGGACGCTATCGCTATTGCAACGAAAATTCTATTTGCAATACAACAGTTCTTTATTTTAAACGTGATTATACAAACCTCTTCAGCAACTCGTAGCTACAATAAAATTTCTAAAAGTTCACGCAATAATCTACATTCAACTAGTTACTAACAGTACCGGTATAATCTCTTCACTATCACTACTATCACTACAGTGCTAATCTTCTTAATTACTTACGTCGATGCACTATGATTAATTTATATTATCACTACAATAAATTTATTACGATCCCTACAATAATTTATCTTGCATAGTGTACTTTATTTGCACCACTAATTTTTATCACGTTACGACTTTCAAAGCTTTAATCATAACTTAACTTCTGAACTAATATCGTAATCAAAGCCGATCAGAACTATTTTATAATCGAAACTGCAATTAGAAATCCCTGCAGAACCCCTCAACATTATCTATACCTTAGCCAATTGCTCTAGATTATCTACAACCCAGAATATGCAAATGACGTTCTCGAGATTTCTTGTAATCTTTAATTGCAAAGTTTTGTACATGTCAATCAAAAGATCTTGCATCGCAGGACTTGTCAATCACCTTCTTTGTATTCAAATCCTTCGTTTATATTCCGATATATTATTTTGGTCACAGACACGCCGATAGGCGTTACACTATTGTTCTGTACCAGAACACTCTGTGACCCGGATGTAGGAAGTTCCAGTGGCGCTAAGGACAGTCTAAACCATTCCTGCAGTTCACATGCTGATAGAAGTAGCAATCAATACCTTTTATAGCAGGCGCCGTATTATTTGGTTTGTAACCACACACTAAACTCCTAATCCCGGTATTCTGGTACAGTATCTCTAACATATTTCGTATCACCCTCCAATCTAAAATATTGAGCCCACAACTCAACTTGTTATTACGCCAACTTCTTGTTTACAAGATTAGTCATCTGGTTCTTGAGGTCCACTAGCGCTTTCCAGAGATCCTGGTAATTCACTTTACCAAAAGGCTGCTGCTTAGTCATCAACTAGTAGATACCCCCATGTCGGTCCTTTAGCCGTATGATCTTTCCAACCTCTGGTTGTTGTCGACGAACTTGATTCACTACCAAATTTATGTATAAACATCCGGGCAAATCCTCGGGAAATATCAAGCCTTGTCGCTATGCAATGTTCCAGGGAGTATTCCGATAACACATCGAAAGAACAACCTTGTATCTTTTCCGTGACTCCAAATCTTGCTTTGCGTGTGCTGATGTACAGAGACATGGACCAATTATAGTTCGATCTAAACTTTAGTTCGTCCTTACGAGCGTAATTGTTTGTTTGTATCATTGGAGCATTGCGGTTTCCTAATGTCGCACACATCTGACACTTGCGGTACTACTCTTTTACATCGTCCTTGCAGCCTACCAAGTAAAATCTTGCACGGACTTTCTCCAGATTCTTCTTAACGCTCAAGTGTCCTCCCGAGGTCCGATTAGACAGATGTACTGAAACCTTCGACACACGGTTTAAGAAACCATCTCCTGAGCGTACTCAAGGTTCGATTTCCATTCTCCAAAGATCGTACCAAGATCCTATTTTCTACCTTCTGGGTATCCCATTGGGCTCAGTACGACTTTAGGGTGCTACTTAACGGATTAATGCCCTGCCAGGTTGAACGTTTTTCTCTGACTTTCCAACACAGAATGACACTTAGGTCTTTGTCGTTTTCTTGTTCCATTCTCAACTGTACTGGTTACCAACCATCGTTGATTACTATACTCCGACCAACAAGCTAACATGCTACCTGCACAATGCGGGCGTCCATTTTTGGGGCAAAATCTGTGCAGGTTGATTTTCGCCTCGTTCCGTCGACGCCCGCTATTAATTTCGGCACCTCATGTTTTTCGTTAAGCCCTTTACATCGGCTCTGCATGTTCTTAAATAGCAGTTCTGGCTTCGTGGCTCTATTTTCTCCGATTGCTTGTCGAGCATTTCCCGTCAAATCACCTCCTCCATGTTCTCTTCGCTCCGCTCCTGTCCAGAGCGTCCTACCTTGAATTAAATGAGTCGCTTGCTTTGCCGTCTCAAACTCTATAGCATGCGCCAACGTATCACGTTAAGTTTTTGGTCTGTCCAATCGTAGTGCTTGCTCGATTTCTTCATCGTGTATTCCATCAATAAAGGTCTGCACTGCCACCAACTCTAAAAAGCTATCCGGTGTTGTTGGGTAGGCTCGTCGCACTAAGCGAGCAATATCTGGTTCAAATTTTGCCAATTTTCGTTGGTCTTTTGAAAACGGTTCTTCACTTGAGCGTGGAACACTTGTAGCAGATGAGAGTTACCGCACCTCATTTCCAGCTCCTTTGGTCATGGCCTGGTATAGTTTGCAGAATGTTTAAAACTTCACCTCATAACTCGACAAACAATGCTGTTGCCCTTTCACTATCGTTCCAGTTATTAGCTCTTTCGGCAGCCTCGAATAGTTTAGAATATATCTGCCAAGGTGATTTCTTCTCATCAAGTGTCGGTGGTTTTATTCTGAACCTTGACGCCTGTTTGCTTTCCCCGACATTCTTAAATTCTGAGATGTACTGTTGTTTCACTGGAATTCAGTGCTGCGGCGCCCGTAATATTAGGGAATTATAATCTATTCTTCCATCACCAGCACACTTTCTTCTATTTTTTATGAGTTTTCAGAGAACTTTGCTTTCTATGAGTGTAAACCGACGAAAAATTGGGCTACCAGCTTTTCTGCGGTTTTGTAGTTTCTTTTAAAAACTCCTCTTTTAGTTGTACAACTGCTTTTGCGTTTTTTGAAGCTTCTTATATAAACTCTTCTTTCAATTTGCTGTAATTTTTTTGTAGGTACACAACGGTCTTGGTCAGTTTTATGCAAGGTTTACCGCTGTTTCATGTAATTTTTCAGTAAAACTCGCGTTACTTCCTTTTAATTTCGATGCAGTTTGGTTTAATTTTTCTGCCGGGTTATAGCGTTTTGATCTAGTTTTTTAGCGTGTTCTTGTACTCTTGCAGGATTCCCTGAAACGTCTCCGTCACACCTGACTTGAACTTCTTCAAGCAGGAATGAATTTCCCTGATTCTGTTGTTGACTACGAGTGACAGGTATGCAAAATAAATTGTTTAAATGTCTTTTTCATTACTATCCGACACACTTGACACCGTTGTAACAAAACTCTATTTGCAATACAACACTTTTTTTATTTTCGAAGTGATTATACAAGTCTCTACAACAACTCGAAGCTACAATGAGATTTCTAAAAGTCCGCACGATAGTTTAGTTTCAGATAGTCACTAACAGAACAAGTATAATCTTCTTAACAATACGATGATAATCTTCATAGTCAACTTATATCAATGCACAATGATTAATTTATACTAATTTATATTAACACTACAATAAATTCATATCAATCTGTTCAATAATTTATCTCACATAGGGTTCTTTATTTGTACAAAAAATTTATATCACGTCACGACTTTCAAAACTTTAGTCGCAAGTTAACTTCTGAACTAACATTGTGATTAAAGCCGGTCAGTATTATTGTTGTATTCAAAGCTGCAATTAAAACTTTCTGCAGAACCCCTTAACGCTAATTTATACCTTATCCAATTGTTCTAGATTAATCTACAACAACCCGAGATTTCTTATTGTAATCTTTAAATTCAAAGTCTTGTACCTGTCCATCAAGAGATCTTGCACCGCGGGACCTGTCAATCATATTTTGTGCATTCAAGCCCTTCGTTTACATTGTGATATATTATTCTGGTCACAGAGCGATAGGCGCTATACTATTGTCACGGACAGAATTCAATAATTTTCCAAAAATTCCAGCAAAATGTGTTATTCTCGAAACGCAAATGAATAGTTTGTTTAATTTTGCACAACTTTGGGCCCCAATTTTTTGTAAACTGCACAATAAGAGTTGCAGCACTTGTTGAATTTATTTATTTATTCTTGATGTACATCCAACAGAGCAAAGTTTTAATTACAGGGCAGATACATGTCATGCTACATAAAAGACATCCAAAGATTAGCAAACACATATTTTAAAGTACTAGACAGCTCAAACGTAAGTATGTCTCTATAGCATACGTAAATATAGAAAAAATGCCGTGGAATAAAATCCCATGGAAACAAAACCTTGGAAAAAGCAGTAGAAAAAAAAATCGTCGAGGAGAAGCAGTTTATAAAAAGATCGCTGATAAAAAGTGGTGTATGAACACAGAGCAGCTCCGTGGCGTAGTTGGTATGCATGTGTCCCGAGCTCGAATCCCGACACGATCCGCTTGAAAAATGATAGGTGAGCATTTTTCACAAAAATACGCCCTCGTTCAGATGAGAGGTAAAATGGAGGTCTTGTGTGTAAGTATCGTCACGCACGTTAAAGATCCCTACCTTGCTTGGAACAGCAAAGGTTCGGCAAAATTCTAAATTTTCATGTACAAAAAAACTCTCTTTCTGACCAATGAAGTACCTTCGAGTGGAGCATTGGAAAATCACATGTAGGGTGTATGAAAACAAAGCTGGGGTATAACAGGTTAACAAAGGATATCATGCAGCAGAGATGAAAGTAACTATTTCGTAAAAGTAGAAAATTTAGAAAATACTACCTCTAGACCAATGGTGCTGTTATTATTTTAACAAATAATTCAGGGTTTAGTCTTATAATGTAAGGTTTCACACATGGATGGCGCTAATAACACATATAGTAGACATACATTTCTGAAGTTGTATTTTTTTTTGAAACTCGGTATATCTGTTAACAATAACCAGTTGTAATACCAACACATATCGTAACGGAAAAATATTTCGTTTGTTTGAGGAGTCCTACGGCGTACATGCACCATCGAAAACTAGTTGTGAAGATTGAATTTAATCCTTTAGAAGTAGCGATTTCGAAACTAAAGATAAGGATTGCTCCAGAAGACCAAAAACAATTGAAGACGCCGATCTACAAGCATTATTGGATGATACGCAAACAAAAAATCAACTTGCGTAGGCATTAGATATTTCCAAACGTTAACATGTCATGGAAAAATTCAAAAGGAAGGAAAATGGGCGACGCTTGAGTTGACTGAGAAAATTAAGAAACCACTTCCGAAATTTTGCTTTTGCGGCATGAAAGAAAGAATTTCCTGCATAGAATTGTTACTCTGGATGAGAAGTGGATATATTTTAAGAATCCCAAACACAAAACATCGTGGTTTTCACTTAGCGAAGCACAAAAATCGACGATAATGATCTGCGTTTGGTGTCACAAGAAAGGAATCGTGTACTCTGAGCTGCTTCAACGGGACAAAACATATCAATTTGAACCATGCATTGTTCAAAAAACGGCCCGAATGGGGCACGAGGAGCAAAAGAGCGATATTCCAACTTGACAACGCTCTGTGCCATCGCACTTTTATCTTTCAGGACACCATCAAAACGCTGAAATGAGGTCTGCTACCGGAGCCGACGTATTCGCCAGAGTTGGCCCCTTCTGATTATCACTTCTTCTGGTCGATGGCGTATGGTTTCCCTGGGCTACACTTGGTCGATTTCCAGGACGTGCAAAATTAGTGGGATGAATGGTTTTGGTCCAAAAACGCGTCGTTTTATCGTCGCGGTGTTCGTGTATTCTCAGAGAGATGGCAAAAATGTGTAGTTAGCGAGGGATGATACTTTAAATAAACCATTTTTTGTCTTTCTCTTGAAATTTTCTATTATCCATTGATCAAAAGAACCCGGAAACTTTGACCACTTTGTATATATTAAGCAGGAATTTGTTTAAATAATAATAAATCCCATCGGTTGCATAATTTTTTAAATTTATTTACTTATTAAACGTGATTCGCATACCCATCGGCATGTTTATCCACAATTTTTTTATACGCGCCTTTTCTGCCGCCTCCTACCCTCTCCTTCCGCGGCTTTTTCCCGCCACCAGCATACGCAAGTTGGTCATCATTATCCTAAGAAACTACTTAAAATCATAACAATAATTCACGATAACCATCACACGCGGTGAAACTAAACAGTTGGGCAATGTGATACGGTGTCAAGGAATATATCGCATTTGTCAGAAAACTTGTTCATTATGTCACACGTTTGATAGATAGGAGTCCGTAACATGAAATTGGTGCAAGCGGTTGTACAATAAAACACTTGACTTTACCAAGTCGAATGCGTGAGGACTAAAATATTTAGCCGATTTAACATACCAGAAACATTTAATATATGAAAGTAAACAGTATATATAGTAGCACTTTTTATTTATAACCATACATGGGTTATTGGCCCTGCTGTTTGTGTATATTTCTTGTACGAAGTTTGTCCATTAAATACGGTGAATGGTTTAATATATAGGTATTCAACGCTTGAAACGATGTAGGTGGCATGCGTAGACATACATGGTCATGGCTGTACCTGTTCTCTGTCGAAGAGTGCGCAAAGCTGCTAAAGCAGTACTATTGCATTCGTTTCACAGAAGGTTCCGAGCAGAGTGTGTAGAAAAGTCATGGATCAACGGCACATTAAGTTCTGCTTGAACTTGGGTGAAACGGCAATCGAAACCCATGAAATGTTGGCGCAAGTGTGCGGACAAGACACTGTGAGTAAAAAATGTGTGTAAGATTGGTTTGCACGTTTTCGCGCTGGCAAGAAGTCTGTGGAGTCGAATCGCATTCGGGCCGGTCATCCATAAACAGGACACCTGAAAAGATTAAATGTGTGTGTGGGTATTGCTAGCAAAAGATCGGCGATTGACTGAGATTAATGGCAGAAGTGGGTATTAACAAAAACATAGTGGAAGCCATCATCCACAAAGATTTGGGTAAACGCAAGATTTGTTTACCATTTGTGCCGCACATCCTAACAGACGAGCTCAAATCAAGATGTTTTGAAATCAGTGTGGATTTTATCGACATATGTAACTGGGATCCGTCATTATTGGGTTCCATTGCCACAGGAAACAGTCTTGGTATTGCAAGTACAGCACCAAAACAAAAAAACAATCAATCGCCGTGATAAATAAAGAGCAGCGTGCACAAATTCAAGTTAAAAACCATACTGATCACATTTTTCGACAGAGGTAATCGTTCATAAAGAATTCGTACCTGCTATCCAAACTGCGAATGGCACATTCTACTTGGAAGTTTTCAAACTTTTGTTGTTGTGTATCTGGTCCATTAGAGCACAGATGATTCAAATCGAATATTGGATGTTACTCCACGACAATGCACCATTGCATAAAGCATCCTTGTACGCCAATTTTTGTCTGAGCATGGTGTGGCTGTTTTGGAACACCCACACTACTCTTCAGATTTTGCTCATGCCGACTTTTTGTTCCATCGCCTTAGAGGACATTAAAGAGATCACGGTATGCGGATGTCAAAGAAATTTATGACCGAGTGACAACTATTCTGGAAACTATTCAAAAAAAAAAGGTTTTTACGACAGTTTCCCGAAGTTATACGGACGTAGTCAAAAGTGTGTTGTGTCCGGTGGTGACTACTTTAAAAACCAATAGAAGTATTTCCAATATGCATTTTGTTTTTGTTTTTTATTAGACTATTCATCGAATTTACAAACTTTGTATTTGAACAATTTAGCAGAAATACACAATACAATAAATTAACGAAGAAACAGTAACATACATAATAATTCAATCAATAACATTAAAAAAAATAAAATTATAAAGAAAGCAAAATAAACATTCTTCATGTAGCACACACGTAACGACATCGCAGATTCGCTTGGGAAGAGTTTAGCTTTGCGGGAAATACTGTTTTCTTCTTGCGTCGTAGCTTCGTGTTCGTAAGTTTATGATGTGGTTTCGTGGTGTCTGTATATCGTTTGGATAACGAGTCAATGGATGACATTTGTTATGAATAACATTTTAACATTTTACCTTTGTTTCTACAAAGGTTTGATGTTCATTGTTCATTTATCAACAACGCCTGTGTGCATCACTCCATATTCGATGCCAAGGTTGATGAGTCGCCACGTTCTTGTGTTCATCCGTTGCAGCATAAGAGGGGCGGTCTTTTGGAAAGCTATGCAAACTCCGTCGTTCGCGTATCGTTGTTTTGAACCTCTTTTTTTATTATATTTCAGAGTGCATTGAGATGAGGTTCGGGTTTCATGGAGGCCATAAAAAACGGTGCAGCTAGGTCTAGTGGTCCACGTCCAATCCAGCGATTTAAAAATAGTAGGTGGCTCCGTGGCTTAGTTGGTTCGCGTGTGACTACTAATACCTTGTTCCGGTTTCGGTTTCTGACACCGACCGTTTGAAAAATTTTAGGCAACCATTTTTCACAAAAATGCACCCTCGTCCGGATGTTGTCACGTGTGTTGAAGATCCCTACATAGCTTGAAATAGCGAGGGTTCGGCATAATTCAAAATTTTCAAGTCAATGTAGTACCTTCGGGTGCAACATTAGAAAATCAAATGTAATGTCCCTGAATTTTGACCTCTAAACACACTCGTTACCATTAAACTATCTTTGGTCAGTGAAGTGAGTGTTTGTGCTTGTTGTTACATCCGCTGGTTGGGATAGGAGGTTTTGTTCTAAGGATGTCATTTAGGTAATGATTAAACTCTTTATGATGGCATGTAGCAGGGAACTGATGCATAGAAGTAGGGAGTAAGGATCAAGGTTTAAGGTAGTTTTCAAGGTTGTTTGTAATGGTGTTGAAAAAGGGCATGGGTAGATGAGATACTTGGGAGCTTCGGGAATATCATGAGGACCGCAGGGGCATGTTGGGGAAATGATGAGGTTAAAAGAGTGTAATTTTAATCAAAATTTGCTGTATCCGGTTAGGACTTAGATAGTAGAGCGGTTTGCCATTGGGATGTGTTGTGGTACGTTAGTGACAGTTGGAAAAATAGTATGAGTGTGTCTACCGGTAGTGGAAAGGGTACAAAAGTTTTGCCAATTGTGGATCGAATACTGGTAAATTAAGGATTTTATTTCAGTTATGCGAGGGTTCTGTATTTGTCATACTATCGAGTTCTGTTATGGAGTTGGATTGGAGATTTGGATTTCATATCGTGTATTTGGAGATGTGCATGAAATTGCATGTCTATCGGAGGGATTTGTAACAGAGTGTATAGAACGACGTTGAGGTGGTGCGATAGACTTTGGAGATATGTAATAAGAACCGTCGGATTAATGTGTTTAGGGTTTTCCGGGATGTTGGTAAGATTAAAGGGAACCAGGATTCTTACAGCCTATCAGGTTATTAGGTGATTATTTGGTTAAGAATAATTTACTAGTGATACGTGTAAGTTGGACAAAAATGGATAGTGATTAGTGTAGGTTAAGCAGGATCTTCTTGGTTTTGGAACGTAGTTTAGTTATATCTGTATGAGTTTTAAGGCTGGTAGTGGGGTGAACTTCTAGGTATATGAAAGATTGGGATATGGACGTTGATTATTTGATGTATAGGAATCCTTACAGGAGCAAAGGTTTTGTTTCTTGAAAGGAAATGGATTATTTGTTGAGTGTAGACCACGATTCAATTTTTTCTATAAGGGATGCGGCTGTGATATCTCGAGAGAGTCAATAGTTTCCGTGGATAAGAAATGATAGCTCTTCTGCATACTCAAATGCATTGGTGTTAGCAATGTGTAGGTTTAAGGGGGAAGTTATAGCTAGGTTACATGGAGTGAGATATAAGGTGGAATTCTTGTAGACATTCTTGCATTTGGGGTTTCGTACGGAGTAGTAGATTGTCGTGAGGTTGCGGTTCGGGATATGAGGAAAGAATGAATGATTGCGTAATGTTGGATGAGAAAATTGCTTGTTTGATTTAGTTTAGGTTGTTAGATCATCAAAGAAGATCGGAGGCGAATTTGAGGTCTGTGAAGAGAGTGAAGACATATTGGTAAGAAGAGAATCTTGTTGTAGAAATATAGGATCCAATTGTATTCTCAGCGTTGTGACCTTCTCTGAAACCATGTTGGATTGGAGAAAGGAGTGAGTGTTTTTCTATGTGGAAGTTGATTTTTAGAATATGTTCGAGGATCTTGCTTAGGAGGAAAGTAGTGCAATAGGTCTATAGGAAGTTGGATGGTTGGCGGGTTTATTAGATTTGAAGATCGGTGTAAGAGTTGCTGTTTTGAAAGAACAAGCGAATGCGACCGTTGATAAGCATTTTTATAAAAGGGTGTGAATGAATTATCTGAGGACTGGCCAGAATTTTTGGATAAGATTGGTAATATTATCAGAACCGGGTGCTTTCAAGGGGTTGAGTTTGGCTATTCTTGAGTCTAGGTGTTGTAGTGGGAAGGGTTATTGTGTTGTTTGCTATTTGCTGTTGTAGGTTAAAGACATCCGGAAATCGAAGCGGATTTCTTAATCAAGTAGGATAGTTCGGGTATTATCTATTGTAAGAAGTTGGTCGTTTAACCTCGAGATTAGAATATAAGAATGGGTGGTTTGAAAAATGTTATTTCGTCTTTAAGAAAAAACGGATGTTCAAATTTTTTCACCAAATCACGAATATACTTGACAGTAGGAAGATTATGTCTACTGAAATGAGAACTGTTTGTTATCGCAACATTTTTCCCACTTTAATAACGCGTTGATTACGCGAATGGCGCGTTATTTTATAAATGGCAATGCTTCAACGTGACATTTAGCAAATATGACCGTTTGATATTTACCAGAGACCAAGTGACGAGTCTTTCAAGTATAACGTCCTTATTGAAAAATAACATAAATTATAAAGAAATGTTTTTTATTTTCGAAACCATCTATTTGTTGACCATGCTCGTTTGACTTTTTCTCATATTTTAGTTCCTACCCCCCATAATCCCCCCTCCCAAGAGTTGTAAAAATTATTTGATGCCATGTATTCAATCGAAAATTAATTTCTCGGCGGTTTATTTGTATGCTTAACATCTACAAGTTTTAAGAGAACTCCATTCCTGCTTCTGGCAGTTCTTATATAAAAGCTACATGATATACATATAATAGGTCTTTTGTTTGTCAACATGCAAGATTTAGTTACACATTTATCTATTCGATGTCTTCTAATCGGTTTTGGAATTGTGAGTTTAAGCATTACAACTTTCAAGCTTCAATACAACGTGCTTAACAATCAGAATTGCCAAAAATATCGTGATCAGCTACAGAAAAAAAATCATTCCTTTCTTTAGATTATTCATAAACGTAATAATATTCGCAAGTAAAAGAGACAGAAGATATTACATTAAAGCTTAATTGAGATTTCTTGCTTTGACATCATCCCATTAACACAATGAACTTGCTAAAAATGGGTGTTGGAATGCTGTAAGGAGACTAGAATAATTGCTCAAGTGCAGTTATGGTATAAACCCGTCTGACTTAAGTGTGTCATATTATATTCTATTTTGATAGATTATAGCACTAAATACTAGCTTTCAGACATCTTAATGGTTTTACAGCGGCGCATAAAGACAAATGGAGGTTACCTCTAAATCTTTATTTAACGTTAACGAAATTATTTGTATTTGAGTGTACCTTTTTTAAATTTTTAATTATGACATCAATGTAATTAGTTAAAAACGGAACTTTGCTAAACCTGTCTAATGTAGACATCCTCTAATATTATCTCATCCATTGTGCATGTTGCGCTTTCGTATTTGTAGAACACGAGGAATGCCACGAGCAAGGTGATTTCTATAAGAAACTACTCGTTCAAAATCAAAAGACAGAATATCCGAAACTACACGAGAACGAATAAAAAGCTTTATACAAACTTATGTAAGGTCATTACTTAGAGTAGATAAGTTTACGAATTTATTAGTCGAAAAGAGAAAAGGAAAGCTGGACATGTTAGGTGTTAGTGAGGTGAAATGGCCAGATAGTAGTGACTTTTGGAAAGATAATTATAGAATAATTACAACTTCTTCAACTAATGGACAGGCAGGGGTAGGAATAGCGTTAGGTAAAAGATTAGGACGTAAAGTTAAAGAGTACTTGCAATTTAGTGATAGAACAATTATGGTTAGATTGAGTACAAAACCCACAGACCCTGTTTTAGTACAGGTTTACATGCTAACTACTCTGTACGAGGATGAGGAAGTAGAAAAGGTATACGAGGATATAAATAATATAGTGAGAAAAGTAAAAGGAGAAGAGAATTTAATAGTTATGGGCGATTTTAATGCGTCAGTGGGAGAAGGTAGTGAAGGAAAAATGGTAGGAAAATTTGGGTATGGTAGACGAAAGATTAGTTGAGTTTTGCCAGGAACATTACTAACTGTAAACACCCTATTCGAACAACATGTTAGAAGAAGATGTACCTGGAAAGCGCCAGGTGATAGGGGTAGACACCAAATAGTTTATATTTTAGTTAAACAAAGATCTAGAAACCAAGTTAAAAACTGTCATAGTTATCCAGGGGCTGTCATAGATAGCGATCATAACTTAGTTAAAATGAAGTGTAATTTAAAATTTAAAACATTGAGAAAGGCTAAATGAGAGAGATGGGATCTAGGTAAGCTTAATGAGAGTGAGGTAAAAGAGGAATATAAACAAGTATTAGATAATAAGATCAAAGAGATAGCTAACGTAGAAAATAGATGGAAAGAAATAAAAAAGGCTATACATTATACAGCAACACAGACTATAGGTAAGAAAAAAATAGAAGCGAGAAAACACTGGGTAGCAAAGGAGATATTAGATATAATAGGGAATAGGAGAAAGCTTAAACCTTTCAGAGAATTGGATAGTGAAAATAAGCAAAAATATAATAGAGTTAGAAACAAAATAGTACATGAGTGTAGAAAAGCTAGAAATAAATGGATGGAGAAGAATTGTAAGGGAATACAAGATGATTTGAGAGTAGGTAAGACAGACAGGGCTTACAGGGCAGTTAAAAAAGGTTTTTCGGGGAAGATAGGAAAAAATATAATGGTATTAAAAATGAGAACAATGAATTTCTAATAAATAAAGCTGAAGTAGCAGAGAGATGGAAAAGATATTTATAAGATTTATATAAGGATGACGAGATGGATGAGTTAGAGAATGGCCAAGAAGAGGATGTAGAAATCGGGTTCTCAATATTAAGAGAAGAATTTGATAGAGCTGATAGGGATCTTAAACTAAATAAAGCATCGTGGATAGACGATATACCCGCAAAATTAATAAAATATGCAAGTCAGAAAACTTTAGACAGATTATATGGACTAGTAGAAGTAATATATGACACAGGTAAGGTTCCAATAGATTTCGAAAAAAGTAGTATTATCCTAATTGTTATATATTTTTTATTTAAATCTAATCCACAGTAAGAATTGTGGTAGATTTAATATTACCTATCGAGAATTCTTATGTAACTGTAACAAGCCCAGGGTAAGGTTAAGATGGAAATTGGCTGTTTGTAAAAGAAAACTCTTAAGACTTTTAGCTAACTGAGTTTTTAGCCCACGGTCGCATGAGATTGGGTCAGTGGGTATATTAAAGTTAAAAGAAAATAAGATAATGGGCGCCACTGACTAAATCGATTTGCTTAAAGGAAAAATTTGGAAACCTATGTTATCGCTAACCACTTTAAATATAAAGTTTGATGGTCACAAATATGATACTTACATCTGGTCGTCTTCTTCAATGATCTAACGATGAGTAGGGCGACTCTGAAACATAATTACTACCAACATATATCTTACGAACCAGTATGAGTATGTAATCTTTGATTTAGCTTCAATTAGTTTCCCACTATATCGTGGTACACATTCGGGTAAGTTTAATCTTTTAAATACCTAACAAAATTTGGAGAAATTTAATGATTACTGAGTAATAAACTGTAGTCAAAAATAACTCTATATTCTTTTTTAAGACAAGCAATGAACATTATAAATTATAAGTGTACTTGATAAAATATTAAATTCTCATAAATGTAATTTCTTGAATCAGATATGGACATTATTTTTCATAATAATTAGTTTGGGTAGCGCTACTTCAACTTTACAGTTTTTTATAAAATGTACTCAGCTTCTGGCAAATATTATTAGTTAATTAATTAATCTAAGTTCAAATTTCATTATACAGGACTTAGGTCTTATAAATTAACATGTTGGTATTTCAATTTATGGTAAACAAGATAACTGTTACGATTGTATGTCAGCATATGTACAACCGGTGAGGTATGATTTCTAAAGTTGAACACACTATTAATTACAAAAAAATTGTTGTACTCATCTTACTTTACACTTTAACAGAACAAGCTTTTAGTAAATTAACTAACAAAATTATTCGTACGAGCCATAATGAACTATATGCAGCAACCTGAGGTAGTTACAAGCTTAAAAAAGAAATTTATTACATGCAAAAATTACGTAATTAACTTTGCTACTGCAGCCTTATGTTAGAAACTAATACATTCTTACCCATAGCAGCAATGACCTCTAACCTTCAAATGACATGTACATCAACTAAACACGCCAGGTGCAGCTGTGCATAGCAAAGTCGGCCATGTGTCGAACAAAATTGCTTACTCATTTATATTCTACACGAGTTTCATAAAATTTAATTGAACCAAACCAAATAAAATATTTTCCAGATGATCTAAGCTTACATCGAAATTACGGGGAATTACATCAAGATGATAACGGAGTTATCTACATTTTCAGAGTTATAGAAGTTGCACTGTAATAAATTGTATAATTAATTTTAATATGCTTACACATTTAAACAAACCGTCGCCAAGAAGAGTTGTACATTACACTTTTACTTCAGTTGTCACGGACAACTTTTAGAATACTGTGCCATTTATTACGGCGTCTCTGCCAGGAAAACATGATTTGCCTAAACATCTTGAGTGTTTTTTAAACACACCAAGCCACCTTTCAGTTCAACGAAGAAACGAAAAGTGACAATCGGTCACGAACGTCGGAACAACTTGAAAACCTTAGATACTACAAGACGTAAGAGCACGCTAACACGTTTGTATATATATGTTATCAGTAAGGACGATGTGGAATGTAGTAGATTGTAATGGTAAATAAAATTGAAGTGTGCCTTGAAGTTTATTGGTTATTAAATATGCAATATCGAATGAATCAATAATATAAACGTTGTTGAATAAAGACTAAAATAATAGATGCACCGCGGTAAAGTCAACGAATAAATTTGCAGAAAAATTTATATGTTACACAATCCCAAAAAAAGTCAGTAGCTGATAAGTGTGAGAATTTTAAAACAGTTAGTTTAACTTCCCACGCTTCCAAAGTACTAACAATAATAATTAAAAATAGAGTAGAAGCTTTGACTAAGAATTATATAGGCGAATACCAATATGGTTTTCGTAAAGACAGAATGACTAGAGAATCGATATTAATGATTAGGGTAATTATCGAAAAAAGGTTACAAAAAAATAAAAAGACTCATTTCGCGTTTGTAGATTTTAAAAGCATTTGATAGGGTTAATTGGATTGTTATGTTCAGGGTTTTGCGAAAAATAGGAATCTCTCATAGGAATAGAGAAATTATTTACAGTCTATATAAAAACCAAAGCGTAGTAATTAGATTTAATAAAATAGAAAAGGAAGCTAAAATTAGAAATGGTGTTAGACAGGGCTGTATACTATCTCCCTTGATTTTTAATGTTTATATTGAGGAAGCTTTAAACTTAGTTAAAGAGAGAAAAGAGATAGGTATTAGTGTACAGGGCCAGAAAATAGGCATGTTACGTTTTGCAGATAATATAGCCCTCATAGCAAAGTTTTTAAATAGTTTGGATGAGATACTAGAGAGTAACTATAGTATGACAATTAACTCACAAAAAAGATAATGACAAGTGAGTTACAGCCTAGTTCTAAACCAAAATTAAAAATAGGTAATACCGAGTTAAAGGAGGTAGATGAATTTTGTTATTTAGAAGCATGATTACAAAGGACGGACGTAACAGAAGCGATATAGTAGCTAGAATAGCTCAAGCTAGAAAAACGTTTTTAAAAAAGAAAGACTTACTACTAGCTAATAGTATTAGTTTAGATAATAGGAAAAGTTTCTTAAAGTCATACGTATGGAGCGTTCTATTATATGGTGGTGAGACTTGGACAATTAAAGAGGTGGATAAGAAAGATATATAAGCTTTTGAAACTTGGTGTTATAGGAGAATGTTAAAGATTAGTTGGACAGATAAAGTAACAAATGAGGAAGTTCATAGAAGGATAGGTGAGCAACCCTATATGTGGAAACAATTAAAGGTCAGAAGAGATACAATGATAGGGCACCAGTTAAGATTATTTAGTAAGGTCTTAGATGATAGACTATCAAATAAAAATAGAGTAGGAAGACCTAGACAAAGCTATATTAGCCAAATCATAAGAGATTTAGGTTGTGAGGGGTATGTAGATCCTTTTAGATTAGCTAAGAATAGAAAAGAATTTAGAGCTGCGTCAAACCGACCTAAAGTAAGTTCAAAAACAAAAAATAAATAAATAAAAATCAGTTAACTAAATGTCACCATGACATAACTCACATTTAGTTAGCGGTCTTGCATGTTGGGCGTCGCCGTGGATCAATGTAGTAAGCGTAAGACTACGGATTCCAAGGTCCCGGGTTTAAATCCCGACACGGCCGACTGCTTGAAAAATGGCAGGTGAGCATTTTTCACAAATATTACGCCCTCGTTCGGATGAGAGGTTAAATGGAGGTCCCGTGTGTGTGTTGTCACGCACGTTAAAGATCCCTACCTTGCCTGGAACGGCAAGGGTTCGGCAAAATTCTAAATTTCCAGGCAACAAAAAACTCGCCTCCTGGCCAATGTAGTACCTTCGGGTGGAGCATTGGAAATGTAAATGAACGGTCTTGCATGTTGGCAGAGAGTCGTTGCTTAAGCCACACCATAACATATAATTTAACACTTTTCCTTTTTTGGAGGGGATAATCACGTAATATTTCATTTCCTTATAAATGGGATCATGTAAACATGTTGAAGTTCTTTAACAAGCATCAGGTTGCTACTGTCTATGTAGAACCAGGTAGATAGGAAAAAGATAGAAGATTATAAGAAGATCTAGACCAAGCTAAATCAGTCAAATTATTAGAAATTTAGGTTGTGAAGGGTATGTATAACTTTTTACATTATCACAGGATCGAAAAGAACTTAGAGCAGCGTCATACCGACATTAAGTTTGGTCGAAAACAAAATGATGATGATGATGATGCAAACTCATAGATCTAGAAAAGGGTGGATAATCACGTATAATAAACAAACTGAAAGAAAGAGAGGACTAGGCATACATACAGCATTTGAAGAGAGTTGAAAAATGTACAAAAGACTACCAAAGTGGGGAAACAAATAGATAGAGTATATGAAAAATGAAGGAAAAAATGGTCACTACGATCATTACTTCCTTTTTAAATTCTTAATTATTGTCCTTCATGTCTAGCTTTAACTATCTTGTTAGTTCCTGTTTGTCTCTACGACTTCCGTCTCTACCGGCTTTCATTTCCTGTTGGATTTCAGCTGATATAAACATCATCTTATTCATCGTGTACACCATTCCGGGTAACTTACCCAACTGCGATTTACTCATTTTTTCGCCCTCTAAGATCAGACAGCTGTCTTCTTATTCTACTGACACCTCTTGGTCTCGCTGCGCATTCTTCTTATTCTCACTAGAACCTCTCCTGTCCACGGTGATTAACACAAGAACAAACTTTTTCCTTTCAAATTAAACTTTGTTTGTAGAATAAAACTAACGATTTTCAGCATCCTTGAAAAATTCAAGAATCGTCACTTAAAATAAATTCACCAAAGTTTAAATAACATACCTTAAAATTCCTATATGCTTTCCCTAAATGTCAATCTGGGCACACTACGCTTTTTTCAGCTGAAAATACCGGTTTTATGATCGCCATTACTTTTAATACATATTTCAGCACCTGAAACAACTCTACACACATGTCCTGAAAAACCAATATTTTAGGCGATTAATCGAGTACAATATTATTTATAAAACCAATCACCATTTTTCCTTTACATTGTCATCATAAAAAACAATTGCCTTACACAAAATAACATCGAGGACAAATATTTCACAAACAAACTCAAACTCAAAGCTCAAACTTTTAAACTAATCGAACAATTGTCAAAAAAAAAATATAACAAATTATAAAATACCTGCAAATTTTATAGATTCTTACCCTAACAAAATATGTCCCAAAAGCAATTAATAGTTGATACTTGTAATAACTAAAAACAAATACCTTATCTGCTAATAAAAACCTATCCATTTAGGGTTGAATATTCTGCAATCAGATAACGTTATGCGCTCTGCCAATGATTACAAATATTCCACAATCAACCTTCTTTTACAACACGCACCTTTTAAAGTAATTAATCAATTATCACAATAAGGCATAACAAATTATAAAATATCTGTAAATTTTATAAATTATTACCTTCGAAATATTTCCCAAAAGCAATTAATAGTTTACCCTTGTAATATCTAATATAAAGCTATCTATTTAGGATATAAAATTAATGGTTAGATATTCTACATTGATGTACAAAAATCAGATAGCGTTAAGCGCTCTGCTAATAATTACTTGACTGGCAACTGTTCCGTATCTGTGCTATCCATCGTTTTTATGCAGCCAGTAATCCAGATTACAGGTGTTTCTATTATAATTTTATTTTACAAATTTTTTCTTCCACATCTTAACTATTGAAACTTCTTCTTCATATAAAATAAAAACTTTAGCAATCAATTCCCCTATCTAATTTTAATTTTATACACAAGGCTCAAACAAACAGCATTGCATAATGTATTATATTTTCTTATTTATTTTCTTCAATACGCAATAAGCAATACCGGCAAAAAAGGTACTATTTTAACAGTGTAAGCTATTAAAAGCACAGACTTGGAAGAAACGACCTCTAGGCCAAATATAGCAGCAAAACGAAAATTTTGCAACCATATATAGTTGAAAAGATCGGACGTCACAGGTTTTACTTATAATTACAATCAGCAGTCTGTTTTAAAAATCTTAGAATTTCAAACGAGCTGTGGTTTGTTGATAATCGAATATTAAACGTTTCTGCGATTTAATTTACACCTTACTATTGAGTTTCAAATTAATTAATTTCTTAAATTATTGAATTACATTCTGCTGTTATTTCTTGTTATAAAATTTTACTAGGAGTTTTCTAAGTGTGATGTTTATTAATTTTTTCAGTTTATAAATCTGAGCATGTGAAATGGTTCAATTATTTGCTGAAAGTAAAACTGATATATTTTCTTTTTGAGTCTATTGAATTAATAAATTTGAAGAAGTAGCATTTATTACAAGGGCGTAGTACAATGAATCATTAGCAGTAGTGCAATAACAGTGTGTGTGACTCACGGTGTCACTTTAAGACTGCATCACACTAGTATTTTTTTATATAAGGGGTGGATCATTTATCGACTTCTTTTTAAAAATGCAATAATATAAACACGACTCAATATTTTTTCAAATATTATTGCTTTATTGACAAGAGCAATCCTTCCGATTATTGATGGAATACAACTTCATTCATATGACTGCCTAAGCCAACTTAAACGTAGACCAACGTCTCAAGTCATTTTTTCAGTACATTTTCGATGGTTTCTGGCTTTGTTTGGCCAATAACTTTAACAATGTTGTGATTCGCGGCCTGAATTGTTTGTGGATTGCTTCACAACATCGATCTTTCACGGTATCTCACAAGAAAACGTCTAATGATGTAAAATCGTAACTTTGTGGAGTCAATTAACATCACCAAAACGGTTGATTACACGACAAAGGATCGTTTGATGTCTGGTGTGGCATTTTGCGGCGGCTCCGTGGCATAGTTGGGGCGCGTGGACTACTATGCCCAATGTCCCTGGTTCGAATCCGGACACGGTCTGCTTGAAAAATCTTAGGCGAGCATTTTTCACAAAAATAGCCCCTCGTTCGGATGAGAACTTAAGTGGGGGTGCCGTGTGTAAGTGTTGTCACACACGTTAAAGATTCCTACTTTGCTTGGAACAGCAAGGGTTCGGCAAAATTCAAAATTTTCCAGATAAAAAACTCGCTTCCTGGCCAATGTAATATCTTTGGTTTAAGCATTTGAAAGATCAAATGTAATGTGGCATATTGCGCCATCCTGCTGAAACCAAAAGCTGTGTAGTTCCATGTCTTCAATTTCTTGCCACAAAAAAGCGGGCTCTCCGTTAATCGTAGCGGTATTGCCAGCATCATTCTCGAAGAAAAATGGGTCAACGACGGTGCCAATCCACAAACCATATCAAACTGTCACTCGCTGAGGATACATTCGATTCGCTACGATGTGTGGATTTTTCGAGCTCCGAATTCAGTAATTTTGCTTGATTAGATACTTGCCGAGATAGACATGTGCCTCATCCGAAAAGATGATTTTTTAAACAAATTCGTCGTCAATTTGGAAGTGCTGCATAGCCCAAACCAGTGAAGTGGGTGATAGCTAGCCAACAATTTCTGGTCAATTAAACCTTGTAAGCGAACAATCTGAGAACTTTGTGCATAATTCTTCTCAGACTTGTATGAATAATTTTGAGTACCTGCGATCTAGGGCGAGTTGATGTTCTTGGATTGAAACGCACACTTTGGACTACACCAGCAATATTCTCAATTGGAAGCACTGTACAAGCACAAGAACCACTAGCATGCCCAACTCATGAACTTTAAAAACTTACTGAAATTTCTTTTCAATATTCCCATTATTTTGGCAACGTACACTTACTTAGGAAATAAGTTTTCAATATTTCCCAACGTTAATCAAGCTCGTTTCGAACCACGAAGGTATGATACTGTACTCTTGTCTCGGATGTCGATGGTCACGAACTAAGTGGAATGCAACCAAAGAAAACGCCAACGTACAACCAAAACAACGCTGACACACCAAACAAAACCACAAACAACCGCAATACAGCATACAATCATCACACAAAGTATCACAAATTATAGCTAACCACAAACATGGATCACACAATACAACAACACCGTAGCACATCAATCCAAGCAAAACACCGTTTTACGGGAATCAGTCATGCATTATCGCTTTTAAATAGCATACTATGTAATAACATTAAATATGGTCCTGTCAATATTTTGAGCGAGAAACAGCTGTTAGTGCCAAAACAACATATAATTTAAAAAGAAACCGCTAGATGGTTCTCTCTATATTACCGTTGTAAAACTCATGGGGCTATAAATGTGAGACAATTTCTCAACCAAATATAAGGCGATAGATAGGATGAGGAGGGCTAATTTTTTGGTCCATCGCTCACCGGATTTCTTATGACGCAAAATTGATAATCATTTATATTTATTATGAGTAGCACACAGTTGCCATATTGAAATATTATAAACTGTTTAGTTTTCTATCCAATGAGAAAAACTGTTTTTCTTGATTTCGTTTCGTACTACTAGATTTTTTTGTAGAATTTTATCATTAAATTATGCGATACAGTTTGGGTTGTATATCCTTCTACAAATGAATTCATAATTTGGCAGAGAAATAAAGTGCTTTTATTATTCCTGTTCTAAATGTGGTTCATAATGACGTCATATGAATCATAAACCACTTTCCAAATTCTCATAGGAACCCCATTATTGGACTAGGATATATTCTCAGTTACGCACGTATAGATTCAATTTTTGGTAAAATATACTAATGCAAAATATCAGACGTACTTCGTGCTAATGTTTTTAAGGTATGCAATAACATTATATTAATTCAACACAAAAATTAATCGGTTCAGGTTCCCTGTCCGATTAAGACTCGTGAGTAATGGAGGTTCATTCGACTTGGCATTGGATTTTTTATTTTATTCTGAAAAACGCTGCTGAGACTAATAAAAGTAAGTAGTAATTGGCAATAGGTCTTATGCTTCACCTCTGTTAGGGATACTTCGGTACAGCGACGTTCTGTGTGTAGTTACAGGAAACTAACCCGTTTAACTCGGTGAGGGATTTTGCAGCTCTTGGATAGAAGTTGTGACCACGTCATATTCGAAAGCGAAATCGGATTCTATGGAAATAAAAGGGCGTTCTTTCTCTCGTTGCATATGGCAGACACTCTCACGGTTCTGCGTAATTCATTCAAATTGGTCTCCGAATCAAAACCACGAAAACGTAGTTCATATTTCGTAATCGGTTAACATAAGTAGGCCAATATGTCATCTTGAACAAGAATAACAAAAGAAGTAAAAACTAAGTGAATGTCAACCGCAAACCAACAAGAGTTCAAATCAACAATGAAGAATATCGCTGAGAACCACAGAATAAATCAAAATATATCCGAAACAAAACAATTTAATTCAGAATTGAAGTAGTAGGATAGACCACCGTATGCTAAAGTTTATCGAAGTACAAAAAAGAATTAAATTCCAAGAAAAAAATTACTAGCAGTCATAAGACAAAAGAATAAGGTACAAAAATACCAGTAAGTAAAATAATTTAGAACTATTGGTGAAGACGCACATCCGATAATTATGTGAAACAGAGGATGTGCATTGCCTGAGCGACGGATTAAAAAATAATAGAAAAAATATTTTATACTTAAATATACATACAGGAACATCAAAACGGATTTGAAAATGAACAATGTAACGGGACGAGGCCCCACGTTGGATATGCCGAAAAATGTGCAACTGGACGTTGTTTCAAGTAACCTGTCCCCTTTTTACCTGTCTCAGTTACCCACTGTGAACTGCTGCGGGCGTTAAAGAAGGAATGTTTGAGGCTACAGTAAAAGAAATTCTGCTTTGATAACTATGTACCTCCTACTCAAGACAAACATTTATACGTGGAACCGGATTTTGCTTTTGAGTCCGCCGCGACTGCTAAAGACACTACTGGTTTCCATGATTGGTCGGTCAAGATTTGCCCAACACCCACTACTAAATCTGCTCTTTTTCTGGTTGTTACCCCTACTTCTGTAAATCATTCTACTCATCGGGTCACTTGCTTCAACTACAACCAAACTGGTCATGTGTCAACCCATTGTATGCGTCCTCAACTACTCCATTGCTGTGGTTGCGGGCATAAAGGGGTCACTCAGCGCAATTACCTGAACTGCAGAAATTTGTTAGACCCACGGTGGAGTCTTTGGCCCGGTCAAGGCAGCGAGGGCTTAAAGGACGACTGTCACGGAGGCGGTCTTGGTAATTATTAGGACACTTCCAATCGAATTTGTCGTCTAGGAGAATAGTGATCGGGGACTAATAGATATAGGGAAGGGACAGAAAATAGTCAAAAATCTTGGTCTTATCAGAAAGGAGGTTGACAGAAAAATAGTTTTCTCCGAACTAGGGTATCCAGCTAATATCAAGGGGCTCGAGTTTGTCGAAAGCAATGAAAACGCGACGGAGATCAGGATTTATACGGATGGCTCGCGAATGGACGATGGGCAGGCAGGAACGGAATTCGTTATGTATAAGTAGGAGAGGAAAGTGTTCCGATTCCAAACTAAACTTGCGGACTGGAGCATAATCTTTCAGTGCGAGTTGTAACTATAAGGGAAGCTATAGAGTAGGTCATCAACCACTTGTGCAAAAGTGGGTACGCTATCATTAGAGACAGCAAATCGGTCCTGACTGCTCTGGCAAATATGAACATCTCAAGAATTCTCTTCGAGAAAAGCATACGTAGCACTTTGGTTTTGGAATTTGCAGTTATGTTGGGTCAAATCGCATGACGGCAATCGAGAAAACGATGATGCAGATAAGCGGGCTAAGAAGCGGCAAAAGAAGAGTTTTTTACATCGTATTCATCGGTACTGAGGTCGTTAATTACGAAAAAGCAGCGCGAACGATTAATCCAACGGTGGAAAGAAAAGTGAAGTAACGCTGCCGCGAGCAGGTTGACACACAAATTTATACCGAAAGCCTACCTGCAAAGATTCAGATTGACCAAGAACGACCGCTGCAAATGCGGCGAGGGTGCAGAAAGCGCTGAGTGCGTGGTATTTGACTGCCCACTCGAGATGGTTAAAGGAGGATTGGCGAGCAGGGGACTAAAATGGCCCAAGAGCTTGGAAGAAGTTCATAGAGTGGAAACCAGAAGTCGTTTTGGGTAGCCTTGAAGGAGTTTGTGGGAAGGGTAGCACGACTGAACGCTGGTGCAAACCGTGGTGGGAGATCGCTTGAAATTTGGAGTAGCGGGTAGTTTAAACTTGGCCAAAAATTTATTTTGCGGCACCATATAACTTAATTTACAAAAATAAAAAACCAACAAAAATATACACAAAAAAAACAAAACACCCAAATATCTAAATATACACGATAAATTTCACACTAAATCAGTCACTGTTTCCCGAAGCTCTTGGAAAAAACATGGAGTATTAAATCAACACTTTAAACCGGTTTAAAAAGTAAAAAAACTAAACCAGATTTCCTAATCAACTTAAAGCAACCAAATAAATGAATTAAACTAAGAAATTAGATTAGAGTGAAACCGCGCATCCCCAGGGCTTTACAAGTGATAGTGATTGTGATCATCTGGGACATTTGTTGCTAACCACCAGGACTTTAACAGTGCATACTCATCTCCCCTTAGCAGTAAGAGATAATTAGATGTAGATAGACCACCAGATATTCGGATCCTGAAGAAATTAAATTCGAGGTAATTATAAAAATTGTGGTGGCTATACTCCCACAAACATTGATTTGTATTTAATAAATATATTTTAAACGAGTACGTCTTAGTGTGATATCCTTAGCCGACATACTGTTTATGCGAGTATATGCTTATATGCTTAATGCTTTATTTAGATATTTATATATTACATTTTATACCTGTATTGTACCTTATATATTTTATTGTTCTGTCGCTTTATTTGTTTTGTTTGGCGTTTCGCCTGCTTTTGGTCGAATTATCCACAGGAAGGAAGATCGAAATTAGAATGAGTTAGTGAACATTAGGGACAAATTTAGGCTAAAGTTGAAACAAATGACTTAGATTAGAACGGACGATATTGTAAATTTATAAAGTAGGAACAAATAGCAACATCCACTGTTAATAAATTTGGCGTATACTTAGACATTCGATTTGGACATGTTTAAGTCGACCCTTCAGGTCGTACCGGTAAGTAGAGTTGGCGGCTGCTATCCGGTATTACGGATCTCCACTCCCCCTTACTTTTTGCTAGTACCTTGATGATCAGACACATTCTAAAGTCAACGGTATGGGTATCATTGTTTAATCCCTAATTTTAGTTTTAGTTTATAAATTATATTTAACGATTAATTAATTTTGAAGTCAGATTTATGTAAAGCATGTAATTAGTCACGTTTAAATCCAATGTGCCTTCGGGGACGTAGCCGCAAGTGTTGCGGCTCTTACTCAAATTATACGATGGATGGAGTCTTTGAACCGGTGCGAAAACGCTTAGCTCTTCCCTAACCTCGGATTCGTCTTTCCGGAGTCTTGACGATCCCACTCGTTCCTTATTAAATTTCATGTATTGTAATGTTCGAGACGACAAACGTCCTTATTTGGCTGTCCAAATTTTTGGGCTTTCTTTCATTGGTCTGCTCGACTCCGGCGCTATCCGTAATATCTTTGGCTGTTCCGGCTGACACCATATACGTTCCTTTAACCAAACTCCTCGCCATCCTAATCTCCAACTGTGCCTAACCGGCTCCCTTCTTCTGTTGTGTCGCAGGTTTTACCGTTACAATTTGATATTTGGTACTTCTTTCATCAGCTTGTGGACACACCGGCGCACGGTATATTTCTATATTTCTAGATTTCACGTGCAAATAAGAAAATTCACAGAAGGTAATTTCTAATTAAGATACAGAAGTTGTGCCAAGGCATCCAACTCAACCATTAGCTTGAAGTAGACACGCATTAATTTTAATTATAACATTATTTGAATCAAACTAGATACAAATTAAACAAATAAATGTTAAAAGCAATCTGCTTCAGGGAATACACGGTAATTGCTTTAAATTTACATGACGAACTAATTACAATGCAACTTAATTAGAATTGACAGCTGAGTGTTACAATGCTTATTAAGTTCATTACGCTCGCAGTTCAGTTTCCGTTCGTTGAGCTTTACAATTGAAGAAATGTATACGCTTTACTTTAGACATTAAACTGTGTAACAAATTAATCAATATTTTCTAACACAATAACGTCTAAATAAATGGATAGGGTGGAGAAGCCTTATATTTTGTTTAATGACACGGAAACAGTAAAGGAGGGGAAGTACAGAAATTGCGTGGATATATATATAGAATTAGAAACTGTCAAAAGTGAAAAATTGGATTCTTAAAAGCTGAAGTAAATTAGTTTAGTCGGGCGTAATCAAATTATAACATTGTTCAATTTTGTTCTTCAAATTTAATTCGACACCCCAGGTGTTTTCCAGCTTAGCTTAGGATATCTGGTAAATACGGAATCACATGGAAATGATTTTATCCATTTAATTTTGTGTATCATAACTACTTATTACATAAAACAGTGTCTACCCATATGGAAAACGTGGATAACCCGGAAGAGAAGTTTATTTGGACTGAAAAAGTCAGGGAAATGTCAGGGAAATTTGCATTTCTAGGGTGAATATCTGAAAAATTTTCTAAAGTAAAGAAAATCAATTTTTCTACTCCCATTTAATATTACATTCATTATTGATAGTTTTTAATAAGCAATAGTCATCATTATCAAAACAGATTGCATAAACATGCATAACTCAACTCTTTAGAACAAATCAATTTCAGAATTATCATTTTTCAACACTTCCACAACCAATGAATTAACTATCGTCCCTTATCTAGAGTGCTGTGCAATAATGACGCATTTGACATATTTGTTCTGTCAAATGTGTCTTAAAAGTTGTGTCCGATATTTATTAGATTGTTTATCATAATATTACAGTAATACCCCGTTATACGCGGGGGATGCGTTCTTGGAAATATCGTGTAAAGCGAAATTCGCGTATAACGGGTTTGATATAAAAACTATAACAATGTTAAGAAATTAATATGTATATTAAAAAAAGTCCTTAAGGTATATAAATAACGTGTATAGTTAGTCTGTCATATTATAAAAAAAGCATGGTAGAAAAATATTTGTACATATGTACATACATACATACATTATATTTAACAAAGACAGTGGCAATTTACACTTATGTATTAATTATTTTGTATGAAAAAAGTCATCTAAAGTTTTTTGAGTAGCGCATTGTTTACGTTCCTGCAAAATTTGTTCATAACATGCTACACTATTTTGAATCGATTGGCGCACAGACGAAATACGCTCAACGTCACTGTCTAATTCTTCTAAAATATTCAAACCCAAATAGATTTGCGATGGTGCTTTTTGTAAACCGCTTGACGTAAGAACTTTTTTTTCTGTTTGCTCCTCAACATTATCGATGGGATTGTTGTGCATTTCCATCAAATCATCATTACTAAGAGGCTCATCACTTGCTGATATAAATTCTTTGAGCTCCTCTGCTCCTCCAATTCAAAACCTTCGATCATTGCAGCGATGTCTGCAAGCACTTTCTTTTGTACGCGCACATCTTTGTGGGACCTTCCACTACCTCAGGACAAATGTTACGCCAAACACCATTCATGCAGCTATCTTTTACTTCTTTCCACGCTTTATTTATATAAGATATGCCTTTCATGATATTATATGACTTCCACCATTCTTTTATTGATTGTTGTCCTCCATCAGTTTCGTGGATTAGCTGGCTAAATGTGCGGCGATGGTAGTAAGCTTTGAAGTTCGCAATTGCATCTTGGTCCATAGGCTGTATAATTGATGTTGTGTTTGGTGGAAGGAACATTACTGTTACTTTCAAATTAAAAGGCATATCAAATGTTGTCGGATGCCCAGGAGCATTATCTATGAGTAACGGAGCTTTACGGGGAAGTCCCTTTTTGTCGCAGTAAGTTTTAACTGATGGGCAAAAGCTGTTAGTGAACCAATCTTGAAAGACTTCTCGGGTCACCCATGCTTTCCTGTTAAACCGCCACACAACTGGCAGATTATATTTATCTATACCTTTCATGGCACGTGGTGTTTTTGACTGATACACCAACAAAGGTTTTAGTTTAAAATCGCCAGTTGCATTACTACCTAGCACAACCGTAACTCTTTGTTTTGCCGCTTTAAAGCCACTGGCCTGTCGCTCTGCTTTAGAAATGAATGTTTGAGATGGCATCTTTTTCCAATAAAGCCCAGTTTCGTCAACGTTAAAAATAAGTCACACTGGAATCTTTTTAACGCATAATGAAAAATCGAAGTGTAGCTGGAAATTCTGCAGCAGCCTGCGTATTGGCGCTTGTTGCTTCACCCGTTGTTCGGATGTTGTGTAGATTTGTTCGACGTTTAAATCTATCAAACCATCCTCTACTAGCATCAAAGTGTAGAATGGAAGCACCCTTACCTTCTTGTTCCTTTAGCATTAGAAACAAAGACTGTGTCTTGGTGCATATTAAGTCTTGGCTTAAAGGAGTGTTCTTTTTATTCAAGTCATCTATCATTGCACTAAGTAACTTTTCCATTTTTCAAGAATGGAATTCCGAGAACGAGTTAGTTTAGTTACACTAACAGGCGTTGCACATTCACTAGAACGTTTAATTTTTTCGCAATTTTTAACAATTGTTCTCACAGTCGATTCTGAGAGTCCCAAATCACGACCTACAACTGAAGCTCTGCCTCCATTACCCATTCTCCTTAACACTATGTTACGTTCATTTTCGAAAATAATTGGTTAGTTCATATACAATAATTTTTAAATCAAATCCCTTTCGCATGCTTAAAATTGTATTGTAGTTAATAATAAATATCCTATATATTTTACTTCATAAATCTTTCTGCTCATTAGAAAAATAAATATCTTTTCTAAGAATTCCTTAACGTGGAATTTTTCGCAATAATTAGATAGGCGAGAACGTCTTTCCAAGTATTCAATAATTAATGGTGGTGTGTTTTTCCTTTTGAAAGAATTCGGCGAAATTATTTCAATAAGTTCGGGTTTTCCTGTTTTAATTCCTTAACAAGATTACTGTGAGCTTTGGTGCTTTAGCTAAACAAATTTAACATTCACTTTCTATTCGAATAGCAACAAGAAAACATCCGTCCTGTTTTGCTTCGTTCCGTTTTTCTTTATGCGAATTGCTGACACGCATTATAGCGTGCTTCCTACGGGGGACACGTTAATCCTTTGAGCTGTCGTTTCTTCTGGTAATGGGAGGCCAAACGCGTTCTTCCTGGGCGTAGGCCTACCTACTCGCTGGCGTAGACCAGCTATTGACTCAACCCCGACGTCAGCAACTCGAGGGTGAGTTATTTTTTGTATTCGCTACTTACTTTGGAACCAGAACGCCTGGGATTTTACCATTCAAATATCAGGCACTTCCAAATTTAATTCTTATATACGAAAATTATTGAACTATTTTGGTATTTACTGCTCTTTTATTAATGCTTTACTATTTGTTTATAAATAACTAAAAATATACTACTTATTCATGTTAAAACGGTTTAAAGACTTGCTGGCACATTTGAAAATGTTGTTGCCATTATGTTTGTAAATATAGGTTAAGTTTATATTTACGATGATCTAGAGCTGTGGTTTTTAGGGTTGCGTTTAGTTCTTTTTTAGTAATTAAGGTCCGGGAGTAATTACCTAAAAACTACAACTCGCCATTTTCATGAGTACTTTTTTTGAATGTTTGGGGGTTTCTCATAATGTATATATAAATTGGGGCCATTGACTTTTTTTTGGCTTGGGTTTGGGAATACTGTGTTCTGTAAATATTTTGTTTAATTATAAGTTCTTTTTTCTTTTGTATGTTTTGTTCTGGGTGTGAATGTGTGAGTGTATATAAATTTTCTCTCTATTTATTTCAGGTTTTTTTAAAATTTACCTATAGGCATAAAACCCCGCCTACTGACCGATTGAGCCCGGTCATCCTTTCTTTCTTTTTCTTGGTTTTTTTAGGTTACGTCAATGTACGTAGCA
Source organism: Platerodrilus igneus (assembly GCA_036346225.1). NCBI lineage: Eukaryota > Metazoa > Arthropoda > Insecta > Coleoptera > Lycidae > Platerodrilus > Platerodrilus igneus. The sequence goes on from JARFIW010001281.1 coordinate 517,331, forward strand.
ACTTTTAACTTCAATTCTAAACTCAAGCTTTTACGTTCTTTCTTATTACTAGTAGTTGGTAGCATTGTTTACAATTACGAATGTACATGCGTATGTACATACATACATACATATAAAAACAGGTTAATCAGCGTAGGCGTTCTCTTTGCACACTATCAGAACAACAACTAAAGCAAGCGCTAGAAGCAAGAGCCGTAGTCCTCTAATAGCTGTTTGAAGGACGCGGCCTCTGATTGGGTGAGCTTTTGTCATGCGAATCGATTCAATTCGCGTAAAACGGGGTATTTTTACGCGAAATTTGAAATTCGTGTTATAACAAATCAGCGCAATACGGTGTCGCGTAAAGCGAGGTATTACTGTACAATAATATAAATTTTGATAGTGAATCAGAATTACTTTCTACTCCGCCTGATGTTACAAAAGAAGCACAAATTCGTTCTCTGTCGTTATTACCCGAAAAATCAAAGAAAAAATATGAACAAATCTACAAGACCTTTATGGATTGACGAATAGAAAAGAATAACAACCTCCTTCTCAGAAAATGTTCTAATAGCATATTTTGGAGAACTTTCTGATAAATATAAATCGATGTTAAGAAGCACCCTCACAATAAATAATAATACTAGTATAGAAACCTATTCAAAATTGAGAGCATTAAACGAAAATCAAGCAAAAAAGTCAAAAACGTTCACTTCAGACCAAATTAATATTTTCCTAAATGAAGCACATGATGATGTTTATTTAGCAACTAAAGTTTAATAATATCAGACAATATGTACAGTATTTTAAAAATATATTTAAGGTTGCTCTTATCATGGAAATAATGGAAGCTTGCCGATCAAACGAATTGCATAATATGAAAATTCAAGATATCGAAGATCTCGGGTCGGCTCTATTGATAAAAGTTTCAAATACTAAAACAAAAATAAGTCGTCAGTTCACAATAACCGAACAATTTTATACTACTTGCAAGAAATATATAAATCTACGACCAAATATAAGGTTAGACTCATTTTTTTTTAAATTATCAAAAAGTAAAATCAGAGACCAAAATATTGGAATAACTAAGTTTGCCGCGATGGGTAAACAAATTGCAACTTTTTTAAAGTTGACAGATTCTGAAATGTATACTGGACATTCATTTAGAAGATTGTCAGCCACGCTTCTCGTTGACACCGGAGGAGACACCACCACTCTAAAGAGACATGGTGGCTGACGGTCTACTTCGGCAGCTGAAGGATATATAGATGAATCGATGCAAAATAAAATGGACACAGCAGACAAAATTGCACAGTCAGTGAGTCGGAACACTTCTTATACCTCTGTAAACCACAATAAAATACCACATAGCAATACAAATGCAATTAATTTTCAAACGAGTCCTACTTCTGTTCCATCTATATCTTTTAACAATTGTTCAAATATAACAATTTTAATCAGCAACAAGAAAAATGATGCATTTAATAAAAATATTGCTAGTTTTAACTTGTAAACTTACTTATAAGTATTTGTTAATTATTTGTAAATAAATTTGAAAAACTTCAACAACTTAATAGATTGCCGTAGAAAAAGTCTAGTATTCTACTCGCACGCAATGTCTATTATTCGCTAGTGAATAATAGCCAACATTACATGCTCATAGAATAATATACTATTAAAAAATTTTTTTTTTCCTTTTTTCACTTAAAAAAATGTAGCCTGTTAAAAGAAAGTGTTTTCTTTTCATTCCTTAAACCAGTTTTCCATACCATCTTTATTCACTGCTTAGCAGTCTGAACCAAAGATGTAAACATTCCAATCTTTCCAGAACCAGACAAAACCAGGATTGTTCCCCCCCTTCCTACCTCTGACAACAACATACAATAACGATTAATCCATTGGGGGAGGGGAGGAGGGTTGGTCCTAATAATTATGACGCAGTGCAAGAATATTATTTGCCGTCTTTGTAAAACGCATTTTTACTATAATACTTTTTAATTTTTACGTTTATAAAGGGGGGGACATACATTTCTGGAGACAGTTCGCTCTCACGCGGTTTGAGAAAGCTGAAACCGGTCAGTGGATATTTTTTCCCTTTGTGAAATAATAGAGTTATTGTTTTGTGAATGGCTATACAACTATTAGCTCTATTTGTATAAGTGAATAACCTTTCATATTTTCATAAGGGTTTTTTTACAGATACATCTTAGTTTTACTGTTTATACACAAATTTTCCTAATTCGGACTGCAAATAATTTGTAGTTATATATAAATATATATATATATATATATATATATATATATATATATATATATATACGTATATGTATACATATATATATATATTTTGCATAATGAATGAATTATGTATATATATATATATATATATATATATATATATAATTCATTCATTATGCAAAAACAAATACAAATCACCCTGTATAAAATCAATAACAAGATACAATTAATTAAAGGTAGCTTATTCTGTAATAACTTCACTACAATCATTAAAATAAATAATTGCGGAAGCAATCTAATCATTTTTAGAACATTTAAAAACATTCCTGAGCTCAAAACAAATACAAATTCAACATATTTGAAGAAAATAACCGTGTAAATTTATACCAGTTTGTAATAGGCAAATATTTAAAAACACGCATATTTCATAAAATATAGAAAGTTCCGTAATACGTACGATTTTGACCGTGTACAAAATGCCATATTTAATAAAATAAGCATATGTAAATAATGCATAGATATTAGATTCGAGCGAACACGTGCAATTTTTAACGTATACGTAACACGGTCTCTTTCTCTCTCAGGGCACGTTCAATTTAAAACACGTTTTTTGCAAAAGTTTGCGTACGTTTATTCACATTTAAATTGTACAAATTATGGGTGGGTTCTAAGTATAAGCTCATCAATTATTAAGAGAGGTTTATGTACACCATGTAACCTCCTAGAATAGGAAACATAACACCTACTAAACTTATTCTAAACTAAATTGTTTTTACGGACACAGAATAAATACCTGGATCTCCTCTTCAAGGCGTTCTATCTTCGGGCCCAGTGCATGAGTTGTATCTTGTAGCAGAAATAGCAGGAATTTCCCTAGGTTCACTCACTGTCGCGCACCCACGCATAAGCGGCTTTTACTACCATAATACTGCTGATGCACTATAACACAACCCCTCGCTTAATTCCCGCGCTCGGTCCTTTTAGGTACCGGTTAGACACGTGTTTCCCTTGCTGTCTGCCGTCGTACTGCTTAACCTGCCTTATTGCGTAGCACATCCGGTGCGATCCTGCGCTATCTGCTACAATGATGCACGTACAGATGGAGTTCTATGTGTGATTTGTGCCCTATATCTAAGTACTTCGCTACACAACCCCCCAAATTGAATGTCGATAGGCCTGAAGGGCCAGAGATAATCAATTTTCACTTACTTTCTACGTATAAACAATTTACTGGCTAAAATAACAACTAAAGCTAAACATTGAAACAATTAACCTTCCACAGATTCGGAAACATTTTTTTTTAAATTGACCACGTTTTGCGGATCATCAGACTACCATCTTCAGTCAACAACAAGTACGAATTTGGATTCACTTGTGAGTGAATAGTTTAGGGTCCTTCATATAGAAGAAAAACTTACGAATCTTGGCGTTTTCTGCCGAAGAGAGTGGATGGGTTTTTACTAATACTAAATCACCCTGCTTAAAAGCAACAGGTTTGTAAGTCTTATTTGCCTTCTGTTTGCGAAGCTCAGCCCTAGATAACATCCTACTATGAGCTAGTTGCCAACACTCCACCTGGGACTTTAAATTAGGATCTTCCACGGTAGGATATCCAAATATTCGTCGTATATTATTTTCTGCTCTTTGCCCAAACTGCAAAAGCACGGGAGTAAACCCTGTAGATGAAGAGGAGATCCAGGTATTTATTCTGTGTCCGTAAAAACAATTTAGTTTAGAATAAGTTTATTAGGTGTTATGTTTCCTATTCTAGGAGGTTACATGGTGTACAGAAACCTCTCTTAATAATTGATGAGCTTATACTTAGAACCCACCCATAATTTGTACAATTTAAATGTGAATAAACGTACGCAAACTTTTGCAAAAAACGTGTTTTAAATTGAACGTGCCCTGAGAGAGAAAGAGACCGTGTTACAACCCCAACCGATTGCAGATACAGCCATAAGTGAAACGCCTTTCTCCAGATAGGAACAATTGATAGCGTTACGTCGACCAATGCAAACGCGTGGAACGTTCGGGAAGGAATTTGATTGTATAAAACCTACGAAAACAGATAAAGAAAGATCATTTAATAATCGGCACGCCAATTGTGCTAGTTGAGCAAATTATTACGTAAATAGAATGTTAATAAAAGTTATAAGTTTAAGAAATTGAATCGTAAATAAAATTTATTATTTCAAGAGATACAACAGTAAAGTGCGCATTGAAATAAATTTATATAGAATTTTACCGTTGATATAAACGTAAGTCTAGAAATAGTTAATAACGTGTTTACAATTTTATTAATTTAGAGCACTAAGTAATTAACTAAATTTCCGGATTAACTCACTAAATTACTGGGTTAACACACTAAGTTACTGGTAAACGAAACTAAATTAATGGTTAATACTCAAAGTACAGGGTTAATACTTCAAATTATTGTGCAAACGACTCCAAGTCGCTGGTAAATACTTCAAATCATTGGGTTAACACGCAAAGTTGCTGGTTAATAACTCTAAGCTACTGCACAAACGATCGATTTGGTCCAGGAAGCTCTAGCAAGAAAAAACAGGAGAAATATAAAATTTATTTATTCAATTTATAGCATGTTGCATTTATAGTTTTACATAATTTGTGTATTCAGAAGTAACCTTAAAAAGTTGCATGTGATTAAAATATTTTGTGTAAAAGGTCAACAAAAATTTGGTTAGTACATAGAATTATGTTTAAGAAAAGGGATATTACTTTAAACGTTCGACGAAACAATTCGTTGTAAAATACAATTTTTTTGCTGGCTTTAATTGCTTTTAAAGGTGTAAAATTTTATAATCTTCGTAAAGGGCTAATTCGATAGTAATACTTATTTTAATTTTGATTTAAAAAGTTCTATAAAAAGTAGAAGATATTAAAAAGAGTGTAGAATTGTAAATTATAATACAACAAAATTTTTATTTAGTACATTATACAATCTTTGGTGATTGCCATATTTAGGTATTGAGTGTTAGAAAAGAGTGAGTAAAAATTGTTATCATATCGTCGTTTCATTCTGTGCGTGGTCTCACTGAGCTAGTCGAGGCATAAATTTAATTGTGTTAATTTTAATTTTTTTAAAAGGCACAGAGAGGTGGCGATCAGCAAGCAATTGATCGTTGTACATCTGACGAAAGGTGACATCGTAGCAATGTATATGCAATGTTATATATATATATATATATATATATATATATATATAGAAAAGATTTTGTTTTTTGGTTCTTGGGATAAAGTCGCTCATAAAATTAAACACAAAACATTAAATGTGTATCATTTGTATTAAATCGTACGTTTCGGTGATAATTTACACCTTAATCATCGATCTACATGAAAAACTATATAAATAGATAATTCATATAACAGGTAATATATGTTTAACTTACTTATTACTTGATAAAATTATTTTATGTATTCACCCATAATAAAAGTAACAGAAGGAAGCTTGTAATATTACTGATTAAGAATTAAAATTAATTTTAAATGAAATGTCAGTTCACTTATTTGACAAAATGTAGAATCAAGGATGACATCAATCAACAAATTATGACACTATTTGCTTATATATTTTATTTAAATAGTAGTATGTGGTTTATTTGTAAAAATTTTTTGTATGGTGGGTTGCATAAAATAGTTAGATTTTAAAATCATATATTTTTACAGGTGTAGTAAACAGGTTGACTTTTGACTTAAATTAAATAGAATTCTGTGTGCAAGCAATATCATTATAGTTAGTATATTTTTTTGGATTAAAAGTGTATAGGTATGAGTAAACTGTATGTAAATTATTGATGTCTTCTTTGTGATTGATGGAATTTTGTTCTTGGTTTATATGAAATGATTCTAAGAAAAGTCTTTTTTTGTAATTGCTTTCTATATCTAAAATTTTTACATTATCATAATTGACTTTGTGTTTTGTATTGTATAAATGTATAGAAAAAGCACAAGAAGTTTTTCCTAATTTCGCATCACTTTTATGTTGTGTCATGCGATTTCGGAGCCACTGTTTGGTTTGGCCTACGTAGTAAGCTTTGCATTCACATTGAATTTTATACACTAAATTGCTACATAAAGCTTTATTTGTTTTTTCTTTTAGTTTAGTAAAAAAGTTTCCAATGGACTTAATATTTGAATTTATTATAGTTACAAAAGGTTGTTTTAGTAATTTTTTTATTAGTGGTGAAAGGTTAGTAATATATAAAAGTTTTTTGTAAATGATATCAGTATGTTTATTTTGAGGTGGAAATATGATTGTGTTAGTATGTAGTAGTTTTGATAAAAGTGGTTTAGGGTAACCGTTGTTGATTAAGATTGATATTAGTTCTTTCAGATTTTTTTCTTTAAATTTGGGTTCACAGATAGAGACCATACGATGTTTCAGTCCTAATATGGTGTTAATTTTTTGTTTCATGCTATGATTGGAATGGTAATTTAAATATCTTTCTGAATATAAGCAAATAGTGTCATAATTTGTTGATTGATGTCATCCTTGATTCTACATTTTTGTCAAATAAGTGAACTGACATTTCATTTAAAATTAATTTTAATTCTTAATCAGTAATATTACAAGCTTCCTTCTGTTACTTTTATTATGGGTGAATACATAAAATAATTTTATCAAGTAATAAGTAAGTTAAACATATATTACCTGTTATATGAATTATCTATTTATATAGTTTTTCATGTAGATCGATGATTAAGGTGTAAATTATCACCGAAACGTACGATTTAATACAAATGATACACATTTAATGTTTTGTGTTTAATTTTATGAGCGACTTTATCCCAAGAACCAAAAAACAAAATCTTTTCTAATTTAACTACGCCCAAGAATTATCAAGAACCTTTTATATATATATATATATATATATATATATATATATATAAATACTCATATTTAGACCAGGGTAGAAGATTAAATAATCGCATCAAATAATTTTAATCACCGTGTATAATGAATATTATTAGATAATACGCTTTATTAAAACCATTAAGCATAAATAAACTCGGTTGTTTCAGTAAAAATAAGAAATTTAAATTATTTATAAGACGCTTTATATCAAAAGAAGCAGTATTGAAAAGCTCTGCGTGTAATGTAATTATTCCTAAACAAAGAGAAATTACGTGCAAAATTTATCTTAAGTAACTCTATTTCGAGTAACCGGTATTAAACAAAGTGTACACATAATAATTAATATTTAAGTTGTATTCGCTAAAAATGAAAGGATAGAAATCAATTTAATTGGAGTTAATTAAACCGTTAGTAACATATAATACCTATAGAAACTTGTAAAAAACCCAAGATTAAAATACCACGGAATAAGGCTCTGAGAATTAATATTATATTTGAACACCTGCGTAGTTTAAATGTCACATTCGGCGTAAAGTTTGCAGATAATTAATGTTTCAAAGAATCTTGGGGAAAACGTCGCATAATAGTTACGAGAATTGCTAAAGCTGGGTTATTTCACACTCCATGTGGACTAAAATAATCGATAATAAAGAATATCAATTTGCACCAATACGAACAGGTTAGAGAAGGAAAGAGAAAATGCGTCAAGCAAAGACACATATGGTAAAAGGTGGGATTTAAACAACGTCACGAGGGTCACAATTGGTTGAAAATAGGATGCAAATATCAGAGGTAGAACAACAATTTCTGTACAAAATTAATTAGTTTTTCTCGGACATGCTTGCGTGCCGTGTGGAAATTTTCTGAGATTTATTAAATGGGGCGAGTGAAAATTCGTAAAAAACGACGTGCGAGCTACAGACTGGGAACATGGCATGAGAAATTCTTTAGAATTACCCGTTTTGGGGAACAGACCGACAGACAGGCTTTTTGCTATATATACCGAGATGAATATAAACAAGCTCTCTTAGACTTTTGACGATTCGATGCGTTAAAAGCTCTTACATCCGCGACTTGATTGAAGATGTTAAACAGTGCATTTTAGTTTGATAAAATAAAGTAAAATTTTGCTCGTATATTTTAGTGATTCAAAATAGTTGGTTATTTACGTGCTAACATGAATGTACTTCAGTGCACTTAGATACAAGGTAATAAAATTTAGTTTCACTGTACCAATTAGCAAAATTTACAACGACAAATGTATACACAAAAGTAGGCAGTTTTGGCGTATATTGGTGAAAGAAGTATGAAGTTATTTGCTATTTTTCGGGGGTGTTAATAATTAAATGGTTCAAATACGTGTCTGGATCCACGAAACAAGGGTCAGATATACATAGATGAGTTCCGGAAAAGCCCAGAAACAACTGGTGATGGAGAAAATTTTAAAAGCGTTGAGAATTAGAAGCCGTAAATATAATTCTGTTGGAATGGTGTGATTAACTAAAGGGACGATGTACTTTGAAGCTACGAGGACAGTAACCTTCAGGTAAATTATACTATTTTGTTTGACATTTTGTGTGTGTTGAATAACTTTATAATTGATGTACTTTAAATGGACATTAGTGAAATTGTACTAACCATAAAATTTTAATTTTAAGATGAAATTTGCTTGTTGAAGTAGAAAGGAGTATTCAGTTTTGATGTTCGGTAATATGATGAAAATTTGGGTATGTCTTTGAGCTCAATTAGACGAACCTGGTTAATTAACGTAAAGGGTGGTAGATGCTCCTTTATACTCAGACTCCGGTCTGCTTATATTGTTATATTAATTAGTAGGCATCCAACAAGGACTTTAATTTTGGATGCACATTAAAATGATAATAAAATTAATCTTGAAATTCTTTTTAAAACTGAAATTTATGCTGAGTTTTAATTTTGAAATTTTAATGTATTCTGAATATTGATGTAAATAGAGTTAACGTTGATGTTTTTGGTAGGAATGTGTTGTTTTTTTTTATGAATGAGGAGGTTTATAACATTAGGTGAGCAGCCGAGGCGAAAAGAGGATCACAGCCGTTTATGACGCCCAATCTGTGGGACTAGAATTTTTTTGTTGAAAGGAACCAGTTCCCGCGAAGAAAGGAGTATATCACAGCAATATATATATAGAAATTTCTGTAAATTTATTGTGTTACGCCCTGTATAATACAAGCATACTTTTATTCATTAAAATGCCAAATAAAATTTCAATTGCACGTGAATATATAATCACCTTGTATGATATAAGCGTATTGTATATAAATAGTAAATAACGTAAGTTGTATATGTAAAAATAATTAATTTTAAGATAACTTAAAAGCGCATTCAATGCGAACGCAAATCGATCATTTTAAGACAAATACAAAGCCATTTATTTTCACTTATTAATTAGCTTCCGTATAGCATAAAAACATTGTAAATGAAAACATATTATTGAAAATTTGAAAGGAATTGACAACAAATCGTCAAATTCGTATGAACTAATCAATAAAGAGACGTTTATTCCAAAAAGCGGCGAGAACAGTAAAAAGCCCAGAAAATGTAATAAAAATTGATAAGAAATATTTATCACCTTTCGCAATCACTGTTTGAGAGAAGCGATGCGACACAATAGTCTTGGGTGTTAGACAAAGATAAGGCAGCGTGCGTCACTAATAAGTAGATCGATCATTGGGAAACCTTGTATCATTACGATGTAAAATGTTCCGTACTGTAGTAGTATATTCGAGAAATAGATAATTTTGTATATATGAGGAAGCACTTATTAAATAAATTAATTCATAAATTCGATTGCAAAATGTTATTTTGATTTAAGTCCGGAGCTATTGCTTTGCGAAGATGATATTTCAAGTATGCAAAAAGCGTACTGTAACTTAATGGCTATGATGTTACGATGGATATAGAAGTGATGTTTTAAACGTAACTTACATAAAAATGGAAATTATTAACTACAATAAAGAGGGAAAATTCTTCAATTATAGGTGCTGGTTTTGCAATATTTTCAACTGATGTTGATTATGCGAAAGAATTTATTCGAAAACTATTAATTTGACAAATGTCTCTGTCGATGGATCTTGGTAGCCACAGTCTGCCTAACTCCCTTCACATACCACTGAATATCGGTGAAAGAGGGTATATATTTACAAAACAATAGAAGGGGAACCGAGCTGTATTTAACAAAAAAGAGTAGCGGCTATGTTCGAAGACAACAAACGTAGAAACAAGGAAAAATTGTTGAAAGCAAATGTGTGGAGCACATCACTGTACGGCTATGAAATGAGGACAGTAGGAGAAGCAGGCAGGTAAAAAATAGAAGTCTTTTGGTATGTGGGGCTTTAGATATATGATGATGATGATAGCATGGACAGACAAAGTTAATGAAAATAGATTATAAAAATAGTAGTGGAATAAATCTGTAGAAAACAAAAAATAGGAAAAAAGAAGGACATGATACGTTCTAAGACATTTTTGAAGAATAGTGCGGGCTATAGTGTAACATGCTGGTGACTGAATATCCTTTCTTTTTCGTTTTATCTGCGAAACGGACAACTGAGAAAAAGCAAAATGATGTCTTATACCATAAGGTCCTATAAGATATATAATTTCTTCTAATTAAAATGAAAATTTCTTAAAAGATATTATTGCAGGACATCTACCTGAAGCAGTTTTGTTTTTGTTATGTCTATAAGCTCGTCCTTTAACATAAGGGCGGTAAAATGTATTAAGATGAATTTTCGCTGTTGTTTACACAACAGGTGGTTTTATTTAATCACTAAAATGTACCACATTTTAGGGCTTCTATGTGGGGATGAATTCCATTTTGGGGTGAATTTAATTACATGGATTTAACTTTGTAATGGACTTCTTTTTATGAGATAGACTTCTATCTTTAGGACGAATTTCTATTAATGGAAACATCTTTAAAATGCTGCATTTAATGTAGTAATTTTCTTTATCTTCTTGGACAGGTCTTCATATCGTCATGTCGCCTAATAAGCAAAGCTGAGTAAAGTCAAGACGTGATTTAAGGGTAACAATTTACGTTTAGTGGTTATTCTATACCATTCTACGTCCAGGTATAAGATTTCACTTTACAATTAAATTGTCCATTGGATAGTGTCTGTGGACAACTTTGTCGTGTGTGTTTTATGTTCTCTACACATGTAGAAGAATGAAAACGGCAAACTGGCGCCCAACGGTTTTTAAAATTTTTCTATACATAACGTTTTCTTTTACATTTACTCACAATGGTTTTTTTTACTTTTTCTGTACCCAACGTTACACTGGCACCCAACTAATATTTTTCTCGCACATAAAATTTAATGTCACTACTTATTGCTAATATAAATAAATACATATATAATAAATGCAACTTTCGTAGACAAAACTTACATATATTGACTCGAAAGTAAAATAAATAATCCCTGTATGTTTGTTGTGGTTTGTTTAGCATTTTTCTTAATCTTCTTTTGGAAGTAAACCACTCATAGTTTTTAAAATCATCTTTATTTACGTTTCGATCCATGACCTAGGATCGTTGTCAAAATATCAACGATCCTAGGTCCTGGATCGATACGTAAATAAAGATTATGTTAAAAACTATGAGTGGTTTACTTCCCAAAAAAGATTAAGAAAAAAATCGAAAGTAAAAATATCTTATTATTAATAAATTTTATAAACTTTTCTTTACCTACATAATTAAACTTGAAAATTATTTTAGTAAAAACAAAAATGAAATGGAAGATACTTTCCAAGCTAGTCGTTTATTAAAAGAGGAACTCGAATATAAACTTTCTATTCCAGCTATACATTCTAATAAACCCATAGAAGAAAACGTAAACTATTAGCTAGACAACTACGTATCAAAAGTACAAAACCCAGTTCAAAAATTGATCTTTCTAATTATACGAAAACATTTGAAGAAGAAAGTGAAGCTATATCATCTACCCTTAATTCTATAGAAAATTTATTACAAGAATTTGAGGGTAACAGTAATGATTCCGTGTTTAAAAGAAAATAACGTTAATTGTGGCTTTCCTAAAGATTGATTTTTATTCTAGCAAAGTACGGATTTTAGCTTTGCATATTTTCAAATTTAAACAAAATGATCGAAGTATCCTCATCTTACGGTACGTTAATTACCTTTGGAAAGTATTTCTTATAATATAATCTTATAAATATAATTTTTACAGAGTAGATAAGAAGAATGAATCTTTACTGCAACTTAGAAAATAAAGTAATAGACAAATAGATTTTTCTTTTCTTGTATGTAGATGTTATTTGATTTTGCAGGAATAAAATGCCAATAAATTTGATTTTTAAGGGAATTTGTCTGCACGTATACCTGCAAGGATGAGTATTAATGTCTTATACATAAAGAAATGACCTACAGAAGAAAAAATGAATGCAATAAGGTCAAAAGTGGAAATAGATATAAAAACCAAAATACCAGTATTACAGTGTACAAGACTTACGTACGAGTCATTAAACATTAAAAAAATTATCGACTCACAATTCCTCTACATTAAATGTTCATATTTATTCTAATCCGAAAGCTTACAAGCTTATCTTTAAATTTGTAGGTAAAAGTTTATTAATGTATGATCTTTTTACGGTAAATTTGGTCATAAACAACTCCAGACTACAATAGATAATATTTTCATCTTGGAATTTTAATATACCTAACTCTAAGCCGCTGCTTTCACTACATACGAGAAAATCATATTAAAAAATACAAAAATATGACATGTGGGTTTGTCGATTGCAGTTTTATGTGCGGCATATTAAAGCAGTCGTAAGTATGACCTGCAATGAACCTTATGCTAATGCAAAATGCCTGAAGCTGTCTCACCTTTAACAACATATCGTCAAGTACATTGGACAGATGTTCACTTAAAATTTATTCTTTTGTAATTATTTTGTGCGTAGAGTTTTGTAGGTGGGATCGTTTTTGATCCCAAGATGTATCCCAACATAAAACAAACAACGTTAACAAATTACCTGCTGAATTTTGTTAAAAAAGGATATTGATGTGACCTTTTTTTATTATAACATTACATGCACTTGCACATTTTTAATTCGAGAAAACAACTTAAGTTTTGTAGGTCCTTTTTGTAAGATTTGCATTTGCAGAAACCAAGATTTGGTGCCGTACGGCAAACTTTTCACCTAAATGACGATGTAATAATTTTTTTTACCATCGTGCGAAAATAGAATTTTGCACTTCAAAATTGGTGCGCAAAGCAGCTCTTTTTCTGAACAGTCTCAAGCGCTCAGAAAACGATAGGCTTAGAAACGCTCGCATTGTTTAACATCTTGTTTTTTAGAAAAAAAACTTTATCCGCCACGGAAAAAAATCGCACTACAGTAGGGAATTTCAGATGGTTGAGAGACAGAAGCACCGCTTCTTACCACCACCTCTACCTCCCTACTCCTTCAACTCCACCTACACCTCCCACCACCTCTACCCATAATAGAGTATCTCTGTTGCAATTTGTTGGAATTTTAAAAATCCGATCACCCTTTTACAACCCTTTAATACCTGAACTATAATCCCGATAAGTTTTTTGCTTGATTAATGTTCAGCATCTAACGAAGTTTTCTTCGAACTGTTGACTACATCACCGCACGCGAGCTGAGCACAGAGCAGACTGAGAAAATTGCCGTTGACTATATCAAAGTACATGAGCTGAAAATAGAACAAACTAAGAATCGCGAGAAATTCCAAACTCATTTTTAGTGCTACCCAGAATTCTGTACTTTCATTGGACAAACTAAATTTGGAGATTCTTTTACATTCAAAACTCGAAATACACAATTTCATTGGTTAAAGAAATCATTAACGTTTTTCAACACACGAAGCATGGGAAATGGAGGTGCATAAATAAAATTTCAAATTCTGCAGAAGACATTCGTTAGTGGTCACCATATCTTAAGGAATCACCTTGCAGTGCTCCCTTCAACGAGCAGCGTTCTCCATAGCCTGCTACACTACAACACGCAGCGCTCCCAATAGCCTGCGTATTCTCCGACGGTGACGCTGTTCGACGCCGTACCCAGGGCACGTCATTATAATTCATCAATCCATAGTTAACAAACAACTTATGAACGTTAAGCTCCATTCCATACTTCACCGACAAGTCGTTATTGTGATTGTATCTGTCAAACTCTACCACCGGGACGACATCCCCGTAGAGGCACTACGACCACGAAGTTTGCCGAAAAGTTCAAAACACGAAGCCTTCCGAAGATATCCGAGGACCACCGAAGATGTTTGGACCTCTTCAAACTGTACAGATCTCCTAATCATCGTTGTTCAAGTTCACATTGGGCATCATAAGCAACTTCCGAACCATTCCAAAGAAATCCTAAGACTACCGAAGACTTATACAACCCGTTAAACTGTACATACATTCATTTAATCAGTGTTTAAGTTTATTTCTGGTTCCACAAGCAACCATGAAACCATCCGAAGATTACCGAAGACTTCCGAGCTGCTTCAAACTATCAAAACCATTCAAATATGAACTATCTCATGTTTATTTTCATGTATTTATAAACTTATACTTATTTTTGCTTGTAATTATTAAGCGAATAATCAAGCCAAGCATACATGCTTTGAGACGCCGCCCACCCAAACGATTACAAGTGGCGTCCAACGTGATTGGGCCGTTTTCACAGAAGATTTTGCAAACAGCGCGCTTGCAAGAACCACCATCATGCCCGAGACGAGGAGTCAAACTACATCACACATCCAGCAGGATACCAACCCGCCGCCTCCAACCCAAGAGGTCACACAACCACCAACAGTTCTAGGACTGCAACAACTTAGTGGCGCTCAACAAACACAACCAACCGACAAAATGGTCACAATCAAAACGCTCGTGGAAGACCTGTACCACGTCACCACAGCCACCTCCAAAGCAGAGAAACCTACATTTTCTGGCATCCTTCTGGAGGATCAAGCAGGATTCCCCAACAAATGTAAGCAATGGGCTTAGACGTACCTACAACAACTGCTCAATTCCGAGGCCAAGCAGCCACATGGTGAGAAGCATACGCAATGTTCCAACCCACCTATAGTGAATTCCAAAGGTTATTTCTGGACCAGTACGACAGTCCAACCATTAGAGCCAAAATAACCTCCGAATACTATGGACAGAAACAGATGGCATCTCAACCAGTAGCCACCTTCCTTGGCACTAAGGTACAACAAGCCCGCCGCCTAAAACTAGACACCAACCGAGACATACAGCTGTTCACGGTTTTTTTCCTGCCGATACTGAGGGCCCCAATTCAGTGGCACGTGCCGACGACATTATGGAAAATGGTCACCCGCTTCACAAAAATAAAAGAAAACGTGAAAGAGGCAACGATAAGGACGACCAACCCCATACCAGCTGCCAGACGTCCACCTACAGCAGAATACCTGCCAAGGTGCCGCTTCGTTCTCAAAGACATTGGCAAAATAAACTGGCGCGTTTAAACAGCATCCACGATGGCCCATTACCAAGAATCCGCGTCTTCATACAGAAAATAAACTTCGACGCATTACTAGATACAGGAGTATCGACGAGCATGATTAGGGAAGATTGCATACCCACAGGTTCACAGGTAGAAACCTATCAAGCCTCCGCCTGTCTAGCCGAAGCAGGGACAGAAATGGCAATCAAAGGCAAGTTTCGCACGCCATTCACTCTTGGACAAGTGACGGACCACGAAACATTCTTGGTAGTAGCAAACCTGAGCGAATCTTGGCTTCAACGCCAAAAGGTGGTGATGGATTACGAACAAGGCTCCATACATTTCGGAGCACAGAACCGTAAGACGCTCCACTGGAACTTAACATGCAGACCCCGAGCTAACCACACAGCCCGTGTCGATCTGCCCAATTTTGTGCAAGGCGCACAACCAGAAAGGCTTACCTGTGGACGGATGTCCCAACAAAAAGTACCCTTTCAATCACAACTACCCCACCAAGCAGCAGACTACCATGGAAAAATCCACCGCCGCCACACAACGGTGGCGCACGTCGCCGCCAACGAACCACCTACGCCAACTGCAACTAATGAGTTCGAGGACGAATTCTTGCCCAGCAGCCTTCGGGAAGAATTTCAATCAGTGATCGATAGGTCAGCACAACCAACTGCCATAACCAGCACCAGCCTATTATCACTGGACTCCGAAAAATGCAGACCACGAGCTAACCACACAGCCCGTGTCGTTCTGCCCAATTATGTGCAAGGCGCACAACCAGAAAGGCGTATCTATGGATGGATGTTTCGAGAACAAGTATATATATATATATATATATATATATATATATATATATATATATATATATATAATATATATATATATATAAATAGTTAATAAAATTTATAGCTAAATGCCAGTCTGATGATTGCGTTCACTTTGCGACAGATAATTAATTTCCAACTTATCTTAGTTTGGAACTAATCTGCCCAAATTTCTACCATTGTAGTCAAGTCGTTGTCGATGTAATCCGCAGATATCACCACGTTTAACTCACGTTGACTAATTTTATGGGGCCCAATGGATTTAATCCACTCCCCTTATTAACATTCATCCTCACATGAGTTCTCGTTATCTGTTCATGATTAATTTATTCTTTGTTCCCATCTTACGTCTAGCTCTCATCCTTCCCCCACTTGCTAGGCTTTCGAGAGACATGTCATTGTATTACGGTAGTTCAAATCAAACTTACATTAAGTCACGTAAAAGTGCGTAATAATTGACATTGTCTTTAGCAGTCTGTAAGTGGTTACATGGTAAACATTTAACATTGTATTTCACTATTATGCCTGGTGATATAGTCCGCAACATGGTATTTGTAAATTCTACCGGGTCATCTGCTATATCTTGGTGATCTTATTATATTTCAATAGTATTACTTTTATCTTGTCTGAGGTTACTATGTACTGTAACTATAATTGTTTCCAAGTAATTTTAATTTTACTCATTTCTACTGAAACTGTAAAACGCTCTATTGTCTATGGGGTAATTATTGCAGGAAGTACTGCTATTTAATAATTAATTATGCTAAAAGCTTTCCTAAAATAACATCATTATGTTATAAAAATTTACCAAACCAACTACGGTAATTAGCCATACTCGCATCTTTGTATTCGGATTCGTAATGCGTAATATTGAAAATTATTTTCCTTTTGCGGTTTTGAAATAAGTTATTGACCTGAGTTGCCTTCAACTATGTATGGTACAAAAATAGCTTTCTGATTTCGTGGTTTAAGTTTATTACCTAAATTCCTTTTATGGAATTAGAAAATCAAAATGGCATGCTTAATTAACACTACTATTCCTGAAATCATAATGCACAGGGTGCATCCGTATTTATTTCGTCCGTTTAAAATTAATTTTTTCCTTTACTATCTAGTTTAAATCTAAAGTAACGCGAATGCGTTACAATAACTTACTAAGACCGCAGGTTAGTCACTTTGAATCTACTGGCAAAGAAATCCTAGTACCAGCACAAAATTAATACGAACTCTTGAAACTATGATGGACTTAAATAAAACTAATAGCTTTTTAGAAAACATTGTACTGGTACTTTTCTGCAAAGAAAGCTCAGGTACTACAATCACCTTCTTTTGGGTCAGGTTATTGTATTCTAAGGTCGATCATATGATTGGAGATGATATAAATGTTTTATCAAAAGAAACTAATAGTATGTCTTAAACAACAAACTGTTGGACACAGTAAATAAATTAAAAACATTAAACCAAGAATGAATAAAACAATTTTTACTAGAACTTTCCTATAAAATTTTTTTATTAAATAAATTGTTACGGTAATCCGTGCGTACAAGAAAGAAAGTATAAAGTAAGTAAAGAAAATAACCTGCACCGAGTACCGCAACAAAAATGGAATCGAAAGAAGCAATGCCGTGCTAGCAAAAAAATAGTCACAGAGTGGGGTGGGTCACAAAGACCGAAAAAGGAAACCTCAAGAAAGGAGATTTATTTACAAACCTCTAGTTAAAACATGATCCTAAACGGAACATTTACCTCTATTTAAAAAACAACATGATACCAAAGAGAACATTTACCCAAAAATATCCTGAAGAATTTACACAGTAAAAAAACTACACAAAATTAATAATTTATCGAAAAAAATTAAATTAGAATATGTAGAAGGGACTATTTTCAGTCCTGTGGTTACCATAATATTTTAAATCTGTATATATAAAATATTCATTAGGAAAAGTATATATTTACATATTGTACTTAGACAACTCTTAGCAAGTAACAGCAATCAAGAAATAAAACATCTTCACACGAAATGCATTTCGCCGTAGCTATAAAGGAAATTATTACAAAAAGTATCACACATAAATAATAGTGTACTCTAACATTGATATAGAAAATTGTTATAGTCAGCATAACTCTTATCCTCTAAATAAATATTCAAGCAATAACAGTCATCGTCCTAAGCACACTTCCATGATCCAAGTGAAGCAAGTTCAACCTCAACAACTCTTATTGTGTGATTAGTCACCTGACAAATCCTGACCCAATTCTTCCGATGGAAATTCTCAAAACGATGAAGAGTAGAAAACGGCCATCTTTACAACTTAATATAACGTTCTAGTTTCAAGCTTATTTAATAATTCACGGTTGGGCTGCAACAACAATTCTTTGTAGTCAACACCTGCAGGATCACATGACACGCCATAGTGGTGATACGAATATATAGGGTTATCCTGCTCGTTACATTTTAGACTATAATAGAGAAATCGACAAATCCACTAAAACTTTCCGTTTAAATATATCACGTAGTAGTATCTCTGAAGGGAGCAAACATGATCTTCCTACCGCTTGACTGAGTATGAAAATATCACAGGAATTTATGTATCTCCAATCGTAATGTGTTAAATTTTAATTTCTGTTTTTACAAACAAAACCAAGTAAAGCCTCTTGAAATCATCAGAGATAGCCGGTAAAATTAACTTATACAAGAACCATAACCCGAATCAATGCACGCTTAATATTTTCTTCTAACAAGAGGAACTGAAATTAATAATGAAAAAACCCACGTTCGTCTTATGTTGTGAAACAGGTCGTAAAATGGACTAAACAACACGGAAGCATATCGATTTAAGGACTTATGACCTACCTGTAAGATGTGTCGCCTACCTTCGCATAAAATTATAAAGAACGATATATTAATACAGTCTGCAGATAACCTGCTGGAATTTTATAGATCTAAATGTGTGTCCGTAACCAACCTTGTGGAAAACACATTGTAACATTGTAATTTCTCTGAAAACAAATGTTTTAATGATCAAACCACGATATCAAAATAATATAGTTTGCAGTACTATGTTAATAATAAAATCCCAGATTTTTAGGCTCAAAGGAAATAGATTTGAAACATTTAAAATTATAGTTGAATATTTTATTAAACTGCTACAAGATGATGAATAAGTAAACATTTCAATTTAGAGGGAAGTCGGAAACGCTTAACAAATTTGCAAATATAAAATTTAATTATATAACAACGAAAATATTTTCGTGCAGGAACTGCACGTAACAAATTTTTAGGCATTGCGGCGGCTGTTGAAGGAGTCAACTGTTAAGTTGACAGCGAATAACAGTTAAGATAAAAGCATGGTCATTGTAAAAATTTCCGACACAAAACAAAAATACAATGAACAGTTATTGTTACAAATGAGGGCGAACTAGATTATTTAACTATTTTTTTTGCAATATTTGCCAGCACGGCGTTGCTTAAGATACTATGATGGAACCTGCAAAAATCATGTTGTTGGAATGAATTATATTAGGATAGTATTAAAAAACCGTCGTAGAATAAGAACCCAAAACTTGAAGGGTTTTGAAAATTCCACAGGGCATTGTTTTAGGAAAATCTACTACTTTTCTTTGCAGTTGAGGACGTTACTCAATTAAAAAGGTTTATGAGTTGGAAGAGTACCAATGTACCCGAGGAATAACATAGATGAATGTTTTAACAAGCAAATTATCACGGGAAAAATTTTTAGGTTACCAAACCCAAAGATTTGTCATCTAGAGAGACCCAGTGGCGAGAGAAAGCGCCTTTTTCGGAGTAGCGAAATGTAACTATAGAGAAATGGAAATATAGAAGAAGAAACCGGAAATCTTTGAGTAGTTTTGTGAGCAACAACATGACGTTGTCTTTTACTTGAGTGGTTTTAGCTAATACTGTAGAATGTTCTGAAGGGCAAAAATACTACCCTACTATCGGGGACACTGAAGATACTTTATAAATACACTGGTAAAAATACAAGAATTACAATAGTTTATACACATCGGGTTATCCTCTATATATTTGGAAAAGTTTAATCGTTAATTAACTAGATGGAGCTTTAGAAGTAGAACATCGAAATGATACTTCGATAGCTGAACGCGTGCATTTTGTCGTTTTATCAAGCTTTTTAAAAAGATTTGTACACAAAATTGCAGCAATAAAAAGGAATGAGTGAGATGGAGAGGCAGAGAAAAGGATGGAGAGGACTAGAGGGAGACCAACAAAGAGAGATGGAGCGAAAGGGAGCGAGAAAATGTGAGAGACCGCGAAAGACAGGGTGAAGGAAAGGGAAATAGGGCGTGAAAGAGAGAGAGAGAGAGAGAGAGAGAGAGTGAGAAAGAAGGAGAGAGAGAGGGGAGTGGGCTATACTCACAGAAATTTTGATTCAAATTGTCAGCAATCCCTAATTATTGTACTTATTTTAGTACCTGTAAAGCTGTATCGAAGACAAAAAAACTTTTAACAACTTATACAGCTTGAAATACTTGAATAGATTCTTAAAATCAATTGCAATCGTAGAAAATGGTTTGTTTGTATATTACATCTCAAGACAAAAGTTAGCCTTAACGAACTGTCTTCTCATACAACAACGGGATAAGATAAATCTTTAGTATAACACCAGTGGCGTTGACAAATTAACAAAAGCGAAAATGTGCATCAAAAAGACGACTGTCAGAAGCATCTCATGAGATTTCAAACGATCGGGAGTAGTTAATTAAAGAAACTCGAAGAAGTGACAACTTTTATTGCCTCTTAGTGGCGTATTCAACTTGACCACCAGAGCACAAAGGGAGCTGCGACACATCAGTATCTAGTAACGGATAGATAAGAAGTTTTATGGCATATATGCAAGCCCAGCGATGACACCAATTCGTATATTCAAAAAAATTACACTGTCGTAACAGAATTCAAGTTAGATGAAATATTTGCTTCGTAGAATACAAATAACACATACACACATCTGCAAATTACTGACATTTTTCTGATCAATTAGAAAAATTTAATTCTTTATAGGGGCTGCGAAACTGTCACACATCGTAATTAAATGGGACTTTAAATCTATTAACCGAATAGTTTGTGTTTTAAAGAACCCATTCGTATTTATTAGAATGTAAAATGAAAGTTTATTTTAAATACAAAATTCAAAAATCGTCTCTTGAAGTAGAACCAAAAAAATTCTAAAATATTGCTGTAAACCCAACCGATAGATTTTAATTAGAAATTGTATTCTGAAGTTTACGGTTAAGATTATGAATAATAAAAAGTGCATTTTGTAAATATGTATAAAGAAATATGTCAAATTATTTTTTAAAGACGATTGATTGTACAAAAATTTGAGCTCAAAGTGCCCTTGTTGTAGTTGTGAAGTTGTTGCGTTTCGTTTTGCATCTGGCGGCAATTTTTCCACCCAACAACAAAGTGCTACTTTGTGTTCTTAATACACAAATTGCCATTACCTTAAAAATGTAACTTTGAGCAATTTGAGCAGAGACTTGCAAAAATTTACTAGTCTTGAGTATAAATTGAGAATTTAAAAGCTGTAATGAGTTACAGATAACAGGCGTATCGAGCCTCCTCTATAATTTATGTTTAATCCAGATTAGTGATTCTTAACTCAATAGGTTTTGTCACAAATTCAATGCCAAGTCTTTGAATCAATTTTATGTATTCTTTTGTAACCTCGTATGACCATGGAGATCTTAAGCTTGTCTAAAGTTTGTATTTTCTGTCTAGAAAGCATGTTCGTACTATATCCTACATCACATTTTCGACTATACACAGTGGCCTTATCCACTTTACTCTCTTTCTGGATATGTCCATACTTTTGCTTGTCGTCTTCAGTCCTCGCTCTTTAAGAGTCCAAATTTCAATGATATCATCTGTTTTTTCTTTTTTGAGTCCATCTCCAGAATTAATGCAGCGCTTTGTCATCCGTTTCTAACATTCCTTTGTGACGTTCGTTTAAAATACTTATAATCATATTTCATTTTAATAGTTTTTATATTAGTAAATCCCACCAATGGGGTTATGTTATTTCCTTGCATACTCAAAGATTGTTAAATCAATTATGTCAGTTTTTAAATGTTACAGATGATGTCATCATTATAGTTTCATTCTAAATTATTAGTTTTATGGTTCATTTGTTTTAATTAATAATGCCTTACGTTGGCACGCCGGTGATCTCATATGATGGGTATGAAGACTTCATAGGTAGATTTGTGCTAACTCAGATAAATAAAAAGGGCCGGTTTCTGATATTAGTTCCGCTATCAGTAAATTAATGAAACATACATATTAGATAGAATAAAACGACACATGGTATTATCATTTTGCAGTTTTAATTCATCTTTCCGAAATTTGTTAAAGGTGTCTCAAATTATTTTAGGAGGGTAGATCCATTTTTTAAAGCAATTCGTACCTAACATTCAAACAATCAACATGCCACTTTAGTAGACCGGTTACCTTTGACTACAAGGTCATCGAACAAAACTGGAAGTAGTCTAAGCATGTTCGAATAGTACCTTACCAAGTGGGTTATTTTTAATTTTAGGGGCATATTAGTTCCCACATCGACAACTATACGTTGGAGGTAAACATGTTGAGGATTGCAAAGCCACCATAGAGATTTTCTGGTATCCACCTCAACGACAGTAAATCACTCATTAGGTATCTATGAATCCATGTGAAACTATACCAGAGTAAGAGTTTGTAGCAACCACTTTGTTAGTTAGGTCGATGTTTTCGGTATTTTACCGAAACACGATTTTTAGCGGAGTACTTCACCAAGTTTTTCTGTGGATTACCGGCAAGATTTTTCTGTGGCCAAAACTGTACGTAACACCTTATTTTCTAAAACTTACTCATTTTAATCTACACGCTACCTTTGTCCTTGCTATAAATACCTTTATTTATTTCTCGCATGTGTTCGTTTTCTATGTATTCAAGGTATTTAAAAGTTACATTGCTTCAGTTTTGTTTTGCCAACAGTCATTCTTTTGTCTTAGCGTTTATGTTCATTCTAAGATGATTTCTTCGATACGTGTTAAAAAAAGATCGGCAAAGGTCAACATCTTTGGTCTTGCCATTCTTTCTATTGTTATTTTTCTTGGTTTGACTTTTTTTTACTATTAATCGTGAAGCTTTTGATTCAAAAATGTTTTTCTTTTCTATTTTAATTTCGATTCTTCTTTGTAAATACTCCAGATAACGCTATCGAATACTTTTTTAAATATGCGAATTTAAAGGATCTCTTTGTGCACACGCATAATTATCTTTAACAGTTCTTTGGCACGGTTTATTTCTCTTCTTTTTTGAAATCAGAATTGTTTATCATTTTCTATTCACTATGTACAAGCAAACATAAGGTAATAGGAAAAAATTTATTAACTTCAGTTGGTTAAATGAGCTTTTAGTAAGAAAATGCTTTAAAATGCTTAAAGAAGATTGGAAGTTTGCATAAATAACGTGGCTATTTCAATGTAATATTAAATTAGGATACAAAAATAAAATAGTAGAGCATCCAGTACATTTTTATACAACCAGTAATAAAGCTCGGGACATTACACTCTTCGTATTAAATTAAAAAAATACAGATATATCTGGGCAAATAACTGGTTTAGGAAAGATTATTTGTACATATTTACACGAATTAAAAAAAAGAAATTGTAGTAGATTACCGCCAATAATAATAATATACTCATAAATTACACTAAAAAACAAAATGCCTTGCGAACGTAAACAAATAACACCGATTTCAAAAGTGTGAGTACAAGATGACCATTCACATAAATATTATAACATTGAGCTCGGAATTCAAACAGCGTAAGACGCACCATCCGTGAGAACGAGAACATGAAACAATATTCTGCGAAATTGTAGCTTATAAAACTGTCGAATGTTATATAGAGGGGACCGGATCGGATTAAACTATCGGACACCCGTCAGCAAACCATAGAACCAACCAAATTCGTTACATGTAAACCATGACAGAAATTAAGGGTTCGCACAAATTCAAAGAAATCGCAACCATGGCAAATTGTCTTTGATATTCATAAACTCGTAAATTAAAGCCATAAAGAATGTGTTGCGAACGTAGACAAATAATGCCACTTTCGTTATGCAATAAAAGGTATGAAAGCAAAATGACCGGTAACATAAATATTACGACATTGACGTAAAATATCGGACAGTTAGACGCACTATCCCGTGAGAAGGAAAAATTGCATGCTCTGGTTCGATTAACATTCAATCATCGCCGTGCGAGTTTTGAGTATTCCAATGTCGGTATTAAAACCTGGAATTGCGAGTGATTAAGTGCGCAAACACGAGTGAAAACACGAAATTGAAAATATCGTTGCACGTGAGAGTGCACCTGTGTTGGAAGCTTTTGTTCAACGCTAAGTTGGAATATTTAAGTACTTGCATTCAAAAAACTCTTGCACTAAAATGTCATTTGGAGCCTTATAAAAGAACCAACAAAACCTGTAAGTTATTGAATTCTTGCTTTCCACCTGTACACATTTCATGTTGTTGTATATTTAATTATTATGATTGGTTATAATAATAAGATTGAGTAAAACTTATTATTAAGAAGATTTTTACCTTGGTCAACGCTTATTTAAAGTTGTAAACACGACAATGGTATCCACATAATTCATATGTTACAGTTAATTTGGTTGGAAGTCTATAATTGATAGACTTAAGTTGTTATTTACTGTAATATTTATATTTGATAATATAGGTTAAGTAAACAAAACTTAGAGTTTTTGTTATTATTTGTGTTTATTTTAAATTTGTTGATATGAGAAACGTTTACACAAGGCTCCGTTAACCTCCTGTAGTAAGAACCGTCAAATTGTCTCTCGAGACACTTATTTTCTGTGCAGGAATTATTGAAGAATATCTAGGTGGGTTGGCGCTCAAAGATTTTCTTAGACAAAGAGAGTTTTAGGGCCTGTCAAAGTAGGTGTATCAGTAGTTAGTAAAAGTATTATAACTTGTATACCCCTAAAAGTTTTATAGAACACATCCCGAACCACTGTAATATATCTGGTAAAATATTTTACTGTTTATTTGGAGGTCAGTGATTAACAGTTTTAAATGGCCTTATCGTTTATTGTCATTTGCTGTGCACACGGCGGAACAATAAGTTAATTTCGCATTACCGAGTTAGTGTCGAATTACATTTTAACAACGCAACTACTCAAACATTAACAGTCTGCGTGTGCATAAGCGTAAACACACGACCAGATTGGCTCAATTGGTGACAACGCACTATCTTTGCGGCACTCCAATGACGAATAGCAATTGCAAGGTAAGCAAACAATTAATCACGGTTTAACCTGTATTAATGTTTGTCGCGCTATTACATCCAATTGTATATTTTCATCCCTAACGCCCCCTTTTTTTTAATCAATTACAGTCCATTCCTAAGCTATCACGCTTTTGGGAAACGTTTTAGAGCTGTTTCACTTTTATATACACGTCAACTTTTACCGATCATTTACTGATACGTCCCTCCGCCCTTGTAGAGTAAAATTAATTCAGGTACTTAACGTCAATTTAACACAACAAACGTTTATGGTAAATTAGTCTTACAATGCTTCCAGTCGCAGTTGCATGTGATTTATTGTCTTGGGCGTGTTGCTACTCTTCATCTACGATACAAAAACCAAAACGCTTTTTTATAAAATCGTTTTTGAAATATTGAGCATAAAATAATCTGCGTTTAAACCTAATATGGTACCTTCGAGTGGAGTACTTGATAACCAGCTTTCTTCTAAATTATACAAATTTATATTTGTGTATGGTTTTCTTTTCAAACTGCGTTCTACATTTTTAATTCACCCTGTTAATTTCATAATACTTAATAACGAATTTCGAAGACGACAAGTGTTAAGAAAATTGAAATTCTTAATGGATACAAATTTACTTTTGCATTTTTCGACATTATTTTGGGAACCTTTTGTACGCTATAGAACCTAGAATAGTATTGTGATATTTATTTTATGCGACCCCAAAAATTTAATCTTCGTTTCTATACTTCCTCTAATGCATGAACTCACACACCATATTATATACCATGAGAAAATAAATACTTGTACAGTAAGTAACTCGCAGCAGTACGAGTATTTACATTAAATTGCACACAAGCATTTCACGAAAGAGATAGTTGTAGCCGTCATGTTATTCCATAAAATACCCATAATTTAACGTATTTCATCACAAGAATAGCAGGTATTACTCTCACGAGAAACCTATTAGACTTATCCATTTCGCATGAAATTGGCAAACTACTTCCAAATAAGTACATAACAGTAACTGGACAGAACGGCAAATTAACTTATGGCTTAACCTGAGCACTTTTAAACAGGTTGGATGTCTGATGTCTAACAGTACATTATACCTCCTGACTCTAAGACACTGTGTAAATACTTGATTGTGATGTAGATATGTTTAACTATATTAAAAAGTAAATATACATAGCTGCGATTTTATTAGATAGCAAGGTGTAAAAATAAAAACAAATATGTTTGGAATTTGGGTTACCTGTTGGTAATTGAAAAAAAAACAGGAAGTGAATATTTGAAATCGTTTCAGATCATCATTTTCGAATTTTTTATAATGAAAGATCTATATTTTTAAAGACCAATCGAAATAAAAATATGTCTATACTCGGTGATTAAAATAGTCACTTTTCACTAATTAGTGGCGGATCCATTGCACTGCCTCCCCCCCCCAAGATTTACAAAGATTCGCATGAGAAACTTTAATAAATTGAATTTAGATTTGGCATCATTTTTACAGAAGTTTGACCATAGTCCATATACAAATAACCACGCGAATCTAAACGGCATCGTAATAATTATAATTGTAGGCTATCGAATGAAGTATACGGGTCGTCCTCAGCTTGCACGGGCATATTCCATAAATTTCTATGGAATATTCCTCAGAAAGATTGAAATAATCCAGAAATGGATTCTTTACTGACTATTCCTGGAAACTTTTATACTTTATTAAATCTTCCAAACATTTCTTGTGTAAATTCCAACATTAAAAAAACTTAAGAATTATTTAAAATCTAAAAAATTTCGGATAAGCACTTCGATGATGAGAAAGTTCCTACGATTGATATTGCGTTTCCACGCTGAATTGCTATTCCAGTCCTTTGAATAAGAAAAGATCGCGAACGAGGTTCTCCAGATTGATGAGCGATAAGTTTTCCAAGTTTATTTACGAAATAATTCGTTGCTTCTTAACACCAAGGTCCCATGGTCTTTGCTGCGAAAGGGAGAAAAAGTAGTTGGAATCGACGACAGGGGTATATTTCCGAATTTTAGCTTGAGCTGCTTGTTTAGCTGCTGAACCTGCCAGATTGGTTGTGCAAGTGGCGTTCCACATGAGGTGTTGTCCTCTTTCCCAGGGAATTAGGATAATACCGTCAGCCCTTTTCCCATCAATTCTGAACAGTCCAATTGGTTCCAAATGACATGGAATTTTTGCGGAATTTAGAGCTCTGCTGATGATATTATTGAGCTCCTAGTGTATCGAGTAACGTCCCATACTCTTCAAGCAACTTAGGCCATGAATTGCAGACTCTGTTACATTATCTCCACACGTACAAATATGTGGTCTGCATATTTTAGAACATAGTCGTGGGCCAATAGCTATTCTGAATGAGTTATTATCTAATAGTGTACCTATAGGATGTGAAGGAAGGGCCATCTACCAAGCATTTGCTTCCGGTTTCTCGGTAGCTAGGAAAGTGGCCTTTCCTAATTCTGATGAAGGTGTAGTTTGTAGCATAAAAAGACGGATGAGTAAGTTATCCCAACTTTTTTGTAAAGCAGGTGTCATCGGAATCAGACAGTTGTCGCTTCTAGTACTCCATGCCGAGAGTCCTCCGTCATGAAAGGTGATTCGGGGCTTGTCTGTATCCTCAAGATTTAACATTAAATTGACAAGTCGAGATACACTATATACGGATGAAAAGAAGGGCGGTAGTGCGATCTGGGTTAGTTGTCGAATTCCTAATCCACCTAATCGAACAGGAAGAGAGGCACGTGCAAATTGAGAAGGAAATAAATGGCAATTAATTATTGTTTCCAGCGTTCCTTGAATTTGACTATCGAAAACTGAAAGTAAATTTTTAAAATTCCAAAATGGCGTGGTCCGCAGAATGTCGCTGCTCCGTGGCGTAGTTGGTATGTGTATGACTACTATGTCATTACATGTGATTTTCCAATGCTCCACCCGAAGATACTACATTGGCCAGGAAGCGAGTTTTTTTTACCTGAAAAATTTGGAATTTTGCCGAACCCTTGCTGTTCCAAGCAGGGATCTTTAACGTGCGTGACAAAACTCTCACACGGGACCTCCATTTTACCTCTCATCCGAACGAGGATGTATTTTTGTGAAAAATGCTCGCCTAACATTTTTCAAGCGGACCGTGTCGGGATTCGAACCCGGGACCTTGGACGTAGTAGTCACACACATATCACTACGCCGCGGAGCCACCTTGACTACTATGTCCAAGGTCCCGAGTTCAAATCCCGACACGGTCCGCTTGAAAAATGTTAGGCGAGCATTTTTCACAAAAATACACCCTCGTTCGGATGAGAGGTAACATGGAGGTTCCGTGTGTGAGTGTTGTCATGCACATTAAAAATCCCTACCTTGCTTGGAACAGCAAGGGTTCGGCAAAGTTCAAAATTTTTCAGGTAAAAAACTTGCTTCTTGGCCAATGTAGTACCTTCGGGTGGAGCATTAGAAAAACACATGTAAGGTATGTGCTAGCTGTACTACGCCCAAGGTCCCGGGTTCGAATCCAGACACGGTTCGCTTGAAAAATGTTAGGCGAGCATTTTTCACAAAAATACACCCTCGTTCGGATGAGAGGTAAAATGGAGGTTCCGTGTGTGAGTGTTATCATGCACGTTAAAGATCCCTACCGTGCTTGGAACAGCAAGGGTTCGGCAAAATTCAAAATTTTCCAGATAAAAAAACTCGCTTTCTGACCAATGTAGTACCTTCGGGTGGAGCATTGGAAAATCAAATGTAAGGTCCTCAGAAGGTAAGTCATCTTGGGTACGGCAAGGCAATTTCTTAACAAATAGTACGCGATATGACAATTGTCTAGCTTCAGGAGTCTTGAAAATAAAAGCTTAATTTCCTTCATTTCCTTCATTTTTCGTTCCCAAACCAGTTGTAAAAAATTGTCGGTGATAGGGGCCTCAAGTAATGATAACTCCCGAACTAATTCAATTCCCGGAGAAATTAAATCATATTTTGCAGCAATGTCTTCATCAATATCTCCACAAAAATATAATTCACATTTGGCGCGGTTGATGATTAACCTATTTCCTGGCAGTTACTTTTTGAAACTTCGAAATCTTTGAGTACAGACTCCGGATCTCCAGCAATCAGCCCGTCATCCAGGTAGAAACATACTAGTTCAGAAAATCAATTTTTTTATAATGGCGTGAATTGAAAAGCAGAATAGATTAGGACGGGCCGGGTCCCCTTGTTAACAGCCAGAAAAAGATGGGAATACGGAGTCACCAAAAAAGAGAATACTAGTGTTGAAATAGGCTTGCCAAATGGTAGCGAAAATGGTAAGGCTCATTGCTTTCACAGCGTGTAGCATTGAATCACTGTTAATTGAATTGAAAGCGTTTCTGAAATCAATCTTCAAAACTATTTTCTTGGTGGTTTAATTACTCTTTACAAAAGTTCTGGTTGCGTGAACGGCTGCCTCACATCCTCCCTTGATTGAAAACCCTAGTTGTGTTGGACGTAGATAATCACCAGTTGCCTGCCTTACCGCAAAGCAAGCCAATTTTGCAACTAATCGACGCAATGTGGTTCCGACAGCTATTGGGCAAATTCCTACGTCTTTTTTTCTTAGTGCACATAAGTTTGCCTAAAAAAACTGAAACAATTTCAGCATTTACTTTCCCGGATAAAACAAAATTGCAAAAGTTTGTTGGCGATCCTAGCAAACGTGTACTTCCATCTTCATTTCTAGGAAAGATTAGATCTTTTAAATGTTGAGGAAGTCAAACAAGCAATTTTAAGCTTTTCCAATGACTCAAGCGTTAGCATTGACGGTTTCAGAGCTCAACATTTAAAAGATCTAATCTCTCCTGGAAATGGAGATGGAAGTACACGTTTGCTAGGATCGCTAACAAACTCGCCATTTGGTAGATCTGGGAAATTGGGATGTTTCGATGGTGGGGGGTGGGGGAGGGGTGTTTATCTAAAAGTTCGTTGAATGTGTCTACATTTTGAGGCGTTAGAGAGTCACCGCAAAGAAGGATCTTGACTGCTCCGTTTATATCTCCTTTTCCGACCTTTGACTTAACTCGTCTGTTTAATGAGGTTGAAGAATGATCTGATGAACAGCAGTTTACAGTGTCTCTATTAGTATTGGCCTTGACGAGAGACGAGAGAGACTTCTTTTTAATTTTTTGAGGAACACAAAGGCAAGTAAATGCAAACATAAAAAAGGTCGTCCAAGATTAAAAGTTATTCTTTTTAGTGCAGTAATCCAAGACCGAAGCCAATTTAATGGCAGTGGTGAATCTGGCTCTTTTTGGGGTTCGGTTCAACACTTTGATTTTGGATTTTTTTTGAGAGTAAACTAGTCAGTTTTTTGTCTGATGGCTGTTTGTAGTTGTTAAGCTCGGAACTTGTTCGTCTTTATGTTTTTTGCCTATATGGATTTAAAGGCCCCTTTCCGTAAAAGACTGACTGCAAAAAGGACAAGGAGAAGTATTGGAACTGTGGCGACGTGTGTGGGTGGTCTGTTGTGTTATCGTTGCTTCTTCACAGAAATTTCAAACCGATTCGGTGTTTTGAAGGCTAAGGGTTCCTGGCTTCTTGGTTAGATATTCCTGCACATGTTGAGTGGAGCCACTGGTCACAGTTGTCGCATTGAATCCAGTATTTCGAATTGCTATCCGATTGTCCACACCGGCATAAAGTATCATTGTCATCCATCAAGAATTTTTGTTAAGTTCACTTCAAAAAGAAATTTCTTTTAAAATTGATTTATATAAATTGAGCATGTGGAATGTAACACATACACTTCTATATAATCTTCATAAACTTATTAGCAAAAATAAAAAGAAATGATAAAATATGTAAGGATAAAACAGTTATAAAAATAAAATTTTGTCAGTATACAGGCTGTTACACTTTTCCCGAAATATTTTAGGAATATCAAAATGTCCGCTTTTGTACAACCAAGGAAGATTGGTGGGAATGTTTCTGTAATAGGGTTTATAAATATTCGTGAAATTTGAGAGTATTGCCTCCCTGAATTACCATAAAATATCACAAATATTCCTGCATAAGCAAGAAATAGCCTGAGCATCAGATGATTATTTTTTCAATCAGCTTGAAATAACCCAGAAATATTTTTTGAAATGTCCCAGGTTTATATTTTAAATTAATCATGGATGGTTCTTTGAAACAATCCGGTTCTATTTACCAAACTCATCTATATGGCTGTATAATGCCTGTTAATTGTACGGCAGTTGTATTTACCAGAAGATCTTTGGACAATTGTCTTTAAAAAAGCAAAGATTGAAGTTCCCTTCTGTAATCTTCTCCAAAGGTGTTTAATATTATGATAATAATAAGCGATAGGTATACAGCGTGTCCCACACTTGACTCCCCAGGCCTATAATTTGCTTATGGCGCGTGCGTATTTGAAAACACGCGTTGTTGTTTAGGGGTTAAAGTATAAATAATGAAATACCAAGTTGTAGCATGCGTATTTGAAAACAAGCTAGGCTTGGTGTTGACTTGTGTATGATGATTGAATGAAAGGTTAACAGTCTAAATGACCAGCAAAATAATGGATAATCAGATTGTAATTATAACAGATTGTTTTGTAGAATAATGATAGGATAACTAACCTTGTTGCATGTGGTGTAGTTTCGACTATATTCTTGTTGTTTGAAGTGGTGAAACGGCTTACACTTGATGATGAATTGTCTGTTGATTCAATTTTCACTTATCACGCACTTCAATGTAACGTTTTTACTGATTATGCCTCTTTAACGCGACCAGATGCACGGCATATCGGAGGACGCGTGTTGATTGCTTGAAGGTTGCTCGAACACTCTCGTTTCTTATCTGTTCCTTGGTTTTGGTTAGTTTTATGTAGGTAGGGATAATGTATAGAAATCGATTAGGTATGCAAGAGTATTTTATAATATATACAAAAGGAATTGTAAATAATGAACGGTTACGGAACAGCTTATTTTGAAAAATAACTATAATAAACCTGATATATTTGTAAACGAGCGGAAATTCACCATAAGATGACGCTACAAAAATTTCAAAACTTACACGTGTATAAGGGCAGCGATTTTCATTTGCTTTTTGTTAAATTGTATCCTATTTTTTTAGGCTTTTATAATAGAACATTTTGTTCTGTTTTCAAACATGTATACATATATGGGTGTTACAGAACGAAATTTTCGAAAAAATTGAAATATAGTGTAACATGTCTTTTGCCGAGGCCTAACTATGTTACAAATGTGCTGCGCTCTTTATAAAATACTCTTGCCTTTCTTACCCAAAATATACATTATATTACCATTTGGAATTAAATTTTGATATTGAATATATGTTTGCGTTGAATTTTGTACTAGAAAATAGAACTAGACACAGAGATTATTAAATTTATTCAAAAGTTTCTCCTTTATTTACGTTATACAAAAAATAGTTTATAAGTAATATTCTTATTGGTCGAGTCTCTTAAGAATGTGTTTCAAAACACAAATAGTGTGAATCTGATTGCATGTCATTGAAGAATGTCATTTATTTCACTGCTTGCACTTTCTCTACTTTCCGTGATTGTCAATAGCGTTTGATTAACGACGGTTCCTTTTGATATCCGACTGTCTGCTGGTACAGAAGTCGATAACGTTAACATACCTATAAATTGCCATGATGTCACTTGTGGTACGTATTTTCTATTTAAGCGTATAACGTTTTGCTAAAAATAATTTTATAGCCGTTTTACTTGAGGTGCAAGATGCGGCCCCACATTGAAATCCGTCCCACAAATTAGGATGGTAAGATGTCGACGGATAATCTTTGATTGTTTTGTCCAACGATGTGTATTTTTCTTTGGTAACACAACTGATTTTGCAGGGAGACAGCAACACCAACAGAACCACCAACACCGATACCGATACCGATACCGACACCGATACCGATACGGATACCGACACCGATATCGATACCGACACTGGCACCGACACTGACACCGACACCGATACCGACACCGATACCGATACCGATACCGATACCGAGACCGATATCGATACCGATACCGATACCGATCCCGATACCGATACCGATACTGATACCAATACCGATACCAATATCGATACCAATACCAATACCTTTATCTATAGCAATACCTATTCCTATCCACGATCATGTCTTTGGTTTAATATTTTACGTTTAAGTATCGTAGCATTCTTCATAAATTTCTCTCAACGTTTTATGTACCTTTAAAAATTGCTATAGAGTGCAACAATAGTACATACATCATATAAAATTTCTGGATGCCGGGGTTTTTTATTTGATAAAACCTAGTTATCGTAACTGCAAATATTTGGCGGGCAAAGCGTTTGTCTACTTAGAAAGTCGAAAACTTCATCAGCTGTTGCTATTAGCACGAGGTGTTAGCACTGCCAGGTGATTCTTCAGAATGTCCTATGGAATACAGGGGAAACTAAAATACAAGTAGCAATATATTAATTAGTTACTTTTCCATCTGGTATGAGTTGTACCCTAATTTCTTTTAGTTGAAAAGGTAGTGTATAAATGTATAAATGTTTTTTCTTTTTCTAAATTTTTTCGGCATCACAGGGCGAGTTACGTTTCGGGCCTTGGAGCGGTCTTTTTAAAAACTTCTTCCAAAGCTTCGTAACAAAATTTATTTATCAAACAGATATGTATGTGGAATTTTGACAAACTTGTATAAATTAAACTAAGTCGAGAAATAATTAATAATTGAATTAATATTAGGGCGAGTAGCGAGTAAACGGCAATGTTAAAGCTGAAATACTCAAGACTAACTTATGGTCTTGGGGCCCCCGGGGTATTTATGTTGTCCCTGCTCCTCACATGTTTGTAGGAACTTGCAGAGCTTGTGTCTGCTTATTTCTTAATTCTATTCATTATACAATGTAACAATCTTAATTTCTAAGGATCGCGGTTTCTTAACCGTCTGTGACGTGCACCTGAAGTATCACTTACTGTCTGGATACAATGTATTGCATCCGTTCTCACAACTTGCTTGTGAACTTTCAATAACCTTTCTGTATTTATCTTTGAAATACAAAGTTGCATATAACTTAAGTTTCATTAACAATTTCTAATAATTCCTATTAAATTCTATTTTATTATACATATATACATCGGGGGGATACATAACTCGTTCCGACGTAAATGAAAAATTAAGGTTTTCTTTGCTTAATTTTTTAAAATTCATTGCCCATATTGTTTCTTTACTTACCTTCGTTTCCTTATGTCTAAAATTTTTTTCTTTATTCTTAATCTAAGATACATTTTGCAAAATACATACATGATTAATAAAATAATTAAAATGATTAATACAATTGTCCAAACGCTTATATTGTCGTAGTGTAATTTTGGCACTTTTAACTCACTCAAATGTTCCTTATAATTGTCCATTACCTTCATGGCGTGATTAAGATCGTCTAAGTCTAGGTGTTCTAGTTGCATGGGTCTCTTGATTATTTTTCGTCTTCGGGTTGTGTTATTTTGAATTGTAATTCCGGTAAATTGGCGAATTTCTTGGTTACTGTGGGATCTTGATATACTCTGATGATTTCGTTCTTCAATTTTAAATAACAATCTTCTTTAAGGGTGATTAATTTGCTTCCAGTTAGTGCTAAGTTGTTCTCGTCTTGATTGCAATGTGCGGTTGCTATTACTTCATTTGGAAATATCGCAATCCATTTGTTTTCTGTAACTTTTTGAATTTTCATGTTGGTGATTTGCACGGGTTTTGCTTCACAGTTGTATTGATTTGAAAATCTTAGTAATTGTACTTTGCAAGGGCTGTTTTCTTGAATAGTTGTTGTGGTTTATGATTGGCATAAATATTGATTTGGTGTTATTTCGTTACATTTTTCGTTTGTGTAACCATATCTTAGTTCGTTTAAGGATAGAAACTTTGTTTTGGGTATGATAACTTGATATATTCTAGTAATTTTCATTGGAAGAGCAAATAAATGATAATAATTATAATTGTTACTTTCTACTATTGGGATTTCTATTAAAAATGTGATTTTGTTGTTCTTTGCATAAATTGATAATAAATACCAAGGATGTCCCGTTACAACTCACCTGCCACGTATTGTTTGATTGTCTACTTTCAGACCTGACGCCAATTTGTCCACGAACTGAATTATTGCAGTAACTTTGAATCGTATGAGATTTGTAGTTACTACACACACTCTCGATTAAACACATTAAACACACGTGAGGTTTGCTTATTGCATTACTTCGATATCAACATCACTTGTGTAATTCGTAGAAATGAACCGGGTGTTCATTCCTTTGCACTTATACGTAATTGATCTCAAATTAATTATGCACCACGAAAAACCAAAAAGGTTCATCCGGCCCAAAGAACCATGTAGCATTATCTTAGCGATCTTTAGCAATAAAAGGCAAATCTAAGAATAATTATTTAATTACTTTAAAATACAATCACATCTCCACAACGAGATATTGTTGCCATAACGGTTTACTACCGACTGCCTGAGGACAGAGAAAAATGTCCTTGTCCCTTGTTAATCCTAACCCTACACAGTTATGAAACTAAAATACGCCCCCTTTTACAACAAGCAAAATATAGCACAATAAAGTACAGTTGTAGCTGTAACAGGTTGGGTATATTTAATCCTACTAACTACCACTTATAGAACGTATTTGTGAGACAGTGCATCTTAGAGTTTGGGTTAGAGTTGGATACGTGACAAAATCAATCACAATAAAGAAATATAGATATCGGTCAAAAAGACAGAGAGATAAATAGACTTATGAAATGACCATAGACTATTTTATACATTAGCTATTTACAACAAATGTATACACGGTATAATACATAATGAAGACAACGTTTCTGAAATTAAGGTTTAAATTATTGATAAAACTTTGGTGGTGCAACAAGGCTACCAGAGACCAGCGCGAAGTATTCATACTACTTAAGTAAGAACTTTATCTTAGTAAAGAGGCATCAACAGACAGAGAAAATATTTATTAGCAAATACTATCTAGAAGTAACAATTTTAAAGTAAACACTCATCTTTACGAAAATTAGAAATTTGGCGTTTCTTTAAAAGGCATTTAAAAAAAATTAATTACCATCTACGACAACTAAAAATAAACAATTATTAGGCTAAAGGTTAATTTAAACCATGGAGAAAATTCCGAAAATAGAATTTTTAGATATAAGGCGTGCTCCTAAGGGAAAAATTCCATAGATTTTTAAAGAATAGTCAAAAAGTGAATGGTTTATCTCTGAAAAAAAGCAAAAGTTTAGCTATCATGAATCCCTGACCATCCAAAACCATTAGCAGGGAGCAGAGAGAACCGAAGAAGAAGGCAGTAAAATCGCAGCTCTGCGTCTACTGACGTAGATAAGTTAGCGTCAAAACATCATATATTGACAGTAGGAAATGGACTGATTGTTAATTGAGTTTGATCTTATTAAAAATTAAACTATACACACTTAACTTTCTCCGAACATTATCTATCTGAAATATATTAAAGAATTTGATTCATTTCTGCTAGCGGATCGCTCAATCATGTGATATTTCACTAGTTCTACTTAGTAGAGTACCTCAAACTACTACTACTTCCAATATATACTTCAGTTTCATTCTATGACAGCTGCAAGTCCCATGCATTTGTATATCGAATCACTCTCATTTCACCTGACACACGATCAGATGTGTTCTTAGAGGTTAAATATTATAAAATAGAAACAACATTTATTTATGGCATTTCCTAAAACCACCTCAAGCTTACACATTCTTTCGAGCTCTTCTCCAATAAATGAGCCGCCTACTCGTCTCTTGTTTTGATACAATAAAGATTCAATTATGATTGTGTATGTGAAGTACCATTATTCATTGCTACTTTCATCCTAATATCTCTCGTCCTATAAAGAGGTGGAAGATAAATTATATTTTGAGACACTGCCTCTTTATATACTCGCACTTGACAAATGATACAAATTATATTCATGAGAAAGTTCGTAGTAAGGTGGCCTAGGAGAGTAGAACATTAATCTAAATTATTAATAGATTTGTCCAGTTTTTCCCTTTCTAGAATTTTTGATAGCATCTTGGATATGTATCAACGAAATAAATACCTTTTCCGTTTTTATTATTTGAAGACGTTGCATTTGTCACGTAGCAGTTTCTGGTTTATTTTGAACGGGACAGAGCGTTATCTGTATGAGAAATTTAAATCGATCGCTGTTTTTCCTACTTGTATAAATTTACCCTTTTGTCGTTCAAAACTGTTATAAAAAACACTAGCTGCCAAATTTAGCCTTAATTTATATCTCTGTCAAAAATTGCCGACGCTCATTGGGTTAATTTAATTTCTTCATTAAAATGAAATTTATTAAAATAAACAACAATACCAAAATTACTGAGACAGTCTATTATTATCTCGATGCATAAACCTTTATTTAAAAATGCCGGTTCGGACTCAGGCTCAGGAGGTAAAGGTTTTATACGTTAGTTGAACCATCGCTAAATCAAAACTTTTCTCTTTATTTATATTTATTTTGTAAAGTTTGGGTTTAAGTAACTGTTCGTGCACGTTTATATAATTAGTAATATTTTCTGTTATCCTACCTTTCCTTCTTAAACCAGTAAATACCTTGATATTTTCACGTACATCTTTGGTACATTGTAAAACGGACAGTGTATTTAAGCTATATTAGCAATACGTCTTCAGGCATCGTTAGATACGGATATGCCCGTAGATGTACGGTGTACATCCGCCAAGTTAACAATATGGTTTTTGGTCATAACGTTTAACCTACAGGGATGTTGCTGTGAAACTTTCACCTTATGATAATTAACTCCTTGCTTCCTTAAGAACCAGCGCCTCTCTACCGTATCTAATGATCAAAGGAGGGATGGGTTTACCGTGAGCTATGTTCTATACATCTTTCAAATATTTGTAAATTGTTTCGTCTGCGATGTGTATTTAGGAATCCCCCACCATCAACATTAACATGCACGCTAATGACAGATTCAAAAGTTTTACAGGGAATTAAAAAAAATTGTTAAACGTGTTACGTTTATTTTTCAACATAAATTAAATACCCTTTTTCCCCTGGTTGTCATTATACGTTCGAATAAATTCCATTTGTATTCTTAAATTCTCCAACAATACCCTATATAGTGTACCTATTCAGAATAAGCCCGCTTTAACATAATTATAACTCAAATCTACTTTACTTTTAAAACGAATATTTATTCGATAAATTAAATGGTCAATACCTTGTTTTAGGTATCCGTTAATTTTTTAAACATTCCGATAACGTATAATTGCTTTCTCTTGTATTTCCCATCTAAGGACTTGTCAAAATAATGGATCCTACTATTATTTGATGGCGTGTTTTCCAGTTTGCTAATCGCGCTTTGATAACGCGAGGATTGCAGTTCGATCTCGTATTATTTGAACCAATTTTTAATTTGATTCTGCAGCTTGTGCGTTGAAATATTTTCTACATTACTCGTCCCAGTA
This sequence comes from Platerodrilus igneus, assembly GCA_036346225.1. Lineage (NCBI taxonomy): Eukaryota > Metazoa > Arthropoda > Insecta > Coleoptera > Lycidae > Platerodrilus > Platerodrilus igneus. The sequence continues at coordinate 556,623 of JARFIW010001281.1, forward strand.
CTTTTTGTTCGACAAGTAGGAGGTATCTTGCGTGTATTGGTGGGTTTATCCGCACTTACCCATCCTAATCAGTTTCTCTTTTTAGCTCTTAGCTGGAGGCCAAATTGGTTCTTTCTTATGTAGGCCCAACTGTTCTTTGCCACAGATCAACTGTCGTTGCCTGTAGATTACTAGTGCCGTTATGGTAACAGAGTAAATAGATCCCGACGACTGTGGCGATGCGGTGCTGACTCATGAACGATGGCGTGCAAGCTAAGTATCCCGACACATAAAGGTATACAACTTCTTTTCTTTTGTGTATATCAAGGGCATATTCCTTATCAGCGTTAGGTGTAGTTACGTGATCAGAAACGTGACACTGTAGGACTATTGTTTGTGCTGCGAATCGATATTGTCGCTCTACAGGTGTGATTGTACCATTGTTAAAAATGTTTGACAAAAGTTCCCACACGCTTATTTCTTTCCTACTGCCGATAGTCGAGGGAAGGCCAATTGCGTATCTTCTCCGAGAAGGTGGTCAGATGGGTCGCTGCTTAACGGGAAATTAATGTTTACGTGAGATAGGCACGGTTTAGCGACAGGAAACGAAATATTTTCGTCGAGAATCGGTATATTCGGTGAATTTTGGTTCTGCAGTTACGTCGTGCGTTGCGTGTAGAAAGCCACGATTTTTCCGTACGTGCGAGCCGTACGCGTGGTGTGAGCGAGTCGACAAGATGTTGATTTATACAAGTGCAAAGAAAAACGATGATCGAAGTGTTCCAAAATTCGTTTTGAGGCTTTGTAAGTTACCTAAAATGCACGGGGAAACAATAATCGATTTAAAATCTTAATTCGATGCAGTTTCCGCGTAGAAAGTTTATTTTTCGAGAAATTTGCACCAAAAGTTACAGAAACTTATTTGACTTTTGTCAAAACTGGCTCACGAATGCGAAGAACGCATCCGAAGCGTTAGTGTCAGAACCTATGGAATTGCAATTTTTTTTTATTTGAAAATTTCGGCGCTATAAAGTGCGTAATGTGTATTGTAAGTATTAAAAATCGATTTAAAATCTAATTTCTTACCGAGAAGATCCCTTTTTAAAGAAAAATATTAAATTTCATCCACGAACGCAACTGAACCTGCCTCAACAGTTACATTCAATCGTGTATTTGTCAGTAAATTGAACAATTTCTGCGTAACGTTAGAAAATACATCCGTAAAAGTTCGACATTCCAACAAACGTCCTGCACGATAGCTCAGTGCTATTGCTTTCGGATAACATGCACGAGGTCCCCGGTTCGATGCAAGATTGTTCAATTTTTTTTAACTATTCAAAGCACAATTGACGCCATTTATCTTACGGAAATCATCGCGATCGATTTTTTTCAGTTTATTTATACGAAAAATGCGCACGGATCGATTTACGCTTGGTTTTACATTTGTTAAATATTTGTTTCTCAAATTATTAAATTCAGAGTTATTACGCTATTAATATTTGGTATATACTGGAGGACTTAAGTTCTATTTTATATATGATTTCTGTACTGTTTCAAACAAGATCAAAATTTTTGAAAGAATATATAAAAACTCCTGAAGATCCATGAACGGATACGCACAAAGAAGGTTAGCTTACGTGCAAATCCTGAAATGTCATTTTCAATTTTCAATAGACAAACATGAAACGATAAAACAAGTAGAAAGTTTAATTTTAAGAAAAATTTTTAAATTATATTCAAATTTGACATAGGTAAAATCAAGATCCCACAACTATTTTCCAGAAACCCTCATTTCCTCACTCATCTGGACCAAAGTTTTCTTCGACTAACCATTTTCATCTTTCGAGATAAACCTATCTTAATTTTTATGTTTCGAGATAATAGCCATTCCACATTTCTGAACCAAAAGTTTTCTTCCGACTAACCATTTTTATTTTCATCTAACCAAATAGTCTTTAGATAAACCTACTTGTTGTATCAATATAAGATTTTCTCAGCACCCATCTCTAAATTTTCAGATTCACATCCCCAAGGACTACCCATTTTAAGATTTCTTACCTGTAGCGACTTTTGAGCGTTCTATAAATTTTTTAGTCAGCATACATCTTTAGCTTAGAATTTTACAAATAGAATCTGCAAACAGATTTAATCGGCCACTCCTTCAAAGTTCACTTTAAAGTCCAAACCTCTAATTTTGTCTTTGCTTTATAAGCAAACTAACAAATAGTTTTCTTCGCTAGCCATTGCATCTTTCGAGATAACCTATCTTGTTTGGTATAATCAATATTAGATTTTCTCAGCACCCTGAATCTCTAAAATTTTTCAGATATCATCACCCCAAGGAGCTACCCTGATTTTAAGATTTCTTACCTGTAGCGACTTTTGACCGTTCTTAATAATTTTTAGTCATGCGATACATTAAATTAGCTTAGAATTTTACGAATCGAATCTAAACAGATTTAAATCGGACCACGCCTGCAAATTAACCTTAAAGCCGACTCTAATTTGCTCTTGCTCTATAAGCAAACCTAACAAATAGTTTTCTTCGTCTACCATGCATTTTCGAGATAAACCCATCTTGTTTGGTATTAATCAATATTAGAATTTTCTCAGCTACCCAATTCTAGAATTTTCAGATTGCACCATCCCCAAGAGCTACCCCTAATTTTAAGATTTCCCTTACCTGTTCGATTTGACCGAAACATTTTTTAGTCATGCGATACATTAAATTAGTCTACAATTTTACCACATCCAATCTGCAACAGTTTGAAATCGGAACCGCCCGCAAATTGTTACACATACACCTTTCTCAATTAAAATTCCCCATTTCTTACCAGCCAACTAAAACCTATTTGTTTGGTAATTTTCAACAAAGGAATTTTTAAGCTACCCAAACTTTTAAATTTTTAGATAATCCAATCTTTTTAAATTTCTTACACTTCTAGCATTTATGTTCTTATAGATTTCGTTAAACTGAATCATTTTTAGCAGAATTTTATTAGAAGACGTATAACCAATTTCGTGTTACACATTTCCATCAATTAAACTTCTTCAACCCAATTAAAAATTAAACCCCTTAATTTTAAATACAATTTTACTTGCTGTATTTTGTAAATTTTTCATTTATTAATGAAAAATCGCTTTTCGTTCCAAAAATGGACCCATTGAACTGGCCTTTATCAAGTGCCATACGTTGAAAGCGTATAACCACTCACCTCCGCAGAGCTAACGATATTTTTGTTGTTGTCCTTAAATTGGCGGCATGACTTTTATTTGAAATGCATACTTTCCTTTCGGGTTTGTTTCGACGCCCTTTAAAGCGGCGGGGCAATTTAGGCTTTGCAACCGTTTTTTCCTTGGCGTGTAAGCCATTTGTCGTCCGGACCCCATTTAAGAACGCCAATTTAAAAACCCCCCCCCCCCCCCCCCCCCCCCCCCCCCCCCCCCCCCCCCCCCCCCCCCCCCCCCCCCCCCCCCCCCCCCCCCCCCCCCCCCCCCCCCCCCCCCCCCCCCCCCCCCCCCCCCCCCCCCCCCAAAAAAAAAAAAAAAAAAAAAAAAAAAAAAAAAAAAAAAAAAAAAAAAAAAAAAAAAAAAAAAAAAAAAAAAAAAAAAAAAAAAAAAAAAAAAAAAAAAAAAAAAAAAAAAAAAAAAAAAAAAAAAAAAAAAAAAAAAACCTTCCCCAAATTTGCCAAAGGGAAAGGTTTTCAAACCCCATCCCTTTCACTAAATTGGTTTTTGAAAACTTTCACCCCTAACAGAATGCTCCGTGCTTTTTCCCCTTGTTGCTTTTCCACTCGTAAAAACCCCCCGACCCAAAAGAGCGCCAGTTAAAACCCGTCGAGACACCCCATTTGTTCTTGCCTTTATTTTTCCAATAAAACCGCAAATTCTTTAAAAAGTTTCACCTTTTGCAAACAAAACCGCCTTAACATTTAAACAATAAAATAAAATTTTTCTTTACCCTTTGTACCCCTTAAACAAACCGTTTCAAGCACCAACTTTTGATTCAGCGCTAAATGGCATTCCCGTCCCAAAATTTGCCCAAGCAGACCGGTTCCTTTGTCCATGGTCAAACCGTTTAAAAACAAAAGTCTTCCATTTTAACGGTCTTTCAATTAAAAATCCAGAAGCCCGAAATTCTTAAAATCTGCATATAACCCAAAACTTTCCATTCTGGTCCATTTTTTCAGGAACAAAAATTTAATTTTAACCATTTTTTAAAAGGCTTAAATTTTTCAAAGAATCAAACGTACCCGCAGGAAACCCAAATTTTTCAAAACGAATTTTTAAAATTAAAATTTAATTTGTGCACGTTCGAAGCTTCTCGTAAACAACTTTTATAGCAACAATGCGCTGTATAATACATGCATACCCCTTCGCCGCCTACTGTTATTCTTGTAATTGCCAGAAAAAGTCACTCTCCTTTTTCTGTTAGGACCGATGCAAAGCACCAATTTTTTTACTTTTATAGCAATCGCCACTTTTTGTCTGATAATTAAATTTTGCTTCTGTAGGCTTTTACACTTTTCGCAAGCGGTCGGCCCACAATGATTTCTAGAACCTTAAGTACCGATATCGTCCAAATAGAGAATTAATTTGCTCGTTGCGTCAACTTCCTTCCCGTAAAAGGTAGAAAAACTCAGTCAATCATCCATTAAAAACTTCAACCCGCTCCTGTTCTGATAATTTACAAACATTTTTCAAACGACAATGGGCCGAAATTTTAAACCTCCGAGGGATCTTTAAGTCGGATCAAACCACATCCGAGCACGCGTAAACTAACATATTTTGAACAACTGTATAATACATGCATACCCCTTCTCGCGCTACCTATTCTTTAGTTGCCCAAAAGTCAGTTGCCCACTGCTGGGCCCTAAAAACACCCATTCCATACTTTCTTTATAAGTGTAGCCCATTCCGCACTTTTTGTCGGTTAATTAAATTTTTGAATGTAGGTTTACACTTTCGCTTATTTAAACATCTAATACGAGATTAACCACTTTCGATTATTCTCCGGAACCACCATACATCCCACCGCACCGTTCGAATCCAACGATCCTATGGGCTTACCACAACACCAAACGTATCTTTCCCTTTTGTTAAACAAAACTACCGGTATCGCCATTGTGGACAAACAATGTTTGTGGATGGTTACGAATATGAACCAAACATTAACCAGTCTAAGCTTTTTATTTGTCCACGAAAATTATTATTTTTCTAAACCAAATTAATAATCGCCTTTATAGGTTTAACATTTCGACCATTTCCCAAGACTTGCCAGTACATGGAAACTTTAATTTCTTATTAAGTTTTCTTATTCCCCCGCACCGTCGTAGTTGCATTACCCCTTTGGAGGTATATGTCCAAGGGTTGTAAGACCCTCCGGTTTACTTAACTACAATTCGTGAGACCCTTTAATCTTTTTAACGATTTTTCCGCCTCAAACCCAAGGCTTAAATTCTTTTAAATGGAATTTTCTTTAACCCAATTTTTACAATGGTTATAAATTAATGACCAATTAAATTTAATAGGGTGCCCACCGCCGCCGCTGCCCCCCTTAATTAAATTTTTTCCTTTTCTAACCTAGGTCCACACTTGGTTTTTAATGGAAAACTCATTAAAAAGCCAATTAGTGGGGTTTTAATGAAAAACTCAAAAAAGCAATTAGGTCATATGGTCATTGGTTTGGTCATGTGGTTCATATGGTCATGTGGTCATTGGGTCATATGGTCATGTGGTCATTGGGGTATCACAATTTCAAGGGGTAAATTTTTCACCTTTTGGGTCAAACCTTAAAAATCCTTAACATATTATCCGGAATATGTCATCGCAATTGGTCCTTAGGTTTTGGATAAACAACATATTCGACTATTTTCGGCAATATACGCCCCACTCTGTAGGAATACATAAGAGGAACAAATTTTTCGTATTCAATTTAGTATTTGACGGTAGCTAGAACGGTAAACATGAGCGTCTCCAAGGTGATTAACGTTTCTCAACTTCTTGGGAATAAAGTGAAACCGACAAATGAGCGATTTGGATTATGGCTGTTCAGAAAATATGTGCAACAATAATCTGGTGACAGATATTGGTAATATTTTTATGTCGAAGGCGAAAAGATGCTGACTGGGGACTACACACACCAATTACAGAACCATTTTGTGACAATATAATGTTGGTTAAAATTTGCGACCTTTCTGACCCGAACAAGCATCTGCAAACAAAAAATGTTTATCCTAAAAAAGAAATTTGTGGTGCATTTAACAGCTATCTACGAAGAAAGTTTGACCGATTTGTTTCCGCTAGGCATGGTGTTAAAGTTAAGCTTCCGTTTTCTTGGAAAGCATAACAAGATGGGCCAGAGAGTAAAAGAAATTATCGGAAAAGAAGACCTCGAATGCATTAATAAAAATTCCAAAATCCTATATGTGTTCCATACAAAGTGGAACTAGCAGATGTTAAGTTGGAAACTTTATTGGAGGAACTACCAGATATATTAGAAAGTCGAAAAGATTATTTCTATCTTTTGACATGGATGTAACCCAAGATTTTGCAGGGATATTTAGCAAGATGGAGATGTGTAATTATTTAACTACAAACCATAACTTTTGCTATAAGGGGAATACGAAGAAAAGTGTAATATTATAGTTGACAACGATAAAGGGGAATTGATTGTTTAACATGGCTAACAACCAATGCAAGAATTAAGATTTACAACAAATTTGTGTGCCAGATAACAAGTCCTGGTGTTAATAAACAACTTGGCAATCATATACTAGATTTTTACGTTGTCCAGATGTACGTTTAAGGGAAACATTTGCGTCTACTTTGGCCAAAGAACATGGTATTACGCGATTGGAAGCGACAATATACAACTGTGCAATTGGAAGCTATGTCGGCGGAACGGGTTATAAACCCTTAAAAGACTGTTTAACCTTATTGGAAGATAGTAAGTTATACTTCCTAAAGGCGCCAATGTACTGGGTACCACTTCCAAAATGTGGAGTAAGCTATCGGACAAGCTACAAAATAGTTGCTGTTTAGTGTATAATAACCTGCTACAGTACGTGTATTGGGGAATGGAATACAAAGAAATTGACGGGCTTTGCAAATTAAGTTGTCCAAAAACCAAAAGGAAAGGGAAAAATTGATAAAGTATGTGCTTTTGGCTTTTAGTTTTAACTATTTACCTGTAAATTATTTGGAGATAGTAGAGGAAGGAAGACAACCAAGATAAAATAAAAATCTTACACAAGTGCTACATTAAAGCAGGTAGTACATATTTTACACAATCTGCAACACCATATTCTACAATTCCAAAAGAAATAGTAATTTCGGAATTGGGATTGATAGATACGCCTAACATTCGTCCAGAGGTTGTACGACAACGCGTAAATATTGGTAGTAAACTCTATCCGTTTACGCTAAAGGAAATTGCCCCATTATGTATACCATACGCTGTAAGTGGAAGGAAAAGACAACTGGAATTAGAGGAAATGGATGCAAAAGGCGAAAATTGGACTACATGGAAAACACTGCGACAATACGCGAACAATACAAAGATGTGTTAGACAAAGAACATCTTATTAGAGAAAATGAGGAAGAATTAAAAGATTATTTTATGTGCCGATGGACTGACTTAGATACATCCGGGTTTTACAAGTTGTATGCATTTGGGTTAGTAAAAAGACTTTTTAGTTATGTAGGGTCCTTGGGGAAAAGGATGGTACTAAATTATACTTTTTAAAAGGTTATTCTAAAACGTATTTATCAAAATGGCAGATAACAAAGACGAACTAAGGAATGGGGTTTCGTAACCTTTTGCGTACACCACACGCAAAGGGGGTTCCGTTAAACATTGTATATTTGCCTAGTAAAGAACCTTTCGGATCATTTAAAACCGAGGGTCTTACAACCTATAACAACCATATATTCCCAAAAGTGGTGGAATGCAACTACGCAACAGTTGTGGGAGAAAAGGATTTCCTCCAATACCGACAAGAAGAAGTCGATCAAGCTAACAAGATACGTATGCAGGATATAGTGGGAAAGCTGCGATTAAAAGATTGTCACAAGCTGCAAGAATTACACGAAGGAATGGATCTGGTTGTCGGCGGAATCAAAGACTTTAAATATAGAGGCAAACTTCGGTACATTTTACAATTGAAAACCTAGACGGTCTTTATGTATCAAACTATTGGTTAGAAAAGGAGATAGAAGGACTTGGGTGTTCGATTTAAATTTTAAGCTGCGAATAAAATTAGATAAAATTAAAACCACTCCAAACAAACATAAAGAAAGGACTGTCTTCTGTGTATAACTTTGTATTAAAATTAAGTTTAAATGACCCCATGTTGGATTAAATATTTTTAAATTTTTATGTATTGTAGAATAAAATTTTATTGTTTCTTTTCTTATTTTAAAAATTACGTTAGAAATAAGCGCACAAATCTCCCCCGGGGGGGGTTAGGCAGGGGTTTTTTGGGGGGCATCCTTCAGGGGTGGATGTTTCCTAAACAGGGAAGCATTTAAATCCCAAGCATCCACCTTTTTTGGATGGTACCGAGTACTTGCGCGTTTAGGAGTAAAATACTTTCAAGGTTAAAAAATTTTAGTTTATCAAGTTCCCAAATACATTTCCAATTGACAATTCGCTGGGCGTAAAATAAAATGTTTTTGAAATGAAATTTTTTAAATTAATTTTAAATTAAATTTTAAGTTTTTCCCCAATTTTATTTCCCCGGCTTTATCCTGGACAAATATGTGTTATCTTAATGGATTGGGAAGGCCTTTTAAATTCAATCGGTTGGTTAAAATTTTTTTGTACAAAATTTCAAAGTTTGTTTTAAAGTTAAAAAATTAAATTTCTTTAAAACGCAAAATTTTTGGGTTCCATTTAAAAGTTTAAAAATTTTTCCAAAATTTTAATATTATTGGTACCCCAAAATAAATTTATCTTAAAATTGCTACCCTTTAATAAAACAATATAAATTTTAAAAATTTAGGAAATTGAGGTTTTTTTCCGTATTTTTTTTTGGAATTTGTTACTGTTTTAGGGAAAAGTACGTTTAAAATTAAAGGAAACAAATTGTGTAATCCGAGGGCTTTAAATTAAACCAAAATTTCTTTTAAAGGGGTAAACATCCTGGCAGTTTGGGGTAAGAATTCTAAATAAAAATTAAATTTCCACAAAAGGTTTGGGTAATGGTGTGTGGAACCTTAAAGGCATTTTTTTGGTTTAAAAATATTAATTTTCCCGATTAAATTAAAATATTGCGGTAATTAAATGGTTCATTTTCGTTCACATCCCAAAATTGGAAACGTTACAAGGAACCCAGTTTTTTTCAAATTAGGAAAATACTAAATGTAATCGAAAATTTTGATCGTTGATTCCAAAAGAAGGTGGGGGGTATTTGCCGAAAATAATCGAAAGTTGGTTAATCCTATTAATGTTAAAACAAATGTAACTTAATAAACCAAAATTAATTCCGCAAAAGTGCGCATTGCTACACTATAGGAAATATGAATTGCTTTAACCTACATAAAAAGGGCACTGACTTTCCAAGACTACAGAATTGTACCAAGGGACCAATTATAATTGCTGCAAATATTATTGACCCGGATTAATTGATACCAAATCCCAAAAATTTGCCATTGTCTTTAAAATGGAAATGACCAAGAGTTTAAAAATTTGACCGAGCACTTAGAAATTGGAAGTTGAAGATTTCATTAATTCTAATTTGCTAGAGTTTTCCTTAAAAACATGTGGCCGACCTAGGAAAGTTAAAACCGGAAGCAAATTTATTAAAGAAAATGGGTGCTTGAAAGTTAAAAATGGTCCATCGGAAATAGGGATATTTCTCATTCGGGAATATTGGAAGGATTCTGTATAACGATTTTCTTAAAAGGTGTTCAATTAACGGACTGGGCAAATTAAATTTTTATAAACCATTGGCGAAAAAAAATGGTTATTTAATATAACAATATTTGGTGATCATTGGAAAATTTAAATTTTAAAATGACTGATTATTAAAAATTTACTTTTAGTAAGTCCTTAGGGACAAAAGTGGTATTTTTTAAGGAAAGGTTTTGGATGTACGATCAGGGACGAAAATTTGTGCGGTGGTATAAACCCTTTGGTTTTTAAACAGGCCCAAAAGAAACGTTTCGAAAGGTTCCTGGAAAAAAGGTCATGCATGGGAAATATTGGAGGAAGCGGTTTTTTTTCCCGTGAATCCCAATTTGGGTTTGGAAATTTGGAAATTTTAAGGGTTAAAGCAGGTGCGCAAGATAAACTTTGTTTAATTTTCCTTAAACAAGGGGAGTTTGTGAAAATTTCGCAAATTTAAGGTGAACCTGGTCCCTACGGAAATTCCCAAACGGACGGGGAAGAAATTGTGAACATGCCCGGTGGTTTAACCGATCGCCGAAAATTTAAAGTGGCTGCGGTTAGTTTGGTGGTTGGAAAGGAAAAGCAGGTATGTATTAAAAACGTTAGCACTTAAAAGGGCTTGTACGAAAACACAATTGGGATGCATTAAATGAAAATGTATGTGCACCTTTAAGGAGACAAATAAAGCTAGGCATGGACGGGGTGTAGAAATGGTTGAGCGTTTAAAATGGGTCTCCAAAAAGCAAGTGTCGGATGGACCAAAGTTTTTAAAACGAAGAGGATTTATTGTTAATAAATGAAAAAGTAAATACCAAGTAAAATTATTGACTGGTTTAAAATGGAAAGTCCAATAAACCTTAAAAAATGGGTTTGTTTTAGTTTGGAAAAGAAATCTGCGAGCCATAGCAAATGGGATTTGCATGCGGGTTGGTTGGCTTGGAAAAAGAAATTTAAAAGTGGGGATGTTTAAAAATTTATTTTTATAAAATGTTCCGTTAAAAGGTTTTAAGAAGGCTTTAATTTTCCTTTATTGGGGAAGTTATTGGGTGGAAATTGGGGTGGCCTGTTTTAACTTTAAAGTTCGTCTAAAAATTCGGTTTGTTGTGTAAAAATTTAAAAAGCGAAAAGAATTTAAAAAGGGTATTGGGGAGGGATCTAAATTAAGAGATTTGGGTAGTTAAAATTTAATATTGGTTGCAAAAAGGAGGTTTATGGGGTGAAAGTGGGAAATTTTGCGGGGGTAAGTACTTGGGGCGTGGCCGATTTCAAATTTTTTGGTTAATGAATTTTAATGGTTCGATGTAAAAATGTAGGGGGGAATCGAAGGGAAGAAACTTAAATTGGGTGCTTTGAAAATAAATCTGAAATTTGGTTGGGTGAAAATTCTTTGTTAAACAAAAAGGTGGATTGGAAGAAATGTTGGTTTTGTTTGAATAGGAAAATTAAATCGGATAAGGGGTTAACTGGGGGGTATCTAAATTCGTTACAGATTAGGCAAAATATTTTAAGTGTATCGGTGCTAAAATTTATGCGGTAAATACGTTGTTTAAAATCAGGGACCTGGGGTTGAATATAAAATTCAGATCAGGTGGTGAAAATCAATTTTTGAAAACGAGGTTTATCTGGAAGATCAATGGCGCAGAAAATATTTGGTTATTGCATAAAGAAAGAAATTAAGGTTTGGAATTAAAGTTAACTTTGAGATTCGTAAATGTTGAGTGGATTTAATAAATTTTCTGTGAACAAATTAACAAGAATTTTAATTTAAACGTCCGGTCAAAAATAAAAGGGTTTTTGAAATTGAAAATTAGAATTATACTGGAAAAATATTATTGATACCAACAATGTTATTAAAGCATGGAAAAGAAAACATTTGGTTGATGAAAGATAAAAAAATGGTTAGTGAGAAAATTTTGGTTCAGATGGTGGAGAAATGGGATGCTCTTTATCTGAAAATAAAAAATTTAAGTATTGGTTTATCTCGAAAGGGATGAAATGGTTGTCGAAAAAACTTTGGTCCAGATTGGGAGGAAATGGGATTTGGAGGAAATGAGGTTGGATTTGATTTCCCTTTTTGCACTTTTTAACACGATTGTAAATTTATTCTTAAAAGGCCTGGTTTTGCAAAACATTTACAATCGCGTTCCGGAACAAATACAAAAGTACAGTAACGCGCGAAAAATATTTTTAGAACATTTGACTATGGAACATAGATTTTAATCTCACACGTGGGAGTGATACAGTATATGAAATCCTAATTTTTAAGAAAAATTTATAAAATTATATCATATTTGACATACACTTTTTCTCACACAGTCGTAAATACTTATTCTTTTACCAGAACGCTTGGCGCTGTTTTGCATTATGCATTACAATCGTTTTCCGGAAGAAATACGAAAGTACAGGGACGTGCGAAGAATATATTTTAGAACATTTGAATATGAATCGTAGATTTTTAATCTCACAAGTGAGAGTAATACTGTTTCTAATTTCACTTAATACTTAAACGTAAAATAATTGCCTGCGTTAATAGAATATATAAAAGCGATAGTATTAGTGCTTTCTCGCAACCCTATTGATTAAAAATTAAAGCGATCTTTAAATAATTGGTTGAGCGCAAAGCGCGAGAACGCGTGGATGGACCAGTACCTACAAAATGTTACTTCGAGCGCGAAGCGCAAGAACTCGCTGGCGAACCACACTTAAAGTAACCACAAATGTAATCGCTGTACCAGTACCTACAAGCATAAGCGGATACGATGCCGCTGAAACAAGACTGGGCGAAAGGCGTTCGCAGGGAAATTGTTTCTGAGACGAAAGGGGGTATCGGACGAAAGACCGATCGGGGCGAAGGAGCTCCTCGCACGAAAGAGCACACCTGGCGAAAAGAAATCCGTCCCGTTGGAACTGAAAACCAATTCTTGTAGATTACAATAAAATTTGATTCGATAAATTTGTACGTTACTGTATAATAGTATAGTACAATATTATATAATATTGTAGCGCCAATTGGTCTACCTTTGACCAGAATAATTACATTGAAATGTAAGCGAGGTGTTTGTTTATAAAAGGTGCCCTCTTTCATATTAAAAGTTATTTAAATTACAATATGTACATTCTATAGGTTATTTGCATAATTTCTGATATACCATGGTGGATATTGGAGTTTAGTTCCGATTGAAGCTTTGATTACAATATGTTTTAGTTTAACGCTTTGAAGAATGTGATATAAATTAGTGTTGATGTAAATTATTGTAGTGATAATATAAACTAACAGCGCTTGGATAGTTAATTATAATGATCCAATAGAAATTTAGAAGATAATACTGTACTGTTAGCGATTAGTTCGGAAATAAAATGTTGTGAGAACTTTTAGAATTCCATTGTAACTAGGAGTTGTTGAAAAGGCTTGTATAATCAGTTTGAAAATAAAGAACTGTTGTTATTACAAATAGTCTTCGTTACGATATCATACAGTGCAATAATATATATATATATATATTAATATATATATATATATATATTAAATATTTTAAGTATCAATGAAGTTGGGTTAAACAAACTACAACAATTAATAAAATAAGCGGCAAGTTAAATAAAATAACCTTATATATTCTTAGAATGCTATATTTTTGCAACTTTTAAATCGCACATTTAATTTAAAAGCATTTTAACTGCATATTTAACTACATCTCTTACTGCAGTATATAATTATAAAGTAATGAAACTTAATGATTTCACGTCTCTGTGAATATTTATAAATGTTAATGCAAGCGAATGTGTCTAGATATTAACTAAATTATACATCAAAACCAACAATTTCAATAACATTAATTTTAATGAATTTTAATTAGACATTAACACTCTCTCTTGGAGAATGCAACCAAAGAAATTAATGCACTGAAGCAAGTAGGGACTGGATTTCAAGATTAATAATTATGATAGATACACATCGTCTGTACAAATAGCAATATGTTGGAGTATTTTTACTTAAATACCTTAATTGGGTGCAATTTGAAGCGTATACGTCATAAGTAATGCTACATGCATGCATTTCTTATTTAATCTCTAATGTAAATCAATTAGCTTTTACTTGCATAGCTTAGTATGACATTAATCCTTGCTCATATAAGTCAGATTTAGACTTTTTCTGATAGTTTAATGTACAAGATATCCCAAATCTACTGCAACCTGTAACGCTCACGCGTAAATAAAAAGTCATTTATCAATTTTAGTGAGTTCACGAGCTGTTGCAAGAAAATAAACATAAAATTTTATAGAAGTCGAGTACTTCACAATTTATTAGCCTGGCTAATTCATGATAATATTAAATTAGGACATGAATAGTAAAATACCGAAATAAACAAAGTTCTCAGTACATTCTTTTACAACCGAGCCTTCACAATAGATATAGCAAATTAGAAAAACGCCAACATATTTTCTGTGATTAATCGTCCTACGAACGTGCCAGTGAAAACATTTTCACGTATTGAGAGGAACCGAAATTATTGTATACCACTTAAATAAACAGAAACCATAATGTCTTGATATTTAAGACGTATCGGATCCACCCAATAACGCAGATCTCAATATTAAATAGTAGCCGTTGAAGTACATAATATTCCCATGTACCAACAAATCCTTGACCTGAACCGCAAGATCAGTTCAAATCGTTTTAACCTTGTGAATAGATAAAATTAGGAATCTTCTAAAATAATATAACTTATAAACACCGCCATCGCAAAATGGAAAAGCAAATCATTGAAATCATTTGATGCATTCAGATTCACTAAGATCTTTACGTACGAGCTTTTAACTTGAGTCGAGTGACAAGCAACTAGCGCCGAGACATGACAAGTTTCCAGTAATTCAAAGTACGGTAATTTAATCAACTTGGGGTTGCTACTGAAAAAGCTCCCGAACGCAAACTTGAACACGAAGTTCATTCAATAAATTGCCGTTACTAGTGACAGTTTCCCGGGAGTAGATGCCTTTTTCAACATCTGATGGAATAAAAAGTTTACTGACGTCCAAGTTTGTCTTGCAGCAAAATCGTTTGTTGAACCTTGTCCTCGAACCAAAATCTGTAAGTGATAGAACTTAGCTTTCTACCTGTTTCATATCTTACGGACGTATAGTCTATAATTTACAAACAATTTACTAGAATCTAGACTGATACGTTCGTGCAAGCTTAGTACGAGCGTAATTAATAGAAATACCACTACAATAGCATTCGTAGAAATTTACATATACGAGTCAAACCTGTTTGATAATTAAACTTGAATAAGTTTAAGATGTTCCTTTTCTTTTAGATGCATTTATGTTAGGCAATTAGTTTATTTATGAATGTTTGTAATTATCCAATATTGAGACATTTATATTTAATATAGGTTAGGTAAAAGTCTTGCTGTTTTCTATTTCTGCTTAGTTTAAATTAGTAGGAGAAAAAAATGTACACAGGGTTCCATCAACCTGTCGAGATAAGAAATGATCCTTTAATCAATTTGTAGACTACCCATCGTTTAGCGAAATAAGATCAAATTTTCGGTGAGTTGATGCTTAACATTTAATTGGACAGACAGTTCGAAAATATTTCCAGGTAGGCGACAGTGTCAAAGTTTGTACATCCCTGAAAGAATTTCTTTTGTTTTCATTGAACGCACCCCCACCACTGTAAGCTAGTTGGCGCATTCTTTTATGTTGTGTATTTGTGGTAAAGTAAATTTCAAAAGTCTTTCTATTTTATACGTAACAAACCTCATTTAATCTGATCTTTACGTGGAAGATGTCTTCAAATCCTTTGAAAATTCTGTTAAATTTACTGTAAACGGTATAATTATTTTAAATTCTTACGACCGTATATTTAAAAGAAAGTTAACAAATAGTACGGGATGCTTCAGATTGGCGCGGAATTTGTGGTCGTAAATTTTCGCTAACTACATGGCAAGGAATTTCCCAAGTCAAACCAAAACACGTATGTTTCACGAAACAGTTGGGGAAGTTTCAAAAATTATCTGTTGCAAATAATCAGTTCTATGAGAAAAGAAAAGCTCTGCTATTATTGGTACTGACTAATGAGAAAATAGGCAAGTATATTACGTTCTTGACACTACTGAACTTTTTATTCGCTCCAATGCAAGTCTTAATTATTCACGAGTTTATTACTGTCAATAATTACTAACAATATTTACTACACGAAGATAGTTGATAGTCAGGTCAGACAAAATTAATTCATTTTATACTAGCGACCCTTGACTTTGAGGAAAAAATTTTATTTCAAAAAATTTAAAAAGTTACGTAAAGTGTTGTTGCTGAAAAAATCTATTGCAACGAATTCTTTAATTGTCCTTTGGCATTACCAATAACTACAAGTCTAATAACTATTCTTTACAATCACGGAGTCTTTTTTATATTAACACTAGCTTAATCACTATTTGTAGGCACTAATTTAATCTTCTAATTATGACAAATTATACACGATTATAGCACTAATCTTCCTGGTAATTTATTTCTGTAACCAATTTATATCACATAAGCGAATTTGATTTTACATTATTTTATGTGCATCGAACTTTTAATAGGACCGAATTCAAACTAATACTGATGACGGCAACTGTGCTTATATACAATAATCCTATATTCTAGTTAAATCGAAAAAACATCTAGAATGTGCGTCATTAAACATATTGTATTACGATACCTATTGATGACCTTTCTTGTTGCTAGACAGAAATGATTGTAATGCAACACTTATGAATCATACCTTTTTATCGATAAATAGATATAACACCGCTATAGTAAAAACCGAATAAGCGTAATTTTCAGAGTGTTCTATTTACTTCAAATTACTGTTTCACAGATGTATGGCGTCGTAAATACGTATATATTATTAAATTTATCATTTGCGGCGAGTGAGAATGATACTTGTAAGTTAGTGTACTTTTAATTATTCATCGTTGACTTAAAAATTGTCATATTTAACAGGTAAACTTTAGCCCACGGTGTCAATACAGAAAAAAAGTGTATACACCTTGCTCGAAGTTTAATTAAGGCCGCTTCCTTCATGACAAAGGTCTTTCTTAAAGCGACGAGTTCACTATATCACTAATCCAACTGCACACGCTATTAATTTATTTACAGAAGCATTACTCAAACTAATTTACATACACACGGAGGGTATTTCTTTTAACAACTTCATCAGACAATTTTTTTCATATCACTTGTGAATTAATACCCAGACTGAACTAATGATAGACACTCACGAGTAACAATATTTGTGTCTAACCATATGTGTTCGATTTTGATCCAGAATATACGAAATCATACTCGAATTTTCCTATTCGTTTTCTATCAATTTTTTAATACACCCTTGTAACTGTCAATCATAACATTGTTCGCTTAATGGCTTTATTCCTTTCATTTCTAGACGATTCGGTGATAAGGTTACAGTTTGTTGTTGTATAAACGTTATTAAAGAATCTAAGGCACCAACTTGCTTAAAAAAGAAAAGAAAGAAATGGGTTAATGAAGTTAATAAATTTGCAAAAACACATGGAGAGTCACACTTTTATACGCATAATGAGAAGTCGTTTTATATTTATTTTAGAATGATGTCAATTTGTTTTAATCAAATACTTTAAAGAAGGTGTATCCAAAAGCGATACCAACTACCGCAGATCGCCACAACTGCCGAGGAACGATTTGCGTTAATGTAAAAAATAACCACTAGTAGTACGTCCTTTGGAAATACTTAATTAACCGTTCATGTTTTCGTGTGAATTGTAATTATTACCATAATTAAGAAATGAGGATGTCACGCAACTCTGTTTTGACTGGAAGTTTATTCATTTAACTGTCTGGAATGGGAGCTTGGAACCTATGATTGATCAATATACGATTGAATAGTCTTGTTTCATAAAATTTTAAGCTTGTCTGGAAAGTCCCAGTTCTGGCAGGTATGACTTAAAATGCATTAGCTTTACCGATAGCTTGAAGTTCAGTGACTCAAACAGAAGTACGGAAGTATACGGAAGTATGTCTTTGAATATGAGTGGGGAAAGTATGAATATTGTATATCCAGTAGCAACACTAACTCTCGAGGAACAACTTGCAAAGTTTGAAAGTCAATTTTTTCTTGTTAATAAAACCGTTTTCAATTACATCAATTCACAAATTTTAATTTTGACGTCATTTTCAGTTTTGATGGAAATCTTTTTACTATTTTGGCATATCTAGAAAAGATTTAAGTTCATTGCATCGACATCACTCGTCTTATTTAGTGCTATACTTAGATTTTTCTCTTGGATATGCACTTACTACAGCAGAAAAGGACTCTTGTTGAACATGTTTGTTTTTGACCCATTCATTACGATTTAGTCCTTCGACAATAAAATTGCACTAATTGCAGATGCAGATATTGTAGATCTATTTCGTTAAATGTTTATAGTGCACTTATATTCTTGAATACGTCCTGGCTAAGGTGATCGAGACGTTGTATGTGCTTTTAGCGTAAGTATTTTTAGACCCCCCGTAGCTATCTATTATATCCGATGCATTTTATAAAAATATAGTTAGGCAGAATGTTTCCATTTATTTGACCCATTGACATTTATTAAGATTCTGCTATACAGCTTGGCCTGTGCAGATTTTAATAATCGTAAATGCTTTGCATAGTCATCCCGTAGCTTTTTCCAACATTTATATAACTTTTCCACAAAAAAATTTAAAATGATAGTAAATGCAATAATGCTTTCTGCGAGTTTACTGGTCTGTTAAAGACTGTCTAAACAAAAGAAACCTTAAATGCTATTACTACGGCCCCACGACTTGTACGCCATTATTTCTGCGAATTTACGCTGGATGACTCGTGCCCCACAAATAGGGCATCATTAATTCACTGAGGTTAAGCCCCACGTTTTGGGCTGTCAAAATACTCTGCAGTTTTCTCTGGAGTTGACGATGTCCTTCCATAATGGACGCCAAACTACTGCCAGCTTTTGCTATAGATACCTAAAATTCAGTTTCATTAGTGAAGTTTGCCACGGCTGCTCAGCTGCTATCTGAAATATACTACCATACTATTTTACAAAAGCAAATGCGGTTACAGTGACGATTTATTCATAAAAAAATTCTACACCAAAGATCCTTATCAATCCTTATTTTACACAATGGTTAAATTACAAGCATTCTTCTTTGAAACAACGCATTTTTTTCTTTAAATATTTGCTGATTAATTTTTATCAAAAAAAAACCTTTATTTTAAAGTAACAGGGCCTTTTCATAAACCTTACGTTACCGCAGGTTTTATAAGAGCTCATAGTAAAACCTATAAACACTCGTGCTAATTTTCGCACAGCAAAATACCATAAGTCCCTTTCACTTTGTACATAAACAAATATTACACAAGTTATTTTACGCATATAAAATTCCCACATAAAAATATGGTCAAATAATAAATCATAAAAGTTCATTCGGTACCTCTTTAGTTCATTAAATTTATACAAATATACCCATAAGGCATAAAATGTTACTACACACCAAATAAATCCACAAAAGCAATTATATAGAAAGATCTGTTACCTGGAATGCACCACCACACATGTATCCACAATCATACTATCGATGACTGTTGCCTTCATCAACGACTGCACGTTCTGAAACCTCCCCAAATTTTATTATACCGTTCTAGACTGCAAGCTGCTACTGTATTCTCTTAATCACCACCAGATACAACCAGACTCCACCAACTCTGCTGCTGGTCCAATTTACCATGGATAAACCACCAAATCGATCCATCGACAATCTCTACTGCATTTTTGTGCATGCCTTTCACCAACAACTATATAAAAAGCAGTTTGTACTTACTTTCATCAAGTATGCTTCGGATCTTTAAATATCTTTCTCATTAATTTGTATGCTGCTAGTACAAACTCAACACCAACTTGTGTATAAATTTTATTTCAAGTACTATATAATTACTTGTTCACCACTATCAGCGGACGCGCCGATGAAAATCAAAAGAGTGCCCTACTATCACCTGCTGGTGTTTATATAGCCACTTCTGTCCCTCTCAAGCTTCGAAATACTAGCAACTTCGTTTATACAAACAAAACAGCCTTCTTAGTAAAATTTTAAACCGTTAACACATTTCTTAAAAACCCCTCATAAACAACGCCCAACTGCTACCTTAATTCCGAAAACACCAATTTAGCCTTTATCAATTCTTTATAAATTTCTACCCTAACATCAACTGCCATCGAAATCTCAGAATTTTGACAATAAAAACAAAATCTTTTCTACGGAAGCACAAGTTTCGCGTCGCAACAGATATCCACTTCATCGAATTTTAGCCACTTTTCCTAAACGTTTATAATAAACTATCTGTCTCTTTTTATCCAACACACACAATCTTCTATCCCTCACTTTATTATCAACTTGCTCCTGTCCTTGACGCAATAGCCCTCTTCAAGCAATATTCAAATAATCCTGTCTTACTTACACATATATCCTGTCTGATACTCCTTCTCTGTTTATCTTTAGCAGCTTGTACATGTAACGTATCTACCTTATTCCCCACTAAAATATTACAATCTTCGAATGATGTTTATAGAAACATGCGGCATCTCACTCGTACATATTAAATCTATTCTTTCTTTGTCTTACTGCTTTCTCCCCAAATCAACCCAACACCTAACACATGATATCTCTGTCCTGTTTTTATGCCTGCTGTTAACATTCTCTCTTTCCGGCGTTTATTTGTGCACATTTTCTGCTTGCATCCCTAGAATCAAGCTACGATAGAACTTATTTACAACAATATTAAGAAATCCTTGACCAAAACGACTTTCAAACTCGTAAACAAATTTGTCTGCCCCTCTTTATTCAAATTTACTAGAACCGGTAACCGTTAAGCTTATTTCTCTCAAAACACTTTCACACCTTTTATAAATAATGCTAGAAAAATATCTCCTTCTGCACACTGTTTAATAAACATTGTAACGGCCACTTTTCCTCGTTTGCTATAATTAAGCTTTTGAAAGTTATACAAATGCAAACGTTTTACCAATTATGTTTATACTTTATAAACTATGATTAAATATGCAAGCTAAGGATATTTACATTTATTACACCTGTTAATTCATGAAAATTAATATTTCAACTTCCTTGATTATGACGTTAGAATTATTAATTTTTACGCTAAAAGAATCTGAAAAGCTTTTGACTACTATACATCCAATCTGCTATAATTTAAGATGCTCACTTTTCAAAAAACGAGGCCTTGTTCGGATGAGAGATAAAATGTAGGTCCCGTATGTGAGTGTTGTCACGCACGTTAAAAATCCCTACCTTGCTTGGAACAGTAATAATTTGATGAAATTGAAAATTTCCAGGTAAAAACACTCACTTCCTGGTCAATGTAGTACATTCGGGTAGAGCATTGAAAAATCAAATGTAGTGATGCCCATGGAAAATTTTGAAGTAAGGTCAAGTATACTTTGAAAAGTTTTTCAGGTGGGTGAATCCCAGAGCTAGATCTACTCTTCAAGAAGTTCGGTAAATTGCATACTACTCAGGCTATTTTTTCTTTCTATCCCACACCATTGTAGTTAGCCGGTGCATTGTTAAACGGTTACGCTCTCCCGCCCCTTCGGAGTAAATTAAAGTAATAACCTTAAGTTGTGACATTACTTTGAAATTTTATAATCATATTTCATTTCAATAATATCTGATTGATAAATCCAACCATGGGGTTAGGGTTATTTCTTTTATAAAATATAATTTTTGGGTAACGTATTATTGATCTAAGGAAGGATTGTTTTTATAATATAACATCTTCAAACTCAAAGTTTGTCAAATTTATTATAGCTGTTTTAAGGTTAAGAATGATATCATTCTTGATTCGTATTCTAAATTAGTTCAATTTTATGATTAATTTGTTTTCATTAATAATGTACAACGTTGGCGCCTATGGCGACCTCGTCTTGTAACGAAGAAGGTTCATAGGTTAAACTAAGGAGGTTCAGAAAATGCTAAATCTTTTTTCTCTGGTTCAAGTTAATGTTTCAGTAAGATAGTTTTACATATGGTAGATAAAAAAAAACAACAAAAGTAATTTTAATTTGCAGTCTTAATTCATTTTTCCGAATTAAGCCGAAGATAATTTAAAATCTTTTATAAAGGGAAGATATTTTAGAGCACTTCGTTAAAACCATTGAAAAACATAATATGCAAAATGGAATAGATACAGGTAGTCTTCGATAATTAAGTATCAAACTGATTATTGTGATTAGTTCGGAATTATATCATACCAGGTTAGTAAATTCTACTTTTAGAAAGAATTTGTTTCCTTAAGTAGACAACATATTGAAGAGGTATGTTGATCAAAACATTTATTTTCACGAAGTCTCAAAAGTTCTAACAGGAGCTGGTTAAAAAAATTGAGTCCAGGAGATACTTGATTTTAGTTGTTTATAAAGGTATCTATAGCCAAATCAATCATCAAGTATTTGTAATAAATCTTCTAAAACTATCGCCTACAGTAACCGTAAATTAATTAACAAATTTTATAAACCTACCCACGCTGTGTTCTTGGTATTAGATATCAGAAATTAGACAGCCGTTTTGTTCGCCCAAAACGTTTTCCATTAAAGTAAATAATTTTTGATATACATTTGGTTTTTGTTTAAAAATGCTTACATATACTTGTGCTTAAGCGTAATTTGTCAACGGAATAAAGAGGTTCATACTCTAGTGTTTCCACAACTAATATGTACGTGGTTTCCAGCCTTGATATAATAATTACCTAGAGGTGTGATTAAAATACAGGTTGTTTTTATGCGGTGCGTGTGACACAACTGTAACAATTCCTCTTCCAATTTAATTATAATTAAGTAATATTTACAATACAAATAAACATATATGCAGTATATACAAATAGAAACAGCTGCAGGTAGAATTACTGTCGTCGGGACGCCTGGCGTACGATGAACCTCCTGGAGTCGTCTGGATGGACGTTGAATGGCGTGACGTCCTTATAGCGGTTCGTTTGTAAGCTTGCCTCTCGTTAACTGCCACTTTACTGATGGCGGAGACAATAAAAATACTGGCCGTGGAGACGGTAGTAAGCGTCGTAGGAAGTGACGCAAAACGTAGTTGTCACGGCGTCGTTGGCGTTGGTAGTCGTAGGTACTTGCAGGGACAGCATACAATCAGATATGGTATTGGCAGCTTGGTTAATAAAGACAGCGTCGGTGTCGTCGTCTGATTGGCGTCTTTCTCAATCCTTACATGTCTCCCCAGGCTAATGGAGGCGCCGGCTCAACGATGGATATAGTCGCCCCGGGTTAGTGGAAGTGCCGGTTTGATTGTTCGAAGAACCTTGGGCTAGGGGAAGTACCGAGCTGCTGTTATACGTCTCTCCAGGCTAGTAGAAACGCCGGTTGTGCCGACCCTCTGGCTAATGAAGCGCCAGGTGCCGGTTATAGGTCTCCCAGGGCTAGTGGAAGCGCCAGTTCGACGTTACAATAGATCCAGGGCTAGTGAAAGCGCCGAGATATTTGTTCGCGGCTTGTGAAAGCGCAAGAACTACTGTCCCTCTACCAGGCTAGTGAAAGCGCTAGTCGAGGACCAGTAAATTTGCTGGTAAGTGCTCCTGCTTTTATCCTCTCCAGAAAAAAGCGAGCATTCTCACTGGTTGGCATATCCTGGATTGAATCGAAATGATGTGTCCCTATTGATCAAGGGGTGTCTTTATTGATCAAGGGTGGTTTATAAGTAGGCGGCTCCGTGGCGTAGTGGTATGTGTGTGACTACTACGCCCAAGGTCTCGGGTTCGATTCCCGACACAGCCCGCTTGAAAAATGTTGGGCGAGCATTTTTCACAAAAATACACCCTCGTCCGGATGAGAAGTAAAATGGAGGTCCCGTGTGCGAGTGTTGTCACGCACGTTAAAGATCCCTACCTTGCTTGGAACAGCAAGGGTTCGGCAAAATTCAACATTTTTTAGGTAAAAAACTTGCTTCCTTGCCAATGTAGTACCTTCGGGTGGAGGATTGGAAAATCACATGTAGGGTGGTCTATAAGTATAGGTGCGTATGTCACGCGCGTCTCAATATAGGACAGGATTTTGTGATGGAAAGGCGGTCACAAGGTAATTTAGCATTTTATATTTGGAACCCCTTTCTTTCCTCTATCAGATGTATATAGTTGTATTAGCGTCCTTATCATTACATGTATTTTAGGTTTGTTTCAAATTTAGTGCACTCAATTATTCCTCGTGTGAATCTTAGGCCTGAATCACTTTCGTGATCTCGGTGTTTCTTTTGTCGTTTTTCCCTAGAAACTCTCGCATTTTGAGATTAGTTGGCATGCAACATAATTTTCGATTAAAACTGGTATTTCCACACAATAATATTTCGGGACCCCTTTTCGAGCACTTACATTACATTTGATTTTCCAATGCTCCACCCGAAGGTACTACATTGGCCGGAAGCCAGTTTTTGACCTGGAAAATTTGAAAGTTTTCGATACCCTTGCTATCAAGCAAATACAGAATTTAACGTGCGAGATACATTCACTGAGATTTCCTGTGGATTACTGGCTGAGAGTGTATTATGGTGGTCAAAACTGCTACGTAACATTTCAAGCACCGTGTCGAATTCTGACACGTTACAAGTAGCACAAGCCATACGCGAGCACTGATCAACATCACAATCAATTACTGTCTAATTTTGATGGTACAGTGAAAGTTTTCGATATTGTATCGAAATACAGAATTTAGTGAGATACATTCAAACTGAGTTTCCTGGATACTGTGCTAATATTTTTAAACTCTGCCAATATTAGGACAAGCTTCTATGACAATGTGCTATCTAGACGCGAGTGATCAACTCACAATCAAACTGTCTAATTTTAGTTACAGTTTTGGGAGTCTTACCAACTTTAAAACATCAAACTGACTGCTTTAATATTTTTAAACTCTGCCAATATTAGGACAAGCTTCTATGAAATGTGCTATCTAGAAGGACCTCAATAACACCGAGTTCAAATAAAACTGGGATGTTTATCAGTGTAATGGACTAGCTTAGAACAAACGAACACAGCACACAAATACAAAACGGCTGTAAAACTTTCACACGAACAGTAAATGTAATATTTACGATAATGCCACTAGCACATAATCAAGAAACTTTGCACGCATATGCGAGGGCGATTCGAAGAATAATTGAAAGGCTTTGCATATTGTAAATGTCTTTCTTTTATTCTCGATTGGAATTCGTATTTCTGCTTGCATTCCTTATATGTACGAGTATGTATACAACTTACTTGTTTAAATCTTTATTTAAAGCACGTGCATTTTTGCATTTAAAGGCATTTCTTTGGTGTAGTGTTCTCGGTACTGGATTTATTACATGATTAAGCACTTAGGAGGAGTATGTTATTAGTAATACTGCAACAACATTGAGGTAGAATGGGAAATATTATAAATACTAAAGGTTATTCAATAATGCATCACCTTTTCTTCTAATTAAATGTTGAATTATGGATTTAGTAAACTAGATTTTTGTATTATGCCTCCAGAGGTGCAGGTACACAAATTGACACTGAAACAGGCTGCAAATTGTAAAACCAACTGTATTTTTTCGCGCACAAAAATTAAACTGTTTAAATTTTTAAAAAAATAAGACACATTGCTTTGGATCAGTGTCTCCAAGACCGTATTTATGCATGGGTCCCGGTCCAGGACGGCAAAAAATTTCAAAGCGGCATTGCAAATGTGCATTTTTAAAACAATTTGTTACTTCAGTAATTTTTGCTATAAGTGGTACTTAGTCGCTAGATATTAATTGTTTAAGGTATAATTTACTACACCACCGTACAGGTTTCTAGTGTACATTTATGATATATTGGATTCGATTATCTTATCGGCGTTCAGCCTTGTTTGTGCGATTCGAATTTGAAATGTGATAGAGCAAACATACGGCCATGGTTGTTCTTGATACAACTATTTCCATGGTAGATGTGCTTTGGCGCTTGAACAGAAGACATCGATCTACAAGCTCTTCGCAAACTCCAACTTAGCTTAGGCTAATTATTATTGTACTTTTCAGTACAACCTTATAAGAATTAACACCATTATAAGAATTAAAACATTGCTGTTCTCAGAGCGATGGACGTGACGAACCCGAAGCGTGCTTCGGTGACGTTTACAAACTCAGACATGGACACCGAATCTATCAAAGCACGTCGACTACGAGAACAGCACTCCGACTCAAAGACAGAGACAAAATGGACACGCAAGACAGTAGACCAAACCAACGAAAAACAATACACAATCGTGCCTGAAGTACCATCCGTTGAGCCGACGAAGATGCCTTTATTCTACGCCACAGCAACCTCCAAATCATCATCCACAAGCACAGCAAGACCAACGAATAGGAACCCTACAAATCAAACGAGGACGTCACCAACGAACTACTAGAAAAGTACTACAAGATCAAACATGTAACGAAACTACAGTCTAAGGACAAGCAGTACAGTAACACACTCCTGGTAATATTGAAGAACGAACCGACACCACAAACCATCTACGACTTACGAAAACTTTTATACTGTTAAGGCGTTAGGGTTGCTGCCCTCCAATCGAGCGTGGAGATTCTTCAATGCTTCGCATGCCAACGCTACAGACACTCAAGCCTAAACTGTGGATACAGACCGCGATGCATTAAGTGCAGTAAGGAACATTACGCCTCTGAATGCATCAAGAAACGTGAAACGACACCGACATGTGCTAACTGTAGAGGACCGCACTCTGCAAACTACAAAAACTGTCCAGCCTACCAACAAGTACTCGAACAGAAAGAGAAGACACGCCAACCACCAGCATCTATACTCGCACAGAACACACCCGATTGCTCCGACACAGACGAGGAGGAAGGCTGGACGAGACCGTAACAAGAAGATACGATCACAGACGACCCCACAGGAAGCACCGACAAAACCGACTGAAGCGGTTATTGCAACCACATCCCCCACACACTGTACACCTTAAACCGACAGCTCCACCGACGTCAGCATGGACACCACTCCGGAAAAACGAAAGAAAAGAAGGCGCAGACGATCCACGAAAAACTAATCGACAAAAAAGACGACACCGACTATCACCACAATAGAACCACACACCACCGAAAGGACTGCTCCAGCTGTTCCAGCACCTGAAGCAGTTACGCCCCATACGAACACCAACCAGGACAGTAGCATCAACCGACTACTGAACAAAGTACTACAGTGGACACAAAGACTCATATTCGACCTACATGGCTGGAGAACCCATTATACCGCTTCTCCTGAAGGCACTGTACGACATCTTCACGACGCTTAATGGATAATCAACAAACACGACGACAACTGCGACTACTCTCTTGGAACGCCAACAGAATCAAACACAGACTAACTGAACTACGACACTTCCAGACCGAATTTGACATCGACATCGCACTACTTGGAGAAACGAAATTAAACCACAACCACGCACTTAGATCGCGAATTACACAACTCACAGAAAAGACAGGGTCATCGAACCAGGACAATTACGAATTACGTATTACGCATTAAACCTTCCTCAAACACAGCTAGATGCTGCAGGCGTAGAAATCTACGCAGACGGACGACTACTGAAAGTCATCTCCGTATACCGTAACCCAACCAGAACCTAACACTAGGAGACACCGCTACGATAATCATGGGTGACTTAAACGCTAAACACTCCACATGGGGTTCCAGAATAAACAATCGCGCCGGACTGACGCTCTTTACTCACTCACTGGGTAAAGACTTCGACATCACTGGACCAGACACACCAACAAGAATACCTCCAAATCGAGATCATCAGCCCGACGTACTAGACATAACACTAGTGAAAAATATGCCGTACAATTTCACGACAGAAGAGATACAAGACTTAAGCTCCGACCATCTACCGATATTAACTACGATTCACACAACGCCACATACACAAGAGACGACTAACACCGTGACATCAACAAACTGGAGGAAATTCAACGAGTACATACAACACAAAATAACATCTGGAAATCCGACCGTCGACACACACGAACAAATCGACGCAGCCACAGAATACATCACTAATACGCTACAAGAAGCACTAAATCACAGCACTACGACAAGAGTCCGCAACACTAACAGACCACGACTTCTTAAATACCTTCGTGACATCGTCAAACAGAAAAGGAAATTAGTCCGGAGACGGCGGACAACGAGGTACCCAGCCATCAAAACCCAACTAAACGCAACACAAGCTGCACTTAAAACCCTACTGGACGAACACAATACGCAACAGTGGACGTAACATATCAACAATGTTCTCGAGACTGTGGGGAACTTACACCGACTCAACAGAGGACTCATAAGAAGATATCAACTATCCAACGCACTAGTAGACGAACCAGACGGAAAAATCTACAACGCCCGAGAAAAGGCAAACATATTCGCCACAACACTACAAGAAACATACTCACCGCACCCAACAACACACCAGCAACATGAAACAAGTAAACAAAACTATGGACGAACTACTACAGATGCACTCAGAAGACCACATACCACTTATAACACCGAAAGACACCAAACAAACAATCCTGTGCAACAGAAAAAGAAAAGCACCTGGAAAAGACAACATCACAAACTAAGCACTCAAAAACATCACGAAATGCACACTGGCATACATCACGAGACTATTCAACGACATACTCCTACAACGACATTATCCCACAGCATGGAAGACTGCAATTACAGTTATGATACACAAAACAGGAAAAACAAGGGCAAACCCGTCACACTACCGACCGATTTCGCTTCTCAGTGCGTTATCAAAAATATTCCAACGACTACTACTACAAAAACTGAAACATTACCTACGAAACCGACAAGATCAATTTGGCTTCAGAGAAGATCACTCGACCAAACTACAAGTAATACACGTCATAGACCACATCGCATAAAACTACAACAAAGCTCACGTCACGACAGCAGTATTTCTGGACATACAAAACGCATTCGACAAGGTTTGGCATAGAGAACTCCTGGACAAACTAGCGACCATACACCAAATACCACTACAATACATACAGCTATTCGACAGCTACCTCACAGACCAAAAACTACAAGTACGAGTAGACGGACAACTATCGCACGAAGTACCTATCACGGTTGGAGTTCCGCAAGGCGGATGTCTCTCAGCAGCACTGTTCAACGCCTACATACAAGACATACCATACAACGATAACGTCAAATGCAGACTATACGCCGACGACACTTTATTTATTACTACAGCACGTCACTCCAGACTAGCCACACAAAGATTACAACGCCAACTGGACATCCTACCCGACTGGTTGGGAAGATGGAAAATACAAATCAACGTCGACAAAACCGAAACCATACTTTTCTCACGATACAAACCACACCGACACCCTCCGCCAGCGTTTGAAGGGCAGCAACTGCCTTGGAAGAACACCATCCGATACATCGGAGTGACTATCGACGGAAACTTCTGCTTTTACAAACATCTAGACGAGACACTCAAAAAAGCAAGACAAACCAAAGGCTACCTACATCCGATGCTAACATTTAACAACAAGCTACCGACAGAAACACGGACCAGAATTTACAAAACGCACATAAGACCGATCATCACCTACGGTTCACAAGCATGGCTGATATACAAAGACAAACTTACGACACCTAAAAGCATTCCAGAACATCATCCTTCGACTAATTACCGGCGCACGGTAGTTCGTCAGAAACGATGCAATACGAAACGACTTAAACATTCACACAGTACACGAATACTGTAGAACAAACGCCACAAAAACATATCAAACAATAGACGACTCACCACACCCATCTATACGAGACGTCGCACCGCTACAAAACACGCGACAAACAATTAAAAAACGCCCGCGCCGACTGCTAGATTGTAACATAACATCAGACAAAAGCACACCAGACCTTAACTAGTTGGCTAAATAAAAAAAACAACTAGAATACAACACTAGACACAGACCACTAGGTGGGAAAACAAACACCTAGTACACTCGCACGATAAAAAACGATACAGACAAGACAGCAAAAACTACAAGGTTAACGCTGACTGCTAGACGCGCCCTGAGAGAGCAGGATGAACCAGGATAATAACTATTTCCTTGATTTTTTCATACCCCAATTTCTTTTATACGCAGATCGGGTATAAATATAAACAAAATTCCTTTACTAAATAAATAAACAGTAACGTGAATTATGTTTTTGTTTTTTAATGTTGGTTTTAAAAGTTTTTGTTTATTTTTAATAGCTTCAGAACATATTTAAAAATTCAACATTAAAAATCTTGTCATAAATTTACCAATTATCAAAATGTCTCTAACCTTCGTTAAATTTAAATTTACAGAACTAAATTTCTTCTCTTACTGATAGTTTACCTGGCTTTGATTACTACGCTTGTAAGGTTTGTTTGGCCAAAAAAATGCTTGACAGATAATATATTAAAAGGTCAGAGTGTTTTTAACTCTGAGCACAAACTTCCTGGTAAATATACTCTTACAAAAAAAAAATTATTATATAATTAAGACCGGTCTTTAGATTTAACTGACAAATTCTCAAATATCAGTTAAAAACAATGTTTTAAAAGTAATACTTGCAAAAATCCACAACGCGCTTGCTTCTCCAATTCGTAATTAGGTATCTTCTGCTTTTATTTTAAATTGACGTCCAACTCAGCTTACAAGATCTTCATATTATTTACATCTCCATTTAGAAACTAATGTGCATCCTCAGTTTAATTATTCAATAAAATTTTAAATAGTTTTTTATACCGAATCATTTCCTATCATTATTCTATATTACAAAATCAAATAATCCCATTTACCAATTTTCATATTTACGCAGGTTACGTTTAAAACTAACTTCTGTATTCCTTGTTACATGCTAATTATTAATTACGGTATACGTATTGCATACTTTAAAACAATAGCTTCAAAATTCTTTTCTCAAAGTAAGATTTTCGTGATCGAATTTATTAATGAATGTCTTTAATCAAAGTTCCGGTTTATATACAAAAATTATCTATTTTCTAGAATGTACTAGTGTCTATGGGATTCCATTCCAAAGAACACGCACCTATCTGATGCAAGTTTCCAGGAATTCCTCGTTCTAATACCTCATTAAGGCGATCCACTTATTAGTGTCGTGCACGGTCGGTCTTAATCTAACACATATAAGGTTATTGTGACGTCACATACTAATGCGAAAGATAATCAATAATTCTTATTTATTTTTATTACATCTTGTGGGTTTTTTAATGTTTCGGCCGCTTTTCGAATAAATATTTCTTTATTAATTAGGTCATACTAATTTACGTATTTCTAAGAACAGATAACTCATCCTTTCTCTATTCCTAATATTCTAGAAAATAAATTTACGTAATCTAAGAGTCAAGTTATATGATTAATTTAAAGCTTTATAATACAAATGAGTTGCATTTTTATAGAAAATATTTGCTTTAACGGTAAAAAATGTTGTAATACACATTAAGATTAAAGCGTTATTTTTTTAACAAGATTAATATGATTACGCAAAATGCGTTAAGCTAGCACTATCCTATGCTCTTTACAGCAAATGAAGAGCATTTTTATATGCATCAAAAATGTATTGATAATTAATAAGGGAAAATAAATGCCTTTGTATTTATTGCAGAGTAATCAATTTGCATTCGCATTTAATGCGTTTTAGGGTATCTTAAAAATAATTATTTTTACATATACGGCTTACATTATTTGCTATGTACTTATAGTACACTTATACTATACAGGGTGATTATTTATACACGTGTAATTGCATTTTTGCTTGGCACTTAAATAAATAAAAGTACGCGTAACCATGAATTTTCGAAAATTTCTATTTCTTTTTGAATTTTTTTATATCTTGGTAGAGTTGATTTGTGAAATTTAGGTTTCTATGACCTCTCGTGACTCCTTATCACGTATATAATTAGTTTTGGGTTTTAGGTCAGCAGAATTGAAAAGTTTTCTTATAAACTCAAGCTTTCAGAAATTAATTTTTCTATTATTAAGAGTATTAAAAGTAAATACAAATGAATTAGTTATGAGAACAGGATTGACTTAATAGCTAAAAATTATATATAAATGATACTTACTAAAGTGAGATAAGATACAATTGGGCGATTAATGATAATGTACAGTATATAAGGGTATGGTGTAATTAAATTTAGAAATAAAAATAATACTAATTATATCATCAAAAGGAGTAAAAATATTTTTGATTATGATGTATACTGTCTTTATATTTAATTTTTGTAAACAGTTGTTTATATGAGAATTTTTTTGTTTGACAGAGGTATCTCTATATGTATAAAATAAACGCATTAATTGTAATGACATTGTCTGTAGATATATTACATTTTAAAATATTTTTATTAAATTGTGTAGTTATCTTTATAATTTTTTGTGTCAGTATGGTTGTAAGCAAAATAATAGTATAACTTAATTATTTATTTTTTAATTTTCTATTTTCAAATATATTTTTTTAAATTTAGAAGGTAAGTATATATAGAACTCAAGTCTCCAATGTCGGTTTTTTATTAAGTGTATTAGAATTTTAATAGATTGCTAGGTAACTAGACGTAGCCAAAGGAAACGTAAATACCAGGCTAACCACCAAACGTGAAGAGTAGGTGGATTCACCTAAATACCAAAAAAAAAACAAAAGAAGCACGATTATTTAGTAACAATGAGAATAAATAAAGGATTTTATACAAACAAGCAAACGAAATAAATTAGGGGTTAATGTTTTAAAGCAAACAATTATGTGATACGAATAATTTAGTACTTTAGATACGAAGTACGCATCTCGTCTTTTACACGAAATAAAACTAATCAGTAGAAAATAGACATATGAGAGTTTTTGTCAAACATTTTTAAAATTGCACATAATACCTTTTGTAAAATAAACTAAACTGTAGAAAAGAATAAGCGTGTGAGAGCTTTTGTCAAACATTCTTTTAAATTCTACATAATCCCATTTGTGAAATAAACTAATCAGTGGAAAAGAATGTAGAGCGATAGTATCGATTCGCAGCAACAAACACCAGTCCTACAGTGTCACGTTTCTTATCACGTAACTACACCAAACTCTGATAAGGAATATTCCATTGATATACACAAAAGAAAACAAGTTGTATACCTGTAGTGTCGGGATATTTAGCTTGCACTCCATCGGGGGTGCATCAGCACCGCATCGCCACGGTCGTCGGGATCTATTTACCCTGTTACCATAACGGCACTAGCGATCTACAGGCAACGGCAATTGATCTGTGGCAAAGAACAGTTAGGCCTACATAAAAAAGAACCAATTTGGCCTCCAGCTAAGAGCTAAAACGATAATCTGATTAGGATAGGTAAGCGCGGAAAACTCATCAATACACGCAAGATAGCTCCTACTTGTCGAACAAAAAAACGTGCATCGCTCTTGAAGTACTGAGACGAGTAATGTAGGAAATATTTCAACGCACGAGCTGCAGAATCAAATAAAAAATTGGTTCAAATAACACGAGTTCGAACTGCAATCTTCGCGTTATCAAAGCGCGATTAGCAAACTGGAAAACACGCTACAAATAATAGTAGGATCCATTATTTCGACAAGTCTTTAGATGGGAAACACAAGAGAAAGCAATTATACGTTATCGGAATGTTTAACAAATTAACGGATACCTAAAACAAGGTATTGACAATTTAATTTATCGAATAAATTTTCATTTTAAAAACAAATTGGATTTGAGTTAAAATTATGTTAAAGCGGGCTTATTCTGAACAGGTACACTATATAGGGTATTGTTAAAGAATTTAAAAATAGAAATGGAATTTTTTGAGACGGTATTATGCATTAAAAAAATTATTTTTTCATGTTATACAAAGGTGTTGCAAATTTGCGATAAAAGAAGTTCCGCAAAGAATGGTGTTTAAAACCTACCACACCAAAACCATTGTTCTCTCGTAGGAAAAACACATAACTGCAAACTCGGCTTCCTGTTCTTATATTAAATAACGTTATGAATTAAAGATTATTTTCTCGTGTCAACAAAAGTGTTGCACATTTGCGATAAGGGCAATAGGTTTCCCAAAAAATGATCGTTAAAACCCACTGCACCAAATCGATTGCTCCCCCGTAGGAAAAGGGCCAAATAATGGCAAATTTAGCTTCTAGTTCTTATATTGAATAATGTTATGCATTAAAAAATTGCTTTCTCATGTTATACTAAAGTGTTGCACATTCTCAAAGAATGGTCTTTAAAACCCACCTCTTCAAATCAATTGCTCCTCCGTTGAAAAAGAACCACATACTGGTAATTTTAGCTTCTTGTTCTTATATTAAATAACGTTAGGCACTAAAAAATTATTTTTTCATGTAATACAAAGGTGTTGCAATTTCGCGATAGAGACAATTGGTTCCTCAAGGAATGACCTTTAAAACCCACTACCCCACATCGATTGCTCCTCCGTTAGAAAAGAACCACATACTGACAAATTCAGCTTCTTATTCTTATATTAAATAACGTTTGATATTAAAAATTATTCTTTCATGTTATACAAAAGTGCTACACATTTGCGATAGGGACAATAGGTTTCCCAAAGAATGACCGTTAAAACCCATCGCAGCAAATCGATTGTTCTTCCGTATGAAAAGCACCATCTAACGGCAAATTCAGCTTCTAGTTCTCATACTAAATAACGGTATGCATTAAAAAATTATTTTCTCATGTTATACAAAGGTGTTAAAAATTTGCGATAAAAGCAATATGTTCCGCAAAGAATGGTCTTTAAAATCTACCACACCAAATCGATTGTTCTCTCGTAGGAAAAGATTCACACAACTGCAAACTCGACTTCTTGTTCTTATATTAAATAACGTTATGAATTAAAGATTATTTTCTCATGTCATACAGAAGTGTTGCACATTCGCGATAGAGGCAATAGGTTCCCCAAAAACTGGTCTTTAAAACCCACTGCACCAAATCGATTGTTCCCTCGTAAGAAAAGAACCAAATAATAGCAAATTTAGCTTCTAGTTCTTATATTAAATAACGTTATGTATTAAAAAATTACTTTTTCATGTTATACTAATTACTAAAGTGTTGCACATTCTCAAAAAATGGTCTTTAAAACCCACCACCTCAAATCAATTGCTCCTCCGTTGGAAAAGAACCACATACTGGCAATTTTAGCTTTTTGTTCTTAAATTAAATAACTTTAGGCACTAAGAAATTATTCCTTATTTGTAATACAAAAGTGTTGCAATTTCGCGATAGGGACAATAGGTTCCTCAATAGGTTCCTGCTTTAAATCGATTGCTCTCCCATTGGAAAAGAATCACATACTGACAAATTCAGCTACTTATTCTTATAATAAATAACGATAGATATTAAAATTATTCTCTCATGTTATACAAAAGTGCTGCACATTTGCGATAGGGACAATAGGTTTCCAAAGAATGGCCATTAAAGCCTATCGCCGCAAACTAATTGCTCCTCCGTAGGAAACGCACCACCTAACGGCAAATTCAGATTCTAGTTCTCATACTAAATAACGTTCTGCATTAAAAAAATTATTTTTTCATGTTATACAAAGGTGTTGAAAATTTGCGATGAAAGCAATATGTTCCGTAAAGAATAGTCTTTGAAACCTACTACACCAAATCTCTAGTACGAAAAGATCCACACAACTTCAAACTCGACTTCTTGTTCTTATATTAAATAACGTTATGAATTAAAAATTATTTTCTCGTGTCATACAAAAGTGTTGCGCATTCGCCATAGGGGCAATAGGTTCCCCAAAAAATGGTCTTTAAAACCCACTGCACCAAATCGATTGCTCCCCCGTAGGAAAAGAACCAAATAATAGCTAATATAGCTTCTAGTTCTTATATTAAATAACGTTATGCATTAAAAAATTATTTTCTCATGTTATACAAAGGTATTGCAAATTTGCAACAGGATAAGAGGTTTCTCAAAAAATTGTCTTTAAAATTCACTGCCTCAAATCGCAGTAGGGAAATTCTAGGCGGCTCCATGGAGTAGTTGGTATGCGTGTGACTTCTATGCCCAAGGTTCCCGGGTTCGAATCCCGACACGGATACCTTAAAAAATATTAGGCGAGCATTTTTTACAAAAATACGCCCCCTGTTCGGATGAGAGGTGAAATGGAGGTCCCGTGTGTGAGTGTTGTCACGCTCGTTAAAGTTCCCTACCTTGCTTGGAACAGCAAAGGTTCGGCAAAATTCAAAATCTTTCAGGTAAAAGAAACTCGCTCCTTAACCAATATAGTACCTTCGGGTGGAGCATTGGAAAATCACATGTAGGGTAGGGGATTCCTGCAGTGAAGCAATCTCCTTGAGGTGGTAGGTTTTAAAGCCCATTCGTTAGACAACATATTGCTTCTATCGCAAATGTGCAACACTTTTGTATAACATGAGAAAATAATTTTTAATGCATAACTTTATTTAGTATAGGAACTGGAAGCTAAATTTGCAAGCATGTGGTTCTTTTCGTACGAGGGAGCAGTCGATTTGGAGTCGTGGATTGTAAAGAACATTCTTGTGGGAACCTTGTGCCTCCTCGTAAATGTGTAACACTTTTGTATAACATGAGAAAATAATTTTTAATGCATAACGTTATTTAATATAAGAACAAGAAGTTGAGTTTGCCATTAAGTGGTTCTTTTCCTACTTGGGCATAACTGATATGGGGTAGTTAACTTTATAGACCATGCTTTGGGAAACCTATTACTCCTATCGCAAATTTTTAACACTTTTGTATATGAGAAAATAATTTTTTTAATGCATAACGTTATTTAAATAAGAACTAGAAATTAAATGTGCCATCAGATGGTTTTTCTTACAGGAAAGCAATCGACCTGGGGTGGTGTATGGTAAAGAACATTCCTTGGGAAGCCTACTGCCCCTATCGCGAGTTTACAACACTTTTGTATAACATAAAAAATAATTCTTTAATGCTAAACGTTATTTAATATAAGAAACAGAAGCTGAGTTTGCTGATTTGTGGTTCTTTATCCTATCGGAGTGGCAACATTTGTATATATTTTAATGCATAACGTTATTCAATATAATGGTCTACTGAGCAATCTATTAGAGGTAGTAATTTTTTAATGCTATTCTTTGAGTAACCTGTTGTACCTATAGCGAATATGTAATACTTTTGAACTACCTAAGAAACGTTTTGTTACTTTATTTCGTTATTTACTATTTTAGAAGCTGCGGTTGCCATTATTTAACATTGTATACGTTTAGGTGTATTATCTTGTTTGTGGTTTGCATTATATTTTCTTATTTTCATTATATCCTCTTTATAGATACAAGTATTGGACGAATGCAAAAATTTAGACAACAAAAGATGGTTTTTTCAGACACCAGCTGACCTATAACCTGCAAAATTATCATTAATTACACTATATAACAAATTTTTATTCATTTTGTGTCCTTGGGTAGTAACTGTCATATCCTATTTTATGTCTGAACAGTATAGAAAAATTCGACTATTCCCCACAAACTGTGCTTACGTGACCAGGACAGCGACATTTTGAAATTTACCTATTTTCTATAATAAGTACGTATGGCAAAATATAACTGGCGCAGACAATTTTATTAAATGTTCAAATTCGCGATAAGTAGTTTAATACTATGTTTAGTGATTTTATAAGTTCATTTCATTAGCTTTAAAATGATATAAAAGGCTACTGAATATTTAATACGCTCCTGGGTAGTACGTTGTTTCCTAATTACTTACATCCAGAAACTATAAAAGCTATAGAGCTTTTGACGTCTAGGCTCAAGCAGTGGAACTTGTTGGATGAAAGTGTGCAAGTCGTAGATCAGAGAAAGCGTCACCAAACTTCTTCTAGCTTCTTCACCTATCAAGATGAGCTTTGCTTTTGATACGATATGACTGGTCTGTTCGAAGAAATAGGAATCGCATGTAACTCGAATTAGTGGCACCTCTTCGTTGACAGCTCTTCAAGCAGTCTTAAAGCAGTGCTGGTGCATAACGGAAATAAATATTCCCTTCCCTTGGGTCATTCAGTTTACCTCAAGAAGGATTTAATAACACCAAAACATTGCTAAAAGTTTTGAAGAATGACGAATATGGTTGAAAGGTTATCAGAGACTTCGAATTGGTGACATTTCTAATGGGTCTGCAAGGCGGTTTCACTCAGTTTCCGTGCTACCTCTGTATTTGGGACAGCAGAAACACTAATACTCACTACAACAAGCGCGACTGGCCACATAGGATAGAGTTTTCTGTAGAGAAAAACAACGTCAAATGGGAGCCACTGGTAGACCCCCTGAAAGAGCTGATGCCACCACTGCACATAAAGTTAGGGCTTATTAAACAATTTGTGAAAGCTCTATGTACCTATATACTTTCAACATTTATTCCCTAACCTTTCTGAGGTAAAGCTTAAAGCTAGTGTCTTCATTGGATCACAAATAAAGAAGATCCTGAACGGCGATGACTTCCTCAAGAGCTCAAGCGTAAGAAGAAAGCGGCCTGGAAATACTTTGTCGCAGTTGTTTGGGGTTTGTTGAGCCATCACAAGGCCGAAAACTATGTGGAGCTGGTTGCAGATCTGGTGAGAAACTATGGAAAAATGGGTTGCAGGATGTCCCTCAAATTTCACATGCTTGATGCTTATCTTGATAAATTGAAGGACAACATGGGAGCTTACTCGGAGGAGCAAGGAAAACGCTTCAATCAAGATATAATGCACTTTGAACGACGCTACCAGGGACAGTATAATCAAAAGATGGTGGGAGACTACATTTGAGGGCTGATTTACGAAAGTGATTTTTCAGTATAATCGCAAATGTCAAGAAATTACACACTTCTAAATGATAAGTGGTCATTTTTATATAATTGTAACCAAAATGCACCTTAATTTCACTATATATGTTTTTGTTGTTATTTTATATGTGAGCGTTATCTTATTGGAAATAGACAAGTGTTAAATTTTCGTTGTCCTGAAGTTTAATAAAGGGGTAAGGGTAAATGTGAACAAAACCTTGTGGTAATTGTAAGCAAAGCTCCCGAGGAAGAAAGGTAATCAGATAAGTATTCCAAAATATTTCCAATAACTCGGAATATAAAACCGTGGCATTTGATTGAGCAGAACTAAGAAAAACGTGTTTACATTTGCACTCATTTTTAGGGGTAATTGGAACCAGCAGAGAGAACGGAAACAGACTTTGTATTCCAGACGTAATAGTACTGCAGGTGCAGGTCACAGTAGGTTATAAGACAGCAATTATTAGAATTAAAATTGTTGCATTGTATTAAATACAGAAATAAGCAGACATTAGCTCTGCAGTTTCCACGAGTAATGTGAGGGGCAGGGATAGCATAAATACCCACGAGAATCCAAGATGGCCAATCAGTCTAGATCGGTTGCTCCTCCGTAGGAAAAGCACCACCTAACGGCAAATTTAGCTTCTAGTTCTCTTACTAAATAGCGTTATGCATTAAAAAAATTATTTTCTCATGTTATACAAAGGTGTTGCAAATTTGCTATAAAAACAATACGTTCCGCAAAGAATTTTCTTTAAAACCTACCACACCAAATCGATTGTTCTCTCGTAGGAAAAGAACCACATAACTGCAAACTCGGCTTCTTGTTCTTATATTAAATAAGGTTATGAATTAAAAATTATTTTCTCGTGTCATACAAAAGTATTGCAAATTCACGATAGGGGCAACAGTTTCCCCAAAAACTGGTCTTTAAAATCCACTGCACCAAATCGATTGTTCCCCCGTAGGAAAAGAATCAAATAATAGCAAATTTCGCTTTTAGTTCTTATATTAAATAACGTTATGCATTAAAAAATTGCTTTCTCATGTTATACTAAAGTGATGCACATTCTCAAAGAATGGTCTTTAAAACCCAGCTCTTCAAATCAATTGCTCCTTCGTTGGAAAAGAACCACATACTGGTAATTGTAGCTTCTTGTTCTTATATTAAATAACGTTAGACACTAAAAAATTATTTTTTAATGTAATACAAAAGTGTTGCAATTTCGCGATAGAGACAATTGGTTCCTCAAGGAATGGTCTTTAAAACCCACTACCCCAAATCGATTGCTCCCCCGTTAGAAAAGAACCACATACTGACAAATTCAGCTTCTTATTCTTATATTAAATAACGTTAGACATTAAATTATTCTCTCATACTATACAAAAGTGCTGCACATAAGCGATAGGGACAATACGTTTCCCAAAGAATGACCGTTAAAACAACCCATCGCCGCAAATCGATTGCTCCTCCATAGGAAAAGCACTACCTAACGACAAATTTAGCTTCTAGTTTTCATACTAAATCACATTTTGCATTAAAAAAGTTATTTTCTCATGTTATACAAAGGTGTTGAAAATTTACGATAAAAGCAATATGTTCCGCAAAGAATTGTCTTTAAAACCTACCACACCAATTCGATTGTTCTCTTGTAGGAAAAGATCCACACAACTGCAAACTCGACTTCTTGTTCTTATATTAAATAACGTTATGAATTAAAAACTATTTTCTTTTATCATACAAAAGTGTTGCATATTCACGATAGGGGCAATAGGTTCCCCAAAAAATGGTCATTAAAATCCACTGCACCAAATCGATTGTTCCCCCGTAGGAAAAAAATCAAATAATAGCAAATTTCGCTTTTAGTTCTTATATTAAATAACGTTATGCATTCCAAAATTATTTTTTCATGTTACACAAAGGTATTGCAAATTCGCGACAAGACAAGAGGTTTCCCAAAATATGGTCATTAAAACTCGCTGCCCTAAATCAATTGCTTCTCCGTATTAAAAGAAGCACATACTGGCAAATTCAGCTTCATGTTCCTATATTAAAAAACGTTAGATGCTATAAAATTAACTTCTCAGGTTAAACAAAAGTGTTGCACATTCGGGATAGAAGCAAACGGTTTCACAAGGAATGCTCTTTAAAACCAACCTTCCCGAAATCGATTGCTTCCTCGTAGGGAAAGAACCACATAATGGCAAACTCAACTTCTTGTTCTTATATTAAGCGTTATGTTTTAAAAAATACTATCCCATGTTATACAAAAGTTTTGCACATTTCCGATAGGGGCAATAGGTTCTCTAAAGAATGCTCTTTAAAACCAACCACCCCAAATCGATTGCTCCCCCCGTACGAAGAGAACCACATAATGGTAAATTCAGTTTCTACTTCTTATATTAAATAACGTTATGTATTAAAAAATTATTTTCTCATGTTATACAAAACTGTTGCAAATTCGGAATAGGGGCAATAGGTTCTCCAAGTGGTCTTTAAAACTCACCACCCTAAATCGATTGCCCATCCGTAGGATAAGAACCATGTAATGGCAAACTCAGCTTCTTGTACTTATATTAAATAACGTTATGCATTAAAAATTATTTTCTCATGTTATACAAAGGTGTTGCATATTCGCAATAGGGGTAGTAAGTTCCCCAAGGAATGTTCTTTACCACACACTACTCCAAGTCGATTGCTTCCCTATAAGAAAAACCACCTGATTGCAAATCTAGCTTCTAGTTCTTATTTAGAAGCGTTATGCCTTAAAAAAATTATTTTCTTATGTTTTACAATGTGTTGCAAATTCGAAATAGGGTCAATAGGTTCTTCAAGAAAGGTCTTTAAAATCCACTACCCTAAATCGATTGCCCCCTCCGTAGGATAAGAACCTT
Organism: Platerodrilus igneus; assembly: GCA_036346225.1. NCBI lineage: Eukaryota > Metazoa > Arthropoda > Insecta > Coleoptera > Lycidae > Platerodrilus > Platerodrilus igneus. Next base: position 598,335 of record JARFIW010001281.1, read on the forward strand.
ATAATGGCAAACTCAACTTTTTGTGCTTATCTTAAATAACGCTATGCATTAAAAATTATTTTCTCATGTTATACAAAGGTGTTGCATATTCGCGATAGGGGCAGTAGGTTCCCCAAGAAATTTTCTTTACCACACACTACCCCAAGTCGATTGCTTCCCTGTAGGAAAAAGCACCTGATTGCAAATTAAGCGTCTAGTTCTTATTTAAATCGCGTTATGCCTTAAAAAATTATTTTCTCATGTTATACAAAGGTGTTGCATATTCGCGATAGGGGTAGTAGGTTCCCAAGGATTGTTTTTTACCACACACCACCCCAGGTCGGTTACTTCCTTGTATGAAAAACCACCTGATGGCAAATTTAGCTTCTAGTTCTAATTTATATAACGTTAAGCATTAAAAAAATTATTTTCTCGTGTTATACAAAGGTGTTGTATATTCGCGATAAGGTCAGTAGGTTCCCCAAAGAATGTTTTTTACCGCACACTACCCCAAGTCGATTGCTTTCCTGTAGGGAAAAGCACCCGATTGCAAATTTAGCTTCTAGTTCTTATTTATATAACGTTATGCCTTAAAAAAATTGTTTTCTCATGTACAAAAGTGTTGCACATTCGTGATAGGTGAATCCTACAGGGGAGCAATTGATTTGAGGTGGTAAGTTTTTAAGACCATTCGTTAGGCAACATATTACCCACATCGCAAATGTGCAGCACTTTTGTATAACATGAGAAAATAATTTTTAATGCATAACGTTATTTAGTATAAGAACTAGAACCTAAAGTTGCAAGTAATTGGGTCTTTTCGTACTAGGGAACAGTCGATTTGGGGTAGTGGGTTGTAGAGAACATTCTTCTGGTAACCTATTGCCTTCTTGCAATTGTGCAACACTTTTGTATAACATCAGAAAATAATTTTTAATGCATATCGTTATTTAGTATAGGAACTAGAAGCTAAAGTTGCAAGTATGTGATTCTTTTCGTACAAGGGAACAGTCGATTTGGGTGGTGGGTTGTAGAGAGCATTTTTTTGGGAACCTATTATCCCCTCGCAAATGTGCAACACTTTTGTATAACATGAAAAAATAATTTTTAATGCGTAACGTTATTTAGTATTGGAACTAGAAGCTAAGTTTGCAAGTATGTGGTTTTTTTCGTACGAGGGAACGGTCGATTTGGGGTGGTGGGTTGTAGAGAACATTCTTTTGGGAACCTATTGCCCCCTCGCAAATGTGTAACACTTTTGTATAACACGAAAAAATAATTTTTAATGCATAACGTTATTTAGTATTGGAACTAGAAGCTAAAGTTGCAAGTATGTGGTTTTATTCGTACGAGGGAACAGTCGATTTGGGGTGGTGTGTTGTAGGGAACATTATTTTGGAAACCTATTACCCCCTCGAAAATGTGCAACACTTTTGTAAAACATGAGAAAATAATATTTAATGCATAACGTTATTTAGTGTAGGAACTAGAAGCTAAATTTGCAAGTATGTGGTTTTTTCGTACAAGGGAACAGTCGATTTGGGGTAGTGGGTTGTAGAGAACATTCTTTTGGTAACCTATTGCCTTCTTGCAATTGTGCAACACTTTTGTATAACATCAGAAAATAATTTTTAATGCATATCGTTATTTAGTATAGGAACTAGAAGCTAAAGTTGCAAGTATGTGATTCTTTTCGTACAAGGGAACAGTCGATTTGGGTGGTGGGTTGTAGAGAGCATTTTTTTGGGAACCTATTATCCCCTCGCAAATGTGCAACACTTTTGTATAACATGAAAAAATAATTTTTAATGCGTAACGTTATTTAGTATTGGAACTAGAAGCTAAGTTTGCAAGTATGTGGTTTTTTTCGTACGAGGGAACGGTCGATTTGGGATGGTGGGTTGTAGAGAACATTCTTTTGGGAACCTATTGCCCTCTCGCAAATGTGTAACACTTTTGTATAACACGAAAAAATAATTTTTAATGCATAACGTTATTTAGTATTGAAACTAGAAGCTAAATTTGCAAGTATGTGGTTTTTTTCGTACGAGGGAACAGTCGATTTAGGGTGGTGGGTTGTAGAGAATATTCTTTTGGGAACCTATTGCCTCTCGCAAATGTGCAACACTTTTGTATAACATAAAAAAATAATTTTTAATGCATAACGTTATTTAATATAAGAACAAGAAGTTGAGTTTGCGATTATGTGGTTCTTTTCCTACTTGGGCACAATCGATACGGGGTAGTTAACTTTAAAGACCATTCTTTGGCCCTATTGCCCTATCGCAAATTTGCAACACTTTTGTATAACGTGAGAAAATAATCTTTTTAATGCATAACGATAGGCTGTTTTCAAAATTTTTAGCTACCATCTTTGGGTGCTGTCTTCACACACGTTTAATTAAATCGTAAATTAATGACCATCAATGCATTCTTTCATAATTTCTGCTACGGTAAGGTAATGGTGTTCCTAAATAACTAACATTACTAACATTAAATAAGAGTTATTGTTACACAAAATCGTTCTTTTTCTTGTTGGTAATTAATTTTTAACCACCCCTGCACTGTTTAAAACATTCAGCAGTACATTTCCTCCGGATATTTAAGTGACAACGTATCCGATTTCTTCATTTATAAAACTGAAGGCCACCAACAACAAAAAATTTAATTAAACACTTTTCGCATCTCCGTAAAATTAAACACGCGACTGTAATGGTCGGCGGTTACATAGATTATTAACTTTTTTCAAATCCCAGAAGCCGCAAGATCGTCTTTAACTGTATGTGTGGTCTAACTTGAATTTCTATAGTAGAAGCGTTGTAAATCATTTATACATAAATAGTTCTGTAAGCTTTGCCATATTCGTCAATAAAATGCAATTACACTGTACAATACAATCTTTACATGCTGTAAACGCTTCGTTTTACACACTTTTTATTTCTTTATGGTTTTTAATCAGCTATTGGATGTATCTTCAAGCTTAAATAGAAATTTTCATGCTCGTACACGTTCTAATAAAAATATTTAAAATTTTTAGAACCTTTTGAAGATTTACTGATCTTTTGAAAAGAACTTAGGTGTTCACCTATAAAAGATTCAATAACATTGTAGGCTATCTAGCGATATAGCGCCTAACGTGACAACTATATATTGTATTATATGTGTTTATTTTGTTACATGCAGTTTTGACCCCGAAATCTAGCCGGTGATCTACAGAGAAGCTCGATAAAGTACATACATAGCTAAAACTGCGTTTCGATAAGGTGCCGAAAACCTCGACTGCACGAACAAGAATGGTTGCCGACTAATTCAGCGGGAAGCATGGTGTAAGTGTTCGAAGAGGGTCCCGAAATGCTATCGTATGGGAAATATTAGTCTCAGTCGAGAATTATCTTGGAGGCCACCTAATCTCGAATTACGAGGTTCCCAGAGAAAAATCCCAGAAGGAATAACAAGAGGATTCCAAAACGCGTTATCAGAAAAGTGGTTTTAGCCTAAAATTCACACCAACTAAAAACAAACAACAAAAACGTAATTATATCGACACTAATATAACTATTTAAAATTGCTAGCTGTAGGAAAATATGTTCGCAAAATCAAATGCTAAATTATCTGTATATTAATCAGGCCTCTAGGTAATGGCAATATCTTCTAGTATATCTGGGTTGGAAAATATTACCCTTACATTAGTTGTAAAACACAAAAGTATGAAACTCCTTACTCTGCTGCACAATTAAAATTTTAAGTACAAGTAAATACAAACATTCTTAAGCAAATGCCAAATATACCAAAATACTTATCTTAGTGGAAAACGTTTACGGCAAACAAAGTTACTTTCTAATTTCTTACAACTAATAACAAGAACACATTGTGGGTGGGTTTATAAGTTTATACAATTAAAAATAATCATTAATTAAAAGTGATTGTAGGTTATAGTTTCAGAAGTTTTATTACAAATTCCTGAGAAGTAACAAAAATCAATCATTTCCTGCACTCAATCCAATCGTTTTAACCAAATCCTACAGGAAATTCTGAGACGTTAAATGTTGGCTGTTCTTAATTAAGATGCTTCTTTCAACATGAAGTTGTCAACTTAATAAAACAAATTCTTCCTAAAAGTAAAATTCGCCAACCTGATCGAATATACTTTCAAATGTTATTTAACTAATTATATCAATCGAGTTCGATACCTAATTATTCAAAGGTTAAATACCTACTCAAGGTTGCTAATTATCTCTTTTAATGCTTTTCACAAAATTCCTAGCAGTCGTATCTTTTTTGCATAAAACAAACTTAAATTTGTTATCAGCAGAATTCGGAAACTAAATTAAAACTGTAAATTAAAATTACTTTTGTTGTTTTCTCTATTGAGCATATTTAAAATTATCTTTATAAAACATTGACCTGAGCAAAAGAAAGGAACTTTACCATTTCCTGATCGGCTTAATTTAGTGGGTGAACATCCTTCGTTCTCTGACGATGATGTCATAAGCGCCAACGTTTTACAATTTTAACCAAATAGAATGAATCATAAAACTACGATAATTTAGAAACTAAAGTAGCAATATCATTTCTACCCTTAACACCGCCATAATCAATTTGAGAACCTTCGAGTATGAACAAAATAGATTACAATGGTAAACTAAAATGTGTAAAGTAAAAATTATGTTTTTTAAAAACATAACCCTAACTCTATAGGTGGAATTTACCAATACAAAAACTATTAAAATAAAATATGATTATAAACATTTTAAAGAAATGTTACAATTTGTTGTGGTATCGCTAGTTTTAGTAACTTGGCGATGATATAGATTTTGATATTACTGTCAGAGAACATATACAAATATAAAGAAAGGTAAATGTACGAACTAGAGAAGTTTGACAACGGTTTAGTACGGACGGCACTCGTTGGAGGATATTGCTAACACATTTCTATTGTTATTTTCAAAATTCTCATATGCTTTTCACATATTTTAAGCTGTTTAATGTTGCTTTTCAAACGTTACCATGCTAATCTAATAATACGCAGTATTTGGTAGTGGACAATAGACAGACGATTTTAATGATGACGTTGAAAGCTTATTGTAACTCAGAAGGAAGTTGATAATTATAATGCTTTTAAAAATGGAAGTAAGGAATTAAAAATTAATTGAGATGAAGCATATGGAATAGGAATGTTATGTTACACGTTATATGAAGCAATTTGCATGGAAAGGCATACTTTGTAACACAATTTGAGCGGTTTTGGAACTCTAATTGAGAATTACGATCTGGACGAAAACAACAAGCAAATTTTTTACAGTAAAATAAAATTATGTTGTGTAAAATTTTTAAAAAAGAGCAAAGCTATTAATTAGTTAAGTTGTATATAAGATGCTTTTGTTTTGTATGAGAGTTGTATCTACAAGTTGATAATTTGATTTGAAGGATGGCAGTCTTCGGTGAGGTATTCGCCAGTATATAAAGAAATAATTAAACCCAACCGATCAGATATGGTTAAATCGAATTTTAAAAAGGGTGAATATTGAATTATCCAACTTATCTTGAGATATTTTGTACATAATAAAATTTAATTAAGGAGATATTTGTGAATGAAAATGAGATTAAGATTTGTGAGTGCTCATCCTAATTATAAAAGAGACTTTGAACTCTATTCTTGGTATAAGGGAGTGATTATTCAGAAGTTATATTTTTTTTAGATTTTAGATATTGTTCGTAAGGTAAAATTGTTGTGGTAGTTTTTGTCTCCATTTTTAATATTCAAAGTTTGTGTTGATAGAAAGTTATTTTTCCTAGATGTATATTTAAGATATTGTTTGTGAGAAAAAACTCTTGTGAATGTAGTAAGTAGCAAGCATATTTCGTAGCATTATGTATCTGATGTTTGATTCTAGTTGTTTTATTTTGAAGAGAGCTAATTAGACAACAGACAAAATTTATAACATTTATCTTTTATTGCGGCTCACTTTTCAGACCATAACAACTTCTATTGACGCCCAACATTCAGGCCACATCAATCCACGGCACTTTTATTGACGTCCAGGCAAAATTTATAGAATTTATCCTTTATTGCGGCTCACTTAGAACCTTTTCGGACCACAACAACTTCTATTGACGAACATACGGGCCACAGCACTTTTATTGAAGTCCAACGTCCAGGTCACACCAGTCCACAGCAAGTTTCTGTATTGGGGTCGCTAAAAATATTGCTGTGACTTACGTACAGCGAACTGTATTAATAAGAATGCAACAGGAAGTATGAAATTACTATATTGCCTTCCATTTCTTTTCTTTGCCTGGCTAGCTCAACGGAAATTATACTGTGGAATTTACGAAGATGAAATGAAACATAGAAATCTCAAGATACACCTGTGCATTCAAAAACATTTTTTTTTCATACAAAAGAATCTCTTATATTAAAAAAAACAGTTTACAGCTTAAGTTCATACAGAAAATTATTCCTAAATGTTACTTAATACTAATCCTTACCTAATCTTTGTTATCAGGTACAAAATCCTTTTTAATTTATACGTGGATGATTTGTCTATCTTTTATTACCACGCGTATGAGTGTTATTGCCAAAGACGCTTCACAGATAGTTCATTAAAGGTCAAAATACTTCAAACTTCGACCTTAAAATTTGTTCAAAATTATCCTTTTAACATATAATTTTTTTTAATTTTTAACTTATTCTAGCTTATATTACTAATATTGAAATATCTTATCAATTAATAAACAATAAACCAAAATTTTATACTTGCAATGTCAAATAGCACTTATCCAAATCGTAAATAACGGTATGAAATACTTCCTGGTCCCATCATAAATCTCCATCAGTTTATCAGCTTGCAAAATGTATTTTTTATTTTTAATCAATTAACTTCAGCGTAGCTCTTGTATCGAAGAAGGTTCAATTTTCTAAATATATTATAAACAATTATGTTTTATCAAATAATTGCGTTTGAGAACTTCTATGTTTCAAACTACTCAAACGTATAAGATTCATGTCATAAATTAATTTAAAGCATGCAACTTTGCTTTAAATCTTACATGACAAATGTAGAATCAAATCTCGAATGTCGAATGTTACATATTGTTTGGTTTAAGAAAGAATGACCCCTGAATGTGAATTACTTCCGTTTAATATACCAAATTTAACTCAATACGTCATATTCGAGAGTTTTCTCGATTTATTTAGAAGGATTAGTCACGGCTGAAGTAAGAATTTACGCCGATATCACGTTTTAACAATCTAATTAGTGTCAAGCTACCACGGCCGATACAATTTATGATATCGTAAAGGCTCGTCGATCCTTTTCCAGCGTATGAAGATAATGTGCTGCTTTTCTCTTTTACATTGTAACACGGAAAACTGTTCTTATATATTTTATGGCATTTTAATAATCGCAGGTTTCTTTGTATTGGGGCATTAATTCATTTACGGGAACCAGTTAGTTTTTAATGACGTTTAAAACATTTCTAGTAATTGACGTATTTGTTTATTTATAAAGAAGATTCTGGGATTTATGCTTATTTAAAACTTTTTAAATGAATTTAAATGTTATCTACGCCCGGAATTTAACTGCATAATTATTTTATGCTTTGCAAATGTAATAAATTGATATTGTTTTTTACGATAAATGAAGCGAATATTTTATACATGGAAAGTGTGTTTTGTTTTAACGCATATGAAAGAAATGGCGTGTGTATTTATGCTTTATACTGAAGCTCGTTTTTAAGGTATTTTTCAATGATTAATTTGCATAAGGTATCTCACTTGACTGAAAAGGATTGATTTAAAAATGGGGCTTTAAGTTTTTATTCGTTTCACGATCTCTGCAATAGATGCAATACACAGGATTTATCTTTACTTTGAAAGTACATGTATTTCTATAAGAACATATTTGTAAAATACACAGAATAAGTGTATTAATAACTTTTGACGCATAAACGCGTGGTGATTATAGGAGAAGTTTTCATCCATATTTTATAATTAAAGGATCGTATTTTGAATCTTCTTAAAAAATTTCAATTATATGTAATAACGGCAAACATTTCCAGTATTGAAAAGTTTAAACCATTAAATTAATAAGATGTCAGATAGTATACTGTATAAAATGCGTGGTGAATGATCCAGGTTCTAAACTATACTGCAACGTTGACATTAAACATACAGAAACGATGTGTTCCATAGCGAAGATTTCTAGAACCTCCTAGAATAAATTACGTCAGAGGTTTGGTTTATTTAAAACTAGTGCGTGCCTCGGTAATCGATCAGTGTTAGTTGAAACGTCGATGTGAGAATACTGTCATTCATAGTATAGAGAGGTTAAGTGATTAAATTCGTTTGTGCAATTGAACAGATTTGGCAGCCAATGGTTGTACAAAATATATTGAAATGGAAGATGGAAAATTTAAAACAAATTAAAACTATTGTAAGATAGAGTTTACTAAAAATTGAATATTAATTCTAAAGATTTAGATTGAAATATACGAAGAATAGATCACTTTACATGAAAATTGGACTTCTTAAAACGATTTAGCAAAAATGGAACGTTGATATTAATTTATAAGGGATTGGTAGTTATTATGTTTGGAAGAGTCGCGCTGGTGAATTAAAACCAACAACAAGAAGATGCTTAATGGTAAAATAAGATATTTTGTTTCAATTGAGTGATTTATAAAAAACACATTTTTTTAAATTAAGTATTTAGATTCGTAACATAATTTGTGTAAAAATCAATTTAATTTAATTTTTATGGTTTTTTTTACAAATTCACATACATGATTTGTCGTTATATAAGGAGAAATAAAAATGCTAAATTCAGTTACGTTTGACATGGTTTAACTAAATGACTTCTAACTGTACTTGGTGTACACTTAGTAATTATAAGGAGGGTTTAATAAAGAAGTTATTAATCAGTGAATATCATATGTTTAAGGTTCGTTTATTAGAGACTAGTGTAGAGAATAATTTAAATATGTGATGTGAAAAGAAGATTTGGGGACTCATTATATTGGTAGTTAGAATATGTGTTATGAGAAGAGCACATTATGGACTCATTATAGGTTTTTAAAAGAAAGTTGTTGTGGACTCATTATATTTATATTTGGAAGATTGTTTGTAAGAAGATTATTTTGAATCTTATGTGTGTATTTGTCTCATTTAGAAGACAAAATCCATAGGAACACAATGACATATATATATATATATATATATATATATATATATATATTGCTATGCTCCCTCTAAATTATTCGCGCCCCGTCGTTTGGGCGACCATATTAATTATGCTATGAATAAACAAGAATTGTAATTATCTCCTCCGACGTTGGGCTGTCTTATTAATATTGCTACCAATTCCCTCCAGAAACTTAACTGGATTTTATCTTGAACCAACCTTGTCTACCAATAGCAAAATTCGATACGTTACCGCCTTACTTGTTATCAATTTTGTATTCAACTTATAGCTCCTCCTTGAACTGTTTAAATTAACAAATCACTCCCATTAACTTTATCTTATGACCTCGACTAGCATTTATTTGGAATTATAAAATTCAGTTAATTTCGATTCTATATAATGAAATAAATATTATGTACAGTTTTTTTTAATTATTTGAAATACACTTTTCAATTAATTAATGTTATAAATCTCATTTATTAAAAATCATATACTTTTTACTCAAAACCCAAAGTCACCAAAAAACCTATTATCTTTATAAACGAAGTGTAGAACGTTCTAAACCTGTTGTCATATCACGCACTTTATACGTTTTCAAATCCTCTTTTTGTTGACTTTCACATTCATATTATATTAAGCAAATTCAATATTCAAAATAAAAAATATAGAAAAATAAAATGTCTTATAACTAAAAATCTGACCTGGTTTATCTTCTTCACATCGACGCATCAATTTGAATAAAATTATCTTCCCCCAATTCAGGATTATATTGTCTATCCACACGCTTGAACCATTGCATTTAAATTATTGCCATCACCCTCTGGACTACCATTATTAACTTATGAACCCCAATTTATTGTCGTTTCATTTCAGACTCAGAATTACTTCTTATCAATTTCCCCTAAACTTAGAATTGGTTTGTTATCATTTATTTTCCCATTTATTCTCTACGGACTCAGAAATCGTAGTTTGTTTCTCCCGGACTTAGAAATCGTAGTTTATTTTCCCCGGACTTAGAAATCGTAGTTTATTTTCCCCGGACTTAGAATTTTTCTCCCCGGCTTTAGAAGCCCTATTATTATTATGTTTTAGTTTACAATAAATTCACCAAAAGGTACTTACGTTTAATCGGCAATCGTAATTTTCATCTTAGCACTTTTACAATTTTTCACTTTGAATTATTATTATTACGTATCACTTTATTTCATAGTGGCGCACTTCGGCTTTTGTTGAGTTCAAAACTGACTTCGTTATCACTGTACCTGCTGATATATCTTTTCTCTCCTACTCCGTGAGTGGGTATGGTCTAGAAACTCGTCGCTCATTTTTAACCAATCAAATAATTACATTTAAAGTAGTTTCTGATGTAATTTTCTATGCTTCCTAATAATTGTAAGCTGGTCGCAGCTGTCTTCGTTATCAGGCGGCTCCGTGGCGTAGTGGTATGTGTGTGACTACTACGCCCAAGGGCCGGGTTCGAATCCCGACACGGTCCGCTTGAAAAATGTTAGGCAAGCATTTTTCAGAAAAATACACCCTCGTTCGGATAAGAGGTAAAATGGAGGTCCCGTGTGTGAGTGTTGTCACGCACGTTAAAGATCCCTATCTTGCTTGGAACAGCAAGGGTTCGGCAAAATTCAAAATTTTCCAGGTAAAAAAAAACTCGCTTCCTGGCCAATGTAGTACTTTCGGGTGGAGCATTGGAAAATCAAATGTAATGTCTTCGTTATCAACATGCGGTGTTTTGATAAATCTAATTGCTTTTCCATAAACAACTGATGCAATTCGACTTTTAATTTTTATATCTGCATGTTATTTACGCAATTTTTAATCTTCTTTCTTATCAAAAATGGTTGACTATTTGTACGCATTTATATTATGCTTCCTGAAGCTCTATTTCTATCTCCGTATTAATCTAATTGTTTGGAACTCTTTTGAATGCGTGTCTAATTACACTTTATTATGTTTACATATAAATGTACGCGTGCTTCCACTGAAAAATAACATTCTTTGCTTTACCTAAATTAACTAAAACTTTATCTACAGGGTATTAAATATTTTCTATTTACCTAATGCATGTGTTCCTGGTTTCTAGGCTAATTATGCGTCTTCCTATGCCTATCTGCGTCGCTTAAAACTATTTATACTTTATATACAGGGTGTTGACTGCTTACTATCTACAAACTATCTCCATTTCTCAATTCTTTTACTAAATAAATGCAGTTTTCTGCTACCTATGGTAATTTCTTATTTCTAAACGTCCTTTACTATAAAGTACACCCTTAAACAACCCCTTATCACAGCAATATATATATATATATATATATATATAAACATGTATATACACATATGTGAGTCAAATACATGAAACACATTAACAAATCAAAGTCACCTTCAATTTATATAATAAATGTCAAGCTTGAAAATTTTATTATTTTGACAATGATCTTAGGATCGAAACGTAAATAAAGACGATTTTAACAACTATGAGCGGTTTAATTCCCAAAGAGAGAACTCAAACTTGGAACCCTATGTCTATGTCACCCAAGTCACGACGTTTGGCAATCTCCCAATACAGCTCAATTTGTAAAAAACCTAAAAGCACGCCGATTTTCTGTTTAATATCCAAGAGCGGTTAAAACCATACTGAAAAACCATTATGTTGATGACATGTTGGATAGCACTAATATTCCAGAAGAAGGGATTGAATTGTCAAAAGTGGTGAGGTTAATTCATAAACAAAGGAGGTTTCGTAATACACAATTAGCTATCAAACTCTCAACTAGTTATAAATGCTCTAGGTGAATCACACGAATCGAAACTAAAATGTTTTGGAGCATTTCCTACAGACCCTGCTGTGAAAGTTTTAAGAATGTGGTGGTGTACCACTGACGACACATTTATGTACCGTTTGTCGTATAATCTTGGCAACAAAGACGTACTCTCTAGAAGATGCTGGCTTATCAAATGCGAAGTATTACAAACATTAATGTCCATATGCGATCCTTTAGGTTTACTGGCCTCGTTTTGTGTATATGAAAATATTTTTGCAAGAAAAGTGGAGAACACACTAAAATTGGGATACTTTTTTTGAGAAATCGCTAAAGTGGTTGAATACTTTATCGACCATTGAACAAGTCTGTATTTCCAGGTGTTATTCTCAGTATAACTCGTCTCAGTTTGTGTCCATGCAACTTCATGTTTTTGTAGATGCTAGGGAACATGCCTATGCTGCTGTAGCATATTTCAGAATAGAAAGTGTGCATGGTGTGGAATGTTCTTTAATTGGCACAAAAACAAAGGTTACGTCGCAAAAAATAATGTTGATACCTCGACATGAGCTTCAAGTAGCTTTACTGGGTGCTAGGTTTGCTGACAACATATGTAAAAGTCACAATTATAAAATTGAGAAACGTTGTTTTTTTGGTGTGACTCTAAAATTGTAATGAGCTGGCTGTGCACAGTTGCAAGACAGTTTCATCAATTCATAGCATTTAGGGTAGCAGAAATACTCGAAACCACTAACTCATTATCGTAGAATGCTCTTTCGATTGGTTGCACTTAATTCGCACGCTAGCCTTCGTGTTCCGATATGTGAACAACCCTTTTGCTAGAATTTCAGCTCATGTCATTCCCCAAGGTCCATTTTCGAAGGCAGAAATGAAGAAACAGAAAATGCTCTATACCGGCAAGCCCAAGATGACGCATATTCCAACGAAATATTAGCACTGGAAGATAATGACAACCTTGGTAATAAGTTAGAGAAATCTGACATTATTTACAATTGCTCGCTATATTTAGACGAGTTTGGGGTTTTATGAATGAAGGGCCATATTGACGCCACTCCAGGTATAGCAATTGAGGTTAAGCAATCCATACTTTTGCCGAGAAACCATGACATGACTTTTCTTATTATTGTTAATTATCATTGTCGCTATCACCACCATAATAACGAAAGTATCATATACCTCAATTAAGAGTAGAACTTAAAAGATTATAAACAATTGTCAAAATTGCTAAAAAATGAAAAAGTTACTCTCATTCCACCCAAGATGGCTGATTTACAGCCTGCATGGTTGCAGTCTTTCACCAGACCATTTACCTAAACTGGTGTAGATTAATTGGGGTCCAATAAATGTAATTGTTAGAAGACATCCTGAAAAAGATGGATTCTGTTATTTATATGCTTAACAGCGTGCTGTGCACATCGTACTAATCAACAGTTTATCAACAGATTCTTGCACAATGGCACCCCAAAATTTTGCTGCAAGACGCAGAATACCAAAAGAGATCTATAGCGATATTGCCACAAATTTTCGTAGAGCGGACATCGAAATTCGTAATGAATTGCAAAATTTCTAACGAGATATAGTTCAAGAAGAAGACATTCCGGACTCAAACTTGGTATGGAAATTTAATCCACCATCAGCACCCCACATGGGAGGTTGTTGGGAATGTCTTGTGCGTTCATTTAAGAAAACTTTAAAATCCATCAAGCTCACATGAACTCCATCAGATAAACTATTACGTGTGGTTAATGGAAATGGAAAATATTATACATTTGCGGATAGATTCAAATACCGATGAAGCTGTTACTCCAAGGCATTTCCTGCTAGGGTTGTCAAAGGGCTCAAATATACCAAATTATATGCAATTTCTCTATAATAGGTGTTATTTCAAGCAGTGTTAGTATCCTATACTACGCTTGGAGAATTTAGTGACGATGGCTTATTATTATGAAAAAACTTGAGAGTAGCACAACAATTTTCAAATGCCTTTTGGATTCGCCCGTCAATAGATGTGCTTTAGAATGATTTGTAAGTTGTTCGCCATTAACATACTGGGGTGGAGAGCGGTGCTAGAGCAATGTAATTGAATTTTTATTCTGGATTTTCTTTGCTAATCAGAACGGCATTGAATTTGATGTTTCCTCATCTTTGTCAAATAAAAATAAAATTGACTGATGTAAGCTTAAATCTTTAAAACACAAAATTTTATTTCAGGGAGAATTATATATTAGTTGAGGTAATTGTTAAGGTTTGTAGCTTATACTGTTTGAGCTATACAGTAGTGTAATGATTATTTATTGTAAAAAGCAAAATAATCAAATTGAATTGTTGTTTGGGTAAACATTCTTGCATTCCCTACACCCTCAAATTTCCGTTTTTTACAGAAAGCCATTAAAAATAGACAGAAAGCTTACCTTTCATTAATAGTTGCAGTAAAAGCATGGCCCGCGTTTGTTGCTTACGGCAGAAAATCAACACTGACACCCAAATGTAGAGCAGCGTCGTAGTTGCTTCCCTATGCTTTTTCATATTGCTGCAATAAAATGTTGTTGAAGCCTATACACCTTAGGAAACATAAGAGATTTTTTTAAAATAATCGGGATAGGTAGGGATGTCACAGGTAAACATTTACTGTATTTTTCAACACGCCTCGCGTTTAATATGTCGGCACAGTTCAATAGTCGAACAAAGTCCCCGCTAAAACACGCATTCACACAAACTTCGTTGTTTCCACCCACCTTTCTATTGCTTAAGCGATAATCACACATTCTTCAAAAATTGTTATAGTCCCGCGTCCGTATTCAGCGCCACTGCTACAGTTGGCAACACTGATACGATCCACGTTTCACAATATTGCACAATAATGACATAATTACGTGTCAAATTGTATCACATACCAAACACGTTTACAATGATACAATTTGCCCCTTAAGAAGGTAAATAAAGCGAAGTACTCACTTAAAACGCGCCTGGCAGTTAATCTCAGGGCATCTCCTCGTTGTTGTTTTAAGGTGTGGGTTGCGTCATGCCATTGTTGAATCCAGATTTTTCGCCTTTCTTGTTTCGTCGTTCGTAGCGGTACGATAGGAACAACCAGGTAAGGAACGATAAGGCAAGATAAGAAGGAAACCTACATCCTAAAAAAGAGAAAATACAAAAAAACAAGCACAAGCAAACCTTACCGTTCAACGTCTCGTGGCTGATAATCATCACGTCCTGTCGTGTCGCAAACCGCGCACTTTCCCATCAATCCGCGCCTGCGCAAACGCAACTGTCCGAAATGACGAAAATGAACAAGTCTATTTTAAAATAGTGGCGGGAATTTAGTCACATATTTAAAAATGTACAATGCCAATTTTGGCATGTAACAAAATATTAAAAAAATATCTATTTAAAAGAATACATTTATAAATTATTGGTTCTTGACCACAGTTTGTGTGAACCCAGAAACCAAAAACTTTATGCATAGTAACCTAATTAATTTACTAATGAGAAATTGCACGTGCGTGCATGTGCGCATGTGTGCACAAGCATGTATGTGCATTGCGTATGTTTATGTATTTTTTGTAAATTTTTCTTGAAGAGTTTTTCTAGATTTTATTAATTCTTTTTTATTTGTTGCAGATATATCATTGTGTGTTCCTCAATTATTACAATCTTCTTCTTATGTTCATCACATTCTGAACACCGAGCTGTACATACAACCAAAAACCATGATCTTTTATCAAAACTTGGTTTATCTCACGTCAGAGGTCCAAACAGCCACCACAGAAAACGACTAGCAGTGGAATCCCGTCATCATGCAAGATCAGATGATTCTCACATGTTTATTGTGAAACTACCACCAAATCCTTATTACTATGCCCACAACATTCCTAATTCTATCAAGGATTCAGGCAAGAAAATCCCAGTGAGCTTTAAGAATAACGGACAACCTGCAAAAATTTATCATTGGAATATTCCTGTTATTAAAAAGCTTACAGCTGCTAAACATAAAATACACGGAAATGACCTGAATTTGTTAGGTTCAGAAAGCATAAAAACGTGGAATGAGGTTTTGGATAAACCTGGACATGGTGGCAAATATCATCACAAGTCGTCTTACTATGTTCCGAAAAAATCAAAGAAATCATTTTACAAATACTTTTCAGGTAATGGAAAACCCAAATCATTTTACGTCATTGAAAAAAGCAGAAAGGCACACTATCACCCATTGTTGCCATAATTTAGTACTGTGTGAGTGCTACAACAATTTGTGCAATACACTTAACTGAGAAAAAGACTAATCTTTTTTATTGCATTTCATTCTAGGTGCTTTCAGAATTGGTTTGTTGAAAAACTTATTCTTCCTTTAGAAAGTAGTGTATACAATTAAATTAGGAAACTAGCTGATAAATGGGCTTGTGGTACAACCATCATAGGGTTTTGTCGCATAAGTTTTCTAGGATTAATAACTATAAACTTATAAGAAATAAGGGAAAGATATTATTCATTTTAATTTAAAAAATTAAAATTTAGTTTTGTTACTATCACAATGCTGTTATTTTTATATGCGTTAACTGCAAGTTGAACTTTGTCTAGCTAATACCAGCACTTTTTACCAGTATAGATTTTTCATTAGCGTTCAAGAAAAATTTTGATTTTTTTCTGTGATATACGTTAATGTAACAGTATATTTTCAACACAAAATAAATTTTTACAGTATACTGAATCTGGTATTATAAGGATATCTCTTTAAAACTAAATAAATTGAATTTTGAAGTTACTTTATTTCAAATCCTACAAATGAAACTAAATTAACTTAGTGAAGTTTAAAATGTTAATTAAGTTTGAAAAGTCTCATTTGCAGTTAACGTGTAATGTTGATATCAAAACGGGTTTTTAACATATCAGAAGCTCCAAAAAGTTGTGTACCATATTTTTTGTTTGTACTTTTAATTCTGATAAAATTCATTTATTATTTTTGTTTTTCTGTTTGTTTTTTGGCAAAAGATTGTAAAAAGTGTTACCAATGGTAGTTCAATTTTGTAATGTATTTTTACCGCAGCTTTAGAAAATGTGTTTTCTTATCAAATTGCTAATAGATATGTACTCATTAAAATTAATTCTGAGAAACTTTTATTGTTTTACGTATTACGTAGCATAAAGCTGTTCGAGAAATCATTATAAAGTTCATATACCTTATTGTTTAAATTTTCGACAATTCAAGCCTAGAAACAATCAATCTAAAAACTTATTAGTGTGTATAAAGTGTTTTTCTTGTATTAATTGTGTCGTCTACCCTGCACTTTTTGTGAAATATAGCACGGCAATATAAAGTCATAGACAAAATTAACGCACCACTGTATAAGATGTAAATAATTACATTAACAATAATTAAATAAAAAAAAAATTAATTACAAATGTAATGTATGTTTATTCATTTACTTTAAAAAGAAATTAGCATACATAAACTTGTTTTTAACTTTTGTGGTTTTGAAAACATATAAAACGTAGGTATTGAATTAAAAATATCTTGAAAAGACGAATAAAAGTTCCAATGCTAACTCAATATCAAATGTAATTTCAGCTACTCCTAATTACTGCATTTACATGACATGGCATACTAGAGAATAAATTACAAATAATTGCTGGAGGAATATTCTCCCATTCTTCAATTACCGCTTCCACTAGTTGATCGTTGCTGACAGATACAGGCATACATTTACGTACCATTTGTTTAAGAACGTCCCATTCGTGCTGAATGACATTAAGGGGCTATTGAGTGGCCACTCTAATAACAGAATATCATCATTTAAGTAATCTACAACTTGTCTAGTTAGGGGACTTGCATTATCTTGCATAAAAAACTAAGTCCTATAAAGAAACAAATGTCATTACATGCTCAACCACGATGTTTTCACACGCATAAGGTTTAACTCTGTATGGGCATCAAAACAGATTCCTCCAAAACCCTTACAGAGCTGCCACCAAAACATATCCTTGCAGAAATGTTGCAACTTGCAAATCGTTTTCCTGTTCTTCATATCTGCACTCATATCCATCTGGAGATTTTAAACTAGCTCTCATCCCATCGTAGAATAAAACCTTCCAATCATCAACAGTATTGTGTTTATGATTTCTAGCAACGCGCTATCATTTAAGTTTGTGCTCGCTGATGATTAATGGTTCTTTTTTTGCAGATTCTCTACTACTTAAACCAGTCCCATTTGAACATCTTCTTACAGTTCACAATGATATGGCAATATTGCGAACAATTCATAATCCATTTTTTATCACATTGCCTAGTAATGGACATTATAAGAAAACGAGCATCTTGCATTTGTACAACGTTTTCTCCCTTGAGCTGGTTTTCGATAGTGAGATCCTTCGTTAAATCTTCTGATAAGTCGACCTATGCTTGAATGCGATCTCGCCAACATATAGGCTACTTGCTGCATGGAATACGCAGTAAAGTGGATGCTCGAACTACCTCATCTATGGATAATTTCCTTCCACGATTCATTTTTTACTTGTTAGTACTTGCTAGCAATACCGATTTAATAAAAGTAATATCATAAAAATTTTAATACCTTATCAAAATTGCAACTAACAGTCACTTATTGAAAAAAATTTAAACAAAAAGTGTTTTTAATTGACAGTTGTCGATTTAACACAATTGTTCCCTAGACAACATCTGTATTAAATATCCGAATTCCAAACCCTACTTTTAAGAACATCAGTATGACTAAAAACACGATCATCTTCGATTTAAACAAGAATAACAAAGTGGTGCGTTAATTTTGTCCAGGAGTTTATACAGAAAATATAACACTTTTTGTGCAAACCACGATTAAGCTTCAAAAATTCCTTTGGGTTTGGATATCGTCTCCTCTGCATAATTTTTACTACAAGCCCATAATATTAAAAGATAACTATTCAATGATACTAATTATAATATATAAATTTACACACAGCTTGGTCTATTAAGAAAAGCTCCAAAACCACTTAAATTAAAATCGGCACCCATACTAAATAATTGATTAATTTGTGTATATCAACAATTTGCCATGACTTGGTTTGTAGCAGTATTTCAAAACTACTCCTATTGGTTATCTGAAATAGTATTAAACAGTGCTTTTAAAAAACTATAGCTTATATAAAATAGTTCAATTTAGTGTACAATGTTTAGTGTCTTGTACTATAATCTTCGGATATAATAAAATGTTATTCTATTTTTTAAGAATAAACAGTACTAGAAGAAAGGACACTGCATTTTGAATTTGTGCACAAAATTTGATTTACAGTAATCATTATTAGTATGTAGTTAAAATAGTTTGAAAATGTACTACTTCAAAGTACAGCCTAAACTGATTTACTCACAAGTAAACGTTTAAAACGTTCAAGAAATATTTAGTTTTATTAAAAGATTCTTTCATAGTATGCGCTTTAGTATCTTAGTTATGTTTTGATAATTGTAAATTTCTAAAATAAATTTTCTCTTAAAAATTGCTTAAGCTCGATTAAACAACTCTTAAAGTGATCTTGATATCATCTGAGATATATGGATTGAAGTGGTAACTATTCAATGGCCAGATGTGTGTTTGTCTGAGTGCATGTATGTGTCTGTGTGTGTGTGTGTGTGTGTGTGTGTGTGTCTGTGCATGTGTGCATGTGTGTGCGTGCGTGCGTGTGTGTGTGTGTGGGCGCGCGCGCGTGTGTATGTGTGTGTGGATGTGTGTGAGAGTGTGTGTGTGTGTGTGTGTTTGCATTTATAAACAATCTTTCTATACATTCAACAAACCAACAAACATCCTTCTTTTATACACATTATCTAAATAATCTTTTACATACACTGATATAAATAACGCTTATAGATACAATATACAGTTTAAATTTAGACTGAAAATTTACCTTATGACTACTTAAATATTAAAATAATCTTCACCCAACCCTTGTTAATAATTACAGAACTCCAAAATATTTCATATGTATGTCAAAAAAATGTTCTTGAAATTTTGCTGAATAATTTAAATATAATTGTGTTACCCCGTATCTTGACATAGTTGATTAATGACACGAGCAAAGGAATTTGTAGACGTCAAAACGCTTCGAGCTTTGATCTTAAAATTGCTGAAAATAAACTATCCTATAATAAATAATTTCTATAAAAATAAAAACTTGTTCTAGCTTAATAATATTCAAATATCCCTTTTATGTTACAAAACAAATTAATACTTGCAGATTTCATCTTCAAATTCTTCTTTTGACTACCTATTTTCGCGAATAATTACATTCAAAAGTTCCTGGTTACATTTCAAATTTCGATTTTCAGATGTAGAAGTATCAGTTAGTTTGCAAAGTACATTTATTTTTAATAGATTAAAATTGGCGTGCAACTTTGCACTAATTACCTTTTACTTTGAAGCAATCATTTATATTCAAAGTTCTATGTTACATGTGGAACGCCAATAGAATGACTTACGAATCTTGAATTAAATACTAATTATTCAACACTTACGTGTTGCATGTCGTATGAATGAATGACAAATCTTAAATTAATTACAAATTACTTGAAACTTACATGTTGCGTGTCATAGAAATGAATGACAAATCTTGAATTAATTAGAAATTACTCTAAACCTTCATGTTGCATGTCGTAGGAATGAATGGCAAATCTTGATTAACCCCCCCGCTAAATATCGTCCTTATATAAGCAATAATTTCAATACGTTATCCTTCTTCAAAGTTCTATTATATTCTCGAAGTATTGGTCACTACATCATGTAATAATCACCCGCAGTTTCGCTGTTTATCTGTTTAATGAGCTGTCAGTTTTAAAATTTATTGCTCTCGTAAGGCGTCTTACATCTCTTAATTTTCATTCATAAACAACTTCTTAATTAAATCTTATTATGTACAAAATTTATCAAAATAAGTCCTATAATTTAATATCCTCCTTAGAAATCGTAGTTAAACAAATATTATCAGTTAGGTTTAATTATTTTCTTATATACTGGCAAAAACCTGTACTGAAAACCTATCACCCTTATAATCAAGGTATCGACTTGTACACGCAAGTAAATCGTAAACCTAGAGCTAGATAAGAAATGTGGTGACAAAAATTACGTTTTGGTATCGTTTGACCTTCAAGCGGTAATGCCAAGCCCTAAAGAAAATTTATCGATATTTTACTATAAATTCAAAATAAATTCTTACAACTATAAAATTTGCGAAATCGATAATGATGTTGTAGAATGCTTTTTTCACATGAGGTGTGAAAGGCATTTTGACGCTACTGAAATAGGTCTTCGCATCTTAAATATTTAGAAAAAGAAGCAAACATCATTGATAATAACAACATAGAGTTTACATTCTGAGGTCAAATCAAAAATAGTTATATTATTGTAATGTTCATGTATGCAGTAAAATCCCTAAAAATAAAGCAGCAAATTACAAATTTTTATGGTCATACTAAAACAAAGGTCATGGTGTGCACTCAGTAATTTTTCAAAATGTTGTCCTTGAACTTGAATGCACCTGTTTAAATGACGTACACAATTTCTGCAAACTTGTCTAAAAATTTGATAACCAGTTTGACCGATTTCGTATGTTGCCATTAATTTTCGAAATCAACCTTGCGGTCATATTCAGTTTATAGTCATAGTGACCAGTAGAAACAGATCAAGACCTGATTGCACAAATATTGCAGTATTTGAAGCCGTTCAATGTACTAAAACACATTTTCACACATAAATGTCTTGAAGCATCATGGGTTGTAGCACTTTATGGAAACATTTTCAGACACGGGTTCTTATAATCAAATGTCTTTTATTGTTGAATTGAATAACCTCTAGATGATTGATCCCATAGTTCCCAATCACACACACAAACACACACGCACACACATACACACACGCACTCACCCATGCACCCATGCACTCACCCATGCACTCACCCACGCACCCATGCACGTACGTATGCACACACACACACACACACACTGACACAACCGTGCACACATACAACCTAACATTACCTACTCAAGCTTTATTCGTATCCTTTATGCTGTAAAATGATCCAAGGCTGTCTAAAGTCATTACATTCCCTCTTGAACAAAACCTATTCCTAGCCAACCAATTTTTAAATCAGGAAAGTGGAAAAAGTCTTAAGAAATAACAACCAGCAAGTTAGATACATTCTACAACCAATCTGTAATGTAGAGTGTAATTTTGTTTGTACATCCGAGAATGAATGAACTAACCAGCGTTTTGACATTTTAAGATAGCACTTTTGCTTTTATTTCAGTTCCAAACTTGTCTAATAGTGCTATATAATACTCTTCTGCAATCATTCAACTTTTCTCATAACAGTCCAGTACTATATTGAGTCAACCTCAAGCTGTTAAATTATAATCTGCCAATTTACTAGACTCTTTATTTGTCTAAAGTTTGTAGTGGTAAATCTAAATCTCGTCAACTGTTAGAATTTTTAACCAAAAATTTGAGTGAAATATGCAGGAAAAATTGCAAGCATTGCTTCACTATGCTCACTCTTCCATGCTTTTAGTTGACTTCTAACAGTTGCAACAGTCATCTAGTAGATATGTTTTTATATGTAAAGGCCTATGTAAAAATACATCTTACTTGCTTAATCTGTAATATTTGCAATGTCCTCTATTACTTACATCTTGATACAATAACTATTTAGCATCGCTTTGTTAAAGATTTGATCAGTTATTTGGGTCTTGCTCACCTTTTTAAACATTATATGAACACATTCAATTGTCAGTCTCAATTGTAGCAGATAAAAGGATAACTCAAACTGTCGATTCCATCTTGGTTTTTATTTCTTAAGTTTTAACTTTTAAAGTAAAGCGTTTAATTACATCGCAAACCTTATCCTTTTTATTTTGTAATTTAAGAAAATTTATACTTAAGGAAACTTTTTCAGTGAACATTAATAGACAGGTAGCTAACATCGGAGCTTAACTTCCTCGCGCACACACACTATTATCCTGTAAATATCAACAAGAAAACATTTATCTGGTCATTGTATATATTCATTATAAATATTTTCTACATTTTTAAAAATATAATACACTACTAGACGGCAAATAAAATGATTTTACAAATTTATATGTAAATGCACATGAGTTCAGACTGTCATTTTACAACCAAGAGTCCTTTCTTGTAGTATTAGTTTTATATTAGTAAATCTATGTTTTTCGTATTTAATATTTCTTATTATTGAATTAATTAGTGCTTGCATAAACACTGCTGAGAATTATGATAGCACCTTACATTTAATTTGTTTTTAAGTGTGACATACAAATCCTCAAGATTATTCAGACTGTACTTAAATTAAGGCATATAATATTTATCTTGTAGCTTTGTACTTTTTGTATGAATTTTGTTATTAATAAAAAGATTTTTCGTATATAATTTTCTTCTTGTGTTTACATTATAAAGTCCTTTAATCTAACTAGAATAGAAACATCAAATTGGTTAGTTTTTTTTGTTTAATTTGGTGAAGTCATGAAATACAAATTTTTGTAGTTGACAACTTATACACGCATCAGATTAGTTTTATAATTCCAGTGCGCAACTGAAAATTTTCTAAGTAAAGATGTTTAACGGCTGTATGCACCATACAAAAATAATCTGAATTTAAGTATTAAGCTGGCTTAAAATATAAATTTGATATGCACCATTAATAAAACAGGGCTAAAGCCTAGCTTCAGTAAAGCCTAGATATTTGGTGGCGCAAGTATTCAGGCCAAGCTTGAATCGGATTTCATCTCCGGTTGCTAAAGAACCAAGAGATTTATTGCAGAATCTACGGGTGTTTAACAATGGCTTGCCAATATACATAACCTTACTTGTTTGTATTGTAATTGTAACTGCCCACAGATTTAGTAGAATATCATTCCTACCAGCACTTATATTCACATTAAACAATGGAATAGATGATGATGTTGTGTTTAAAGATGACCACGAAATATTAGATATAATCGAGTTTGGATTCCAAAGCAGATTTACAATAGAACTGATTATACACAGGATATTAGTGGCTGCCATTAATACTTGTGATACAGTGTGCTATGCAATAAACAGATTTAAATGTTGTAAAACTAAACCTAGTAATTTCTTTGTTTGTGTTATATGTTTCTTTTTTTTCATAAAAGTTGTTTATCATGTTTTAGAAAATCTATAGTATTCCTTAACGACAATAAAATTAAGTGCTGTGATGATGGTGTTGCAGATAAAAATGGTGACATGGTTAAAAGAGGTGATATAGTCAGTAATGATTTGTTGTCTGAGATTGAACATTAAAAACACATATTTGTAAGCTCAAGAAAAACAACCAATTATTCTTGAAGAAGCTGCTTTGAATGAAAAAGAGTTTCAGGTTGCTATCTCTGATTTAAAGCTACAAATACAAGAACTGCAATTAAAAATTCTACAACTTGCAAAGAGTGCTAACACAGCTGTTGATAAGAAACATGTTGGATCTTAAACTGATATGCTGTTATGCTACAAATCAAATAAAATACACTACAAACAAATATGTTCATACTGATGTGTTACATACTACTACTAAAAATGTGGAATCAGGTATTTTCAAATGTGTGCTTTCAAGCCATAATCAGAAATTAGTCAATACCTTATATCCTGATAATGTAAATAAAAATAACTGTAATATTGCACTGCATACAACTCCAAAAACCACTGTACATGAAATGTCTGAAACACATTTAAATACCAGTGATATAAGCTACTCAGATGAGTGCTTTGAGATTCTTTACAAACATCCTCCAACTTACACAGAAAGTAGACCTAATGATCATATTCTAACTCATAAAGATGTGACTGTGCTTCCATCCTCCATAGGAAAGATTATTGTTCCAATTACAAATAATAATAATAAACAGTGCTCTGAGTTGTCTGTAAAATCAAAGATTTTGTTTCTGTGTGACAGCCAAGGTAGAACTTGTGGTAATATATTATATAGTCATTTTGATAAGCAACATTATAACATATTATCTATTGTTAAACCCAATGCGAAGTTGGAAAATGTTGTTGAGGATGTTGAAAACTTATCTAAAAACTTCAATAAAAGGGATCATATTATTATTTTTGCTGGCTCAAATAATGCCCTCAGGCGCTGTGTTATTAGTCAACAATTTTTGGATTCTCTAAGTATGAAAATTGACCGCACAAATGTAATATTTCTAATAACACTTTTTTGGAATAATGAGAGAATTCAATAAGTATGCTTTTAATAATAACCTATCTATACACTCAGTTTTTAGAGGTAAAGCTAATTTTATTGATAGTACCACTCTGAAAGCTCACAATTTTACTCAACACGGTTTGCAAGTTAATTATTCAGGCAAACTACTCCTAATTAAAGAATTATACTATCGTATCACAAGTAGAAATTCAACAAGCAATAATCTTGAATCTAATGACTTTAGTTCTGCCAAAACAAGTAGCCATATTATAAATGCCAAAAACACATCTGACACATCCCCAATTTTGATAAAGCCTTTTACAACTGCATTCGTTAATAACAATATCAATACCAGAGATATAAGTAATCCTAGCCTATGCCACAAAGGATCCAATTATTTGCCATTTCATTAACATTAAAACAATAAATAAAAAGTACTTCACTCTGTACTATCAGAATGTTAGAGGTCTGAACACAAAGTCAAAAATTTTTATTTCAATGCACGTGTCAATGATTTTGATATTATTATAATGACAGAAACATGGTTAAATAAAAAAGTTTTTTCTCAGAAATTTTTTATGAATCCTATGTGGTGTATGGAAAGGATAGAGATTTCATAAAATGTAACCACTCTAGGGGTGGTGGTATAATAATAGCCTGTAACAATAAAATTAATACTTCCCAATATGATCTTCGGACTGAAGATAATTCACACCCAGCAGTTGAAATTAACAATATTTAATCAATGCTTTCTAATTATATGTTTATATATCAGTGAGCTTGCCTCGATACTCAACTACTTTGATATAATAATTTCAGGAATACATTTTAATGTCTTACTTTTAGGTGACTTTAACGTTCCTAATTTTTATACTAAAACGCGATCAAGTAGTTTCAGACTCTTAATGGACTTTCAGTCTCTACATGATTTTGCTCAATTCAATAATGTCGTTAACTGTAATTCCACTTTACTAGATTTAGTATTTGCCAAATTTATACTGGATGCAATCTCAGCAGAAATTACTAGAGCCTCTACCCTGCTAATACCTGAAGATACCTACCACCCAGCCTTGGATATAACTGTCTGTTATCATAATTTTCATAAAAATGTTATAAATACCACTTTTTCTGGGAAGTTACACTTTAATTTTAAAAAAGCAAATTGTCCTCTCTTGTATAAACTCATTTGTGACACCTCATGGTAAGATGTACTAGCAAGTGATGGTCCGGATGTAGCTTGTGACCTGTTTACAAATAAATTATATGAAATATTTAAATACTCGGTTCCGAAATGTAGGCCTAGTAAAAGGTTGTACCCAGTCTGGTACACAAAAGAAATCGTAAATGAATTGAAACACAATTTTTTTATTATAGGTTATCTAGGAAACATTCAGCCTCACAATATTTCAATCTCAAGTATAAAGAACTCAGGGCCAAACTAAAATACTCCATTCTGAGTGAATACAAAGACTATATTAAAAAATCCCAAACTTTTATTAAAAAGGACCCTAAACAATTTTGGAATTTTGTTAATAATAAAAGGAAGTTGCATACCCCAAGTGTATTTAATATAGATGGTAGGGAAATATTGGACCATAAAAGTATAGCGTCTGCTTTTGCTGAATTTTTTTCTCGTAGCTGCCCTGTTCAAATCGTGGCTACACCATCTGTACCACAAGTGAAACGTTTCTCCAATATTGTAAACATACATAAAATAACATCGGCTGACATAATTAGTGCCTGTAAGAAACTCCCAAATACTTTTAGCTACGGTCCAGCTTTCCTGCTAAAAGATTTTCCTCACTGCTTTAGTTAGTGCATGGCTCATATATTTAATCTATGTTTAAGTAAATCAAAATTTCCTAATGTTTGAAAAATATCACGAGTTCGACCTATACTCAAGAAAGGCGACGAATATTTAGTGATCAACTACCTTCCAATCTCAATAATTTCAAATGTTAGTAAAGTTTTTGAACATATCTTATACGATCGTCTCCTTTCTCAAATATCAAATCAACTAACTTTTAACATGGTTTCTTAAGACAGAGGTCCACTATGACTAACTTATGTTTCATTACACAATTCATATCTGAATGTATAAATTAAAATTAATGGGGATA
Source organism: Platerodrilus igneus (assembly GCA_036346225.1). NCBI lineage: Eukaryota > Metazoa > Arthropoda > Insecta > Coleoptera > Lycidae > Platerodrilus > Platerodrilus igneus. Next base: position 625,620 of record JARFIW010001281.1, read on the forward strand.
GGGCACATCCCTGTCTCACCCCTTTGCTAATGTTTATTTCTCTACGTTCCTGCTCTAATTCTATTACTGCTGTTTGCTCTTTGTATAAGCTATGTACTATTCGTCTATCCCTATAACTCATCTAATCTTTTTGAGTATTTCAAACATTTTTTTCTATTTTACATTGTCGAATGCTTTTTCCAGATCTACAAACCCTATATACACGCTTTCTCGCTTTTCTATTGTTTTCTCCATTATCACTCTCAGAGCTAAAATAGCCTCCCGTGTTTTCCTGTTTTGCTTAAACCCAAATTAGTCTTCTCCTAATATTTCTTCCGCCCGTTTTTCCATTCGTCTTTGCACAATTCTAGTTAATATTTTTGACACGTATGCTGTCAAACTTATTGTTCGAAAATTTTCACATCTATCCGCGCCTTTCTTTTTTGGTATAGTTACTATGATGCTACGTTTGAAATCTTTAGGTATCTCGCCTGTCTCATACATATAGCTTACAAGTTGGAGGAGACGTTCTGTTGCTGCTTGTCCAGCGGCTTTTAGAGTTTCTGCTTGCACCTTATCTGTACCCGGCGCCTTACCATTTTTCAGACTCTTTAATGCTAATTCAAACTCATCTCTAAGTATGGGATATCCCAAGACATCATTTTCAATGTCTGATTCCTGTTCTAATGCAGTTAGTTTCTCTCCTGCATATAAATTCCCTATATATTCTTGCCATCTACCCACTTTCTCTACGTTTTCTATGATGACGTTTCCTTGTGCATCCCTTATATTTTTGCTATACGGTTTTATATCCTTAAAATTCATTCTAATTAATTTGTATGCTTCGTCTGTCTTTCCTATTTCCATCTTCGTTTGTACCTCTTTGCACTTTTTATCAATCCATTGCTCTTTAGCTTTCCTGCATTTTCGAATAATTTCCCATTTTATGGCTTTGTATCTCTGTTTTCCTTTTTCGTCTGATTAATTTTATATTTTCGTCTTTCTTCTATTAAATTTAGGATATCCTTTGTTATCCATGGTTTCTTATTTTCATTTTGTGTATACCCCAGAATATCTCTTCATAATTACGATGTGGTCATTATCTATATCTGCTTCTGGGTAGCTTCTACAGTCTTTTACTTGATTTCTAAACTGTTGTCTACCAAGAATTTAATCTATTTGATATCTTCTTCTATATCTCCTGGCGTCTTTCACGTATATCGTCTTCTAGCATGATATTGAAATAATGTGTTTGTGATGATTAAATTGTTCTTGTCACAAAATTCTATCAGTCTATTTCCCCTGTCGTTTCTCGTGCCTAAACCAAATAAATGTACTACCGCTCCTTCCCTACCCTCACCTACCACAGCATTAAAATCCCCTGTAATTATTAAATTTTCATGTCCTTTTACGTATCTTAATATGTCCTTGATATCTTTGTAGATGGCTTCTACCTCTTCGTCACTGTAGCTAGAGGTGGGCATGTATACTTGTATTATTACTGTGTTTACCGGTTTAGATTCTAATCTAACCATGAGTACTCTTTCGTTCTTTTGTAAGTAATTTTCTACACAGTATCGTATCTTTTTCCGCATAACTATCCCCACACCCAAATTTCCGTCCTCTGCTCCTGTATGAATTACCCTGAAGTCTCCACTCCAAAAATCTCCCGCCTCTGGCCACCGAACTTCGCTGATCCCTACTGTGTCTAGTGATAACCTATTCATTTCGATTTTTAGGTTCTCTAGCTTACCTACTTGCTTCATACTTCTAACATTCCACGCTCCGATTCGCAAAATGTTCCCGACTCTTATTTTTAACTTTCCGATAGCATCCTCCGAAGTAGTCCCCTCCCGGAGATCCGAATGGGGGACTATTTTAACTACGGAATCTTTTACCCCAGAGAATGCCATCATGTTTGTTACAATTTAAGTACGCTGTGTACTTGGGAGATAATGTGGTGGTTTTCCGTTGCCTTCCACATCGCGGTAGTGTGTCTTAGACTGCCATACCGACCCCTATGATCTCTGCCAATCTAAGTACTGAAAGAGCCGCTGTCCTCTTTCGGGGACTGGTCTTAGTCTGGTTCCTCACTAACGACCCTACTACTTTGGTTGGACCTGTAGTTTGGCTCTTTAGCTCATTAGAACACGTAAGCCATTTCACCTAGTCTAGTAATTTAGAACTTCGGCAAGGTGCAGGTCCATTCGAAATGGACTCAAAGTTAATTTAAGGAAAAATACCAGAAATCAAAAAGAGATAATTTTGGCCAGTAAGTAGAGCGAACACAGCAAGGGATGCAAACCATAGACACTATGAAGGAACTCCAGTGATCGTTCCAGGTTAGCGATTTTTAAACATTTTATTATTTAAAGACTGTTTCAAATTTAATATTTGCTATACATTATGTATTTGTAAGAGTCATCAAAAATGTCATTTGAAAATATGAAAACAGGGAAAGCAGCTGAGAACGTTCAAAGATACTTGAAAGTAATTAAAAGATTTTTGTTGGCTTTCAGGAAAGCATAAATTTGGTAAATGTAAATATTCTATACAGAGAAAAATTTTGAGGTTACACAACATTGTACATATTATCAATTATTATATCGTGTGATCTTTGAATTGCTTTATTTGAATCCATTTAAAGGGTAAATAAAATTTATTATTAGGAAGTCGAGCATTCAGTGAACTAGTTGTGGAAAACAAGAAAGTATAGAAAATTTAAACAGCATAAAGAGTATATCACAACAAATAAAATATAACGTACAAATCGTGGGGCTTAATTGAGCAGTTCATAGCAATAAAAATATAGACACACCAACGTAGGGGCACATCACAGCAATATCTAAAACTGACGTGTTTTGGCATTTTCTTTAAATATGTACAGTTACCGAAATAATGAATTTATTTCACTTGGTTTTCCACGCTGTATATGGCAACCAGCATCCAAAAAGAACGTTTTAGTTAATTTGACGCTATTTCAATTTTATCGATAACACACTGGTGCACACTGTAAGGATTGATAAGTGGTTCCCCATCTATAAGAAGTTAAATAACAATTTATTAAAATATTGACAGCAAAATTTGTTGCCCAAACGTCTATTATTTATTAATTTATTTTATACATGCTCAAGTACTTCATTTTGCTTTTTCAATAATTTCAGCCTTCACAAAAACTTAGATAAAAATGTTTTAATAAATTAAAGCATATTAAACATTTTCTGCTTCAGTTTTAATGTAAAATTTGATAAAAGTATGAATTCAATCGATCAGTCTTGTAGTTGTTAAAGTTTTAAGAAAATACTTGGAACGTAAACTGGGCTTTGGTTCTAGAGACAGACATACTTTTTTAAACAACAGTTAAAAACTTAACAAAATTTCTCTAATCTCAACTTTATTCAAATTTATTTGGAAACTGTTTAAATTGGCGTTCTTCTATTTAGATGTACTTCCATTTAAAACATTTTTACAAAGGCTAAGTGAAAACCTTCCAAGAACTGTGCCCATATATAATGTAACCATAAAATTGCTAGCTAACTTACACACTTATTTGAGACAATATTGATCAAACTTGTGTATCCAAGTACTTGGTATTTCTAGACACATTTGTGTGCACTTGATCCAATTTCATAGTTTAGTGGCATTTACAATGACAGACACATCAATTCCATTTCTTCAACCACATTGTGTATTTGGCTTAAGAACTGATATTCAAGGAAACATTAACTTTGTCAGTGATGAAGGTGTGTTATATCCTGTTGGAGGTCTTTTGGCTATACACAACTTTGCGGAAAAGAAACAAACCTTTGCAAAGCTACCTGACAGAGGTAGACAAGTCAACCAAATTATAGTCAGTCCTAATCAGTAAGTACTATTATAAAGGTAATAAGAAATAGTAATTTTATTTGTATTTTAGAAAGTTAATAATTTTAACTGAGCGTGGCGATAGACCTACAGTATACTTTTACGATGTAAATACCTTCAGAAAGAAAAAGCAAATACAAATACCAGTAGATAAGGATTCGGGTGTGAGAGATATAGTAGCAGTGCAATTTACTTTTGACTCTAGAAACTTGGTCGTTGTGAGTGGCGAGCCGGAATATATGATGTATGTTTATAAATGCGATAAAGCAAAAATGCATAGCTCTGCTAAAGGCAATAATCTTAATGGGACTGGAACTGTTGTGCAGGTAATACTTAAATATTAGTTAACGTTTCTGTCAATAGAATTTTAAAAGTATTGACTATAAACAAATTGATAAGGCAGCACAGATTAAAGGACCGGCATTAACAATTTTTAAGCACATTTCACATAAAATTCAAAAAACTAAACAGTTCTAAAGCTCTTAATATTCAAACATTTTTCTTCTGACAAAAAGCATAAACTTGAATAAAAATTATCAGAAATGATAAAACGATGCAGTTACAAAAACATATTTTGACAAAAATCCAAAATGAAAACTATGACTACATATGGCTAATTACTCGCAGTAGTCTTATACACCTTGGTTAAGTCATCGTACACATTTTACGACCTTCCTTCTCCAGACGTGTTGATGCTCTGTCGTAGGCTGATTCCTTGGCCACTGTCGCTTATTTTTATTGTTCACTGACACTTTTTTAAAATATATTTTCTATTTTGTGAGCATTGGCTATGTCTTTAGGAAACTTTTTTTACTTAGACTACTGTCTTATATTTTGATTATTGTATTACACTCAGGATTCAGGATCTGTTCTCACTGTGCAATCTTGTATGCAGTATTTATTATTTGACAATGTGTATTTTCTTTGTAGTCAGCATGAGATTTATTCATTACGACCTTCAAAACATCTCTAAGTACGGCTTTCAATCGCATGGTCTACGTGCATAGAAACATTTTTATGGACTGAATGTAAAATACCATATTCAACAAACATTTGAACATTGCAGAAGCTATGCACGACCTAAGAGTATAACCGCAAATGATGCATCTGCTAACTGCAGAGCTGCAGGAGTGGGTTCTTATGGAAAAAAACTGATAAGCATAATAAAAATAAGTACCACTTACCTAGTTGTCAAAAATAAGGGGCGCCAAACCATCTTGTCCCAGCAATTCCTTTGATATTTTCGCTAGCCAGAAGACTGTTATTCAAGGTCTCCTTGCTTTCAATGTTCTAAAATTTCGTCACCTCATTCTTTACGTTTCTCACCCAAACCTTAAAAACAGTCAAATTTTTGCCAAATTAAAACAATTTTTTAAAATAAAGGCCTCTCCCAAATATGACTTCATAACTGGTGTAGCAGGATATCCTCACAATGACCACCTTTACTTATTTTATAAATAATTCCAAATAAAAATCTATACATACGCATACTATAAATACTATAAATACTATAAATACACATACATTAACCTAGGCAGAAACAAACCTAATATAACATCCAACTGATCACGTATTATTAATGAAACTCTTTAAAAAAAGATTAATCCATAAATAATACTACCATTTCATAGTTCTAATTTCCAAAATTGACCTATATAACATTTTAAATCGCATTTATTTGAAAACCCTTAACAACAATACATAGGAAAACAACACAATACTAAATTTTGCTTTAGCGATTCCAATGGTCATTAAAAATTCTAAATTTTCACAATGAAATTAACTAGCAATAAATCCCACAAATAAAGTTTGTGTTTAAATTAATATGCATGTTGCGTTGTGGTCGCGGTTGATTTACAAATTTGCAACTTCGCTACAACATACAAGCTAGCAGCTCCTAATGGTAGGTTTTCAGACTATTGGTCTCAAAGTACACTGCTAACGATACTGGATTTATTAACACCTTTTATTGAATGAGGAGTTATAAATTTTCTACAATTTAGACATTTTAGTACAACTAAATGATTAGACATAACTTACATTATGACCTTTAGCAATAGATAACTTATTTAAACTGTGTATAACCTTTCAGGATTTGTTTTAATTTTACTTTTTGACTTTGTCAAGTCTAAATCTGTTTTGTTTCTCTTTTTGCTTTTAATCTTTCAAATTTTCATTTCGTTGACCCTTAATCGTTTTTCAATACATTAGTATTAGAGTGCTATAACAAGAAAACTAATTTGATTAAAAATACAAAGGAGAGATCATTCGGATCGTCGTAGCATTCCTAACAACACACATTTTTCTTAACGTTTCAAAAGTTTCAAACTTCCTTTCCAATAATATTATGCTTTCGTGTAAACAAAACTGATTCCGTCGTTCTACGAACTAATTACAACTTATATTTACAAGTTTACGCGTACATATTTATTAAGTGTAAACAAAAAAGAAAAATTTCAAATAGTACTCACAGACAAATTCCATTTTTTGGATTTTTAAACTAATTAAGAACATACAGAAACACCAATGATTCACCTATTTCCTTAATTGGTACATTAGGTACTCCGTTCCAATTATTTAAATTCCAACATTTAGTTGCAGAGTGAAACCCGCTTGTCACACTTTCATTACATAGCTTTTTTATTTGATGTACCACCGACGTGATTATGCTTAACACGAATGCTTGAACTTTCTGTCTTAATTATGCTACAAAGCTCGAAACAATTCATCATCAGTCACCTATCAACGGGCCTACAACCTACAAGTTCGCTGTCACTGAATCATCATTTTTTTCTTAATTTACTAATTCCGAACTTAATCGCTTTATCCCATTTCTCCCTTCTTTGAAAAATCCCGTTCTCACACTTTGTGTGTTTAAAGCTGTCTAATGGCCGAGTTCAATGTCATCTATCTGAACGGTCATTGTTCCTTTGTTTTACAGTTAATAGCGAAAACTGGTCAATGGTTGGTCACTACGCATTACTTGTGTAGGTCTGTAAATTTAGAATTTTATGATTATTGAGACTGTCTCCATGGTTGAGGGTTTTTGAACTCGTATGAATGGGTTTAAATATGCTGGGCTATTTACCATGTTTAATTTGTATGTTTCTAATTTTAATACAAAAAGAGTAGAGTCCCAGTCATTATTGCTGTTTATATAAAAATGTCTTAGGTGCTTTTCAGTTTATTTATTTGTCCTAATTTAATATTCTATTGAAATAGCCATGTTATTGAATGTAAACCATTCAAACTTCTATAAATTTTTCAGAGTGCTTTCTTGATAAAACTTATTGAACTAACTAAATTATATAAATTATTTTCTACTACCTAATGTTTGGTTAAGTAACGCTCGAGCGCTACAATGCTTACGTGCCAATGCTTACTTTTCTAAAGAATATAGAATCATTTTGAACCAGGGAAACTATGCAAAATGTCACTATTTCTAGATATAATGTGGCTATTATTTTTCCTATCACTGTTAACCTGTCCATAGTCGCAAAGTATTATAAAATTATCCTTGCTTGTGTTATATGTCCTATTTGTGTATCACTTACTTGTACTAAGAAAAGATTCCCGGGGATAATATATTGGTTTTGTGTTTGCTCACGTGAATTTGTTTTCTGGTACTGTTATGTGAGGGATATACACACCGTAATATCACTCGATTTACTTTTTTAATTTATTCCACCTTATGATTGAGATCTTGACACAGAAATTTGCGTATTCAGTAATTTTTGAGGCGTACTTAATTCACACACAATCTAGTAAAAGTTGTCATAGCACACAATTAAATCCCTCTAGCTTTTAGCAGTATCACTACTACCAGGTTAGTGTCCAAATTTAAACAGATCTCACTTAGAAATTCTTCTAGAGTGTTTTGTAATGCTTTGCATTATGCTAGAAATAAATTAGATGTGAAAGAAAAAGTTAGTCAAATTTGGATGGACAGACTAAAAATGGAGCACCCTGTATAGTATATTTCACGAACAATTAATAATAATTAAGCATGCTATTTTAAATCTTTTGTTTTTAGAAAATATAATTTGAGTTGAGAAAGTTTGTATAATTGAAGTAATAAAAATATTAATTTTCTTAAAATAAATTGGTGCAATGTAATACAATACTAAGATAATACATTAGTCATTGAACAGGATAAACGTTGCAGCAATAAAAACTGCTAAAATAAGAGATTCCATAAAACACATAATGTAATAAATATGTAACACAAGAATGTTGAAGATATATAAAATGTAGGACGTCATGCAATAAACAAAACCACAGAGTACACATTAATGAAATAAATTAATACGTGAGAAGTGTAAAAACTGTTAACAGGGAAGACTAGATTGGAGACACGGCAAGACGTTCAAGGCAAATTGCAAAAATACGAGACTTATGTAATTAACAAAACAATAAATTTTTGTATTATGCATTGTATTAACGAATGTTGACTCCATTTAATAGGATTTTGTAGAAGAAGGAATTTGATATAACAACTAAGCAACACAGTTAAAATTTAACTTCGGAAAGTGAAGATCAGAAAGTTAATTCGATACATAAAGATGTAGTAATACGAGCACGTAGTAAAGGGCAAAGAAGTGAAAAGTTGAATAAAACCAGCTTCAAAATGTAACGTGGATTTTTCTGACAAATTTAAAAGGTGTGCGAGCGTTTGCATAACTTCGCTTGCAGGTTTGGCAAGGAATGCGTGGGATTATAAAACTCGTGTGTGCTGTAATAAAAGATCTACTTGTGGGGATAGATCAAATAAGCGGGCGTAGGAGCTGTGTTAGCTGGAAAGAACGAAATTGAAATATGGAGTCTCTGGATATTCTAAAAGTTTTGAAGAATTGGAATTTAAACAGGGAGTAAAAATGAACCTTTATGTCTATACTTATAATTATTTAGATATGAATTTTAAATGTAAGTTTAATTGATGAAAAACAGTCTTAGTTAAAGCTGGAACTTTAATATTTTGAATGAGCAATGGATTGATAAAAGGAAAAAATGGTATTTAACCGTTTTCTATATTTCTTATTAAGTGCATTTCCAAAAATGGGATTTAGAATGTCATGTAATTCAATAAAGAAAACGAAAAACTTGGAGTGGTAGTTTTATTGATGAATTTGATTTGATGTTTTTTAGGACTTCTTTTAGTAATACCTGGCAAAATTGAGGTTAAGAAATTAGTCCTTTAGGGAAAGTATATTTGTATTTATATTGCAATCATTTAATGTTAAGTGTAGGTTGAATTTTATTTGCATTTATTTATGTACTAGGATAAAAATTAGGTCATTGTTATAAGATACCCAGTCACCTCGGTGATGGAATCGTATTTGAGAAAAGCCTTGATTTTCAGACGTAAAAAGTATTTTAAGATATAATTGAAAACGATAACGTATAACGTAATAAAATTTAGGAAACCACAAGCAAAAGAGATCTATTCAGAATAACTGTCTTCTATGTGGAGATAATACCAAAGGGATTACTGAGACAGGACGGTTTGTTGCCCCTTAGTTATGACAAGAGAAAAACCTCTCAGGGTAAGTGATTATAGTAAGGTAGTTTGTGTTTCAGTCATTTCAAATGGTTATTTCGTAATTATTTGTATTTTTATTATTTCTTTCATAAAAACCTACTCCGCACCACTGGGGTTAGCCGATACACCCTTAAATTGTTATAGGGTTCCCGCCCCATCAAGGTAACTCTAAATTTATAACATAACGCCCATTTTACCCATAAGTTTCATCACGAGTTGATTCATACATGTATTTGTTCAGCTAGAAGAGGACCACCCAAGCATCCTGTCAATATAAAGCTTACCTTTTCAGATATCGTAGCTTATAAAATATTGCTTATTGTTATCAACTCTAAAAAACATTTTTACCCTTGTCTAATACAAATTCATTGAGACTTGGAACAGATACTAGAGTATATATTAAAAATATATTACTACTAGCTTTAGTAATGGTTATCAGTACCTGATAGAATAACCACATTATCTTCAATAACTTTTACTATATTCCTGTTATCGATTTTACTCTTTGGCACAGGAGAGCTATTATATAAATCACAATAAATTTTGTTGTTTAAAAAGCTTTCGGAATTAGTGTTTGTTACTTCATATAAGACCTACCATAGCTTGTTGGCATTTATATCTGTATAATTTTAGGGTCGGTATAAATCTATTGTGCAAATAATTTATTATTATTATTTGAAATTCAATATGACGTAATCTATATATATTTTAAACAAAACATACATAAGACTGTTCTGGTACCCCACATATGAACTAATATCCTACCTACATGCTAACGAATAAACCTCACCAGAAAGTGTTGAATAAATATGTTGATGTGCAATAAGTGCTATGTGCCAAATTGATTTTAGTTACGTAAATTACTTTTGCTCTACAAAAGATATGTATCAGAAAATAGTGCACCAGCTAGCTTTCAGCAGTGAGGGATGGGTTCTATAAATGTAAAAGCAAATCTTTCTAGGGATATACAAATTTCAATACTTCTCTTACACCTACCCTGAAAGGTCTGTCAACTTTCTATATAATAAAAAGTCGTTAAGCGCTATTCCACGCGAATAATCCTAAATAGTGCCTGACCGAAAGATGGGTGTTTCGAGAGACGATTTAATGGTTTTTGCTGCAGTTGGAAATTTATAGAACTTTGCTTACTCTCTTATTACTTCTAAGTATTCTACTTTAAATACAAATAATAAAAAAAACTCCATATCTTATACACCTAATCTATATTAGCAAACATAATTATCACAGTAAATAACAACAGAAAACAAAAAAATTATTAAGCTCTAGCCCTACTTTGGCCAAATATACGTGGAACTAAAAAACAGTTTAAAATTATCAATAGATAATCAACCAATTTAATGTCTAATTACTATTTTGCCCCTACAATAGTGAAAATTTATACATGAAAAAATATGTTTCTGCAATTCGCTTTAAAGAAGCGTGTACCAACGTAATTGCTCCTTTAAATAATAAATCTTTTATTCTCTTCTTATTAACATCAATCACAATTATTAAACATCAGCATGTAGTGTTTATAAAATGGAAAATAAATTTAATAACTTACAGTTATGTTTATTTATCCTCTGCAAACGCTGTTGACTTCCTGTGTAGAAAAGGGTTGCGGCAAATTAATTTTTTCAACGTGATGTGGAATGAAAGCTTCCTCACAAGCCGCTTTCATGTTTTTAACCGATATTTTTATATCCGCGCAAAAACACATTTGGATATCTATTTACTCACAGTTTCAACTTCTAATACCGTTCATTTGTTTACCCGCTTAGCAAGCTCAGCCCGAACGGTAATGATGGCATGCTATTCGACACTGCTGAAGATGCTCCGACGTTCCGTGATGTGATCTGATTTCTTTTATCATTTGGGAGTTTAATATAAGTTAAAATGTTTTATTGATGTTCCCCACTATTTTCTTTCCCAGGGTCTATATGACTTAAACTATCCTAAGATCGAGGTCAAGTTTATCTCGGTGCGTGAGAGCGTTTATGTTTTCTCACACTTTCCATATAATATCGACAACTGCGCCATTTGTTGGTCACTACGCATTAAACTTTATGCTGTTTTATGAGTGTATGATCATTGGGGTAATGTACTATGATTTCGTTAAACTCGTGTGAATGGTTTCATATATACCGGGTTATTTATCGAGATCTGTATGTATTTTTAAAATTTGATATGCAGAGTATCGAATCCCGGTCTTTATTGCTGCTTGAATAAAAACGCACTAGGGGCTTTACTATTTATACCTGTGTGCTACTTTAATATTATAATGAATATCCATGTTATTAAATGTAAACCATCCAAGTTTCTATGAAATTTTAAAGTATTTTCACGTTAAAACTCATTTAACTAACCGAAATTAATAAATTCTTTCCTATAAAGTTTGTTTAAATAACGTGCGAGCATTACGTAAGATAAATTAAAATTGAGTAGTGCACGGAAAATAAAAGTTAGTTAAATGAGCTTTTATCACGAAAACACCTGAAATATTTATAGAAATTTTGCTAGTGTACGTTAATAACGTGGCAATTTCAAATGTGATACTAAATTAGGATCCAGAAAAAAAATACACCTAATATATTGAATACAAACGTTAGTGGCTATCGGTATTTTACCCTCTTGGTAATGAATTTAGAAAAATACAGATAGATCTTGGTAAACCACCGGGCACAGGAAAGTTTACTTGTACACATTCATACGAGTTCAAAACAAACCATTAAATCATGGAATTAGACTGACACTCTACAACCACAATAGTCATAAAACCAGCCATAAAAATTAATGCATTACATGTAAACTCTGGGAAGAATTAAGAGTTCACACGGACTCAAAAAAACGCCAGCTTGATAGTTTACTCCCAATATTCATAAATTTACAGTCATAAAGAATGTGTTACGAACGTAAACAAATAATGCCGCTTAAAAAATGACCGGTCGCACGAACAAAACGATATTGACCTTGACCTTAGGACAACATTACATGTGATTTTCCAATGCTCCACCCGAAGGTACTACATTGGCCAGGAAGCGAGTTTTTGTTACCTGAAAAATTTTGAATTTTGCCGAACCCTTGCTGTTCCAAGCAAGGTAGGGATCTTTAACGTGCGTGACAACACTCACACACGGGACCTCCATTTTACCTCTCATCCGAACGAGGGTGTATTTTTGTGAAAAATGCTCGCCTAACATTTTTCAAGCGGACCGTGTCGGGATTCGAACCTTAGGACAACAGTTAGACACGCTATCTCGTGAGAACGGAAACTAGCATGTAGTAACTCTGGGACGAGAAACTTATAAAATCTCCAGATATTAGAAGGAGGACATTCTCTCAGAGTACGATCGCTGTGCAAGGGAAAGACAGATTCATTAAGTGATCGGATGGTAGATACAAATCGATGCTGTTCAGGATTAGACAAGCCTTTGGACGCGACTAAACGCGGACATTATTTATCGATCTCATGAGAAAATAACCAGTGTTTTGGGAGATTTTTATCAACTACAAAAATTGTAATTTTACCTGCAAGGAGTCCTGCCCGTTGACGCGCATAGAGCTTTGAAGGAATGTAAGAAAAACCTGTAAGTGAATTGAATTATATCCATCACATACTGTTTATTGTGTCTAATAATTGTTATTGATTGTTAACATTTATACATATGTGGCACTTATTCTTCCGTTCCGAATGAACCTGCACCTTGAAGAAGTTCTAGATTACTAGAACGGGTGTAATGACTTGTACGTTCCAGTGATCTAAAAAGCCCAACTACAGGTCCAACCAAAGTAGTAGGATCTTTAGTGATGAACCACACTAAGACAGGGACAGCAGCTCTTTCAGTACTTAGATTGGCAGAGACCATATGGGTCGGTATGGCATTCTATGACACACTAATGTGATGTAGAAGGCAACAGGAAATCACTATCTTACCTCCCAAGTACACAGCATACTTAAATTGTAATTAAGATGATGGACTTGGTTAAATGGTTATCATTAATCAATTTAAATAGTTCTTTTTTGGCCAGAGTAGGGGTAGATCTTAATATTTTTCTTTATTGTTATTCACTACGATAATCATGTTTGATAAGTTAGGTGTACAAGAGGTAAATTTTCTTTGTGTTCATAGTAGATTAGTAGGAGACAAGAAGGACATAAATCGAGGTTTCATTAACTTCGAACAGTGGTAGAAATTGCTAACTATGTCTCAGAACACCCTTCTTATGGGCAGATATTATTTGGGAATATTCGGATGGTCTGGTGCTCAAAAGCTTTTTCAGACAGAAAGATTAAAGACCTCTCAAGATAGGTGTAAAAGAATTTGATGAGTGTTGGAATTTGTAACCCTTAAAAGTTATTTGCTTTTACAGAATCATTCCGCATCACTGAAAGGTAGCCGGTGCACTATTTCACTGTTACATTACTTCACCCTTGTTGAGTAAAATTAATTCAAGTACTTAACATCAATTCAGAACGAAACATACTTTTAAGTCTCGACCAAATTAATTATCCTATAAGAAAATGTTAAATCCTGCTAAATTTAGATTTTAATTTTGAGACATATTAGAGTATATTCTGTGGGCACCATTTCAATATGTGTGATACTAGATATAAAGCAGGCAAATACGAACTCGAATCAGGTACAGCGTTTAATACAGCAGAATTGAAGTTTAGGACATAGTTAAATTGCAAGAAAAATGTGAACAGGAATTTACATATATTTCATATTTCAATGTGCTTGGTACTTGCTATGCACGAAGTTGTGTTATGAGTGAAATGAGCGTTAAGTTACAAATTTTGATTTGCTCTGAAGGGCAAAGACCCCATAACAATATAAAACAGCTTAGGCTGGTGCGGGAGTGGGTTCCCATGGAAGAATTATAAAAATAAAGGAATAAAATAATAAAATAGTTGAAATACAAACACACTACATTACAATATTTGTTTACCCTGAAAGGCTTTTCTACTGTCATAATTAAAGGGCGCCAAACCGTTTGTCTCTGCAGTTCCTTAGATTCTATTACATTATGCGCTATTTTTCTCTAAAGTATCATAAAAACACTCATTAAATTTTTGTCATAATTAAACAAATTTTCAAAATAAAATGCCTCTTTCAAATATAACTCCATCACTGGGGTAGCTGAATATCCTTTTAAAGTGACCTCATTTTTATCCTAGTTCATAAATAAATGCGAATAAAATTTAACTAAACTTAACCACTATTGACATTAAATAATTGCAATATACATATAAATATACTTAAAAAGAAACCAATCTTCTTATCCTCGTGCTGATTAGAGCTTTATAAAAGAAATTAAGTGCATCAATAATACTATCAATTCAATTTTCCTGTTTCCTACATTAAATTACATACCATTCTAAATCCAATTTCTGGAAATGCCTTTAATAACAAACATAGAAAACTGTTAAATACCAACTTTTCATTAATCATTCCAATATTCATTAAAAATAGTAAATTGTGACTCTTTTACTAATATAATTTTACCGATAAGGCTTACTTTTATAATCAATATACACTAATTCCGCCGCTAATGTAGTCGAATAAAATAATTACTTTCACTTTGATTCATTTTTTTATTACATAAATATCGATCATTTATAGTTTACAATCCACGCGTACGTAATGAATTAGATTTTTATCTATTTTTAGAGAGAGAACAAAATATTGCTGTCAGCCAGGAAAATATTGATCGCTGTCATAGTGATGGTGCACGTAAAGGTAACAAGCCTCGTCTTGTAATTATAAAATTTATTAGCTATAAATACAGATCTTGTAATAAAGAATAAAATGTCATTTAAAAATACAGGCCTCACCATAAAAGAGGATTTATCAAAGATATTTTAGAGTTATTTAAAATTGCTTGTGATAAGTTAGGTTTTAAAAATGTCTGGTTGCATGATGGTGTCGTAAAGATAAAAGTAGAAAATAATATCTTATCTACTTCTAATCAAGACTTGAAACGTTTACCGGCAAATGTGTAGCTTGAATTCAAAACATCTTTACTAAATTCTAAGTTTTATTCTTATGTATTTATTCGTAGTACTGACTTCATACGTCCTCACATGATTTTGTGATTCTGTTAGGTTAACATGCTACACATATCTATGTACATATGACAAAAGAATAATTTTAATTTTTATGTTAATTTTAATCATAATTTTGATTATAGAATTTATCAATAATTTATAAAGGATAATTATTTGTTTCAAGTACAATTTGTAGGTTAATTTTCTAAGCAATTATGGTGTCGGCAACAAATTAATAATAATAAGCGATTAAAATTCAATGTTATATAGATTCACCGCAGGAGCAGCTACGATTGTCTAGAAGTATTGTATATTATACATCAATAACAAATTTGATTTAGTTTTCAATCCGTCATGTGTCTACGTTATTGTATTCGTACTACAATTTTAGTTTGTAGTTTTGTTTACTGCTGGTTGCGCATTTTGGACCTAATTGAATATGACATGTTGTAGTGTTTTTTTAGGGATGTCTGTATGTATGTGTGAGTGCACGAGTGAACCACCGGGGGGTTTTGCTGTGAATCTATACTATATCTCACTGTTGCATAATGACTGATAGTTTTGCATATCTGTGTTCGGTTGGTTGTGATGCCCGTGAAGACCGCAAATGAAATGTATTACAGCATCTTCCTAGTGTTCCTTTTTTGCTCTCTCTTGTGCTTTCTCATCATCTGCGAGCTTCTAACTGTTGTCATGTTAATGCTGAATCAACGCTCTCACATTTCGATGACTTCTGCTACACTTTTTCTTCAACAAATGTACATTGCATAGGGGTTTCAAACACTTGTTTAAAGCCTACTTTGGTTGATGCCGTTGTTCACTTACCGGGGTACAAAATCTTTAGAGATGATTGTATGGGTAAGTGTGGTGGAGGTGTGGCTATCTATGTCAGAGTTAATCCCAAGTGCAAGACTGTTGGCCATTCTCCGAGTAAGTATCAAGCTAGACCCAAATATTTATTCATCGAGATCTATAATAGATTGGTTAAAATAATATTTGGAGTAGTTTATCAACAACTACATATTGGCTATTTAATTGATATCAAGGAGGCTCTATTTGACCTATTCTATATGGAAATAATACTTCTTGGGGACTGGAATGCTAATCTTCTTCTGAACACGAGCAATGTTCAACAAATGAAAACTATTTTCGACACATGTAATTTGAGCATCATGCCCTTAAATCCAACTCATCACCTCGTAACTTTGTTCCATGAATCGCATACCAGCATCGATTTATATTTGAATTTCTAATAAGAATAAAGTTCTTCATTTTGGTCAAATCCCTGTTACAGGAATCTCAAAGCATGATCTAGTATTTGTGTCTTATTTTTTTATATTACCTAAATTTGTCAATGTTTCTAAAGCCTACTGCAATTTTAAAAATACCAACCTTGAGTCTCTGAAGTTTGCTGCCTGTCTAGTGCTATGGTACGAAATTGACGCATTAGATACGGTCAATGAAAAACTTGAGAGATTTAATGCTCTTGTAAATAATGTATATGACCGTTATACTCCATACTGAACTGCTACAATCACTAGTCCTAAGTCTCCACGGATGACTAAACAAATTAAATATCTGATCCTTCTTAAAGACACAGTTTACACTCATTTTAAACGACTGAGAACTTATAAAAATTGGAAGCGTTTTAAATATTTCAGGAGTCGTACTAAGCAGTCTTTCAGAAATGTGAAACTGTGTTGCTTTTATCCTATCTGGTCTAATCTAAACTCCTCGAAATCATGGAAAAAGCTAAAACTTTAGGAATTGGTAAAGACAACCATGCTGCCCCAGTCAATGCTTGCTTAGATACTATGAACAACTTCTTTGCTCATTTTATGCCTTTAAATCCAGACCTTGTGCAAGAAACAATCACTAGTCTCCCAGACTCTATAATTTCTCGCATTACTGGATCTACTGTTTCAGAGGTTTCATCGGATATCTCTAAAGCTATCTGTTGCATTAAGTCTAATGCCATTGACTCCGATTACATATCATCTCGTATGTTTGGTCATATAGCTTCATATATGATACATAGCTTCACGTCCATCATCAATACTTTGTTTTGCACAAATACTTTTCCTGATATTTGGGAGGCCTTCAATCATCCTATACCTAAAAAGCCCTGTTCTTTCTATCCTAGCAGATTTCCGACCAATCAGTATTTTATCAAACCTTTCTAAGTAGTATAATACATTGCAGCCGATCAGATCAATGCGAAAGTGCAGGAGAAGTCTCGTTTCAACACCTATCAATCTGGTTTTCGTAAGGGGCATAGTATCTGTTCGGCACTGGTCCGAGTGATTGATGATATCAGGAATGTCATGAATAATCAACAGGTTACTATTCTTGTTCTCATTAATTTTAGCCTAGCCTTTAATAGTGTTCATTTTGAAATTCTTTGTGCTAAATTATACAAGCCGAGTAATTTATCTTATTCCTTTGTTCAATGGTTCCGCTCCTACATTAATGGCAGAAGGCAACAGGTTATCACTAATGATGCTTATGGTTCTTCTAATTGGGTAGTATTAAGAGCAGGTGTTCCTCACAGGAGTGTTTTAGACCCGCTCCCTTTTAGTTTGTACATACAAGACTTGGCCAAATTCCCGTTACAATTGTTACGCGAATGATTTCAGCTTTATTATCACTTCCAACCAGACAATGTCTTTTTTGCATTTACTAGAGTCAATGAAGATCTCTCTAATATCCTCTGGTGGAGTAGGAGAAATTAACTCTCTAAATGTAAAGCACTTCTTATAGGAACCCCATAAATGCTGCACAAAACTGATTTAAAAGTCGCTCTGACACTACGGCTTGGTTTGAGCGCAGTAGAAATATCAAATAGCACATATTTGTCGCACAATCTTTGATGCATTACACAATTTGAATCATCTTAAACGATTTTTACGGATCAAATTGAAGCTCAGACTGGTTCAAAGTTTAGTCATACCACATTTTGACTATGCTAATGTCATTTATTCAAGTTTATCTACAGAACTCTGCACTAGACTCCAACAAGTACAAAATAGTTGTATTCGCTTCATACATAACCTAAAAAACGAGACAATGTAACTCCATTTTACGTAAACATGGGATAACCTAAACTTGATGGCAGAAAGGAACTACATATGGCAGTTTTCCTCTACAAACTCTTGTCGACTAAAAGCCCATCCTATCTAGTGTCAAAATTTTTACTTCATCACACCGTGCTTATAATACTCGATGTGATGACTTGTTGGCCATTCTGATTCGCCAAACCCAGATTTACCATTTTTCTTTCCATGTTGCTGGTACATTACTTTGGAACTCAAATCCAGTTAGTATTCGTAATGCTCGAACAAGTTATAGAATTCGCAGAGTATTCTTTGAACATCTACAGGCAGTCGAATCATATTAGTCATCGTTATTTTGCAGTTTATGCCCTTGGTTCGGTTGCACTCGATATGTGTTTGGCTGTGTGATTGAGTGAATGATTTATTTCTTAATTAATTCTTAATTACGTATTGATTCTAATTTTTGATTGTATAGGTATAAGTTAGGATGCATACAGTTTGCTGTCATTCACAAGTTAGGTGGAAGACGGAGCCTTATGGCACCAATCTCACTTATGTATGGCATGGTAGCGTTATATAAGGAATGTAATATAATGCACATTTTACAATTTTGTGTAAGATTACTAATAATAATAATAAAGTCCAATAATAATAATAATTAATAAATATAAACAGAAAAGCTTATAATTACTCACGGTTTAATTCATCAAAAGGATAAGAATATCCAGAAAATAATTCATGCCCTTCAAACAATAGTTCCCTTAATTCAACACAACGCAAAATACCAAATTAATGGGGAAGATATCCGGTGACATTGCATCTTAAACTTGAAATTGTGCTTCTCTTAAACTTTCAACTTTCTGCATCCCCGTACTACTCGCCTGCATTACTACATATTGATGTTTTCTAACTGCTCGTGAATAATTAATTTCATTCCGACCGTTGTCTAGCTTTTGTATTTTCTCCACTATCATGTATTGTGGAGGAAAGATGTCTTTGTATAACATTCCTATTGCACATGAAAGATACATATGGTTTACTTAAGTTAGCATCAGCAGTACAAATAAATACATTATATTGTATGAAATGATTAAATTATCTGCAACTTGATATTCGTGAATTTAACCAATGAACCGTCTGTGATCTAAGTAATTATCACATTGTATAAATATATTTTTAATGTGATCTGGGGTTTACTTGGCATTGCAACTATGTAACATTCATTCTACTCAATTTTACTAAAATTTGTAAAAAGCCGACCTATATTTGAGAAAATAATGGCATGGAACATGCACATCAATAATTTCACTGTTTATTACTTCCTTATTTTAAAAGCTTTTTTAAAACGACATGATCCCGCTATAAAAAATTAACTGTTATAAATATTTTGCTTAACCTTTTTGTGGTTTTGAAATAATTGAACCCGTGTTCAGTTCAAAGATGTATTCAAAATAAATAAGCAATGCTTTTGTGGTTTTTAAGTTTATGATTTTAATAGAACTAAAAATATATTGAAATGTCATGCATATGGGACACTATTATTCATGAAATCAGAACTATACAGAGTGTATCAATATTAATTTTGTCCATTTAAGAGTAATTTTCCTTTTTTTGCATCTGGTTTTTATTTAATACAATACTAATAGTTTACAGTCACTTCCAAAACAATTAAGTTATGCATAATGTTTTTCTTTGTAAAACAGAAGTTTGAATTTCAAAAGTATCAGGATGCAAGAAAATTCTGCTTTAAAACTGCCAACTTTATGCACCTTTTTTTTATTTTAGTGCAACTTTACATCTACCAATTTTTGATGTGTTTTAGATAGCATGCAATCCCAATGATGCAAATCAATTGGCACTTGTTGGTAAACAAGTTTTTAAAATTATGGCATGCTCTGATGCATCTTGGCGACAATTTGGTTATAACAAAACTGAAAATCTAAACTGCACTTGTGCAGCATGGATGACGCAGGATCGCTTAGTAGTAGGTACAAATGATGGGAAGTTAATGATATTTGAAAGTGGCGAACTAAAACTAGCTTATTGGGCTGGGGATTTACCTATCATAAATTTCAAACCAAAAGAAAGAGATGAGTAAGTTATGGTGTATATCTACCAATATTTGTTACACTTCTTTTTTAGCATACAGCAATCTTCACAAACAAATATAAGTATACCCAGCGCAGGAAATGTTACAATTGGCGAAGATTCTGCAATCAGATTTTTAACGTTTTTCCCAAAGGGAATGGTATTTGCATACCTCACAGGACAAGTACACCTTTACGAACCAGAAACTCCTCACCGATACAAAAAACGTAACATTTTTAAAGTTCCAAATAATAAAATTGTACGAGCAGAAGTAGACGAAGAATTTCGAATGGACGAAATTAATTGCCTGTGTGTCTGTCCAACACAAGAGAGATTGCTGCTCACTTGTCAAAGAAACCAAATATTTCAAGTTAAACTGTGGGGTCCCGAAATGCAATTAAACATTGACATTATGTTTTATGAGCTAGGACTTTCCCTTCATCATGGTTGTATAGGAGGAATGGACACTTGTCAGTGGAAGCCTATATTTATTACGTCTGGAGAATGGGACCGTACTTTAAGGGTATGGAATTATGAAACTGAAGTTCTAGAGCTATGCAAACAATTTCAAGAAGATATTCATGGAGTTGCGTTACATCCAAGTGGACTGTATACTATTGTTGGTTTTTCAGATAAATTACGATTTCTAGCAATAACCATTGAAGATTTTACCATCATGAGAGAGTTTCCCATTCGAAACTGCAGAGAATGTTCGTTTAGTAATATGGGACAATATTTTGCAGCAACAAATGGAAATCTTATTCAAGTGTATTCCACCACTAATTTGGAGAATCTTTTTAATTTAAAAGGACACAGTGGAAAGGTTTGTATTTAAATAAGTAAGTAACAAGGATTGTGAAGTCTAAAATGTCAGGTTTGCATTAATAATTCATATTTGTTAAAGAATTGTAGCTTTTTCTTTTAGTACATTTAATGTTTCATGGTGTGTACCATAGTTATGGCTTAAGATTAAGGGCGAGTGTTCCGCAGTAAAACATTTTGGTTTAAAATAAATGAGATATTATACATTTACTGCCATCTCGTAAATAAAAATTAACCTAATTCTCACTCTAAACAAATATACATTATCGTACCAGCCGCAATTTAGTCAGTGCTGCAAGTCGGTTCGCAAAAAGAGGTCTTTTTTTAAAGGCAATTTTACGTTTGTCCAAATACATATTATTGAGTGATTATAATTGTGGTAGAAAAGCCTGATACTTTATAATATAAGTAACCTTTGTAATGTTTTTATTTATATCATGTTTAATTGCAACATTTTTTTGTGTTTGAGGTTGTAAATGGGCTACAGTACAACATAATCATTCTACTGTGGACCAGCACGCTTCAGTCTGCCTCACATATGTTGCACAGTGCATCATACATTGTCTTACAATTGTGTCTTTGCAGCAGATGGCAAAAAATCGTACACGAAAATCTACTTTTGGTTTAACCACCACAGAAGTGTTGCAGAATGTTATAAACCTGTGGCTTAAGTCTAGGAAAAGTTTCTGAAAAAAACGGTGTTCTTTATGTTATACTTTTCCACTATGAAAGAAAACAAAAACAAAATCCCATTAAACAAATTAGGCTCACACCTAAAAACAATTCTAGACAAATTTTTTATAAAGACCGCGAAAAGGAATTGGTGGAATATATTCTCACCACGTCAAAAATGGGTTATGGATTGATAATAATGGAATGAAGAAATAGACCTATGAAATGGCATTATGAAATATAATACAAATTCCTGAAAACTTGACAAAAAATAAAATGCCAAGTTTGAAATGGTTAGGGGTTTTAAGAAATGTCATTCTAATATTATTATTCATTCTCCGGATGGATCAAGCTTATCAAGAATGATGCATAATGAATTGACATTCTGTACCAATTTAGAGACTGTTCCAAAGGTAAAACTTTTCAGATGGATCTGGAGTTTGTAATTCAGACGAAACATCAACTGCAACTTACCAACATCCTAAGAAAATTATTGCAAGAAAAGGAATAAAAGAGGTGAATAGGTGCACAAGCACTGAAAGAGGGTAAAATGTTACTAGATGCTGCATAATTAATGCTCCGAGAACAGTGCCGCCGGTGATGTTTTTCCATGCAAGAATTTTAAAACTCAGGATTAATGGTGCTTCTCATGGTACAGTAGACGTTGGTACTAGGTCTGGGTGGATGTGTTCTAAAATACTTCCATAAGTCAGTGATCCTCAACCACTGTGTTGTGGTACTTTTGTTTGCCGCCATTTTCTTGAATGTGCCACCAAATTTTAGAAATATAAACAATAAAAATTATTTTGTATGTACTTTCCTGCAGCAATTTATTGGAACCGAAACACGACGGAAAAAGATATCTAATGATTATGCCACAATCATTACTGCGCATCATTAGTATTATTGTTATACGGACTCAATTATTCTGCTGAGCCGAACCCATAAACTATTTTATAGTGTATTATAGTTAAGTAAAATTCTTTTAAACTTATTTTATTGTTAGTGTACCGCCAAATTTTTAAATTGTTAAAAGAGTACCGCAACAAAAAAAAGGTTGAGAATCACTGCCCTAAGTTATAGATCATTTTGATAAATTTACATTAACAAGGAGAGAAAATCCTACGCTGTTGATCATGGATAACTATGAAAGCTACATTTCTCTAGCTACTATAGCTACTATAAACAAAGTTCTAACGCCCCATTGTAGTCATAGATAACGTTTGGATGTAAGTGTTTACGCCTGTTTCAAAGCTCACTACAATTCCACAGTAGACAGTTGGCGTCTTCATCGTCTAAGGATGCCAATAACTATATACAAGTTGCTGAATGTGTTGAAAATGCTTAGGGTCGCTCGATGACTGCAATTAAATTGAAATCCGGCTGTAAAAGTACTAGAATTTTTCCGTTTGACAAAAATGTGTTCAATGAGAGTAATTTTATGGCTTCTACTGTTACAGATCGGCCTACTACAGATGTGCAAGAAGCTTCAACTATTAAAGCCAATGGGTCTGCATTAAGCAACTTCAACGAAAAAATTCGAGGGACCGCACAAAACCAAGATTTCGTTTCGAACTATTCAGAGATCATCCCAAAGTTTCTAAAAGGAAAAAGAAAATTAATAGAAGGGAAAAAGTATGATCACGGCAGATACCTTGAAAATATATAATAGAGGAGAAAGGAAAAAAACGCAACAATCACATGCGTGGAGAACACTAAATGCAAGCAGGTGGAATCATCTGATGAAGATTATGAAGTATTATCCAAACACTCAGAAACTGAGAACGGATTCTGAAATCGTTCCAAATGGTTTCAAAGATCTTGTGCGCTCCCCAGAGGTTAAAGACTTTGTACTGATGGAGTTGAAAATCAAAGAAAAGATAAATAAAAACATTTACTGCATTAGACAAGTCTCAGGAAATAAAGATGCAAATGGTGACATACAGGTTAATTTTTACAAAAAGCATCCTAAGATAGCTAACAAATTTGCTTTGCAAATAATGCCTGATATTTTGACCGTCGCTGAAAATGCTACTAAAATGATTTTGCCAAAACCAAATGGGAATGGAAAAACCAAAGGTCAGGTTGTTTTCATTTCCTTCAAAATAAGTTTTGACAACATCATGTATGATAAAGGATCTACTTTAATAAATCTCTATCTTAATAAGAGCGTTTAAACTGTCATGTATTTTAATACAGAATTATAAAAAATTTTTATTTTTTTTAGCAATGAGACTCTCTAAATGGGTATTTTATAAATATTCTTCTCCGATTAAATATTGCTCTTACTCACTAAATTTTATCATTAATTGAATATAAATTAAGTTTCCTTTATAAAATGGTTTAAAATAGATCGCTTCAATATTTAATTTTTTTATTTTCAAATTTTACTTAAATAAATAAATGGTTCAAAACTTACGGTTTGAATCTTCAATTTTTTCAGTGTTATAATGGTTCCTTTATGTAATTTAAAATCACCATTATAATACACTTCTTTAATAATGTTTATTAATTACGACTATTCGCGTCAAAATTATTGAATAACTGTCTTTTCTTCATTTATTTATTTCCTAAGTAACCTTTCCTAGCTATCTCTATTTTATTTTTCCCACCTACTATTTTCTATCTTATAATCTATACTATATTCTAATCTTTTTTGGAATGAGCTTAATCTTCTTCCAGAATACAGTTCCTTAATTCCAAAAATCTCACCACAAAATTTTCCTTAGAATAATTACATTTTAATATGTATGATTTGTTTAACTTGGTTTGCTTTTGTTTATTTTCGTTTTATTTTAGTCTAGAATGCCATTGTTTGTTATTTTTGTGTTTTTCGTGGATAAAACATAAATTTGATTTAATTTTTAAATGTTGTTTTATAGTACCCCACTAGGGTTCGATAGTGTTTCGTATTAATTAACTCAAACTATAGTGGAATAAAGTTGTGCAGTGCACTTGCGCCTCTAGTAAACGCGTGCGAAAGTGGCTTTGTTACGTTTATCAATGACTCTTCTTTCGACCTAGTACCGGGACGGTTGTGCGGAACAAGCTATGCAAACAATAAAGTATAGTGCTTGTAACAGTGCATTCAACTGACTCCCCCGGGGGCATTGCAGTAACATTGAAAAGGACCACACACCAAGGACAATATTGGCGAGTGAATTTATCGCTTCTGTTTATTTTTACATGCATACAATTTTCGCATTTAAAGCTCGCGTCCACATAAACTAATAAGACGCGCCAGCACATTATTTAAGTTAATTAATTACAGATAGTGAAACAAAAAAACATTGTTTAAAAAAAATTGTGATTAAAAAAATATATTTTTCTTAATCTTCTTTTGGAATTAAACGACTCATAGTTTTTAAAATCATCTGTATTTACGTTTCGATTCATGACCTAGATCATGGATCAAAACGTAAATAAAGATGGTTTTAAAAACTATGAGTGGTTTAATTCCCTAGGATCGTTGTCAAGATAATTTTATTATTTTGACAATGATCCTAGGTCATAGATCGAAACGTAAATAAAAATGATTTTAAAAACTATAAGTGGTTTAATTCCCAAAGAAGATTAAGAAAAATGCTAAACAAACTACAACAAACATACAGGGAGTATTTAAAAAATATAGTGTTTACTTAAATTTTTATAATGTGTATTGGAGTTTAATGTACACTTGCACGATTTATTGCCCAAAACCTCATTTTCAGTCATATATTGTGTATCTAGAAATAAAAAAACTGTTTCGCTGTAGAACACTCCACTACAACAAGTATTGTAGCGTTTCTTCAATTTAAACTTACTAGAAAACCAATATTGAAATACTTTTAGATTTATACTTTTATTTTACTTCTTTGGTTATAAAATTGTTTATAATAACCTGCTTTACGTGCTTAATATGCTTGTTTGGTAATACACTGTCAGTTCATACATCAAATTTTAATAAATCAGTTTTAGTTGCATTTGTAGAAAGCACACATAAAGTACCTTAACAACTATGCGTATAGTATAGAATCTCAAAGTTTAATCCATGAGAACTTTTGAGTGTTGATTTCCTCTGTACACACTAACATCATTTGGATATTGTTAAAAATTATATTTTAGGGAAATAAGAAAACAATTTTTAAGGGGAAGTAAACATTTCATTCTTAAATTTGCTCTTGGCGGTTAAAATGTTCTGAACAATTAAAGCTGTAATAGAGAACTTGTTGCAATTTGGCCACTGAAGATATGAATAAGTATTTTTCGAGGTGGTGCTTACAATAAAACTCTCTAGATTAAACATTTTTAAATAATGTTTTGTAACACTACTGTTGGATAACAATCACAAAATATTGTTAGTATAATAGTGTTTAGAATTTTGTAAAATATGTTGTTATTGCGAACTTTTAACATTTAAACAGATGAAGGATGAACCTTAGTTGATTATGCTAACAAAAGAGCTAAATCCAGAGTTAGTTAATTGCAGGAGATTTGCTCTTTTCATGTAAGGTTAATAGGCACAAACAGAAGAATGAATTTGACAGTTAGTACCTATATTGATTGAAGGCTTACATATGTTTTTAAACCGAATGCACAGTAATGTAACAGTTGGGCCTCAATTAAAGTTTAAGTTTTGAAATCCCCATACACTGTAACATTGTACTTACCTGTTGCGAATATTCCGGTAGATAGACAAGAGTATTCACATGTTCGGTCGTAAGTAAGAGAAAGTCTCCTTATCACAATTAAGACTAAATGAGGAAGGAATGTAAGTATGTACGTGATCGCAAAGCGCACTTATGCTTTTCTTTTTCATTTAGACTGCTAAACCAAAAGTAATGGCATGCCGTCACCTGCCCACAAGTTTTAATAGTGTCCATGATAGTGTGAGGTCGTGACCAAAAGTTAGTTCTGGTGCTTGCGGGAACCCTAGTTCTGTTCAGGGTACGACTTCTGTATTTAATTTCACATATTTGTATAACTATTACCAAACACATATTAGAAACCATAGTTCATTCGATTTAACTTTAGGATGACTTCAAATGTAATAATGAAGTGTTGGCAACTGTATGGAAATAAATACCTAGATTTGCTTTTGAAGGATAATGTCATTAAACACAATAAAGATTGGCAGTTATGTATGGTGTTGCCACAATTCTTCTTGCCAATGGCAATATTCTTGTATCTTTCATTAAATATATTATAAAGCTAACATTAGCAATGTGGTATTTTATTCAGTTGTGATGTCATCCTAAAGTTAAAGCAAATAGATTATAGTAAAAGGTTTTAATTTCGCTATAGTTAATAGTCAGTTACATACGATGGCACGTGGCCATTCTTAAGTTTAAGCAACTTGATGGATTTGATACTAAATCCCAAGGGGCCGATGTTCTGTGGTTGCTGGGAATGGGATGCAAGAGTTTCTATCCTCTTTAATGATGGAATATAAAAAGAGAATCGACAATATGCTAGAAATACTTTGTACATAAAGAAGAGTTTGGAGTTAAGTTATTTTATTTCATTTCAGTTAAACTATACTGGTATCTACAAACAATTTAAGTATATTCTTAATTACAATTTACACTAGGACAGAAAATCGCGAGACGTAAGCAAGGTTACTTCAAGTCGAGGGTGCTGCTGGTGACCATCAAGCGTACTAGGTCAAGGTACATTATCATCATTGGTTTCTCTTAGTTTGGGAAGGTATTTATAAATTATTATTTACACTTTTTAAAACAACATTTCATTTCAATTTTATTTTAAAGATTTAAACTTGCCCAAATTATAGATACATTAAGGTTAGTTTTAAGCATCTGTGAAATCTGATAACAAATGCCATTCGGTTGTAGATTTAACCGCGTATGTAATTATATATAAAGTTTCCACCATTGTACTTGTAAAAAAAATTTGAGCTCAAATGTAGGATTATATTTTTTTGATGTGATTTCTTTTAATTTAAAAAATACCCATTGTAGATATTCAAAAAAATATTACTATACTCCGCCTGTTGAATCAAAGTCATGATGTTATAAATAGTAATTGAGACTGACAAATTCTTAATGATAATGCATGTAAAAATATATAGTGTGTTGACATCACATTTTAGAACATTCTAGTTTTTGCTATTGGTATTGCAATGGGCTGTTGCCAAGCCAATGTTATTCGGTTTACATTTAACGCATATCATATATAAATAACACATTTTCAACATTTGGCAACGTAGTCATCAGTTAACCAAATGATATCATGGTCCAGATTCGACCGGATTAGGTATATAGTACTAATTTTGCATTTATTGTTAATTTGTACATTATATATTCTATATTGTTTAACTTATTACATGTTAAGTGAATTAACCCGTAACACACATTTTTCAACTACAGAATAAACAGCTTTTAACTTTTCATATTCATTAAATTTATCGTGTTTTGTCTAAAAATTAGAGAAATTCCATTTGTTCCCAGAATCCGATAGGTTATAAATTAATAGTTAAAATGTAGGCTTAGAATGACTTAATACGTAAAAATGTTAAGATGCTCTTGAGAGTTTACATCACTCTCACAGGATTTTCATTATGATTCTCGGAAAAAGTACGTGAAACATTTATTAGACCTCGAACTAATTCTGTCTGGAATTACTTTGACACTTTAGTATTAGGACTTGATTAGAGTGGTTGTGTTTCAGTCATAGTGCTGTTTAGTATGTGTTTTTCGTTGAAGTGACCTAATTACCAACCTCACCATTCTTTACCTCATCCTTTTAAGGCACAATACAATTGGAGATCCGTGTAGTACAAGTTTAATGATAACTCGGACTACGGCTCCCTGAAAACTCAGCAAAAATGTAATTAAAAACCTATTATAACCTTAGCGTAAAAATATGCATGCCTAAATCATAAAATTTATTATGTAAGGGCTAAGAGGTATTTAACATGTAACAATTGACACCCGAACAAAGGTTATAATAATTGGTGCCCACATTTGGGTTTAAAACATTATAAACCAAAGTGATTACTACGATATTAAATTGCTTAATTGTTTTATTTGAAAACACTTTGTAAAAATAATATCCAGTCGTTTGTATCTGCACCACAACCAAAGAAGCCCATAATTTCTTTATATTGAGATACGATTTCATTGTGCTTTGTTACTGGACAAACACGCCTGTGACACATGAATCCCAACTAATCTAATGGTGTTGTGCTACAAATGTGAACAATCGATAGTTGGATAGTCAAACCAATTCAATACAAAAAGGTGTTTTCAAATATATGCAATCAAAATTTTTTTAAATAAATATTGGGTAAAAATTTTTCAACATTTGCTAATGTACTTTGCCAAATTAATTGCTATGTAAAATATTCAGATATTTTCCAAAACTAAGGTCATGTAGGTAGCGTAGTTTCTTCTAGTGTCTGACAGTAACATCTCCGATCCATGGCAAAATATGTGAGGACATTATCATAATCTAGGAAATACTGAAGATTGTCCCTATGCAAAATAGAGATCATCTACAGATAATTTCAAATAAGTTTAAACCCTCTGTTCATCAAGCAACCCGAATTGGAATTGAAGAACTTTATAGTTTCAGGACCAACAAATTTTAATGTTCGAAAAAATATACCATTGATAAACATTTAACGCAGGATCCTAATTTGTGTTTATTGGCGGAAGAAAAAATTATAAATACATACTACTTAGAAAATGAGGAAATCTGCACTTGAAAGTCACTTCATTCTCAGAGGGGTAAATTTAAATTAACTAAGTGGGATAAGTTTAATTGTCGAATATCAAAATATTCTGTTCTTCTAGTTTGTGCTTTTAGACGTTAACGAATACATAACACAATTTTGGACATGGTGTGGATAAACTGCTTGTCAACATAAGCGCTTTCATGGGAACTACCACTTAGGGGTAAACATGTAGACGGTTTTGATACAGAACCGAAACACAAGCTGTTACGTATCCCTTACTCAAAAGAAATATGGACCCACATAAAGTCTATAAATATCCAGCGATACTATTTGATAAAATAAACAGTTGGAATTCTGAGAAAATACTTTAATAGCATTAGAACAACCAGTAAAGGGTTTCACTCACAAGCCGTTAAAGTTGATTAACAAGAAATTAAAAGGAAAACTGTCACATATAGGTTGGCAATTGGGTTACATGGATACAACGGAAGAAATTAAAGATAAACACAACTTATTGGATAGCAAATGTCTTGAGTTGTTAGACAGAGTAAGCGAGGTCATGTTTAACAACAATTTAGAAGCATTTGCAAATTCTCACCTTGAGTTACATATACAGGAGAATGCTTGTACCAAGCAATCATTTAGTGGAAGGCTATAATGTCAGTCGAGTCCATTAGAAAGAAGGTCCAACAAAGACGATTCAAAACTGGAGTTGATAGACCATAAAGAAGTAAAATCAAAGGAAATATTGGACTCGGTCGAAAATAGATTAAAATTACTAATCATGAACAGAGAGTCAAAACAAAACTTGAACTTATCAATGAATATAAATACACAAGTGATGCCAACACATTGTGAAACAGAACATTTCTTTCACAGGGGACACAGAACGAGGAGGAGTATATGCATTCTTAGAAAGGATAGAAAAAAGAATTAAGAGTGGACATGGGACTGACCCATCAACGGCTTCTACAAAGTGCAGTTACAGGGCACATAGCGATCCCTCGGCAAGATAATATGTAATTATTGTACAAACTATTTCAAAAATGTGTAATTTTATGTATAATAAAATCAAAAAGATATGTACCAAATTAAGTATCTTTAAACACTTTTATGATGAAAAATAATCAGTAGATCTTATATTTTGTTAAAGTTAGTCTTAGCATTGATAACATTATTTTATTAACATGGTGTGTAAATTCCTGATTTTTATTTTAAACGAAAGTCATTAGTTTATATTACGTTAAAATACAAAGTGCCTAAAAGATGTGTTTCACGTTATTTATTTACAAAAAATAAGAAATGTTTACAAGCAAACTACTGTGCTCGATTCTTTTTAACAAAATAATCTAATAAATCCTCTTTTCTTTTATTTACCATTCCTCTAATATCTTGAGCTTGATTATGAAGTTGATGTTCCAGCTCTAAAATATTTCGAACAGCTCCGATCAATGCACGAGCAACGTTTGCTTCAACCAAATTTTGATTTTTGATAGCTTTTTCCAATTTCTTGTTTGCTTCAATCAATAAACATTCTGCAGCTTTTGTTTTTGTTTCTTCTTGCATATTTATGGTCAGCAAATCCTTTTCTAAGTCTGCTATTTTACTTCGTTCTTTTGCTTTCACTTTTAATTCTTTATTTTCCTCTTTTTCCGTCCTCTCATTTTCAAGTTGCTCCGCATGTTTTAATCTTTCTATTTCCTTTTCGTCATTAAGATAAGCTTTGTACCTTCTATGAGCATTAAGTGCCAAATCTATTAATTCTTTTGTTATTATGATGCTTTCAACATGATTGTCGTAAGAGGACTTTAATGCACTGATACAATTAAAATAGCATTTAGTGTAGATTCCTTTAACGATTTTCTATCAAGTGTCAAAATTCTGCCAGAAGAAGAAAAGCCTTTTTCTACATCAGTGTTGCCGTGTGATAATGAAAGTACAGCTGTCACCAGTTTCTCAATGTTAGGATATTTTTATCACCGTTTAGTTTAAAATTAAAACACCTGCGCTAAAAATGGTCAATCCTAGTTGGTTGTAATAAATCTTGTATATTTTCTAACTGCAACAACTTCCACTCATCTTGTAATTCCTGAAGATCTACAGATCCTGGTAGTTGTTTGGCCAAATCAACAATATTTAAAGATGATGTTTGTTTGATATTACACGGATTTAAGCATGCCGTATGCTTAATACCTGTTCTTCAAAAGAGGAAATTTGTTGGCAACATACTGAAGAGAAGCTATATAGTGCTTCTGTAACATTATCAGCAAATAACATTTTTTCTGGTTTACCTACAAGAAAGGTTAAATTTAATTCAGCTTCAAATTCTGGACCTAGGATAAAGCTGTAGTTTTGTAATGGTATTAAATTATTAACGTCAAATGTATTGTTTCCAAAATCTCCATCTTTAACTTTTGCTACGGTTGCTGGTTTACAAAATCGCACCACAATATTTAAAAATAAGCTTCTAACTTCTTCGTACATAACATGAATTAATGGTTCACTACTTTGAAAGAAAGTAGAATATTTATTAAATACTTTTGCACTTGTAATAATAAATAATGGCTTCTGGTCTAATTGTTTTAACAGAAATCAGTTGTTCTTTAATAGTTTTCTCGATACAGTTTTGTTCTTTAGGTTTATACTTCAAAAAATATTCAATTAATGCTGGCCACTGTTCAAACATGCGATTCACTGCAGGTTCTAACATAAGCCACCTGGAGGGAACATGCTTAATTAGTGCGCGATTAGGGACATTAGTTTTTTTCAGCCATACTTCAAAGTCAGCAAATGTAAAAGGTCTATCTTTGAAATTTTATTGCTACTGGCAAGTCAACTACATTTTATCCAAAGACATCAAGGCCTTTTAAAAAAGCATTGTTCATTACGTGTAAATTGCACGTACCAATATCTATAAGCCCCAAACCTCGTTTTGCTATTAATTGGGTATGAATTAATCTAAACACTTTTTTATTGACATACGGTTCAACACTACCTAATGTAAGTAAGTAATTAACACTCAATTTGCAATTTTCAATAGCTTTATAGATAAATGCTACATATCTTCAGATCGTGCATGTCTCAAAAAAAAGTAGATAAATGTCTTATAGCGATCTCATTTTGTGAAGTGAACCAATATAAATCTTGATTTGTAATTCCTTTTCGGAAGATGCATTTGTAGTTTCATCGTAGAGTAAGCTATAATACCCTGCAACAAAGATTTAATTATTAAAATTAATTATGCTATCCTAACCTACCTTTAATATCAGAAGTTAATTTGTTCTAAAAAAAATGGAGCTAGGGCATATGCAGTTAAATAAGATAATTTTCTTGGTGATAAGGAAAAATACTGCAACCATTCTACAGGGTGTCCGGAAAATACATGTACTACGTAAGAACAGAGATTCTTTGGCTCAAAATAGATCGATTTGAGCCAACTTACCTATTATACAAGTTGCTTCATTTAGCCGGTAGAGGGCTTCAAAAATCGTGAAAAATATTTGATATTTTAAAATAACTCGAAAACGCGTCGATAGATTTTGACCATTTTTGGGGTGCGAGTTTCTACTTTCAATTGACATCTTTTGGTGGTGCAGCACAAATATATTAAATTAGTTTAAATTATATTAAATAAATTTAAACTATATGAAATTCAATAATGTAATAACAAGAGTTACGTTTAAATCGTTTGTATTCGCATTGTTAACGATACAGCTATTAATGTAATACATTTTTACGACTGGAATGCACATTTAAAATATGCTTCAACTGTAAATGATGGTTTATTGTAAGAAAATTTTACAATGGCACTTATGCGAAGGCATAACTTGGTGGTGATTTGGATAAAACAATTCCTATCTCACATCTTTTGAAGTGGTCATCAATATCAATGGTTAGCACCAGTCTGAACACCCATTATATCCTCTTCGTTAAAATTGGAGATTGATGCTAAGAGGCTCTAATGGGATACGGCTGTTATTTGGTTTGTAAGTACTTCAAGGTTGCCAACATTTCGTGACATAATAAAACAGATGGTTAGTCTAGATAATAAAAATCTCCCTTGCTGTCCAAGTCCAATGATTTTACTTTTGAATGTTATTAAAGTATAAAAATTCCATTTTTACATAAGAGTAGTTTAATCAGAGATTCAACATGTTAGACTAGAGGGTTGAATAAATGCTCAGCAGAAATTAAATAAACATTTAATTTGATTAATCATTGCCTACATCAATTTTATGTATCATATTAATATAAAATAAAATTCTGGTGTAAATCGAAGAAGGCGGCTCCGTGGCGTAGTGGTATGTGTGTGACTACTACGCCCAAGGTACCGGGTTCGAATTCCGACACGGTCCGCTTGAAAAATGTTAGGCGAGCATTTTTCACAAAAATACACCCTCGTTCGGATGAGAGGTAAAATGGAGGTCCCGTGTGTGAGTGTTGTCACGCACGTTAAAGATCCCTACCTTGCTTGGAACAGCAAGGGTTCGGCAAAAATTCCGAATTTTCCAGGTAAAAAAAACTCGCTTCCTGGCCAATGTAGTACCTTCGGGTGGAGCATTGGAAAATCAAATGTAATGTAAATCGAAGAAGGCGGCTCCGTGGCGTAGTGGTATGTGTGTGACTACTACGCCCAAGGTCCCGGGTTCGAATCCCGACACGGTCCGCTTGAAAAATATTAGGCGAGCATTTTTCACAAAAATACACCCTCGTTCGGATGAGAGGTAAAATGGAGGTCCCGTGTGTGAGTGTTGTCACGCACGTTAAAGATCCCTACCTTGCTTGGAACAGCAAGGGTTCGGCAAAATTCCAAATTTTCCAGGTAAAAAAAAACTCGCCTCCTGGCCAATGTAGTACCTTCGGGTGGAGCATTGGAAAATCACATGTAATGCAAATCGAAGATATCAGATCTGATCTTTACGATATAATCTAAAAATGTAAATAAAATTTTTTAAATGCCCAAAATTTAACTAGGGGCGACTACAAAATATAAAGATCGACTAAAATTGTACCGATAATATTTCAGTTACAATAAATGTAAATATTCTTGTATTAACATTTATTATTGAGGTCTTAAGTGACATTTCATGGTTGAGGAATTGTCATAAAATTTTATCTAAAAGGTATTGAATCTAGCATGAAAAGGTCATTCCAATTTATAGCCCGTGATTTAAATATTTAACCGTTTCTTGCAGGTACAAGGTTGTGTGTCACAACAGAGCTTTTGTGCTCAGATGCGCTTGTACACTAAATGGTTTCTACTTTTTCTGCTTTCTCGTTACAAATTATAATTGAAAAAGTAGTAGCGCCTAGGTATTATCCGTTAATACATATCTCCCCCCCCCCTCGATAGTCTTTTGAAATAACCGCGAAAGTTAGAATTCAAGTTAGACTGGATGATTCCAAGGTCGTCATTTTAAACAGACTATTTTACAGCTTTTTCGTGACCTTTGTGAATATAGAGGTGAGTTGTATTTTCTTTGGCAACCACTCCGGGTTCAGTGTTTCAACTTGAAATCTTTAGTTCATCTTAATTTAAAATTATTATAATTACAGTCGAAGAGTAATGGTAACGCTCAAACGTTATACTTCCTCGTGGCAACAATCATGCACGACCCTACATGTGCTTCTCCGTTGCATACCAACTATATCACGGAGCCGCCAATCATGCACGACCATGGACATAAAGTATTAAGTCTACAAATCCGGTTGCATGAATTACTGTTACAAGTCAACTGCACAGCTAACAAAAACCAGGAGCTTACCTGGTTTTTTACTAAAAGGCCAAGGCTGTCTCAAATATATTAGGTTCGGGTCATAGGCTGAAGTTTCCAAATTTTATAAGTGACAAAGTGAAGAAACTAGGCGATAGCGAAATACGATGGTTTGTAAGTAGAGGAAGAAGGTACAGAAATCAAACGGAATCACTTAACTGCACACATATCTGATCTTGTCGGAAATCAATAGGAAAGTCCCCCTTTTTAAGATACTTTTTCACACAC
Organism: Platerodrilus igneus; assembly: GCA_036346225.1. Taxonomy (NCBI): domain Eukaryota; kingdom Metazoa; phylum Arthropoda; class Insecta; order Coleoptera; family Lycidae; genus Platerodrilus; species Platerodrilus igneus. The sequence goes on from JARFIW010001281.1 coordinate 661,363, forward strand.
ACTTCAGTACCCCACCATTTTATGCGCCAACAGCGCTTTATCCACATCTACATTCTTTTAGCTTGGGAACTCAAACTCATGCGGTTTACATACCATAACTCAAGGATTATTGTCCTGAAATTCGTGGGAAAATATAATCGTGAAACTACATGTAGAAATTTAAATTTAGGACAAGAAAGAAAAGCCTTCCTTCCCATAGTGGGTTTAAAAATCCCCAAATTTAAATATTAAAATAAAATGTAAAGCCAAAAGACGCAACAAGTGTCCGGAAAATACATGTACTACGTAAGAACAGAGATTCTTTGGCTCAAAATAGATCGATTTGAGCCAACTTACCTATTATACAAGTTGCTTCATTTAGCCGGTAGAGGGCTTCAAAATCGTGAAAAATATTTGATATTTTAAAATAACTCGAAAACGCGTCGATAGATTTTGACCATTTTTGGGGTGCGAGTTTCTACTTTCAATTGACATCTTTTGGTGGTGCAGCACAAATATATTAAATTAGTTTAAATTATATTAAATAAATTTAAACTATATGAAATTCAATAATGTAATAACAAGAGTTACGTTTAAATCGTTTGTATTCGCATTGTTAACGATACAGCTATTAATGTAATACATTTTTACGACTGGAATGCACATTTAAAATATGCTTCAACTGTAAATGATGGTTTATTGTAAGAAAATTTTTACAATGGCACTTATGCGAAGGCATAACTTGGTGGTGATTTGGATAAAACAATTCCTATCTCACATCTTTTGAAGTGGTCATCAATATCAATGGTTAGCACCAGTCTGAACACCCATTATATCCTCTTCGTTAAAATTGGAGATTGATGCTAAGAGGCTCTAATGGGATACGGCTGTTATTTGGTTTGTAAGTACTTCAAGGTTGCCAACATTTCGTGACATAATAAAACAGATGGTTAGTCTAGATAATAAAAATCTCCCTTGCTGTCCAAGTCCAATGATTTTACTTTTGAATGTTATTAAAGTATAAAAATTCCATTTTTACATAAGAGTAGTTTAATCAGAGATTCAACATGTTAGACTAGAGGGTTGAATAAATGCTCAGCAGAAATTAAATAAACATTTAATTTGATTAATCATTGCCTACATCAATTTTATGTATCATATTAATATAAAATAAAATTCTGGTGTAAATCGAAGAAGGCGGCTCCGTGGCGTAGTGGTATGTGTGACTACTACGCCCAAGGTACCGGTTCGAATTCGACACGGTCCGCTTGAAAATGTTAGGCGAGCATTTTCACAAAAATACACCCTCGTTCGGATGAGAGGTAAAATGGAGGTCCCGTGTGTGAGTGTTGTCACGCACGTTAAAGATCCCTACCTTGCTTGGAACAGCAAGGGTTCGGCAAAATTCCGAATTTTCCAGGTAAAAACTCGCTTCCTGGCCAATGTAGTACCTTCGGGTGGAGCATTGGAAAATCACATGTAATGAAAATCGAAGAAGGCGGCTCAGTTGCGTAGGGGTTTGTGTGTGACTACTACGCCCAAGGTCCCGGGTTCGAATCCCGACACGGTCCGCTTGAAAAATATTAGGCGAGCATTTTTCACAAAAATACACCCTCGTTCGGATGAGAGGTAAAATGGAGGTCCCGTGTGTGAGTGTTGTCACGCACGTTAAAGATCCCTACCTTGCTTGGAACAGCAAGGGTTCGGCAAAATTCCAAATTTTCCAGGTAAAAAAAAACTCGCCTCCTGGCCAATGTAGTACCTTCGGGTGGAGCATTGGAAAATCACATGTAATGCAAATCGAAGATATCAGATCTGATCTTTACGATATAATCTAAAAATGTAAATAAAATTTTTTAAAGGCCCAAAATTTAACTAGGGGCGACTACAAAATATAAAGATCGACTAAAATTGTACCGATAATATTTCAGTTACAATAAATGTAAATATTCTTGTATTAACATTTATTATTGAGGTCTTAAGTGACATTTCATGGTTGAGGAATTGTCATAAAATTTTATCTAAAAGGTATTGAATCTAGCATGAAAAGGTCATTCCAATTTATAGCCCGTGATTTAAATATTTAACCGTTTCTTGCAGGTACAAGGTTGTGTGTCACAACAGAGCTTTTGTGCTCAGATGCGCTTGTACACTAAATGGTTTCTACTTTTTCTGCTTTCTCGTTACAAATTATAATTGAAAAAGTAGTAGCGCCTAGGTATTATCCGTTAATACATATCTCCCCTCGATAGTCTTTTGAAATAACCGCGAAAGTTAGAATTCAAGTTAGACTGGATGATTCCAAGGTCGTCATTTTAAACAGACTATTTTACAGCTTTTTCGTGACCTTTGTGAATATAGAGGTGAGTTGTATTTTCTTTGGCAACCACTCCGGGTTCAGTGTTTCAACTTGAAATCTTTAGTTCATCTTAATTTAAAATTATTATAATTACAGTCGAAGAGTAATGGTAACGCTCAAACGTTATACTTCCTCGTGGCAACAATCATGCACGACCCTACATGTGCTTCTCCGTTGCATACCAACTATATCACGGAGCCGCCAATCATGCACGACCATGGACATAAAGTATTAAGTCTACAAATCCGGTTGCATGAATTACTGTTACAAGTCAACTGCACAAGCTAACAAAAAAACCAGGAGCTTACCTGGTTTTTTACTAAAGGCCAAGGCTGTCTCAAATATATTAGGTTCGGGTCATAGGCTGAAGTTTCCAAATTTTATAAGTGACAAAGTGAAGAAACTAGGCGATAGCGAAATACGATGGTTTGTAAGTAGAGGAAGAAGGTACAGAAATCAAACGGAATCACTTAACTGCACACATATCTGATCTTGTCGGAAATCAATAGGAAAGTCCCCCTTTTTAAGATACTTTTTCACACACACTTCAGTACCCCACCATTTTATGCGCCAACAGCGCTTTATCCACATCTACATTCTTTTAGCTTGGGAACTCAAACTCATGCGGTTTACATACCATAACTCAAGGATTATTGTCCTGAAATTCGTGGGAAAATATAATCGTGAAACTACATGTAGAAATTTAAATTTAGGACAAGAAAGAAAAGCCTTCCTTCCCATAGTGGGTTTAAAAATCCCCAAATTTAAATATTAAAATAAAATGTAAAGCCAAAAAGACGCAACAAGTAATTACTATGATATTAAATTAAGGTATAGGTGCTTAATTGTTATATTTGAAAACACTTTATAAAATTAATAAGCAGTTGTTGTTATGGGCGCTTGAAGCATTAAATGACTGTATTTGAAAGTGCCCAAAAAAGATGGGAACCCCATAACAAAATAAAGATGCACCGGCGAACTACCGTAGTGCGGAAAAAATAGAACAAAATTGAATAATGATCAAAAATTTACCTAGGTGCAATTTCAAGCTACATCACTAACATAATTTATCTTGAAGGGTTTTCAAATACTGCAAGATTGTAACGTGTTCGCCTTACGTTAGATAGAAACAAGATGAAAAAGGAGAAAATTTGTCTTAAACAAACAAAGTAAATACAAATGTGCGCTGTATATTGTTTTCATGAATAGTAGTGTTCATGGAGCATAAGATTTCAATAATTTTTAGTTCTATAAAGAGAATTCAGGAAATAAATTTAAAACTCCCAAACCATAGTTAAAATTTGAACGTAATAACTGTCTTTTGTATAGTGATATCGAAAAGGACTTCCGAGACAAAACGGTTTGACGCACATTAACTATGACAGTAGAAAGAAACCTGTCAGGGTAAGTAAAAATTGTAATGTAGTCTGTTTATATTTCAGCCGTTTCAAAGGTTTATTTTATTATTCTTATAATTTCTTCCATAGGAGCCTATTTCGACACCAATGTAGTTAGTCGGTGCACCTTTAAAACTGTTGCGGGGTTCCCACCCCCTTCAAGGCAAAACTAAATTTATAACGTATGACTAATTTTACATGTAACAAGGTATTCATTACTACTGTTTTGCAACTCAGGCTCAAACACATTACCTCACAACTCTATACCAAATACTATATCAGAATAAAACGTATGCATTACATCAACTATAACTTTCACTGAAACGTATCCATGATTATTAATTTCCTTTCTTTTAATAAAAACTAACAAGATAGATTGTAAGATTTGTCTTAAGATTATTTATTTGAGATTGAATTTTATCTTAATAAAAATAATTTTAGATCCACTCAATGTCCTGGATAAAAAGTGACTTTAAAATGACATCATGCGGTAGTGATGGTGCTGTTTACGAATGGGATATTATCACAAATAAACGAGTAGCAGAAACCATTGTAAAAAGTTGTAGATTTAATGGAGTTAGAACAACAACAGATGGAAAATCAAATTTTGTTGTTGGTTCTGATGGTTGTGTCAGAGAAATCATGAATGCAGCTATCCACAAAGAAATATCAGTTTGTCCAACAGGCTTAGACACCATGTGTTTGGCACAGTCTGATCAAATGCTGTTTGTTACTGGTGATGAAGGTACTATTTATTCTGTAAAAATACCCATACTGGATGCAGGGGAGTTTCTTGAATTCCCTGGTCATAGCGCTACTATTATTCGGGTACGCAACTCCAGTAAGGTTAAAATTGATATATTGTGTTTTTAGATGGTTCTTTCATACGATGATAGATTACTTATAACCAGTTCATCTGATGGCGTTATATGCATCTGGAGACTGAAATATATTGAAGGAAAAACTGTGTTTATAGACAAAGAATTTACTCCATCAACCGATGTGTTAATTTCTCGAGAAGATCTTCAAGAAAAACTTTCAATAATCCACAACCTTCAGCTGCGGATGCATGAGCTAGTTGCTGAACAGTCATACCAATTAAGAAACATAGAAACACTTCATGGAATAAAAATGAAGGAAGTACACGAAGCATATTGTGTAGCCATTGAAGAACTCAAGGAAAAGAATGAGGTTCGTTTGGTGTCCAATTTACGTAGTTGCTAACCACTTTTTTTAGAATTTAGAAACTGACCATGCTCAGGAAATTAACGATTTGGGTATTCAAATGATGAATATCAAACAAGAACATGAACGGTTTATCCAACGCTTGGAAATTACCTATAATGATAAACTCATTATCGAATATGAAAAATATTTACAACTTGAAGATAAAATGGCAAATATGAGAAAACGTTATGAAACGGAACTTAGCGATTTAAGAGAGTCTAAAAAAACATCTGAGGAGTCCATTATTAATGATTTTGTTCAAAAGTTACATGAAAAAGATGTTCAAGTCGAAGAAGTACGTTTTAATATGAATGATTACAATGCAGGCTAATTTAAAAGGTGGTCTGACGTTAGAAAAAACTTAAATCTCAGGCCAGCTAATTGTAGAAGTGAGTTGCTTTTACAGGATAAACTTAACGATCCAAAGAAATGTTGAGCAATCCTACAGTTGCCTCAGTTTCTGTTAACTATAATTCATTAAGCTATTTTCTCTACTAGAGAAAGGTCTGTATGGGTAGGGGGTCAACGAGAGTAGACTGGTTCAGTATCTCTTTGTGGCATCTGGACTACAATTTTTACCTAAATGCTACTGGTCAATAAACAACAATATTTAGTCCAATGCTTTTGTTTAACAAAGAAAAATCTCAATTTCAAACTCGTCCAAAGACACTATCTAGTGCCTGAAATTTCAGTTTTTTAAATTTACCGTTTTTGTCGATATATTTAGTCTTAGAAACAACTGGTTAACACAAAAGTGTAATAAAGCAAAATCCCAACTCTTACCGTTTATGAAATAAGCGCCGTTAACCTATTGCAACCCTAGGCATCTGAACTATCGCTTGATCGAACAATTAGTTGTCTGTTCTCAAAATAATAAAATAAATTTCTATATACCTTTAGCAATAATATATTAATCTAAACTTCTACGTAGTAGAATTAGCAAAATAAGTAATATAAGATAAAAGGTGCACAAAAATACTTTAATGAGAATGAATCGGTGCAAAGCGGTCAATACATAAAGCCACATTGCATTTGCAACGCATTATTCTTACATTCGATTTATAGGTTTTTAGAGTACACCGTTTTTCATCTTCTTTTGTATGCTGTACGAAGCAGTCAACTCTATCAAATCGAATATCATTGGAAATTCGACTATCGGCTGATGATGATGGAGATGCCAATGATCTTCTGGTTCATTTAGAAAGGACACCATATTTTGCAAAATATGTTTGAGTCACTTCTCTTCGAAATCCAATTGCGATAATCTACTGTTGTTAGTTTTGTTATATAAAATCCAACTGTTTGGTAAAGTAATGTCTATTGACTGTATAACTGTGTGATAGCATGCCACGTTGTGATCCATAAGATCAGTTCCGCTCATGAAAGTATTGTAATTTTAATCAGATTTGGTCGGGTATTTTGTATATTCCATTTACGCTTTTGTGAAAATCTCTTAACATTAGAAACCTTACTAGTACCACAGGAAAACAGAATCATAGTTATTACAGCATTGTCCATCCAATGCACATACAACAGCCCATGATTCCTTTCAATGGCACTTTCAAACTGACCGTGCTCTTTTGGTACAAACAATATTTTTTCAGTAAGAGGATTTTTTTTTGGGAATACGATTTTTGTAGATAGTCCCTATAGTGGTACACTACATTTGATTTTCCAATGCTCCACCTGACGATACTACATTGCCTAGGAAGCTAGTTCTTTTTCCTGGAAATTTTGAATTTTGCCGAACCCTTGCTGTTCCAAGCAATGTAGGGACCTTAACGGAGGTGACAACACTCACACATCTCATCCGAACCAGAGCATATTTTTGTGAAAAATATTTGCCTAACATTTTTCAGGTGGACCGTGTCGGGATTCAAACTCGGGACCTTGAGCTCAGTAGTCACATGCATAATAACAATAACGGAACCACCCTATTATAGCGGTGCAGCTGCAAAATCTCAAAAAGAAAAATAGACTTGATCCCACGAACAGGTTAGCCATGTTGTAACAATTTTTTTGTTGAAAAGAAATAATTACTAGTTGAAACCAATTAAAAATCTACACAAAGGAGCGAGGAAAAATTTTAAGCAATCCGTCAATACCATTTATTTACTGTACTATGTCGATCCCTAATTTCCTTGGTCCCATATGGAAAACAACAGGTTCGTTGTTATTTTCTAATTTGATTCAATTACAACTTCAACATTTCGTACCCACAATCTTGAAGAAAACAACCCAGCTGTTATGAAACCTGGTTTGTAAAGTCACACATAATGATTTAATCTTCTAAAAACCCGTGTAAACACTTTCTTGTTCAAGAAATACCTCGTGGTTTTCAACTTGCTTCATACTCATGGTGCGTGGGTATTGAAAGTTTTGTTCTGATAAGACTTCCCCCGCTTGAACTGTCCGGGGAAGTGATTTTCTAAATCCACTTACTTTCACAACATCTTCGAGGCAAGCGGACTGGAAAGTCGATGATGGTGACACTGCTGTCCAAAAACTTTAAGTTCCTTAATCGGTTTTTGTTGCAGAGTAAACTAAGTGTAGGGTGAACAACCCCGATAATGAGACAACCGGTCAACGAGTTTTTTAATGTTGAAGCAGATCCATCCCGTACCATATTAGTCTGGGACCAACGCCTTTTGACAATCTGCTGGAACCTGTGCCAAACCAGCCTGAGGTAGCCACCAACTACTAATGTGAGTGACTTTTGCTAGACCCTAAAAAGGTCTATTAAGTGTTTTGGTAACCCCTTTTCCACTACGGCTAAGTCCCGAGCCACCATGTTGTACTCGGTAAGACTCAGCACCTTGTTAAGCATCATAATCTTGTGCTAATTGATTAAATTTCTTTTATAAAGTATATGATTCCTAGAAAGCGCTAATTGATTAAATTTGTATACCTTAGAATTTCAGCAATAATCATTGTAAAATGATTTAAATTACAGTATGTAGGTGATTATCAGATCTGATACTCATTTAAGTCTTAAGAGACAAAATATTCTTCAAATAATAATTTTTTTAATATCACTAAGCTTTGTGAATTAATTTAATTTTTTATTGGATAAAAGTTATTTGTTATACAATAAATACTTTTTGATTCTAACAGTTCTAATTTTCTAAGGAAGGCAAATAAAAAGTTTTGAATGATCCATTCCAATAGGGTTTCTGTATCTACCCTAAAAACACCTCTTTTTAATACTTGCTAGATACAGTGGCATCCAACTTCTCTTTATTTAATTTTTCGTGTCACGAAGAACATTTCAACCCTGCCCTTTCTCACAATCTCCCATGGGATAATACCCAAGCTAACTACATTTCCAAGTCACACGCGTAAAAAGTTCACGTCCCTTTAAATGTTGTTATATCTCCACTCTAAGGGCCAGTGTTGGAAATATTAAAAATAAATCCGTTACAATGTAAAATATGTATCTCAGATACCTTTTTTCGACAGGTAATTCCTCCAACAAAACCAATAATGGATTGGCAACTTTTCCAAAGTTTAAAAAAGTCATCATTTGATTTATAATTTTTTCCTTGATATAGATCAAAATTTACCAATATCCATCCTTGCTATTCAAGCAACATATTTTGACTTTCCCTTACTAAATTGTTTGCACATGTGTCTTCCAAGATAGTTCATCATATTTTGAGCGTATGATAGATGTTCCTCGAGCACAAAATTTTCAGCATAACCTTTTTTCAACATTTCCATGGGTAAACGTATTTTCCAGTCAATACCATTTGGATGTATGATTGTATTATCGGTCGCATGCAAAAATCTGGAAATCTGTAAAAACTTATCCCTGTACATAAACTGAGATACAGCAAAAAATTTCATATTATGTCATAGTTCCAGAAATGCCTCTTGGCTGGCACGTTGTTGCATCCACTAACAAATAATATGCCAGTAAGTAACCGTATCTCATCAGCGGTAATTTTGAGGTCTGAACAATTGACGAGTTTCCTCTACCAAATACTCAATAAATTCATTATTCACCAATTATTCATAGATCTGAGTTATAAACTTCTATTAATGCTTATTATAATCAGGTTATTATAATCAGGTTCCTTATAGAAATCTGCACCTTTTTTCCAGTAAGGTTTTCTTTTCTTGGGGCATAGAATTTGTTTCAACAATATCTAAAGGTTCGCCTTCAGACTAATTATAGTCTACAGAGTCCTTTGTTATCTGATGGGTATATTTTTGCACCCGCTCCCAACTGCCGAAACAAAAGATTATTAGCTAATCTGCAAAAACAAAAAATCTATAATACACTTATTTGTAAAAACCTGCCGTTGTCTTCATCTGCAGTATCCAGATCCACATTGTAATCTGGAGGTTTCTACGTATATGTGACCGCAATATCGTCACGATATGCAATATCAAAAGCATTTGCAAACAAGAAGCCTCTCCTACAATAATAATGATTATTGGTATCATTATATATATTGCTATGATAACGCTGTACGCCGATGTAATTAAAATTCAGTTTCCTGCTGCCCGTCACCTCTCTTTTAATATCCTAAAATTTAAATATGCCTTGACTAGCTCAGTCTAATACACACAGAGTGCACAACGTTACGATAACAAAGAATTTACTCCCCTTTTCATCTAATACCTTTCTACTTGAATGAGAAAAAACAAAATCGACTAAGATTTGTATGACAAAAAAAAATTATATACACTGTACAGCTTGATATGATTCTCTAATTTAACAAACTAAACCCCTGAATCAAATAATAATAATCTCAATTTGTTTATTCCCAAAATTATAGTTCCCTTTAATTAGTTTAAAACCAACAAGAATAATATTGTACACTATTGGAAAACACCCTTGAACATTCAACAACTTTTCCCCTTCTACGTAAATTTTTAGTACCACAGGAAGACGGAATCATAGTTATAACAGTGTTGTCCATCCAATGCACATACAACAGCCCATGATTCCTTTCAATGGCACTTTCAAAGTGACTGACCGTACTCTTTTAGTACAAACAATGTTTTTTTAGTAAGAAGAAATTTTTAGGGAATACGATTTTTGTAGATAGTCCCTATAACGGTACACTATATTTGATTTTCCAATGCTCCACCTGACGATACTACATTGCCTAGAAAGCAAGTTCTTTTTCTTGGAAATTTTGTTTTGCCGAACCCTTATTGTTCCAAGCAAAGTAGGGATCATCCGAACCAAAGCATATTTTTGTGAAAAATATTTGCCTAACATTTTTCAGGTGCACCATGTCAGGATTCGAACTCGGGACCTTGGACTCAGTAGTCACATGCATAGTAACTGAATAATGGAATTTATAGCGGTGCAGATGCAAAATCTCAAAAAAGAAAATAGACTTGATCCCGTGAACAGGTTAGCCATGCTGTAACAATTTTTTTTTAAAAGGAATAATTGCTAGTTGAAACAAATTAGAAATCTACACAATGGAGCGAAGAAAATTTTTAAAAATCCGTCAAGACCAATTATTTGCTGTACTAGGTCGATCCCCAATTTCCTTGGTCCCATATGGAAAACAACAGGCTCGTTGTTATTTTCTAATTTGATTAAATTACAAAGCTAAGTTCAACATTTCGTACCCACAATCTTGAAGAAAACAGTCCGGCTGTTATGAAACCTGGTTTGTAAAGTCACAAATAACGATTTAATTTTCCAAAAACCCGCATAAACACCTTATTGTTCAAGAAATACCTCATGGTTTCTAACTTGTTTCATACACATGGTGCATGGACATTAAAAATTTTGTTTTGAAAAGTGCTATACTCTTGCCGTTCTAGTCTAAGGTATACTGTTAAAGTCCCGCGCGTACTTGATAAGAGCCACTATGACAATTAGCAACACAAAATCATCACGTACATAATATTGCGCAACAAGGTATTACGTCATTATTGCGTCTCAAATTTGTATCACATACAAAAGAAAAACATAAAATGTACTCACGTAAAATGTGGAGCTCTTCTTGCGGCTATTCTTACGGCAGGATCTCGGCGTTAGTTAGGCGAGGGTCGGCCTTCGCCCCTCGTCGAAACCAAATTAGTTGTCTTCCCTCTTCTTAGTGTAGCGGCACGATAAAGGATCAACCAGGTAGGAGGAACGATAATAGGTACGACAAAGGAAACCTACATATCTGAAAAGGAAAAGACAACGGCACGACACAGATCACCTCACTCTTAGACGTCTAGTTGGCTAATCCTGACGTGACGGAAAATGCGCACTTCCTTCCACACTCCGCGTCTGCGCATTCTCCAGCACTGACGCAACTGTCCAAAGTGACGGAAATGCACGCACAAGTCTATTTTTAAAATTTTGGCGCGATTTCAGTTACATATTTAAACTAATAACAAAATGTTTTAGCCGATTTTCGGCATGTAACAATAAACTTCCTCCGCTTGAACTGTCCAGGGAAGTAATTTTCTAAATCCGCTCACTTCCACAATATCTTCAAGGCAAGCGAGCTGGAAAGTCGATAATGGTGACACTGCTGTCCAAAAACTTCAAGTTCCTTTATTGGTTTTTATTGCAGAAAAAACTCCGTGTAGGGTTAACAACTCCGATAATGAGACAACCGGACAACAAGTTTGTAATGTTGAAGCACATCCATCCCGTACCATATTAGTCCGGGACCAATGCCTTTTGAGAATCCGCTGGAACCTGTGCCAGACCAGCCTGAGGTCGTCGCCAACTACTAGTGTGAGTAACTTTTACTGGACCCTAAAAGAGTCTATTAAGTGCTATGGTAATCTCCTTTTCCACTATGGCTAAGTCCCAAGCCGCCATGTTGTAGTCGGTAAAACTCGACACCTTGTTAAGTATGATTCCTAGAAAGCGCTAACTGATTGAATTTTTATACCTTAGAATTTCAGCAATAACCATTGTAAAATGGTTTAAATTACAGTATGTAGGTAATTATCAGGTCTGATACTCATTTAAGTCTTAAGAGACAAAATATTCTTCGAATAATAATTTTTTTAATATCAGTAAGCTTTGTGAATTGATTTAATGTTTTATTGGATAAAAGTTATTTGTTATACAATAACTACTGTTTGATTCTAACATGTCTAATTTTCTAAGGAAGGTAATAAAAGTTTTGAATGATCTATGCCAATAGGGTTTCCGTATCTACCCTAAAACACCTCTTTTAATACTTGCTAGATACAGTGGCGTTCAACTTTACTTTATTTAATTTTCCGTGACACAAAGAATATTTCAACCTTGCCCTTTCTCACGATCTCCCATGGGATAATACCCAAACTAACTACAGGAGAAGAAAATTTTTATAGTTTCAAGTCGCACGCGTAAAAAGTTCACGTCCCTTTAAATGTTGTTCTATCTCCACTTTAGAGGCCAGAGTTGGAAATGTTAAAAACAAATCCGTTACGATGTAAAATATGTATCTCAGATGCCTTCTTCGACGGGTAATTCCTCCAACAAAACCAATAATGAACTGGCAACTTTTCCAAAGTTTTATCAAAGTCATCATTTGATTTATAATTTTTCCCTTGATACAGATAAAAATTTACCAATGTCCATCCTTGCTATTGAAGCAACATATTTTGGATTTTCCTGACTAAATTGTTCGCACCTGTGTCTCCAAACATAATTCATCATACTTTGATCGTATGATAGATGTTCCTCGAGCACAACATTTTCAGCATAACCTTTTTTCAACATTTTCAACGTATTTTCCAGTCAGTATCATTTGGATTTATGCTTGTATTATCAATCGCATGCAAAAATCTGGAAATCTGCAAAAATCTATCCCTGCACATAAACTGAGATACAGCAAAAATTTTCATATCATCTCATAGTCCCAGAAATGCCTCTTGGATGGCACATTGTTGCATCCACTAACAAATAATATGCCAATAAGTAACCCTATCTCATCAACAGTAATTTTGAGGTCGGAACAATTGCCGAGTTTCCTATACCAAATGCTCAATAAATTCGTTATTCACCAATTGTTGATACATCTGAGTTATAAACTTGTATTAATGCTTATTATAATCAGGTTTAGAAAATAGTGAGACACATTCCTTATATAAATCTGCATCTATTTTCCAGTAAGGTTTTCTTTTCTTGGGGGCATAGAATTTGTTTCAATAATATCTCTAGGTTCGCTTTCAGACTCGTTATAGTCTACACCGAGTCCTTTGTTATTTGGTGGGTATATTTTTGCACCCACTCCCAACTGCCGAAACAAAAGATTATTAGCTAATCTGCAAAAAACAAAAAAATCTATAATAAACTTATTTGTAAAAAATGAAACAAAACCCCTGCCGTTGTCCTCATCTGCAGTATCGAGATACACATCAGAATATGGAGGTTTCTACGTTAATGTGACCGCAATATCGTCACGATATGCAATATCAAAAGCATTTGCAAACAAGAAGCCTCTCCTACAATAACAACGATTATTTGTATCATTATATATATTTATATATATATATATATATATATATATATATATATATATATAAATATATTGTACACGATTTAAATTTGTAAATTTTCCAATTGTGTCATCGGTCTCCGTGGCGTAATTGGTAAACGCATGGTTCCTGCAAAACCAGGATACAGGTTCAACTCCTGTCCAAGGCCTTATATTTTCCATCTTTCAATTACTAGCTCGATTTGAAATGATCATTTGGGCTTTGCATAAAAGTCTAAGTTATTATTTCATCTTATTCACTGTAATACTATAGTATTTATCAACTTACCTTGTGTAATTAACTATCTAAAATATTTATATATATATATATATATATATATATATATTGCCGTGGAATCGGGGATTAGGAACCAATGTCGAGCCCCAATGTTGGGCCGTCATAAAATTGCCGTGTACTCTCAGGAACAAGCTTCTAACATCGAGCCTCACGAATTGGGCGTCATAAAATTGCCGTGGAACCTTACAAAAATTCGTGCCCACGCTTTGGGCCAACATAAAATTTCCAAAAAATAAAATAAAAATAAAAAATTTCTTACACTTCTTTTGGAACGCCTCCTTATTTCTCTGCTCACCCTGGCTAGCTCGGCAATTGTCTTCTTCTTGAATACCTACGATTTTAAATACATACCTCTCTCACACACACATAATCAAATGAAATTACCAAAATAATACAACAACCATACAACATTTACACATCTTAATAAGTTTCCATTATAAATACAATATTTACACCTAAGTACAACCAGTTTGTTCCAACTGTTACCTGTTCAATCATTAATTACTTTGAAGTCCTTGGTTTTAGTATATTTTAACACATTCTATATAATACGAGTAGATGGGCCCCACATGCTACCCTAGTTTGACTTTATTCTGGTCTATTTTGAGCTCATTATAGCCCAGTTTTTGTAAATGCTTTTTAAACCTTGCATTTTATTGAAAATTAATTTAAAAGACCCGTTTACTCCTTACAACAACAATTTATAGCATGAATGAATCTTTATATCATCAATAAACTCCTTTTTAATAATCAGAATTAATTCTCCAGCACACATACCTCTTTAAATAAGTTTTATGGTAATAAATACGCCACAAATAAGTCAAAACACATAAACACAAAAAATATCAACAGAACTGTTTATACAAAAACAGGAATTTAAATTTCGTTACCTGGAGTCGCCTTCATTCTTCGTCACCAGTAAAAATGATTTCGTTGTGTCCATCTACTACGATGATGCATGGCGTCACAGATACCCACCATTCAAATCTCCGCTACCACCACTATTAGCTTTGTCTCAAACGTAACATTCCATCTCAAATATACTTCAAACATACAAGTTTAGGCTTCGCTTACCTAAATTATCATCTCTTTGTTTAATCGCTACGTTGTAGTAGCGGCACCTTTTATCTAAACAAGCACCAATTCGTGCAATATTACTTTTATAACACGCGGTACGCTACTACAGCTTTCATCATTTTTAAACAGGATGTTTAGTGCAACTTTACTGAACACACAATAATCGATAACGGTAAAAGCATTTTCTACTATTATGTTGTAGATCTAAACCCGTATTCAGATCTAAATGGAAAGAAAAAAAACTTTAATATCTTCGTTCGTTTATTTATATCATGACTTGTAAATACTCCCTGTGTTTGTTGTGGTTTGTTTAGTATTCTTCTTAAGCTTTTTTGGGAATTAAACCACTGATAGTTTTTAAAATGATCTTTATTTACGTTTCGATCCATGACCTAGGATCGTTGTCAAAATAATAAAAACTTCAAGTTTGACGTTTATGACATAAATTGAAGGTTACTTTGATTTATTGATATTTGAAATATTTGATTTGAGTACACTAAGCAAAAATTTTTAAAGTTTAAAAGAATGATTGCCTTCAATTTGTGTTGCGACCTGGGATCGACTTTCCTAAGGTAGCCAATACGCTTAACGTGAAATCAGCTGATTAATTTTTATTGGTGAATTTTATATAAAAATTTTTGCTTAGTGTACTCAAATCAAATATTTCAAATATCAATAAATCAAAGTAACCTTCAATTTATGTCATAAACGTCAAACTTGAAGTTTTTATTATTTTGACAACGATCCTAGGTCATGGATCGAAACGTAAATAAAGATCATTTTATAAAAACTATCAGTGGTTTAATTCCCAAAGAAGCTTAAGAAGAATATTTATATCATTTTCAAACGCCCCCCCCCCCTCCCCGTGAATCGGTTTCACGTGAAAAGCTTATTTTCGAAGCGGCTTCTTAAAATTTTGAACGTAACCGACTATAATTTCTGAAAAATTTCCCCCGTCCGTCGTGCTGTTTACATAAAATTTTGTTACCTACCTTAACGTACGCGCACTTCTTGAAAACTGCTGGCCATCGCGACCAATGATAGAATTTTCCCCCGTTCTGACGCGCCACCTCTCAGCTATCTATCTCCGTTCCACGCATATCTGTTGTCTCCTTCAGAACCCCTCTTAAGTTACAGAAAATCGATATTGTATTTGGCCTTCGCCTTTTCGTACGTGACATGTACCCAACGCTTGCTTTATCTGCTTCTCTATCTGTCTTACAGTATCGATCGTTTATTCCACCCCATCCTTAAGGCACTTATTATGTAGCAGCTTACACAAATCGACCGTTACAAACAGACTTCTATAGAATTTTGTCTTAACGTACATTTAAAATTCCCTGAACCTGACATTTAACAACAGGTGTTTCTTGAAACAACCGACCGTTTATAAAATAACAATTCTTGGTTTCTTCCCTTCTGAGTATTTGTATAACGAACGTTGGCTTTTAAAATGCAAACATTTGCGTTTGAAATTATTGATTTTCCATGCATGCAAGCTCCCTTTTTGCTTCTATGCGTTTGATTAACATTTGTTATGATTATTTATGCGTATCCTTGTGCTTTTTTATGTACTCTAAACTTTCTCCCCTTATGTAATTTTAACATTCCAATTTAAATATAGAAAAATACCTTAATACCCGTCCGTTTTCACTATATAAATTAATTAATTTGGCGCATCAATAATTTGCTCCTATTTCTATATACACGGTTGCTAAAATTTTATTGTCTACACCTATTTACCCTTTAAATCCACAACATATATATATATATATATATATATATATATATATATATATATTGCTGTGGTAAGCCCCACGTTTGACCGTCACTTGAAGAGTGATGTGGCAGACCTGCCTTTTATGAAGCCATGCTGATTAACATCTAGTCTATTTTTAACTTAGTCAAATATATAAAAGTGAACTATGATTTCTAAAATCTTACAAAGTTACATATTATGACAATTGACAGATAATTGTTGAGCTCGGTCATGTCTCCGTTATTGTGTACAGGCGTGATTCTAAATAATTTCCAAATAGTCGGAAAAGAATTGGATTTCAGGACAAGATTAAATGGAAAGGAAAAAAGACCCATGAACACATCGTGAATAATAAAAGCAGGTATATAATATGAATGCACAGTCATATCGACTTTAATCTTTTTATTGCATGAAAAATGTCTTTTTCAGTAATTTGGTCAATAGAAATTGGAATAAAGTTATTAGAAAAATTCGGTGTATCATAGGGGTCATAGGCAGAGTATAATAAATCAGCGAAAGCATGTCATTCCCATTAGTGTGTGTGTTAGCATTGTCATGTATAATAGACTGATTAGCTAAAGGACCGTTTTTACGATATAGATATGTACTTTTTTTCTACAACGGTCCTAGGTCATGGATCGAAACGTAAATAAAGACGATTTTAACAACTATGAGGAGTTTAATTCCCAAAGAAGATTAAGAGAGATAGGTATGACCAAAACTTTCTTGGAGGCTTCTTGATGATAGTTTCAATATTAAATAATCTGCATATTTTGTATAGCTAAGAAACGTATAATGTTTATAACTAGAGGATGATTTGGTTTTAAAACTCTTTGGTTGCAGTTTTTGCAACATCAGAAATGTTTAGAAAATAAAGAAAACAAAATTTTAAAGCGTAGGAAAAGCCCAAACCACTAGTTGGGTCTAAAGCGTGTATTAAAAATAGCACGTGTATGTGATTATAAAAATAATACAAGACAAAGCAATTAAAATGGAATATAAGTGACCTTACCCTAACTTTATGATGTTCGTTCACCATTTTATTCTATATAGTGTCACGTGGTCTTGGAGAGAGTCCCTAAAGATGCAACGCTAACTCGCTGCTGATGTTGTCGGGTCGCAGGTTCGAATACAGGTAGTTTACTATAATATGTAATTTTTTCTGCTCCCATGTGTACAGTCATCTCGGGGTGAATTCTACAACTACAAACTTCTATGGTCATGTTCAACAACACACAAGTTATGCACACATTTGCTTATTACTCTTTCACCACTTATGCTTGTTGATGACGGAATATTCTTAATTCGTCATTACATTTAATTTGCACAAGTTTAATAGATTTATACTCTCATATTTTACATACTTGTCAAAATACAAATGAAAATACCATGCATAAACGATGCTGCTTTCAACCAGGGATTTAGAAGTTATTTTTTTATATATCATCAAACATTTTAAAATCTTCAAATTATTACACAATATATGGTGAGGTGATGTTAAGCAATTAGAAACTAAGAAAAGCGTACATACCTCTGATGTTGTACTATTTTGGCCGTGGGTTATGCTATTGTTGGGGAAGTCCCCGGAGTTGCAACACGCACTTTCTTTGATGTTGGTGTAAGATTTGCTCTCCCTGCATTGTTGTAGCTTGTCCTGCCCCTCTGTGTGCTACCATCTCAGAGTTAGTGTCACAACCACAAACGTTCATGGTCGCGCTCAGTAACACAGTTCTGCCGCATAAACTACTCTGCCGTCAGTGATATCGATAATGGAACAATATAAATCTAGACACTCTGTTTTTAAATTTAGCAATATTACAGGTGCTGTCATTTTAATTTTATCGCTTTCAGTATTACCAAATGTTCGGAAGATGCAGTCGCTTGTTTAAGTCTTAATCTAAAGGTGATATTATAAATTAAAAATCTCAAGACGTTCTTTAGTTGGATTTTAAAACCTAAAGATTTCAAGGCAACTATTTTCTGGAATATGTGCATGCGGGGTGTGTGTATGCATACGTGGATATGGGTATGGTTTGGTGTTTATCATGTATATGTACACGCACTCATACGTGTTCGCATGAATGAGTGCATGTGTGTATACTTCAAAACCAAGTAAATATAATGTGGTAATACTTAACCACAAAGGTTGTTTCAAAAATAAAGCTCTCTAATTTTTTTAAAATAGACAGCATTGTTTATTACAATCATTATGTTCATCGTTAGAAAATCTAAACAGTAATTTGTTTTTCTACATAATCGCCATTTTTTAATGCATTTTTCTAGATGTTGCACCAATTTTTGAATCTCCATGTCGTAGAACTCCGGCTTCAACCCCCTGAGGAAGTGAGTAACCTTTTCTTTAATTTCATAGTCGGTCTGAAAGTGTAAGCCACCCAATTGTCCAAGTAGGAATAAAGTCAATCAGCAATATTTCCTTACAGTCCTAAAACACAAGTCGCTAAGATTTTGCCAGCACATTGTGCTTGTTTAAACTTTTTTGGCTCAGGCAAACTTCAGTGGCGCCATTCATGTGATAGTTCTTTTATTTTTCGAGAGTGAAATAAAACACCCACTTTTTGTCGTCTGTAAATATGGAGTCCAACAATTCCTCCCTATTGTTGCTGCATTGTTGAAGAAACTGGTGGGCACAATCAACACGTTAATTCTTGGAAGTATCCTTAGGGCGCACCATGCGCACACCTTGTAATACTACAGTTTTGTTGACGAAATTCAGTTAATTGAGCTAACAGAAATCTCAAGAATTCGACTAGCCATTGCATACATGTAATCATCCGATCTTGGAGTAGTAGTCTCTCAACTTTTCCAACAGTGTCATAGGAAATTGACAGTCTTCCACTCCAGTCTTCGTCATAGATATCCATGCGACCACCCGTGAACTTCCAACACCATTCACAAACGTGTTATAGGTTCCAGTATAAATTTCAAACAACTGACAGCGATGTTTATAGGAGGAATATTTTTCACGTTCAAAAAAATGGATATTGCGTGAATTTCACATCTGATGGTAATGGAGATCGGGACATCCATCGCAAACAGCTGTCAGGCCAACACTGTGGTATAGGTTAAGGGAGAACCTTATTTTTTAAACAATCCTTGTATGTTGACTGCCATCACCCTTATTTAAAAAAATAGCAATCTTTACGGAAGAAAATATTTTTAATGCATTAATTGTTAATACTGATTACATAATTCTTTTAGATAATATACTTAGTTCACACTTTTAGATGGAGGAAGAAGCACATGCAAAATCCAAACAACATGAAATGATCAAACAACAAATTGAGGATGATGCAGACCGAGAAATATATGAATTAAAAACCGCTCACGAAAAAGAACTTAAAACAGAACAAGATAGTAACGTAAAGCTTCGTGGTGAAACTGGCATCATAAAGAAAAAATTAACCACTTCTCAAAAAGAGTGCGATGAGTTAAAACAATCTGTATACAACTTACAAAGTGAACATCACAAATTTAAAGGTGTTATTCTTGGTTTAGAGAAAGACATCGCCGACTTGAGGAAGGAAATTGAAGAGCGAGACACTGCAATTCTTGACAAAGAAAAACGTATATATGAGTTAAAACGCAAAAATCAAGAACTGGAGAAGTTCAGGTTTATTTTAAATTTCAAAATTACAGAACTGAATTCTCAAATAGAACCTAGAGACCGTCAAATTCGTGAACAAACAGAACAAATTACAGATATGGTAAATGAATTGGAAAATCTACAGAAAGTGATAGTAGGGCTTGATATTCAACTAATGGAACTAAGAGAGAAGTTAAGTGCAGCTGATAATGAACTTAAAAGGGAAGTTAGTAAAAATAGAGCTGCTAAAGCTGCTCTTCAAACTATTAGAACCGATCTTCATCATATGAGCGGTCTTATTCAAGATGTTCCAAAATTAACAAGGACACTTAGGGTAAGTTTTTCCATGAGTTGAGCTTTTGTTACAGTTCATTGACTGACACTAGTTATTAATAGTAGCAAATTATTACAATTCCATAAGTTTCTAACTTGTAGTGCATATAAATTTCCACTAAACCGATATCGTATTTGCATTATTAAATCCATAGCCTATGAATTTTTCAATACAGAATTTTACAAGTTATTTATATTTGAATATTTTGTGTACGCTGAAAAGTAGATTTGTTGTTAAAACCACATCGACTAAGGGTAGTTAATATTTATAGAAGACGCCATGCTACTTATTTTACAAATAAGTCAAATAACATTCTGTGTGAATTCATCAAACATGGTCTCCTACTTTTATCCAGTGCTCCATGGCAGAAGCAGACGAGTAATAGATTTAAATTTTATCATCAGTTGTGTGTTAAAAAATATTTTAACTAATGACTTTCCGCAGGTCAGATATCGATATATAGTTTTGAATTCAAATAACTGGAATTGATTTAAATGTTGAATATTGGGCACAAAAGTATAATTTTCGTAGTTAGAAAAATAATGTTGAATGTAAAGCTTCAGTGTTAATAAAAATAATGATGAAATTCTAGTATTGGGATAAAACATGCAAAAGTAACTTACTTTAATGTGCTCAGAGTTCTCTACGTGAATCTGGTGCTAGATCTGGTCACAAAGTGTGTTTCAATTATGATATTTGTAATTGTTTACTTGGTGCAACACAAAAAAGTACGTAGAAATTTAGAAATCAATACCTTATCTTTATGTTATTCAGAAGAACTTTAAAGCTGAGTGTGATTTTTGCTTCCGATAGAAGAAATGGTAAAAGAGTTACACAAATAACTTCACGGCATTCCGCACTAACTGCCGCTTGTCTTCAGTAAAGTAGCCCAAGATAATCTGGTGACCATGGCGCTTGTTTTACCCCAATTTGTAAACACCTTTCCTTCTACTAGCGCCGTTCTTTTTGGTTGAAGCAATGATGCACATACCTCAAAGCATGGGAAAACGTCTATCCCTCAAAATACAAATAATAAATTATAATTTATTCCCTTAATCATCATCATCATTAGGTCTTCAGTCCTGGAACTGATCATTGTTTCCTATTCTGAACTAACCTACACATTTCCTTGAAATTTGCACAGTCAGCATCTATCACTATCTGATCTAGGTCTACCTCTACCTCTTTTTTCCTATCTCTGCTTGTAATATATCCCAAACTATTCTCCAAAAATGCCTTAGAAAGTATTCTGCCCTTCTAGTTCTCCTATTTTTTTCCACAGATATCCTTGTTCCCTACTATTTCAATAACCTATTTGTTATTAACTTTGCCTGTCCATGCTATCGTCCTCATACATCTGAAGCAAAGCATTCCAAAAGGCTGCTACCGTTTTTCTGTCCGATTTTCCCACTGCACATTTTTCATAGGTATACTGTGCTGTACTCCACACATATGCTTTGAACAATTCTCTTCTTGTTTCTATATTTGTTGTCTTTCATCATAGGCGCTATTCTTTCTTGTTAGATGCAGTTCAGTCCCCAATTATATACTCTATTTCTCCAACATTCAGTGGTTGTGTGTGGGGGAGAAAGCAGCCTGTGGCTGCCAAGTTCCCCCAGCACTTAAACATTTACCGATTTAATATTTTTTCCAATATATCTTTTCGCACAGCCAACATTAGTTGCAGATATTTCACAACCAAACCAGTAGTTGTTTATACTAATCATCAGATTTATCTGCGCTCATTTTTTCGTCATTCGGTTTTCCGTCTCAAAACTGGTTGGACACGTACCTGCACTTATTTATATTCTGAGCTAGCCTACACAGTTTCCTGAAATTCTCACTGCCTGTATTCAGGTTGGTTCCCTCTTCTATTGTTTTTTAATTTTATGCCCTATTTCACCGAGATCAGTGGGTTAAGCAGCTTGTGGCTGCCAAAATCCCCCAACATTTAGACATTTGCCGAATTAATAGTTTTCCAGTAAATCCTTTGACACAACATTATTCGAGAATATTGGCCAACCAATACTTGTAGTTGCTTATAATAATCATCATGTTTAAGTGCAGTTACTTTTTTTGTCATTAATTTATCCATCTTGGGACTGGTTGGATGCGTAGCTCCTTTGATTTCTATTCTGAGCTAGCCTACACATTTCCCTAAAATTCCTACAGCCAACATCTTTCACTATCTGTGTGCAGTAGTCTAACCTAGGTCTACCTCTACTTCTCTTTTTTCCTATCTCTGCTTCTAATATATTCCGCACTATTCCCTCATGCGGTAGTATGTGGCTTATCATCCTATCTCTCCTATTTTTTTACTGTTTTCCACATATTTCTTTTTCCCCCGCCATTTTTAGTACCTCTTCGTTCTTAACTTTGTCTGTCCATGATATCTTCATCATACGTCTGTAGCACCACATTTCAAAGGCTTCACCTTTTTGTTACCCGCTTTTCCTACTGTTCAGGCTTCACAGCCGTACAGTGCTGTGCTCTACACATATGTTTTAAGCAATCTTTTCCTTGTTTCTATGTTTGTTGTCTTTGAACGCAGTAGTTGCTTTTTCTTGTTAAATGTAGCACGACCTTGTGCTATCTTTGTTTTATATCTTTTGCGCTTTTCCCATCTTGTGTTATTTGGGTTTCCTAGGTAGCAGAAATCCTTCACCTCTTATAAGTTCGTGTTACATATTTGCATTCTTGTTTTTGATTTATTTTCCCCTCCTTTGCATACTAGTACTTTAGTTTTATTTTTGTTAATTTTCGTACCATATCTCTCCGTTAGAACTGTTTCCATTTTATTAAGGGCAGCTTCTAACTCTTCTTTGCTAGATGCTAATACCGCTATATCATCTGCAAATCTAAGCATATCAATTTTTTGTCCCTGCATAGTAATTCCAAATGTCGTCCTGCGTTTGACAGTATTCATTGCCTCTTCTATGTACAAGTTAAAAATTAATGGGGATAAGGCACATCCCTGTCTCACCCCTTTCCTAATGTTTGCTTCTCTACGTTCCTGCTCTAATTCTATCACTACTGTTTGATCTTTGCATAAGCTATGTACTCTTTTGGTTATAACAGTGATAAAAGTGTGTTAATACTGCTCTTTAAGTTTCTGGTTTATTTCAGTAAAAAAGTGTAAATAAATTTTGATTTTTGTACTCAACAACAATTAAACATTTCTTAATTCAGTGATGTTACAGTGGCTGTGCTGCTTACATCAAAAGTTCCTTTTTCACTAAAAGTAGGTGAACAGATTTCATTTTAACAAGAACAATACAAATAAACTTATTGCTTGTGGCATGATAAAATAGTAGCATATAGCTTGTATGATTACAAAGTTCAACTTTACTAACATTATCTATAAACAAAACAAATGCCATTAACCTGTGTATAAACAGTGTGACAAAATGCCATGCTGCTTTCTATGTAATGAATCAGACAAAGTTTTCAGCTGTGATAAATGCCAACAGCCCATATGTGATTCCTGCAGTGGTCTTACATCCTCCTAGATATGCTGTCTTGAATTAAAACGAAGAACCCTTCTTTTCCACTGTAAATCTTGTCTTTCACCTACTGATAGTAATCAGATATTAGAATATGTTATGCAATCTAAATTTGAAAAGATCATAAATGATATAAACAATATGTAAAACAATTCCCACTGCCACCAGTCACCTCAGTGTGTCCAATAAAGCACTCACTGCAACTTATGCAAGTGTAATCAAGGCTCAACCAGTGCTAATTATCAAACCAGTTAACACTCAGGAAAGTAAGGACACTAAGTCCAAGATCAAAGATGTTATTAACCATGCAGATATTGGAGTAAATGTTTCAAAAATTCGTGAAGCATCAAAGGGTGGCATCATCATCGGTTGCATAAATCAATCAGACCGAAATTTATTACAAAAAAATATTGTTGACAAGCTAGGCAGCAAGTACAATGTTCAAGCACCTAGTTTCAGAAAGCCAAAGGTGCGAATTGTCAACATAAGCAGTGATGATATAGATACAGATAATAAAAAAATTACTGAAAAGTTAATTAAGCAAAATAAGCTTAATACTGAAATAAACAATTTCCATCTGAAAATCATAAAGGTAATTAAAAACACAAAACATAATAATTCAGTAGTAATTGTTGAAGCTGATCCACAAACACATGACCACTTATTAAAAATTGAAAAAGTTGCAATTGGATGGTCTATGGGGAATATCTATAATCATGTAAATGTTACTCAATGTTATAACTGCCTAAAATATAACCATGTAGCACAAGACTGTAAGTCTAACATAACTTGTTCATTATGCTCTGGAACACACAATTATAAGAATTGCAGTGCAAAAGTTATGAAATGCTCCAACTGTTTATATGCGAAAGCCAAGCTCAACTTTGAAGTTGTTGATACACATACAGCGGTAGATAAAAAATGCCCTTGCTATCTACAGGTACTAAAGAAGGAAACTGCTAAAATTGAATATTATCAACAGATATAGCAATCACAGATAATTCATACAATCAATAACCCCGAGTGTCCCAATGTAATGTTAAACAAAGTCATGGATTTCTAAGTCTCTGCATTATAAATATTAGATCTTTTATTCCATGCTTCGATGAATTTCAAGCTTTTATACACACTCATGATTATGATATAATTGGTATCACAGAGTCCTGGCTTCCTACTGATTTTCCATCCTCATTAGTGCATATTCAAAAATATAACTTAATTAGAAAGGATCGTCCAACTAGAGGTGGTGGTTTATGTTGGTATATTAGATGTGGTTTGCCTCATAAAACAGTAACAATCGACTACATTGAACATCCTACTCTCGAACAACTATGGATCAACTTCAAATCGAATAAACTCAATGTTGCAGCGGGTCTTATATACAGATCCCCAAGTACAAGTTTGGCCTGCCTCAGTGAACTTGAAGTAGTTCTGTCTCACATTTGCACTAAATTTGACAATGTTATTTTAATAGAGGATGTTAATATTGATTTTACCAGTACAAACTTTAGTTTCAAAAAATTAAGCTCTCTACTCGGTACTTTCAAACTAAAACAAAATGTAAAGGAACCCACTCATGTCACAGATACTTCAACAACCTTAATTGATATTATATGTACCAGTCCTAACATGAATGTTACTTTATGCGAAACACTTGACCTTCATAATATAACAGACCACAGTTTGATTTAACTATACCTAAAAGATCTATGCATAACAATATATATAAAGATTTTCAGTGTTTCGATATAGACAAACTTGAACACGATGCTAATCAAATTGCATGGGACACCGTTGAATTAATAACGTCATTAGATGAAAAAGTAGGTTTCATTAATAACCTACTTACACTAGCTAAATTATAATGGGAAATATACTCCAATGTAGGATTGAAAATCCCTGTTTAATTGTTAAAATAAGTTTTGTGACGCAAAAAAGCATAACAAATGCTGAGTTGATTTAGATGTACAAAGCAACTGTGCGATGGCAAACAGTCATATCCTTAAGTTTAAGAAAAAAATACTTTAAGTTTGAAATAAATGAGACCCTTGAAGTAAATTATTTTGGAAAAAATCAATCTGAATACTAAATTTTTCAAGACACAATAAAATGGCAAACTGTTAAAGTTTAAAACAAAGATTTATATTTACATTGTAAAGAAATTAAATAGGTTGTGTCAACGATGAGGAGGTTCTAAATACATACTGTAAACATGCAACAATTTACAAACTAATTAAATACATATGGAACATACCTCAAAGCAAATGTATGTCTTTTGACCATTCCATGTGATATAGATGCTCTAAACGAAACAAGTTAATTATTGTAGTGTTAAAGTGAAAGTTTAAAAACACCACCTCGGGGGTCAAACACGTTCACCAAAAACCACACTTTGAACTCAGAGGACAAACCGATTCTTGGGGTACATCTGTCTAGAAACGTACTGTCCTTATAGTCTCTTCACACTCGTGCACCTGTGTTTTTAGCAACATCCCGAAGATGTGCGACAAACAATCAATGTATTTGTTGCTTTAGGAAGAAGCTACAGAATAACACAAAATATTACAAATTCTATTAATGTGTACAAACAGATTATGAATTTGAAGGTAATAGAACAATGTTTTCAAAAACTAGACACTACTGAATTAAAACATGCATCATTTCAATAAGCTTGTAGAAAATTTCAGTAGTTTTTAAAACATTTGCAATAATACTCTAGCCCAGTGATTCTCAACCACTGTACCGTGGCACTTTTGTGTGCCTCCAAATTTTTAAAGTGAGCTGCCAAATTTTAGAAATGCATACAATAAAAATTATTTTCTATATACTTTGCAATCATTACAGTGGGTTTTCGGCATTATTGTTATGCCGACTCAATTATTCTGCCGAGCCAAATCAAATGTACTGCTTTCACACAGTGCAATATAAGTAAAATTCTTTTAAACTTATTTCATTGTTAGTGTGCCAGCAAATTTTAAAATTGTTAAAAGTGTACCACAACAAAAAAATTGAGAATCACTGCAGTCAATCACCAGCATGTTTAAAACATTGCTTCTAGATGTCTATACAAAAACATGTGATCATAAAAAAACGTCCCTGAATAAATCATATTAACAACCTACTTTCTACCATTTTAAACTGACCTATACCACCATTAATTATAGGAAATGTATCACAAATACAATGCTGACAAAGACTTCGCCATCACTCAAGCAGAAGATACTGAAGTTAAAAATGAGTTTCTACGCCAACGAGATTTCCTAGAGCGTACCATCAAAACTCTACATAATCAGGTACAATTAAACATGTTAGATTTTTAATAATACCGATACACTTAAGGTCGTGAAAAGTTCTTCTACTGGTGGAGGTGATAAAGTCCGACTAATTGAAGAAAACGTCTCCCTCATTACGGAGACAAATCATCTAAGGAAAGATTTGAAAGAAGAAATATTAACCAATAAAAAAATGCAAGCTCTTTTTGGTATTAGCGCCAAATATATGGGAGCTAAACAAGCCAAAAAGAAATTAAATGATGCTGTTTCAACTGCAGAAAATATTCACGAGGAATATAAATTGAGATTACAGGTGAGTGTAAACGTTAAGTTAGAAATTAATTCTATTAAAATTTCAGGAAAATGAAAAAGTCGTAGATGCTTTAAAAGAAGAAAATGAACGCCTTACCTCAAAAATTATTGGAGGTGAAGAACTATTTCAAGCATCTACGGATTTAGATGAGAAAAATTAGTGCTAAACTTAAAAAATATTAGCAATCTTGTATATTACTTTACATAGTTTTGCTGTACATATGGTTTTATAAATGTGTTCATGTATTTATCATATACGTTTTATATACATTAAAGTGCTTTCAATCGAGATCAAAAATATAATTCACTGTCAGTTTCTGCAAACTGTTTACATTAGCGACTCCAAGCTATATTTGCCATTGGGTTGAGCAGCCTATAAACCTTGTTATAGCCTAGGGTATAACCGTTATAGTCCTGCGCACGCGTGTCAGAGCCACTACGACAGTTGGCAACACATACTAAAACGTACATAATATTGCACAAGATATTACGTCATAATTGCGTCTCAAATTGTATCACATACCAAAAATGTTTACCGTGATACAAGAGGCGCTTTAAAGGAAAAGATAAAATGTACTCACTTAAAAATGTGGAACGCTTCACGACTTTGCGGTTATTCTTGCGCAGGAGCCATGCTCATCTTCGTGGATCTCGGCGTTGTTGGGCGTGGTTAAGTTACCCCGTCGTTGAAGCCAGATTAATTTGTCTTCCCTCTTCTCGTCTGTAGCAGTACAGTAAGGAGCAACCAGGTAAGGAACGATAAGGAGCAGAGATAAAGGAAAAACGTACATTATCTGAAAGAGAAGACAAAAGGGACAACACAGATAAACCTCACTGTTCGACGTCTCGTTGGATAATCCCCGTCGTGTCGGAAACCGCGCACTTCCTCCTCACTGCACGTCTGCGCATTCTCTTGCGCCGACGCAACTGTCCGAAGTGACGGAAATTAACAAGTTCATTTTTAAAATATTGGCGCGAATTCAGTCACATATTTCAAACTTAAGCCAAAAATGATACATAGCCGTTTTTTGGCATGTAACAATCGCGACAAAGCCATAAAAGAAAAAAATCTTAAAAAAATGACTGTTAGCACGTTAAAAGCTTAAAATCTAAACCCTAACTAACCTACATAAACCCTAATTTAAATTCTAGAAAATGTTTATTTTAGGCGCCACCTGGTTTTTTCAACCGATAACACATCTTACGATTTACCAGGAAACGGAATGTGTAGCCCCATTGTTTATGAACTACATTTATAAACGCACGCACGAGTCTTTAATGTGGCGCAGTTATAATCGACAGCACAAATTTGTCGGAGAGCACGAAACACTACTAAAACTAGAACAAATGCGACAAGTCGCCTAACATATATACTATAACTAAAGCTAACAATACAGTTTTCTAAGTGCATACGCACATAAGCATTGCATCTAAACTGTTTCTACTTCGAAAAGAAATGCCCAAATTTCAAAATGTCCAAAAGAGCAAGTTGCTCTGCACTTTAGCAAATTTTTTATGTACTGGTACTCTGGCTTAATGAACAATACACATCAAAACTTGTTCATGACATGGTTGTGAATTAACAAATTTACCAACAGTACCATCTTACTAATTTCTTATATTACTAACCTAACAAATTACACTGCTACCATCAGGTTAGCTTCTTCACTCAATATTCAAAAAATAATTCCTACGTCTGATCGTAAATACCAAACGTTAGGAAGATAAAAAAGATAAGGCAAAATCTCAAGTATCAAAGATAATAGGTAAGATAACGATATTAAGCTTAAGTTATTATCAAAGATAATAGGTAAAATAAAGATATTAAGATAAAACTAGATAACAATAGATGGATCCGAAACGTCCCAGCACGCTACGACTACATACACTAAAGAAATAGCGTAAAATTCCCCAGCTCACCAAGCCGTTTCGTCATCCATCCCAAAGACACAAGATAGAGTGGCTCCTTGAAGCCGTTATATAGGTAAGTTAAGACATAAGTTAAAAAAAATTTCTAGACTAACGAGTGCATCCACTATGATAAGAAAATCACACAAAAGTTGAAACAACAACTTAAAAGTATCACTATAGATACCTTCACACAAAAAACCAACTGTTGCAAAGTAATTTTTAAAAACGGTAACGCCATAAACACACAAGAATGCCTAACTATAAGCAGTTAAATACAGACACACTGTTCCAATATGCTAAAACGACCGAGAATTCGAAAAGATATCAATAAAAAGCGATAGCACCTCACCACAAATTTCAATAAAAACAACAAAAAAATGTTTATATGTTATGATGAGTTAGTAGAAGGAGAAACAAGTAATGATAAAGGATAAAGTGGGCGACTGTAATAATTCAGAAAAAAAATGCATGAAATAGAAAGTCCTAGTTTTTTGCAACTGTGAATATGGACTATTTCTTACAATGGCATAGGTCGCGTCTCCTATGTGAGCTCAAAGAAAAAAGCATCCACTCAAAACATCAGTTAAAACCAATTATAAAAATTCAATGAGTTATTGCAACCAAAGTTACGACAATCACCACAAAATTAAACGATGTAAGATAAATGCTGAAAACAAAATAATCTGTTGTAGAAAAGGTGCGAGGATTAATTAAATGAAGCGACAGAGTTATATTGGGGAATCTAGATAATAAACAGATATGTAGCTAACAATAAATTCAAGGGGAAGTCAACAAGTAGCAAAAAGATAGCTAGTTTAAGGTAAATAAGTTAAACGTGTAGAAGGTAAGTGCTGTATAAAAAGAAAAAAATGGCTGGATAAAGTTAACTGACTCATAGTAGGAACAGAAACATTAGGTAAATCGTTAAAGAAATGAAACGTGAAAAATTTTGGATGTACGCAATGCTTAAGCGGTTTTAAAGATAACTTCATGCCACCTAGTGTGGTTTGAATCAATATATGAAGAGATAGCAGTAATTAAAACTCGATTTACTGATAAAATTGTTAAAGAACAAAAAAATATCTCACAACGCATAAACTTGCTAGAGCGACAAACTTACCACGAGTCTCGTCTAGACTTATGTACTGCTGAGCGACCAACCCTTCATGAGTCTCGCCTAGACCAACATACTGCAGAGCGACCAACTTCGACGACAAATCTCGCCTAGACCAAATAGATCTTAAAATGCTGCGTTGCAATATCGATATATCTAAAAAATATGCTATCAAAACAAAATCATACTCGCTACACAAAAGCAATATTCTACGATACATGTATAGAAAAAAACAATATTCCAGATTATTAAAATATTCCTTTTATATCGCCGAGTTTGTCAACAACCATCGTAGCTAAAAAGGATCGTAAATGAGCTTAAATACAAAACGTTATCAGCAACCTTATTATTGTAGTGTTTAAGGTAGGAGATATAACGAAATCAAGTTTACTACAGTGTTTTAGAAGGTATAGATATACCAAGAACTCAGTTAATTGCGTTAGCTGTATTTAAAAGCAAAATTTTCATTAAGAGGGATTCCGTAACTTATAGTTAATTATTTAGATTATTAAGGGACACTTTAGAATTATGGTAAGGTAAGATAGTATATAAGTTATCTAAAGAGTTAACCCAAAAAACAAGTTAGAATAAACTAAGAA
Organism: Platerodrilus igneus; assembly: GCA_036346225.1. Classification (NCBI taxonomy): domain Eukaryota; kingdom Metazoa; phylum Arthropoda; class Insecta; order Coleoptera; family Lycidae; genus Platerodrilus; species Platerodrilus igneus. The sequence continues at coordinate 692,552 of JARFIW010001281.1, forward strand.
AAATTTCAGGATTAAAATAATTAATGGTACCTCAGTTATCATGAGCTAAGCCACAGAAAGCCAGTAGCAAGATTGTTAACCTAACGGATAGAAATAAGTAGTCAATAGTTCAAGGTATACACTGACTTGATGGGCATCCAATCACCGTACCGTTAATAAATACACCTGATTACCAATATTTGAACTGACCGATTGCTCGTGAACAGATTCACGCAATAATTTTCAATCGGTACCTTAAATATAAATATTTCAACAGGTTATCAAAATATTAACTACAAATAAAACATATGGGAAAATCCGTTACACATTACTGTGGGGGTCTAGTAGGTCTACCTCAATACCGATGTGTAAGTATGGTTACCAAAAACACAATCTTTAACTAAGGATATTTAATAATGTAAATTTTAATAGTGTCAGGCAAGTTTGCTAAAAGCAACATTGTAAACTGAAACCTAATAAAAGCATGCAACCTCCACAAGACAAGCCTACCACTTCTGCAATGACACAAAATATACAGCATGAGTCGCAAACAAGATCTGTTATACTTACCCCTGTTATTGTCTAAGGTATACTGTTAAAGTCCCGCGCATAATTGATAAGAGCCATTACCAAAGTTGGCAACATAATAAACACACAAAATGTTGCGCAACAAGGTATTACGTCATTATTGCGTCTCAAATTTATATCACATACAAAAGAAAAAGTTAAAATGTACTCGTGTAAAATGTGGAGCTCTTCACAACATGGCAGCTATTCTGGAGGCAGGATCTCGGCGTTAGTTGGTCGTAAATCGGCCTTCGCCCTCGTCGAAACCAGATTGATTTGTCTTCCCTCTTCTTTTGTTGTAGCGATACGATAGGAATAAGGTAAGGAGCGATAAAAGGTACGAGACAGGAAACCTACATATCTGAAAGACAAGACAAGATAAAAAGACGACACAGATCAACCTCACTGTTCGACGTCTCGTTCACTAGTCCCGTCGTGTCGGAAAAACACACACTTCCTTCCACACTCCGCGTCTGCGCATTCTCTGGCGCCGACGCAACTGTCTAAAGTGACGGTAATGCACGCACAAGTCTATTTTTCAACGAACTTCGTTCGTTTATGAAATCGATTTGTCGTCCGTCTGTCTGTCCGTCCGTCTGTCCGTCCGAGGCCTTTCTAATGGTCGGACATCAATGTGTGATACATCAATCGATTCAGCTCTGTGTCCTGAGCTTAAGTTTTGATGTCAGTTGAAATCGGGCCACGGGGACGCCGTGCTCCCGCGATATTCCGTCGGGAAAATTAAAATTTCAAATAGGTCCAAAATTAATGTGCGATACATATTTGGACTCCCCTAACATAGCTGAGTCGAAATATGGTACCCCCAACAAAATCTGACCACGGATACCCGACCCCCCGGGGAATTAATTTTTATTTTATCTGAATACTTATAATTATTACAACATAATAATTTTAATTTCTTTAAATTGTTTTAAAGTAAGTCTACATTTGGAAGTTCGTTGCGACAATGCCTTGCATTTTCAACTTGTTTAAATATTGGCGCGATTTCAGTCACATATTTAAAATTAAAATCTAAAATGTTTACATAGCTGATTTTCGGCATGTAACAGATCCTAGATTTATTACAGTTGCCTTGGATTCACATAAACAAAAAACCAAACTAAGACTCGAACTAAAACATATGCTTAAACATCCTTAGTATAGAACGTATACCATGGTGACTGTTGCTAGGGCAATTCGATTTATATTTATTTTGTGCTTTCAGAGTTAATCAGAAAGGCATTGATTTTGTTTTTTGACTTTGTCAAATAAAAACATAAACGTCTAAAAACACCGTAATTTTTTAAATATAAAGTTTTCATTACAGAGCAAACTACATATACTAATTGAAGTTATTGTTAAGGTTTGTACTTTATACTGTTCTATGAGCTTTAAATAATGGAATGATTGTAGAAAACAAAATAATAAAATTGAAGTGTAGTTTGGGTATAAACGTACTTGTCATTCCCCGCACTCTCAAATTTCCACTTCTTAGTCTTCAATTTTATTAAAATGGAATTAATGGCAGAACTATGTGTCCTGCAACAACAGTTATGTAATGAAATTTATCGTTCAAAGGAAAATAGTCGCAAAGAAGGTAGTCGAAAAACTTATGAATACGTACAAAAGCAAATCCACAAATTAAGAAAGGCTTGGGAACAGTTCAAGGCAAATGACTACACTATAAGTACTATTCCTAACCTTCAAAGGGATTCGGATTATATATTGCATAATCGGTTCAGTGAAGCGGAAGAACTATACATTAAAACGGAAGAGCAGTTAAGCACTTACATTTCCAAATTGGAGTCCATCCCTATTAGTGTTGCACCGGACCCTACCAACGCGTTAACGCTTATATCGGCCCCATCACTGATTCCGAATCCACCCACATTCAACAATGCTGTTCCAAAAGGTTTATGTGTTATAGTGCAAACACGACTGTTATAGTCTAAGGTATAACCGTTAAAGTCCCGCGCGCACGTGTTCAGAGCTACTACGATAGTTGGCAATACATACTAAAACGTACATAATATTGCGCAACAAGATATTACGTCATAATTGCGTCTCAAGTTGTATCACATACCAAAAATGTTTACAGTGATACCAGAGGCGCCTTTAAGAAAAAGATAAAATGTACTCACAAAATAATGTGGAGCTCTTCACGACCTTGCGGTTATTCTTGCGGCAGGAGCCATATTCATTTCCATTTTGGGCGTGGGTCGGGCTTCGCCCTCATTGAAGCTAGATTTGTTTGTCTTCCCTCTTCTTTGTTTGTAGCGGTACGATAGGAATAAGGTCAAGGCAACGATATCAAATAGAGATAAAGGGAAACCTACATTACCTAAAAGAGAAAAGACAAAGGCACGTCACAGATAAACCTCACTGTTCGACGTCTCGTTGACTCAAGCCGTTGTGTCGGAAAACGCGCACTTCCTTGCTCACTCCACGTCTGCGCATTCTCTTGCGCCGACACAACTGTCCGAAGTTACGGAAATGTCTTTTTTTTTAAATATTGGCGCGAATCCACTCACGAATTAAAAAGTGTGCAATGCCAATTTTTGGCATGTAACATATGCGATGCAAAATCACATGCTTCTTGTTCGCAGTCGTCTTTCTCATCAACGTCTCGTAATCGTAAGAAACAGTTGCAGTTGTAAAAGTTGGAAGAGCAATGCAAGCTTTCAGAGCAACGTGACCAGGAATATTTGTAACAAAAGTACGCCATTCGTTAGGTTAACTCCACGTACGAAGAAAATGTTGACATAGAAGTCAATAGTGAGGATGGTAACAGCAAAGTAGAGGAATGATGTAAAGGTGTTCAAAGGCCGCAAGCAACGCAAGCAGGCGTGCACTTTAGTAGTGGGGAATGCAAGATATTACGTTATTCGCAAACTGAAACATAGAATCAATGGCAGCACTTGAGAATTTACAGATTCGCTATAAGTGGGCTGATATGCCAAATGTACCAAAGCAAACAGCTCACAATGTTACAAGCACAAGTTTGTCAGATCAACTAGCGCGAACACATTCAACACATTGTGATGCAAACAGTGATACATCTATCTGCTCAATACCCTCGCCACTTCATCCTTGTTACTCTAAAACGACACAGCTGCCCCAATTTCATTTACCAGCACCCACTTTTGTAGTACCAGCACATGAACCCCCTCAAACCGTCATGAATTTCTGAAACGCATCGCCAACTCCGGAAGAACTGAATTCACGACATGCAGTACCGAAAGAGTTGCCACAATTTTAACGGCCATCCAGCAGACTGGCCACTATTTATTAGTAGCTTCGAGAACTCTACCAAAACTTGCGGTTTTTCAAATGCGGAAAATTTAACACGGTTACAAAAGTGCTTAAAGGGTAAGGCACTCGAAGCGATTAGGCCAATTACTTCTACCAAGTACCGTACCTAATGTTATAGAAACAATAAGAATTTTGTACGGTCGACTGAAAATCATAATTCATTTGCAACTACAAACTGTTCAGAAACCCACCACCAAAATCTGATAAGTTGGACACTCTCATAAACTACGCCATAAAAATGCAGAACCTTTGCGCAACAATTGAAGCCTCTGGTTTGGTAGCACATTGAACTAATCTGATACTTCTGCTACCACCAACAATCAAGTTAAATTGGGCCTTATATAAACAGGAGTTGCCTGTTGTGACACACTATATGTTCAGTAGTTGGTTATTTCATATTGCAAAAGCTGCAAATGAAACCGTTTTAGTAATAACAGAGTCCTGTTCTTTAAACGTCAAACCAGAAAAACGTTCATATGTCAATGCCCACAAACAAAAGTTAAACTCGGTCCCATATAACAAAGGTACAAATAAATCTGGTGCCGTTGAAAATTGCATATTGTGCAAAGGATCTGACCACAGAATCTTTGATTGTCATAAATTCAAAAATCTGCATCACTCTAAACGTTGGAATGTGGTAAAACTCAACAAATTGTGCAGGAAATGTCTACAACCTCACAATCAATTTCGTTGTTTGTCCAAAGTAACATGTGGAACAAACGGTTGTACATTTAAACACCATAAATTGCTGCATAACTGTTACGTTTGGGCAACACTGATACGGTCCACGTTTCACAATATTGCGCAATCGTTTATATTATAACATAATTACGTGGCAAATTGTATCACATACCAAACACGTTTAAAATGATACAATTCTTATTTTAAACTATAAATAAAGCAAAGTACTCACTTAAAACGCGCCTTGCAGTTAAATCTCAGGGCATCTCCTTGTTTGGGTGTGGGTTGTGTCACGCCATTGTTGAATCCAAATTTAACGTCTATCCTCTTTCGTTGTTCGTAGGTAAAGCAAGAGAGATACAGGTAAAGGTACTCGTAGATAAAGATAAAAGGGAACCTACATCCTAAAAAAGAGAAAAGACAAAAAACACGACACAGGTAGACGTTACCCGCTCGACGTCTCGTGGCTAATAATGTCGTGTCACTCCGCGCACTTGCGCCACTCACTCCGTGCCTGCGCATTCTTTTTCGCCGACGCAACTGTCCGGGATGGCGGAAATTAACAAGTTTATTTTAAAATAATGGCGGGAATTTACTAACAAATTTAAAAGTGTACATCTCCAAATTTGAAATGTAACATAACGACAAAGACAATCAGGAAGTTACTTCAAATAAAGTTTCCGCAGAAGTAGCTACAACTGAGCAGCAATTGAGTTGCAACTCCCACCATTAATCCCAAAAAACTACTTTGTTTCGTATTGTACCAGTAGTTGTTTATAGTAAGAATATCAAGATATCAACATTTGCCTTCTTGGACGATTGAATTGTCAAAAACAGTGAGGTTTATTCATAAGCAAGAAGGTTTTGTAATACGCAATGGGCAATCGAACTCTCAACTGGTTTTAGATGCTTTAGGTGAATTGCACAAATCTAATATGAAATGTTTGGGATCATCTCCTGCAGACACTAGATCGAAAGCGTTAGGAATGTGGTGGTGTACAACAGATGACACATTTATGTATCGTTCATCGTATAACCTTGTCAATAAGGAAGTACTCTCTGAAAGAGGGCGGCCTACCAAACGCGAAGTATTACGAACTTTAGTGCCCATGCACGATACATTAGGTTTACTGATCTCATTTTGGGTGTATATGAAAATAGTTTTGCGAGATCTGGCGCACAAGCAAATTGGGACGACCAGTTAACAGACACCCTTTATGAGAAATGGCTAAAGTGGTTGAATGCCCTATCGAGCATTGAACAAGTCTGTATTCTCAGGTGCTAGACTTGAGCTTCAAGCGGGTGCTAGGTTTGCTAACAGCATATGCAAAAGTCACAGTTATAAATTTGACCAACGTTTTTTATGGCGTGACTCTAAAACGGTAATGAGCTGGCTGACCACAGATCCGAGACAATTTCGTCAATTCATAGCATTTAGGGTGGGATAAATATTTGAAACTACTAACTTGCAGGAAGGGCACTGGATACCTACCGCTCTTAATGTTGCCAATGAAGCAACGGAATGGAAAAAGAATGCTGTTTTCCTCAAGTCAACCTGTTGGATAAATGGTCCTGATTTCCTTAAGCAACCCCGCAATCTTTGGCCAACTGAAGTAGTCAATTCTGAAGTGGATGGAACTGAAGAGAGTTTACCTACATAAACTTAAAGCGAAAAAAAGATCATTATTGTGAAACGCTTTTCTAATTGGCTGCACTTAATTCGCACACTGGCTTTCGTATTTCGATATGTTAATGTACTTCTTGCTAGGATTTCGGCTAACGTTATGCCTCAAGGCCCAATTTCAGTGGCAAAAATGAAAAAAGCAGAGAATACTCTATACCGGCAAACCCAAACGAAATATTATCCCTCTAAAATAATGGCAACCTTGATAATAAGTTGGAGAAATCTAGCTTAATTGCTATATTGATATTTTGTGTACTTTTCATTATTGTTCACTGTGTACCATATATATAATATAAATTGAATGTAAAATGGTGATTGCCGTAAATAAAAAAAAAATGACAATTGCTCACCATATCTAGACGACTTTGGGGTTTTACGAATGAAGGAACGTATTAATGCCACTTCAGGTATAACTGTTGTTGATTTAAAGAGACCCATACTCTTGCCCAGATATCATCACATAACTTCTGTTATTGTTTTTAGTTATCATTGTCGCTATCACTACCACAATAACCAAAAGATGGTCAACGAATTAAGACAAAAGTATCACATACCTCACTTAAAAGTAAAGCTATAAAAGTAATAAAGAATTGTCAACCGTGTAAGAATGAAACTGCTTATTTGGGTCCGATGAATGTGATTGTCAGAAGACGTCCTAAAAAACGATGGATAGAGTTATTCGCATGGCTAACAGTGCATGCTGTACACATCAAAATAGTCAACAGCCTATCGACAGACTCCTGCATAATGACACTCCGAAATTTTGCTGCAAGACACGGAATAGCAAAAGAGATCGATAGCGATAATGGCACCAAATTTCATGGAGCGGATACCGAAATTCGTCAAGAACTGCAAACTAAGTATAGCTCAAGAACAAGCATTTCCGGGTTCAAACTTGATATGGAAATTTAATCTGCCTTTAACACTGCACATGGGAGGTTGCTGGGAGCGTCTTGTGCATTCGGTAAAGAAAACTTTAAAATCCATCAAGTTGACACAAACTCCATCAGATGAACTACTACGTACGTGCTTAATGGAAGTAAAAAATATTATCAATTCGCGGTACCTTACATACGTGCCAATAGAACGAAATATCGATGATCTTTTTTCTGCAACAGTCTTCAAATGACTATACTACGCTTGGAGAATTTAGTAACGATGGTATATTATTATGGAAGAACTGGAGAATAGCACAACAGTTATCAAATTCTTTTTGGAAGCACTGGGTACGAGAGTATCTGCCAGATTTAACTCGATGCACAAAGTGGTACCGACCAGCGGAACCTATAAAAAAGGGGGACATTGTTATGATAGTTGACGAGAATCAAGAACGAAACTGTTGGAGAAAGGAAATTATAGTGGATACCATTGTAGGTACCAACGACGAAGTACGTCAAGCTGTAGTTCAAAAGGCCAACAGCAATGTTGTCCGCCCGAGAGTCAAATTGGCAGTTTTTAAGAACAATTTTTAGTTGATTGGCATCAACATACTGGGGTGGAGAATGTTGCTAGGGCAATTCAAGTTATATTTATTTTGTGCTTTCTGAGTTAATCAGTGAGGCATTGGTTTTACGTTTTTTTTTTAATTTGCGAAATAAAAACACAAACGTCTAAGAGCGGCGTAATTTTTTCATCATCATAATTAGGTCTTCGGTCCTAGAACTGGTTGGACGCGTACCCTCATTGTTTCCTAGTCTGAACCAACCTACACATTTGGCTGAAATTTGTTCAGTCTGCATCTATCCCTATCTGTTGTAACACTTTGCCCTTTTCCTCTGTCTTAATTTACATTCAAAGAAACAAGAAACGAGTTACCTAATACATATAAAATAAAATGCAAACTCTATATTAATTCTTATGGTTCAAAATTTCAATACAAGGGTCCACTCGCCTACTCCAAACGGTTGTCAACTATTTCTGATCCAACAGCCATCACTATACTTCACTCAAACGCCACGGCTCCTCTACAGCAGAGAGTACATGGACATTCCTCAGGGTGGTTAGGCATAGAACTCTGAAATCGACACTGGTGAGTTAAATTACCCAAGAGTTTACACAATCCTTGTACCCTAAATGTATTTCATATATATATCATCATCATCATTAGGTCTTCAGTCCTGGAACTGGTTAGACGCGTACCATCATTGTTTCCTATTCTAAACTAACCTACAGATTTCCCTGAAATTTCCAAAGTCTGCATCTATCACTATCTGATCTAGGTCTACATCTACCTCTTTTTCCTATCTCTGCTTGTAATATATCCCATACTATTCCCCAAAATGCTTTAGAACGTATTCCGCCCTTCTATTTCTCTTTTTCGCCAGATATCCTTGTTCCCCTATTATTTCTATAACCTATTTGTTATTATCTTTGTTTGTCCATGCTATCGTCCTCATACATCTGAAGCACAGTATTTCAAAAGGCTGCTACCGTTTTTCTGTCTGCGTTTCATACTGCCCGTATTTCATAGGCATACTGTGCTGTGCTCCACACATATGCTTTCAACAATTTTCTTCTTGTTCTATGTTTGTTGTCTTTCGTCATATGTGCTGTTCTTTCTTGTTAGATACAGTTTGGTCACCTTCTAATGTTTTACAGTTATATACCCTATGTTTCCTACCTTCAGTGGTTGTGAAGAGAGGTAAGCAGCCTGTGGCTGCCAAGTTCCCCCAACACTTACCCATTTACCGATTTAATATATTTTCCAATATATCTTTTCGCACAGTCAACATTAGTTGCAGATATTTCGCAACCAACAACTAGTTGTTTATACTAATCATCAGATTTATCTGTGCTTATTTTTTTGTCATTAAGTTTTCCGTCTCAAAACTGGTTGGACACGTACCTGCACTTATTTATATTCTGAGCTAGCCTACATAGTTCCCTGAAATTCTCACACAGCATGTGTATACAGCTCGTTCCCCTTCTATTGTTTTATAATTTTATGCCCTATTTCACCGAGATTCAGTGAAGGGGGTTAAGCAACCTGTGGCTACCAAGATCCCCCAACACTTAGACGTTTGCCGAAATAATGGTTTTCCAGTAAATCCTTTCACACTTAACATTATTCGAGAATATTGCCCAACCAATTCTTGTAGTTACTTATAATAATCATCATGTTTAAGCACAGTTATGTTTTCGTCATTAGTTTATCCATCTTGGGATTGGTTGGATGCGTACCTCCATTGATTTCTATTCTGGGCTAGCCTACACATCTCCCTGAAACTCCTACAGCCTACATCTTTCACTATCTGTGTGCAGTAGTCTAACCTAGGTCTACCTCTTCTTCTCTTTATTCCTATCTCTGCTTCTAGTATATTCCGCACTATTCCCTCATGCCGTAGTATGTGGCCTATCATCCTATCTCTCCTATTTTTTACCGTTTTCCACATATTTCTTTCTTCCCCTACCATTTTTAGTACCTCTTCGTTCTTAACTTTGTCTGTCCATGATATCTTCATCATACGTCTGTAGCACCACATTTCAAAGGCTTCTACCTTTTTCTTGTCCGCTTCTCCTACTGTCCAGGCTTCACATCCATACAGTGCTGTGCTCCATACATATGTTTTAAGCAATCTTTTCCTTGTTTCTATGTTTGTGGTCTTTGAGCACAGTAGTTGCTTTTTCTTGTTAAATGTAGCACGACCTTGTGCTAATCTTTGTTTTATATCTTTTGTGCTTTTCCCATCTTGCGTTATTTGGCTTCCTAGGTAGCAGAAATCCTTAACCTCTTGTAAGTTCGTGTTACATACTTGTATTCTTGTTTTTGATTTATTTTCCCCACCTTTGCATACTAAAACTTTAGTTTTAGTTTTGTTAATTTTCATACCGTATCTCTCTGTTAGAACCGTTTCCATTTCATTAAGAGCAGATTCTAACTCTTCTTTGCTAGACGCTAATACGGCTATATCATCTGCAAATCTAAGCATATCAATTTTTTGTCCTTGCATAGTAATTCCAAATGTCTTCCTGCATTTGACCGTATTAATTGCCTCTTCTATGTACAAGTTAAAAATCAATGGGGATAGGGCACATCCCTGTCTCACTCCTTTCCTAATGTTTACTTCTCTACGTTCCTGCTCTAATTCTATTACTGCTGTTTGCTCTTTGTATAAGCTATGTACTATTCGTCTATCCCTATAACTCATTCCAATCTTTTTGAGTATTTCAAACATTTTTTTCCATTTTACATTGTCGAATGCTTTTTCCAAATCTACAAACCCTATATACACGCTTTCCCTTTTTCTATTGTTTTCTCCATTATTACTCTCAGAGCTAAAATAGCCTCCCGTGTTCCCCTGTTCCGCCTAAACCCAAATTGGTCTTCTCCTAGTATTTCTTCCGCCCGTTTTACCATTCGTCTTTGCACAATTCTAGTTAATATTTTTGACACGTGTGCTGTCAAACTTATTGTTCGAAAATTTTCACATCTATCCGCGCCTTTCTTTTTTGGTATAGTTACTATGATGCTACGTTTGAAATCTTTGGGTATCTCGCCTGTCTCATACATATAGCTTACAAGTTGGAAGAGACGTTCTGTTACTGCTTGTCCAGCGGCTTTTAGAGTTTCTGCTTGCACCTTATCTGTACCCGGTGCCTTACCATTTTTCAGACACTTTAATGCTAATTCAAACTCATCTCTAAGTATAGGATATCCCAAGTCCTCATTTTCAATGTCTGATTCCTGTTCTAATGCAGTTAGTTCCTCTTCTGCATATAAATTCCCTATATATTCTTGCCATCTATCTGCTTTTTCTACGTTTTCTATAATGACGTTTCCTTGTGCGTCCCTTATATTTTTGCTGTACGGTTTTATATCCCTAAAATTCATTCTAATTAATTTGTATGCTTCGTCTGTCTTTCCTATTTCCATCTTCGTTTGTACCTCTTTGCACTTTTCATCAATCCACTGTTCTTTGGCTTTCCTACATTTTCGAATAATTTCCCATTTTATGGCTTTGTATCTCTGTTTTCCTGTTTCGTCTGATTTATTTTTGTATTTTCGTCTTTCTTCTATTAAATTCAGGATATCCTTTGTTATCCATGGTTTCTTATTTTCTTTTTGTGTATAGCCCAGAATATCTCTGGCCGCCATGTTCAGGCTAGATTGAATGTTATTCCATTCTGTTTCTACTTCCTTAGTATCAGATATTTTCCCGATATCTTTGAGCAATTCATTTGACTTTTTTCAAATCTTTCTTGAATATCTTTATCTTTTAGTTTCTCTAAGTCCAAGTGCTTTTTCCGCTCCTTTTTTCATATTCTTAAATTTAAGTGCGGCCTTCATAATTACGATGTTGTGGTCAGTATCTATATCTGCTTCTGGGTAGCTTCTACAGTCTTTACTTGGTTCCTAAACCGTTGTCTAACAAGAATGTAATCTATTTGATATCTTCCTATATCTCCTGGAATCTTCCACGTATATCGTCTTCTAGCATGATGTTGAAATAATGTGTTTGTGATAATTAAATTGTTCTTGTCACAAAATTCTACCAGCCTATTTCCCCTGTCGTTTCTCGTGCCTAAACCAAATAAACCCACCACCGCTCCTTCCCTACCCTCACCTACCACGGCATTAAAATCCCCCGTAATTATTAAATTTTCATGTCCTTTTACGTATCTTAATATGTCTTCGATATCTTTGTAGATGGCTTCTACCTCTTCGTCACTGTAGCTAGAGGTGGGCATGTATACTTGTATTATTACTGTGTTTACCGGTTTAGATTCTAATCTAACCATGAGTACTCTTTCGTTCTTTTGTAAGTAATTTTCTACGCAGTATCCTATCTTTTTCCGCATAACTATCCCAACACCCAATTTTCCTTCCTCTGCTCCTGTATGAATTACCCTGAAGTATCCACTCCAAAAATCCCCCGCCTCTGTCCACTGAACTTCGCTAATCCCTACTATGTCTAGTGATAACCTATTCATTTCGATTTTTAGGTTCTCTAGCTTACCTACTTGTTTCATACTTCTAACATTCCACGCTCCGACTCGCAGAATGTTTCTGACTCTCTTTCTGATCGCATCCTCCTAAGTAGTCCCCTCCCGGAGATCCGAATGGGGGACTATTTTAACTCCGGAATTTTTACCCCAGAGAATGCCATCATGTTTATTACAATTTAAGTATGCTGTGTACTTGGGAGATAATGTGGTGGATTCCCGTTGCCTTCCACATCGCGGTAGTGTGTCTTAGACTGCCATACCGACCCCTATGGTCTCTGCCAATCTAAGTACCGAAAGAGCCGCTGCCCTCTTTCGGGGACCTGTCTTAGTCTGGTTCCTCACTAACGACCCTACTACTTTGGTTGGACCTGTAGTTTGGCTCTTTAGCTCATTAGAACACGCAAGCCATTTCACCTGTTCTAATAATTTAGAACTTCGTCAAGGTGCAGGTCCATTCAAAATGGCATATATATATATATATATATATATATATGTTGTGGATTCAAAGGGTTAAATCAGTGGGAAACAATAAAATTTCAACAACCCTGTATAGAGAAAAGAACAAATTATTATGCGCAAAATTTATTTAATTCATTTAGGGAGAAAGGACAAGTATGGACGTATTTTTATAATTAATAATTGAAATGGTACAATTACATCAAGAAAAAACAGTTTTAAAGCCTACAGAAGTTCAAGGATACGTAATTAATTTTAATTTATTTTAATCCAACACGCATAAGCATAAGAGAACGCACTTGGGTAGGAAAATCAATAATTCCAAGGCAAACGTATTCGTTCTAACAAGCAAACGTCAGTTTTATATGATACGAAGAAATATAAAGTCTAAGAATTGTTATGCTAAACCGTCAATAATTAACAAACACCTGCGTTTTAAAAAGGTTACGTTCGAAGAAATTATGAGCATGTTAAGATAGGACTTCATATAAATATTTTCAACCGTCAGTTTGGTTTAAACCACAAGGCTAACAAACATCTTAAAGAGCAAGGGAAATGCACGATCGCTTATATACTACAGATAGAAACAGATATAAAAGCGTTGGGATTGAAAAGGTACGTAAATGTATACACGTGGAGTGGAGATGAGTGTCATCAATATCGATTTTCTGTAACTCAAGTGGGGTTTTGAACGAGACAGCAGACATGCATAAGACAGAGATAAATATAGTTTAGGCAGGATTTGTGACGACAGAGAATTTTATCATTGGTTAAAAACAGACAGTTTTCCAAACGTACACGCACGCGGCGATTGAAATTCATTCGGCGAGATGGCTCGTAGACCGGAGCGAATTTGACGAATTTCGAGACGGTTATATTAAAAATTTTGGGAAGTAGATTTGAAAATAAGCTTTTCGCTTGAAGTGCGGCCACTGAGGGGTTTTTGAACGAATATAAATATTCAACCGAAGCTATTGAAGCTCTCTTGTCTTTTCTACGTTTCTATATTACTTTACTACGATAAAATACTGAATGCTAACCATCATAACAGTAAAGCTTTCTGTGAGTATTTTTATGTGAATATATTACAGTAAATAGAATAGTTGAAAGTGTAAAACAGTAGTAGCCGACATCAAATTAGTGACGTAAAGTACGAGTAGTGCATTTTAAATTAATAAAGGTCTGGCTACTACAATACAAAGTACGAAGATCAATAAATGAAAGCATGATATATGGAATGGTACTGTGAGACGAGGCTTGGCTCGCAGGGTGGAAGTTGGTCGATGCCTGTGGATCTGCTGAAAAGCATGGTGAATGGAAACGAAGCCGAGGTGTTCTGGCAATCATCCTCGAAGGAAAGAAAGCCTGAAGGATTCTCCAGGTAACTCATTTAAAATTTCTGTTGTTTGATACACATTTGTGAAATTTTGTGCTGTGTGGTTGACTTTTTAGGGCATATTTATGATTGTAGAACTTATTGAAAAAGATACATGTACTGGACAATTTATTGAGGTTAAATATTGAAAAAGGGTGTATTTAAAACATTCAAAATTTTATTCAGGATATAAATTAAATTGTAAAGGGTAAACGGGTCAGTTAATTTTGTTTTAATTTATGCAAGGTGTAAGAGACATATACTAACTAAACTGGGTTATTATGAGCTCACCATACTCCAGTGTGCAGTCAAATTAGGGCAACATGTGGGGCCCATCTACTCATATCTCATTGAATTTATTTGAAAATAATTAGAAAAATCAAAAACTTTAAAAACATACCATATTTTATAATTAATGCATCAAACTGGTTTTAAGACTTATGAATATAATTTATTTGTTAATAGCTGTAAATAAAGGTTGTATGATTGTTGTATTATTTGGTGATTTTATTGAATGGTGTACGAGTGTGAAAGAGGAACGATTGTAAATTTAGGTATTCGAGAAGAGGCACAGCTGAGCTAGCCAGAGAAGCTGAAGGAGTTTGCAGGCGAAATGAAATCGTGTAAGGAAATTATTTTTTTATAAATTTTTGAAATTTTGAAAATTATATATGCTGACCCTGGTGAAGCTTTAAATTGAACGAAGGTTCCTTTGGCAATTTTATGACGGCTCAACGCTGGGACTTGATGTTAAAAGCTTAGTCTCCGACTTCTACGGCAATATATATATATATATATATATATATATATATATATATATCAACATTCGTATCAAGTAATGAATTTAATAACCTTTGGTATGGTGATATAACTATACAGGGTGTCCATATTTTAATTGCACACTATAGGAATATCCTAAACTATAAGAGATACAGTGGTGGTTAAATTAGACAAAAGTTACCTACCTATGAGGGTATTTTATAGCTGATGTTGAACTACAAATGTTATCCATAGATTGCTAGATATTGGCTAAAATACAAATATTGCGATTTTCAACTTTTTTAATAACTTCGTTGTTATTATAGTTAGAAGGATGAAATTTGGCATGGTAACATAAAACATAATTTTGCATTTAATGAGGATTTACAAAATATTTTAGATTTATTACATTTTTTGTCGCGATAGTTAACTTTTTTTGTAATGGCCGCCATATTGGATTTTTACATCAACGTATAGAAAAAAAATTTACAATTTCAACAGTGTAAAACATATCATTAATTTTTTTAAATAACATTATTAAGACACAAAAACAGTTTTTGTAAAAGATCTAACCTATAAATAATAATGGAAAGTTAAACACCACAACTGTTCCAGACACAAGCGAACACTTTTTATTCATCTGCGCAATAGCATTTGATATGGAATCTTGATTAACCGATTCTAACGCACTTCTTATTTTTGCTGCAAGTGTTAGACACTATTAGACGGAGTATCATAAACTTTATTTTTTACATCTCCCCATAGAAAAAATCCAGCGGGTTCATACCAAGCGAACGGGGTGGCCACCAAATAGCACCATTCTTTCCTATCCAACTTTGAGGAAATCGCTCATTTAAATACTGCGTTACTAACCTGAAATTATGAGGTGGTGCGCCATCATGTTGAAACCAGCGTAAGTTTCTAATTGCTTCTAACGGTAGTTCATCTAAAAATTCTTCAAAAGCATTAATTAAAAAATCTAAATATTTCTCTCCGTCTAAATTCCCTTGTATGAAATAAGGGCCTATTATTCGGCCATCGAAGATTCCACACCAAACATTCACAAAAGAACGAACTTGATTCTTTACTTCCTGCAACAAATGTGGATTTTCTGTAGAATAGTAGTGCTTATTTCTACGATTAAACATTCCACAATTTGAAAATGTAGATTCGTCGGTCCACAGAATTTTATTCGCAAACTGTGGATCATTGTCTAATTGAGTAATAAACCACTCACAAAATGCTAATCTTCTTTCCGAATCTCCCATATGGAGTTTTTGTACTGGCAAGTACTTGTAGTCATGGTATTTATGCCTCTTAATAATATTATTTACTGTACTTTTGGAGACATTGCAGTTACGTGCAAAAGATCTGCACGATCCAGTAGGGTTAACATGTAAATGTGCTAATACATTAATGTCGGCATTCGCTTCTACCTTTTTAAGATATTTACCTCTTGATTTGTTAATGGAACCGCAGTCGGACATGTTTTTACATATTCTATAAAACAATGTACGATTTGGTTGGCTTCGTTCAGGGTACAGATTATGATACTTGCGGGTGGCCTCTGTAGAATTTCTGCAGCTTTTGATATACAAGTCGTATGTCTTTTTTTTCGTTTATCGAGTACCACACCATATTTTAACTAAATTTTAATTTAAAACTATTAACAACAAAACTGATTATTGCAAACAATGGAACAGTTTAGAATTAATTGTATTTGACAGCAACACACTGGATCTTTTTTACAAAAACCGTTTTTGTGTCTTAATAATGTTATTTTAAAAAATTAATAATAAGTGTTTTACGTTGTTAAAATTGTAAATTTTTTTTCTATACGTTGATGTAAAAATCCAATATGGCGGCCATTACAAAAAAAAAGTTGACTATCGCGACAAAAAATGTAATAAATCTAGAATATTTTATAAATCGTCATTAAATGCAAAATTATGTTTTATGTTACCATGCCAAATTTCATCTTTCTAACTATAATAACAACGAAGTTATTAAAAAAAGTTGAAAATCGCAAAATTTGTATTTTAGCCAATATCTAGCAATCTATGGATAACATTTGTAGTTCAAGATCAGCTATAAAATACCCTCATAAGTAGGTAACTTTTGTCTAATTTAACCACCACTGTATCTCTTATAGTTCAGGATATTCCTATAGTGTGCAATTAAAATATGGACACCCTGTATGCATTATCTATATCGACATACCTTTCACTTTCTTGGTCTTTTACATAATAAATTAAAAGACATACATGAATGCAACAAGAAAATATCTATTATTTAACTAAAAGTTACCTTAACCCAGGTTGTTATACACTGTACTAATCAATGTAAATTCTATAATTAAAACAAATTGATCCCGAATTGAACATAACCAATAACTCTTGATATTCTACACAAAATTCATAATAATAAGTGGTAACGTTAATAATAATGTCCAAAAATTCCAACATTAACCTAACAACTTAATAACATATTCATATAAAAACATATGTATAAAGGTTCATACCTGCATCCTGACGTGTATGCATGCATATGCATATACACGTTGTTACACTTCATTAGAATGTTTATCTGGTCGGTAAAACAGTTTACAAAATATTACACTTAGATGGTGGTACATTGAAATGGCGATAGATGGCTCTTAAAAGCCTGTAATACAGTTACCAAAGTTCATAAGATACACCATGACGTCATCGACAATTTATATTGCGCGTAATTAGGAAAATTTACATAAAATTAAAACAATAAAAATTAGAGAATCTACTCACGTGAAGGATCCGGTAACCGGCAGGAAATCACGCTACGGTAGCCTCGGCACCGCTGCTGCTGGTAGAGCTGGACATCGGGCGTGGGCTGCTCCAATGGCCTCGAGGTGCTGCAAATTTAACTTACCTATGTAGGGAAAAGACAGGAACAGGTTAATTAGGAACGACAACAAAGATAATAAAGACAAGGGAATCTACATAGATACGATAAGATATCACACCCGTGAAGGTAGAAAAGAAACAGCCTCGATTCCAGGGCGTCACGGAAACACGACCCCACTCTTTTTTTACTATTGTCCTAACCCTCTAGGGATAAAAACACTACGCAAACTCACTACTATGACGCGCCGGAAGCACCGCCCAGTCTATTTAAAATGTTCCCGCGTCTTGCGTATTTGAAAATTTGGCGGAAACTTCCGTACATCAAGAAAACTAAACCTAACATAAAATGTTAAAGTGCAAATTCGATTTGCACGTAACAATCGCGACAAAGCCACAAAAGAAAAAACTTAAAAAAAGAAAAAGTCTGTTAGCACAGTAACAGCTTAAAATCTAAGTCCTAACTACCCTACATAAACCCTAACTTAAAACCTACAAAATGTTTATATAAGGCGCCACCTGGTTTTCGACCGATAACACGTCTACCGAAGTACCAGGAACGGAATAGGTAGCCCGATAGTCTGTGACTACACTACTTACCGACAGCACAAATTTGTCGGGGAGCATGAAACACTACTTAAACTAACACGGGTGCGACAAGTCGCCTAAACTATCTAAACCTATCTAACTAAGCTAACATAAAGTTCTTATATGCAAACACACATGAGTGTCGCATCAACTATTATTCTTTTTTTGGCAAGAAGTGCCCAAATTTAAAAAATGTTCATGAGAGTGCGTCACCTTGCACTCTAGCAAATTTTGTTACTGGTACTTTGGTTTCCTCCGATGCACATTTAACTTGTCCATGACACAGTTGTGAATCCACAAATTTACCAAAAGTACCACCTACTAAATCCTTACATGCTAACCTAACAAATTACATTTCTAAGTCGGGTTAGCTTTTTCACTTAATTTTCAGACAAAAAAAATAATTCCCACGTCTGGTCATATATACCACACGTTAGGACGATAGAAAGATAAGATAAGATCTCAAATTGATGTTAAAGATAATAGATAAGGTAATGATATTCAGCTTAAGTTGTTATCCTCAAAGGTAATGAATAAGTAACGGTATTAAGCTTTAGTTATTCTTTGAGATACTAGATAAGATAACACGATATTAAGTTAAAGTGATTATAAGAGATAGTAGGTAACATGAATTTAAAAAAGTTATTACTAAAGATAACCGGTAAGATAACGCGAAATAACTCGAAGTCATTCCTAACGGTAGTCGGTAAGATAACGATAAATTAAACCAAAATTATTACTAACGGTAGTCAGTAAGATAACGATAATAAACTAAAGTTATTTTTAAAGGTAATCAATAAGATAACGATATTAAACCTAAAGGTATTATCGAAGATAATAAAGAAGACAAAGATATTGGTCTAGTTATTACCCAAGACAATGATAACAACAAAAGAGTGGCTCCAGTAGAGCCCTTTAAATGGGATTGACCCGTGCCCTCTAAAAAGAGAAACCTGTGAAGCAGGTCCGTTCACACGAACAGCACGGGGGACCGGCAAAGACCTTTGGGTGCATTCCTGCACCCAGTGTTGATTGATATCGGTGAACTATCACCCGATATCCACTCGGTATATAACGATATACACATTCACTCACACATTCACACACTCATACATACCTTCACTGCCAGAGCCTATGCACTGACAGCGGCACCGCATGACCCCACGAAAGATTCGCAGAGACATGGTCCAGGTGTCTGTGAAAACCTCTCGCACAACCACACGGTGACTAACAGAAATGAAAAGGCAGTAGAGATAGAAAAGGTAAAAAAGAAGGAGGTTGGTTTTTTGGAGTGCATAAGAGGCACCTCCAGGTAGAAGAAAGTAGAGGAAGGGCTCGCATTGAGCAAAAGCGACAGAGGGAAAGGTGGATAGCAAAGCGCTACTCAACCAGCCAATGCGGTCAGTAGCTCGGAATGAGGGAACATCATTCTTATGTGGCAGACGGGTGTTCCGGGACAAGAACAGGTCCACCGAGAGAAGAATAAGGCATAGCGGAGATAGCGGGTTAAGAAAAAGTATAGTTTTTGGACAAGCGTCCGAGAGAAAGTAGAGAATTGTCCCTATAAAACACAGCGCAGTCTGAAGGACCACCTGCGATATTAATCCGACAAGATAAGATATACACATTTTTAAAATTCACTAGACTCCTAAGAGAACTAGTACGATCATTTTCCTAACGAGTGCTTCAACTACGATAAGAAAATCAGACAAAAGTTGACACAACAACTTACAAGTATCATTATAGATACAAACACACAAAAACAACTGTTTTAAGGTAGTTTTTCAAAACGGTAGCACCCTAAACACACACAAATGCCCAATTATAAGCAGTTAAATACAGATACACTGTCCCCATATGCTAAAACAACCGAGAATTTAATAAGATAACAATAAAAAGCAATAGCACCTCACCACAAAGTTCAATAAAAAAGAACGAAAAAAAAATGTTTATAAGTTATGTAGATTTAGTAGAAAAAGAAGGGAATAATGATGTAGTATAATGTGGGCGACTGCAATAATTCAGAAGAAAAACACATGGAATAGACAATCCTAGCTTTTGCAACTGCGAATATGAACTATTTCTTTCAATGGCATAGACTGCGCATGTTCTATGTGAGCCCAAAGAAGAAAGCATTCACTCAACATCAGCTAAAACCAATCATAAAAATTCAATGAGTCATTACAACCAAAGTTACGACAATTACCACACAATTAAACCATATAAGAGAAATACTAAAGACCGAACAATATGCAGTAGGAAAATTTCGAGGTTGATTAAATAAAACGACAGGGTTATATTTGGGGTGTAGAGAATGAAGTGATATATGAGTAACGGTATGGTCAAGGAAAAGTCAACCAGAAGCAGAGGGTTTAAGGTAAATGAGTTAAACGTATAAAACGTAGGTGTATAAGAGAAGGAATAAGTAATTAAAGATACTAATTGATGGTGAAAACAGAAAATATTAGGAAAATCGTGAGGAGAATGGAACGTGAAAAACTTAATTAGCATTTGGGTCGGCAGAGAATGGCTTAAGGTCTTTAATATGCCACCTGCCTTGGCGTTTTCCTTCAGTATCCTGAA
The DNA here is from genome assembly GCA_036346225.1 of Platerodrilus igneus. Classification (NCBI taxonomy): domain Eukaryota; kingdom Metazoa; phylum Arthropoda; class Insecta; order Coleoptera; family Lycidae; genus Platerodrilus; species Platerodrilus igneus. Next base: position 713,361 of record JARFIW010001281.1, read on the forward strand.
GTTCGTAGATAAGGGACTAATGACACGAGTGACTTTACAAAGAATGAATTTAGGGCTAATTTTGAAGAAAATTTCTTAGATGCATCCGATAAGACATAGTTCTTCTTCCAAACTTGTTCGCCCAAGGCAAAGGAAATATTTCGTTTACGTAAGTTATAATGGTCCTTACTCTTTTCGTAAGCTTTTAACAAATTTTTCTAACGTCGTTAAAGATAGAAGGTAATGACTGTTGGTCCTTGTCCCAACGTACTTTATCGTCAAATTCGATTACGTTAGTATCGTCAGGCACTAAACCATAGTAACTCCCATCGATTGGGGTATATCTTCCAAAAACAAGAAAAGACGGAGTGAATTGGGTTGCTTCGTGTTTAGATGTACGCAAAGCTTGAGCAATTTCAAAGATATGTTCATCCCATGTAGTATGGTCTGGATCAATATAAGACGAGATAGCGGTAATTAACACTCGATTTACTCTCTCGGTAGGGTTTACTTGGGGGTGATATTTTGCGTTAAACCAAATTTTTTGTACTTTGTAACTTTTAATGAAATTCTGAAAATCTTTAGAGATAAATTGTGCACCATTGTCACAAAGGATAATCTGGGGGACACCAAAGATAAGAAAGACATTCTGTTCTAGAAATTTAATTATTGCTGCGGAAGTAGCTTTACGTAAGGGTTGCACCATAACAAATTTAGAAAACCAATCGGTAACGACTAAAAGATATTGATTGCCTCTTTTCGATCGAGGAGAGGTCCTAATAAGTCAAGCGATATTAATTGAAAGGGATAAGATACACGCTTAAAGTTACCCATTAAACCAGGGCGAGCATCTTGCAAACTCTTATGGGAACCACAAATTTTACAGCTTTTAATGTAGCGACAAACAGATTGCTTAAGTGTGGGCCAGTAATACAATTCCGATATTTTAGCGAGAGTTTTGTAACACCAAGGTGTGCAGCTAAGGGATCGTCGTGACATAATTTGAGCACCTCACTGCGATTTGCAGTGGGCACGACCAGTTTCCATTCAGGTATATTCGATATTTTATGTGGGGACGAGGATACAAATTTATACAGTCTATTATTAGTTACTCGAAAGGTAGGAAATTTGTCGGGATTATCGGAAACTTTTTTTATCATATTGAGGTACCAGGTATCCAGAATTAAATTTGGAAGGTTAAGAGAAACAACATCTCGAGATAACGCATCGGGTACGATATTTAATTTGCCAGGCCTATGCTTAACGTCAAAAGTAAATTGAGATATACGCAAGTTCCATCTTGCCAAACGACCTGCGGGTTGTTTCAAGTTATTAAGCCACGTGAGGGCTGCACAATCAGTGATTACGGTAAAGTGTGTACCTTCGACATATCCTCTAAATTTCTCAATGCCAAAGATAACGCCCAATAGTTCCCGTTCGGTAGCAGATTATTTTTGTTCGGCAGAAGTTAAGGCACGGCTCGCATAAGCGATTGGATGTTCTAAACCATTGTTTACCTGGAACAACATTGCACCTAACCCAGTAAGTGAAGCATCGGTTTGTATATAAAACTTATCATCGAAATTTGGTGAGATTAAGATAGGTGCTGAAGTGATTAATGTTTTAATTTGTTCGAAAGCCTGTTGAGATTCTAAATTCCACTCGATAGTTTGGGATTTCTTTTTATTTTTTATTAAAGTGGTAATGGGTGCAGATATAGTTGAAAGGTTAGGCAGAAAAATGCGATAATAGCTAATCATTCCAATTAAACGTTTGATTTCGGTAACAGTTTTAGGTGTTTTAAATTTAGTAATGGCATCAACTTTAGCAGGATCTGCTCGCAAGCCTGTCCCATCGACAACAAAACCGAGAAATGTGAGGGATGAACGACAAAATTGAGACTTTTCCCAGTTTATCTTAAAGCCTGCTGCGTTTAAACGTTCAGCAACTTCATCTAATGTGGCGATATGTTCATCGAACGAACTTGAGATAACTAAGATATCATCTAAAAACACAAAGGCACGTTCTTGATGTAAGATAGGACCTAACGTTTGATCCATAGTACGTTGTAAAGTTTGTGGAGCGTTACAGAGACCAAATGGCAAAAAATTATATTCGAAAAGACCTCGGCCTGGAACACAAAAAGCAGTTTTTTGACGAGAAGATAAGTCGAGAGGTATCTGATAAAAAGCTTGTCTAAGGTCGATAGATGAGATAAATTTTGCATTACGAAGCCTGCTCAAAATTGAGTCAGTTCTGGGTAGAGGTAAGCGTCTGGAACAGTAACAGAATTTAGCTTCCTGCCATCAAAACAGACACGCCATTCGTCATTCTTTTTCCGAACTAGTAATACAGGAGAGGTCCATGGTGAATTTGAAGGAGAGATAACACCAGATACTAACATTTTGTCTATTTCAGCATGTAAATGCTTTTGTAAGGCAGGCGATAAGGGATATTGACGTTGCTTAAAGGAAGGGCATCACCTGTGGAGATAACGTGTGTTGCCGTTGTAACACAACCAAGTTCAGAGGTATTAAGTTTGCGAAATTTGTCGATTGTAGCGTTAAGAGTTACATCTTGGGAGTCAGTAAGAGAGATTTTGTTAGATATTCCTGTAGATGCACAGGAGTTCGTTTTAATGGAGGTTTGCCATGAAAATCCTGAAAGTAAAGTGACAGATTAAAAGTTTACAGAAATCAACGCCTAGTAGAAAAGGATACGCTAATGCAGGGACAATCAAAAATAAAACGTCACGTTCAAGAGACTCTACACGAATTTTTAACTTAAGGGAACCGGTTACATGTATTTGATTATCGTCAGCTAAATGTATGGAAGTTTTTTCGGGAATAATTTGAATTTTGATATTTTGTTGAGATAATTGATGTAAACCTTCGTTATTTATAAGAGAACATGAAGAACCTGTATCCAGTAAAGCAATTACATTTAAGGAACCAATTGAGATAGATAAGTGTGGACGGTTATCGAAGGGTTTTTTAACAAGTTGTGAAACGGCAGCAGTCTTTTTATGATAAAAGGAATTGACGGTTTGTAACCACTTAGATCACTCGGCTGGAGTAGTATAACATAATTCCTCTAATAAAGATAAGGCATTTTGTACATTAATAGTAGCGGTATTATTATTAGATAAATTTAATGACGGTACAACGTTAGAAGTGGTTTTATAATTTGAATTTATTGGCGTCTGTGTCCGTTGGATGATTGGTGATGAGGGCGATTTTGGTTTCTTGAGATATTCACACCCTGATTTGAAATATCTCGACGGGAGTTTCCCGATACGTTAGGATTACAGTTGGTGCAGTTAGATTTGTAGATATTTGAGCGACCACAACCATAACAAAAAATATTTCCTGGGTATGTGCAGACAGTATAGCTATGTCCACTTCGCTTGCAGTTCCAACAGGTAAGTGCGTTATTAGTTACGGTAGGAGGAACGTTAAGGGTAGATAGTTTACGGGAAGCTCGAACTTGGAAAGCTAAATCAGGTTCTAGAAGACCAGATAATTTCTCGGGCGGTGGTCGATATTTGTCAATTCTTGACCTCACTTCTTGAAGAGAACGACATAGGTCTTTAAAGTGAGCTAGCGAAGATATGGGCTGTAATGCCAAACGTTCTGAGAAATAGGGGTTTAAATTTCTAAGTAATTGATCGATAATTTCGGATTCGGAAGGTTTTTTGTCGAGTCTGCTATATAAAGCTTCTAATGAGGTAATAAAAGAAACAACATTTTCGTCGGGACCTTGAGTGCGGTTACGAATTTCGTTCCAAAGGTCGTTAATGTAACCATAAGGTAGGAAATCTCGTTTTAAACAGGCAACTAATTCCTCCCAGGTAGAAATTTGGTGTCGTATGTTTCTGTACCATATTAATGCTGAGCCTGCGAACAAATCACCAGCTGAGATAAATAGGTCCTGGTCGGTACACCCGCGAGAAATTTTAAAATCATTAATCCGGTCAAGAAAGGATGATAAAGAAACCTGCGAATCAAACCCTTCGAAGGTGAGACCCCACTTGTATACAGGTATAGGTTTTCCTAATGGTTTAGGTTCGGCAAGCGCAAGATTTGAAAAAGGTAACGATATATCTACGTCTGCATTAGGATTAAGTCTTTCTAAAACAATCCCTTCAAGCAATAACACCTCGGACAACAAACTTTGTTTAGCTTGAGTCGCTTGGTCATCGTTATATAAAGATAATGATTCGACACGGTGTTTGACGTGCGTTATTCTTGAAGTCAATCTCCCTAATTCGATATTAGTGGCCGCAGGATCTGTTTTGTTTATTATACCCGATATATCATCTAAAGATAATTTAATTTCTGATACGTTGAGTGGCCAGTCGCCAACAGGGTTCTTTAAGATAGCAATGCCTTTGGTTTCCTGTGCCAAAATTGCCCTAAGTTGAGATCTCCTATCATTCTGATTGCTAGCTGCTATAATACTCCTACATTCCAGCTCGTAGATCAATTCGAGGGATTTTAAATGTGATACGTTCATTGTAGATACAATATTCAAGACACGATATATAAGGTATACGATATTAACGGAAATCAAAAAGTTTAACCACAAGGTTTTCTTGTGAAGGTAATTAAGATATTATTAGTTCAATATGTAAATCCATAATGCAGTTTTTTAGAAAGTAACATAAAAGTTTCAAAAAACCTGTCTTCTAAAGTTAAGAAAGCAACCAAAGTTATATTTATAATAGATAATTTTGTAATAAGTGTATTTAAAGACATAAGGTCAGGTAAATACTTATTTGTAATACTTACATGAATAAAAGTATGTTTCCTTAAGTGATAAAGCTGTTTAAATAACATCTGTTAAAACATTGCATGCTTATAACTGAAATTAACATAACCTAAAAACAAAGAAGAAACCCCTAAAGTTCATAGCCTCAACACGTTGAAGGCGCCATCTGTTACACTTCATTAGAATGTTTATCTGGTCGGTAAAACAGTTTACAAAATATTACACTTAGATGGTGGTACATTGAAATGGCGATAGATGGCTCTTAAAAGCCTGTAATACAGTTACCAAAGTTCATAAGATACACCATGACGTCATCGACAATTTATATTGCGCGTAATTAGGAAAATTTACATAAAATTAAAACAATAAAAATTAGAGAATCTACTCACGTGAAGGATCCGGTAACCGGCAGGAAATCACGCTACGGTAGCCTCGGCACCGCTGCTGCTGGTAGAGCTGGACATCGGGCGTGGGCTGCTCCAATGGCCTCGAGGTGCTGCAAATTTAACTTACCTATGTAGGGAAAAGACAGGAACAGGTTAATTAGGAACGACAACAAAGATAATAAAGACAAGGGAATCTACATAGATACGATAAGATATCACACCCGGCACAACTGTCTCACTTGAAGGTAGAAAAGAAACAGCCTCGATTCCAGGGCGTCACGGAAACACGACCCCACTCTTTTTTTACTATTGTCCTAACCCTCTAGGAATAAAAACACTACGCAAACTCACTACTATGACGCGCCGGAAGCACCGCCCAGTCTATTTAAAAATGTTCCCGCGTCTTGCGTATTTGAAAATTTGGCGGGAAACTTCCGTACATCAAGAAAACTAAACCTAACATAAAATGTTCAAGTGCAAATTCGATTTGCACGTAACAACGTCCGTTCTCTCAAATCATTTATTCAAAGATTCACCCAATACCTGTTTAGGGTATACAATACCCACTGTTGCTCCAGTGCCTACGGTACTTCCGAGGTAACTTATCCTCACCAGGGTTGATAGTGCTTAACACGGGTGTTGATAAATTTTGTGCTCGAAACTCTTTATATTCCCTTACATCTTCATCAAATTGGATTGGGACCAAGCTTCCAAAAACCTGAGTCTGTTCATTTAAACTAACACTTCCACAAGGTAGCGAATCATCATATGGTGTAGGAGTCTCACGTATTGAATGTAGGCAGGGATTATTTCTGGTAAACCACAAACCGTATGGAGGTGGCAATTCTTCCTGATCCTCAAATAATGCAGAGTATGGAGGTGGTTCTTCCTCGTGAACCTCAGAACAATTTACCAAACTTCCACCATCACTAAATAATGAACAGTATGAAGGTGGTTCTTCGTAAATTTTATTTTTATTTAGCCTATCACCATCGCCAAACAACAAACTGTATGTGGTATGTGGGTGGTGAATCAACTTCTTCGCAGTTAGTAAAACTGCGCTTCCTACCATTAAACGACTTACGACTTAACCATTTAGTTTTCTGATTAAATTTAAATTCACCGCTATTAAATTCTCCTTTAAGAGCCTTATCTTGAAAAATGGAGCTAATATTTGTGTATCCCCGAATACTAATATTTAGTATTATTTCCACCACAAACTCCTTGAATTCGCTATTTCTTCAAGTAAAAACATTCTCACTTCTCAGTTTTATTAACTAAACATCACGTTAATTTAAACTTGAACATAACCAATGCTGCTAGGCGGCCCTGCAGCATTACACGTAATAAACCCCCAGGCTAATTACATTAGAATTCGTATGTCTTTTTACATCTTTGTGTGTCTTCTTCTTTCAATTTTCCCCTTACCGTATTTATATACTTTCGGTCACGTGAATGGTCTAACCAATCAAAAACCTTACATATTTCACGATCTTAAATCACCCCTATATGTGCTTTCAGGTTAATTGCTTAAATCAACTTTTATTATTACCATTACTGATTGGAAACTACCCTATATTTAAATTTAAGTTATTCTTCAAAATTTTAAATTACTTTCTGTTCATATTTTTATAAATATTGCAAAAAATTAAATATTATTGCCCACTTCCAGTTTCGAATTTTCTAGAACAAAACTAGCATTTCCTTTGGGGCCTTAATTAAAAAATTTCTCAATTCCACGGGATGTTAGATATCAGTTGACAGGTTATGGTCCTTTAAGTTGTCAACAGTCACCCAAAACCAAACTAGGGATGGGTAACTATATTAAATCTGTTCAGTGTTGAGTTACATTTTATATAGAATTGTCAGTGATGGGCAAGAAATTTTGTTTGAAATTTGGATTAATTTAAAAATGTTCTTGGGTGTTACACTGTGTGCAAAAGTTCGATCTCGGTCTACCCTACCTATCTTTTTCTATCTCTGCTTGTAATTTTTTAAATATACAGTTTTCATTACAGAGCAAATTACATATACTAATTGAAGTAATTGTTAAGGTTTGTACTTTATACTGTTTTTGAGCATTAAATAATGTAATGATTGTAGAAAACAAAATAATAAAATTGAAGTATAGTTTGGGTATAAACGTCCTTGTCATTCCCCGCACTCTCAAATTTCCATTTCTTACTGTGACCATTCGTACTGGTGTTACCAGTATAACACTGGTTTTCAGGGCGGGAGTTCTGCTTATTTATTAAACATAACCAGTAAACAAAAGTACTAGTTGTGAAACAAAAACGAAAATGAGAGTTAATGTAACTTATTAAACCTGGCAACCCTGCTCTTGCAAGCAACACCACACTGGCATGGCGGATAGGCCCACTCCGTCGACCATGTCATTGGTTTCTCCGTTCTCGTGACTAGTCTGTTTCACTTCGGCAATAAGACAAGCAATAACATAATGTAATAATGTACCATGGCAGCAAAACGACGAAAGTGCATATTCAATGATAAAATAAAATTAAAATATACATTTATTAGAGCAAGTAATAGCAATGACCCTAGTGAAGTATATTGTGGGAAATGTATGTCTTCTATTGCAAATAGTGAAAAAAGTGACGTTGAAAACCATAAAAACGTAGACGAGCAGTGGTAGCAGCAATCACAAGTTCAAGTATGACATAATATTTTAAGAAAAAGCAATTTGAAACTGCCGAGAAAAAAATAGGTGCAGCTGAAGGTTTGTGGGCATACCATACAGTTATGCATAATCTATCCTGTCGATCAATGGACTGTGTACCAGTAAACCTATTAAGGTATGTTTCGATGCTAAATTTACATGCTCTGGGATCAAATGTGCAGCTGTAATTACTAATATACTGATTACTTATGCAAATCGAATATTGGCTGAAGATTTACGACACGTACGTTTTATTTCAGTGTATTCAGACGTCTCAAAGCACAAAGAAATTAAACTTATTCCTTCACTCGTCAGATATTTGTCATACAAGGATGTTATACAAGTAAATATTATTAAAGTAAGAGATTTGCTAGGAGATGCAACTAACGTTGTTACCGAATATATTATAGAAGTCCTAGGAAAGCATAGTTTGGAAATCAAAGTATCAGGATTTTGTGCTAACAACACCAACACTAACTTTGGATGCATGCAAAGAGCTGGAAATAGTAATATTTTTACTAAACTAAAAACTACTTTGGGCGGACGTATGCTTGTGAGAATTGGTTGCATAGCGAATATTTTGAACAATTCGATACAAACTGCAGCGGACTGCCTTCCAATTGATATACAAACTTTAATTACTAAGATATACTCCTACTTTTACATTTAAACAGTGCATGTCAATGAATTAAAAGAGTTTTGTAATTTTGTAAATGCAGAATACAAAAAAAAAACTTTTGGGATATAGTGCTACACGGTGATTAACGTTACAACCAGCAATTGAGAGCATTTTACAAATATATCCTACTTTAAAATCCCAGAAACTGAATCTTGGCTTTACTTTCTACATAATGTGTCCTCGATGTTTCACAACGCGGTTTTAAAGATAGAAAAACGGGAGATTTCTATGTTGGAAACAAGCATCATTTATAAGGACCTTAAAACTAAAATTGCTGACAGAATAGCAAATGTGTTTCTGCCCCTGCAAGTTCGACAAAATTAAAAAACTAAAAGAAGTCTTAGTTAACGCCAATATATTCAAAGAAAAAGTGGTGAAATTTTACGGCACGTGTCTTCGGTATCTGGAAGAATACGAAGACCACTTTGAGGGAATCGAGAAATTTAATTGGATTGCATTAAACATGAAAGCCACACATCAAATATTCAAGAATGCAGTGACTATCTTCTTCAACATTATCGGGAAATAAGTTTAATTGAAGATGAGCTGTTTGATAAATCTGATTAATTCAGCGCTATACCACAGATGAGAAACTTGGCAATTCGAAAGAAAATTGTGTTTCAATATCAGATTGGATTGAAATTTTGAAAGCCTTCAATGACGATGATGTTTCCCATAATAATATTGGCAATTGGTAAAGTATTGTCTCTGAATGCCAGGAACTAATGCACCTACCGAACAAGTTTTTTCTTAATTAAACGACATCTGGGCCAATGACAAAATCCAATTGAAAGTGGAAACTTTGAAATCACTTGATTGTAAAAATAACCGAATCCTAGCTGCACGGAGTTTCATCAAACGATTCAAGAAAATGAAGATTTGTTAAAAGCAATTAATTCCTAAGAAAACCAAACTAAATTTACTAAACGCAACGTTTTTCGATATCTAAGTTTTTATTTACAATTTGCACTAGTGCGTAAAATAAAACCAACCAAATATGTCAGATTTAAATTCTAGAGAGGACTCTGTCAATGATTGTCAGATTTATTTTACCTACCATGGAATGATTAACTTTATGCACATTTTAAAAATGACAAATTTTACGAGTTATTAGAAATGCGTCAAGCAACACGCACGGGTGCAGAAAACATTTTTGCACCATCTGCCTGCGACGCTTTTTTGGACTCAAACTGGTTAATTATCATTTTTCCAGATGGCAACGTTGCTACCTGTCCTGATTTCAGGTTGGAAAAAAATGGTCACTTTAATGTATACCAAGTATAGGACGAATACTAGCTCCCACAATCTGGCTATATCATTAATACCGAAGTACCAGCTGGAAAATGATTTAATACTAGAACTCACGGTTGTAATAACTAGCATAAACGACGCAAAAATCCGCTTAGGACGTATTAACGTCCAGGCCAAATACCAAACGAAAGCTTAATTCGATTCCTGGGTACTTGTAAATATCCCTCCAAATGAGAACGTTTAACCTAAAAGCAACACACCTAGAACGTCTTCATTCTAGGAGGTTTGAATAAAAAAGTTCACCTTCCACATTATCAGTACTCCTGATAGTAACCTAATCATTGTAGTGACGGATAATAATTATTTATAAATAAAAACAACTAACAATGAAGACGATCCTCTAACGAAGGGACCAGGTTATGATCAAAACAAACCACAACCGAAAAGACAAGTGCAGCTTAAGGGAGATAATCGCAGGCAATCATAATCCTTAGGCCAGAGCCATGCCAGAGCATAGGATTAAATAGAATACAATTAATCGCGGAATGTTTATCGCCTTCAGGCCGGTGAAAGATCACAACTAATGAAAAAGTTTTCAATAAGTTTACTTTTAAGCATTTAAAAAAACGCGGAAACACAAGCAATTATTTTAAATAGTTTCTCCAATTGTGCATTTAATGCTGGCATAATCTTTGAAATAAACAAAAAATCAGGGTTAACTTCCATGTAGATCTACAACTCCGTCTGTAGGTTTCCCATAACGAGCGTCTCGCGGCAGTAATGACATGGCTGCAATGATAGATTAGGTTACTGTTAAAAATGATATTATTATTAAAAAACACAAATCACTTAACACGCATATCAGAACAGCTGTTCTAAAACTATTGCAAACTGTTCTGATACGCGTGTTAAGTGATTTGTGTTGTGTTTTTTAATAATAATAATGTCTAATTTGTGTTTTTTAATAATAATATCTATTTCTAACAGTAACCTAAACCCTTGTTTATATACTACGTAGTATATAAACAAGGCTTGAAACTGTCATTGCAGCCATGTCATTACTGCCGCGAGACGCTCGTTTCCCATATGCTATGTTCCGTTTTTAACTGACAGTACTGACAATACAGAAATTGCACCGAATTCGATTTAAAGTGAACTGAACTGCTAAAAAATCAAGCTATGGCATCATAATAACGTTATTGATTATTATGAGATTCACGCAATGTAGATAAGCACTGTACCGTCTGTGAACGTGGAGGGAATAAAACACAACCTTACAACAGCCATTTGTTTAGTTTGTTTGAATTATGTCCACTGAAAGTAAAAAGAGTTTTGCAAATAACAGGAATATTTCCTTGCTAGAAAATTTTTCAGAATTAGAAAGTGACAAAGATGATTTCTTTTCAATATTACATTGCTTAGAGAAAACAAAATCCAGAAAAAGAAAGGGACACACTAGAAACTATGAAAAGTATTCAAATGACAATTTTAAAACTCACTTTAGATTGGTACAATATGTTATACATGTTTGTGTATAAGCAACCGCAGGTATTGGTTTTGCAATATTCTTACAAGTATCATTTAATACAAATAACAATTACAATACAGTAGTACATCACTAGCCCGTATATAGTGCGTTAACCGTGCCACATGGATTTACAAACAATATCCTTTAAACGATTTAATTACATTATGGTTAATCTTACTTTTTAATTCTCCAGATCGTGGGGATTTCAGAGGCCTCTCTAAACCAAATTTAGAGTGAAATTCGTTGTTGTTTACATACAACATACAGAAACAAAATGATGCCGTAAGTTAATGAAGATAGGATATAGACAAGATAAATTTCATGTATTATAAAACACTATTTTTTACTGGTTTTTAGATGCGGTAGTTACATGTAGAATGCTCATGACGGATGTCTTTTCCACTTGTGCAAAACACCACATTTCCTCATTACACGTTTTTATTGGACAAAACAATAACGCATATTATTTCAAATCGTGAAAAAACATCTACGTTGCAAAGGCATAATAATGACTATAATTAATTCCCGAGCAGTGGTGGAAAATCAAAACCGAATTTATAATCCGTCATAACCTGCTTAATTATAAAAGAATGTTTTCTATGATTAAATAACAACCAGAAGCTTGTGAAGCCAATTGAAGCGTAACAGATTTACGGCATATATTTTACGACAGTAAACGCATTACAGTTTATACTTAAGCATAATAAGTTACTGTAAACGGCTTAGCAACTCAACAATTATTAACGACCATTTGTTACGTGCCATTTTGGCACTAACATTTCTTAGTTTAATTTTGATGTGCGGAAGTTTTCGCGCCTTAAAATTCAAAAGACTTGGTGTGTGTTTCCGTCACGTCAAAATTGGGTTGGACGAATAATTTCGCGCCGACGCGTGAAAGGACAAAAAAGTGGGTTTTTTCCGGTGGTCTCTGAACGTGGCTGTTTGCCGGTAAACTTCGAAGAGTGCGGTGGTGTCAGGTATCGTACCGTGTCTGTACCTTTTTTATGTAGATCTCCTAGCCTTTGTCTAACTGTCGTTCCATAACCCTTCCTTATCGTTACCTCTACATAGGGAAGAAGACAATTTGTCGCAGCCTAGGGCGAACCGAGTTTACGACCCCGGGAGGAGGCCATGCTCTGCTAGCAGCCACCATCTTTAAATTGTCTTGAAGGGAGCCATCAGCAGTCCTGATAGACGTCAGCAGACGCCAACTTTAACTCAACCCCGCAGGACGTCGGATTTCTTATGTAAGTACCTATTGTCTTAACCTGTTTGCGAATTAAATAAATATTTTCCGTCAATTGCGCATTTAATTTGTGCATTGTGTGACGTCATTGACAGATGGGCGCGCCGAAATCTGTATAAAGATTAGCGGTACCAACTACCCGTGGTGTCTAGTATACCGCGCTTGCGGGATTGTAGCTATGACCTTTAAGTGTAAGACATTAATGTACAACACAATTATGCATTGTCATCTTACGTTGTTTTAAAATCTGTATATAAGTATCAGTATATAAGTTGTATACAGTAGTCTCCTTTCACTTAATTTTGATTTTTTTTCTTCACCAATTTGTACATACTTTGTAATAAATAATATGCAACTTGTTTTTTAAAAATGTCTCTAAACGGTTTTTACTAGAATGTACGCGGTCTACGAACGAAAACTTATAACTTTTACATAAACGTTCTAAGTTGTGACTATGATATCATTTGTATCACGGAAAGTGGGTTGGTTTCGGGTATAAGTGATAGTGAACTTTTTTCCAATGATTATACGGTATATTGACGTGATAGGGAAACCACAGGATCCTTAAAACAGTCAGGAGGTGGAGTCCTTGTTGCGGCCAAAACCTCTATAGTATCGAAGAGAATAATAAACTGGTCATCCACAGCAGAAGACATCTGGATTTCAATCGGTCAAGGATCCTTTTCGATTGTTGTTGGCGTTGTCTACTTACCTCCAGGTGATAATACAGCACTAAATGTTTATTTAGATAAGCTATGCTGCAATATGACCGATACAAACGCAAACGTATTCGTATGTGGCGATTTTAATATGCCGGAAATTACATGAATATCTAATAATAATACTCTACAGTACGCAACACCTCCAGGATATTCAAATCGGCGCTCCATAGTATTAGTAGATGCTCTGATTTTATGTGGCTTACGACAATATAATACACATTGTAACAACAATCAAAAAGTTCTTGATTTGGTATTAACAAACGCAGATGTTAAAATTAACATAATTAAAAGTCCGATGGCGTTAGTCCCAGAGGATATGCATCATCCTTCTCTTGAAATCTTCGTGACATGTAATATCAAAAACAATTTACCTATAAATCCGTTAATTATGCACAATTTCACTAAAGCTAACTTTATACAAATTAACAATGACTTATTATCAACTGATTGGGAAGAATTGCTCTCTGGCAGAAATATAGAAGATGCGGCGCATGTGTTTTATAGCAAATTAACCGTAATATTTGAAATAAGAATACCAAAAATAAAACAGAACCATAATAAACGTTTTCCAAGATGGTACACAAGAGCAACCATTAAAGTAATCAAAGAAAAGAAACGGTATCATAAACGGTGGGAAAATTACAATAATACACTTGATTATTGCTCATTTTCAATACTTCGGCGCCGGAGTAAAACTCTTATCGAAACCCATTATCAAAATTTCATGAAGCGTGCGCAAGATAACATACTTACAAACCCTAAGTATTTTTAGCAATTTGTGAAACTAAAAAAATCGCATAGATCAAATATTCCACACTCTTTAAACTATGATGGTAAAATTCCTTTTAAAGGCGAGGACATTGCTGAATTATTTGCTTTATTTTTTCAATACGTGTATGAATACGATGTGAAAGCCAATATTAATTTTGACTGTGACTCCAGTAATCACAATAGTTATGCCGAACACATAATCAATACGTGTGGTCTCCATCAGCGTCTACGCACGCTAAACATAAACAAACGTCCAGGTTTAGACGGAATACCACCAATTTTATTAAAACGATGCTGCAACGGAATAACCCACCCTTTATCCATTCTATTCATTAAATCGTTAGCAACAGGGATATTTCCATCGGTATGGAATAAAGTGCATTGTAGTTCCAATATTTAAATCTGGCGATCCCTCAGATATAAAAAACTACAGACCAATTTCTATACTATCCGCTATCCCAAAACTATTTGAAAAAATTATATTTGACGTACTATATTTTTCTGTAAGCTCCGAAATCATTCTACAACAGCATGGTTTTATTAAAAGGAAATCTGTAGAAACAAATTTATTATACTATTTCAACTATATACTTGAGTGCATGGGGCGGCGATGTCAGGTTGATGCCGTGTATACGGACTTTAGCAAGGCATTTGATAAAATCAATCATATGATATTAATCCGTAAACTTGTCGAATCCGGGGTTCATGGCATTTTATTGAGATGGGACTGTTCCTATATAAGAAATCGATCACAAGCAGTCTCTGTAAATGGATTTCGTTTTAAATTTTATTCAGTAACATCCGGTGTTCCGCAAAGTTCTCACTTAGGTCCGTTATTATTTGTGTTGTACATAAACGATATAGATCGGTGTTTCTACTTTAGCAATATACTACTCTATGCTGATAATCTGAAGGTTTTCAAAGAAATCATTTGTAAAGATGATTGTCAAAAACTTCAATCAGACTTACAGCCACTTGCTCACTACTGTGAGAAAAGTATATTATTTTTAAATTTTGCTAAATGTTATAGAATCTCATTTACAAGAAACATCAACATAACCGATTACACGTATAGTATTAGCAATCATATTCTAGCCACAACAGCTAAAATCACTGATTTAGGTGTCACGTTTGACTCTAAGATGTTATTTTCAACGCACGTAGATAGCATATGCAAAAAAGCTAATAAGATGTTGGGATTCATAATGAGAACCACAAGATACTTCAACAACATAAACACTACATTAACGCTTTACAATGCATACGTATTATCAATTTTAAGTTACGGAAGCTCGGTTTGGAATCTAACTTATCAAGTTTATACTAAAAGAATAAAAAAAATACAAAAAAGAATGATCACTTACATAATGAAAAAAACGCCATCAACTTCTAACTCACACCTCTCTAGCTGCAAATATCTTAATATGCTAACTCTAAAAGATAAACGAACAATGTTTTTTTTGCTAAAATTTTAAAATCAGTCATTGACCCTTCCCACCTTTTAGCACTTATTAACATATACACCCCTAATCGTATATTGCGTAAACCCCTTACATTTTATTCGACAATATCAAAAACTAATTATAGTCGCAATTTTCCTATAAACCTCATGTGCCACACCATAAACTTAACAATGCAACTATCAAACATCATTTTGTTTAATGACAGTGTTATTTTAATAAAGCACCATATCAAGAACAATTTTTTAAAAATGTATTTTTAGGGAAATATTGTATTAACTGTATTAACTGTTTTGCTTACTTCACTACAAGTTCAAACTGTATATATATGTATGTAGGTATTCTGGTAACGACCTTATTTGAAGTTTATATAATTGATTTTTCACAGCTGACCTAAAAACCTGTGAAAAAACAATTACATATATATGTATGTATATGTGTGTATGTGTATGCGAGGGGAGGAGGGTGTAGGTGCATGTGTATTCTTATGTATGTATATGCGTATGTGTATATATGTATGTGTATGCGTACATGTATGTTTGTATATAATGCACATAAAACGTTAAAAATCAATAAGTATATCTACACTGTATTTTTTATCTTTAGTTTTTATTTTGATATTTTTTTTCTGTTTAGTTGAATTATATATCGGAGCTACTGTTTTGGGCTCTGCCTGTATGTAGTTCAATAAACTTTAAAGAAATAAATAAATAAACCCACATCGAAGCTCAAAATTCCTTATCTCTGATTTACTTTAATTTCTCAACTAAAAAGAGATATGGTAGTAATAATACATCATGCTCTCATGTGCAGGAGATATTATAGAATGTAACCGAGCAACGCCAGCAGTTGCATTATTGTTCGATTTCATCCACCACGCACGGACCATCTACGCATCACATCCTTGTCTACTTTATGATGGAGGCAGCTGCGATTGACTACCGGCGCTTTAGGAAACACGCAACCTCGGGCGACAAACTGAAGTTTCGTCATATAGTGTTACCAATCAAAGACCTTTCGTTCAAGCCACCTACTCCAAGTCTCCTAAGACCGCGTTATCTTAAAGTTTGCCTCTTGGCGGTTTATATGAATAGGTTATTATTAAAGTTGTGTTTTGCTTGCTCATCATTTGTCGCTGGCCTGCAACATATATTACAGGAATATAATTTATGCGTTTATTAGCTCTGTAAGTAAACTTTTATTTATAAAACGCTTATTATGTTGTCCTGATAATCTGTACCGCTACGTTTATATTATTTACATATAAAGATTACAGTTTTATTAAGAAGTATGTATACATGACTTTCAAACATTGATTTGTATAATTACATAATTAATATGGTGTTATTGGTTTCTTAAATACTGGTCCTGTTATTTTGTAAATACAAATACTTTTATATTCGTACCCGTTTTGTAAAGTACTTTATAAGACTTCTATTGGGCAGTTTACATAGTATGACTATTTATATGTTATTTTTAAATACAATCTTTACTTTTTCTATATTCTTACTTATATCATCTGTATGTGAAGCCACAATTGTTATAATACCAGCGTTAGAATATTTGGTGATTACGTTATCTTTTGAATGTGGATTATACTAATTTATTGTTTTCGTATTTTTGAATAAATTTTGCTTCTAAAAATTTCGCCGTTAGTTTTGTTATTACTGATTTTCTAAAGTTTTAGCTTTAAAGAATCGTTCTTTCTGATCTATTGCCGTTTGGTATAAGTGTATACCACTGTCACTGTATTGGAGCAATGGCATATGGCATCTACGTGTCTCCACTCTATTATCTGTGTAAATAACCTCTGTTTAATGTTGTTTATGCAATTCCTGATTATTAATTATATTTTTCATAAATTTCATGGCATATGTGATTGAAGAAAAACTTCGAGAAGCCGCTTGTATAGGTGACATAGAAGCCATACAAACAATTTTAGTCCAAAACATTGATATCAATGCTAAGAATGCTATAAACGGATGGTAAGATTATAATAAATCTGTGGATGTTAACTGTTGGTTTCTTTAGGACTGCTCTACATTGGGCTTGTAAACGTGGTAATGAGGAAGCTGCTCGAATTTTAATTAATAACGGCGCCGATCCAAATGTAATTGGTTTTAAAGGAGAAACCCCAATAAGCATTTGTTCAAACACATCTATTTTAAATTTACTAGGTATTACTGGTGCAGTAAACATTCCAGTACAGTGTGAAGAATCAAACATTAAGTTTGTACCAAATTACTTAAAAAATCCGCCTTTAAATGGTCATGTAGATATTGGGCCTCGTTTGCGATCAAGACATACCGATTTAGTTAATATGCCAACCACAACGTTGCCTGCTCAAAGCGAAGGTATGTATAGCATTATTAGTTGTATAAAAGTTTTATTGGCTGTAGTGGAGAAAGGGTTATGTATTAAATACATTGCTGTAGATATTAGACAAATTGTAAATTGTGTTAAACGTGCAAATAATTTAAGAACTTTTGTTATTAATACAAAACGGTACTATCGAGTCATCAACAGTGGTCTCAAATTGCCAAATATTTTGTAAAAATTCCAAGTATACAATGGTCACCCACAAGTAAAATGAAACTTTAATTGTTTCTCGTAGCTAACATATGAAAAGGTAACAACTCTGTTTAAAGTGATAGAATGTAACTATTCCTGAAAGTAGAATGAAACTCTGCACTACAAAATTAATTATCGGAAGATCACTATATCTCGGTCAAGTAATGGGTATATCTGTCAGACATAGAATTCACACAAAATACACTAAAATGATCCTTCGAACGTCTGGAACAAGAATAAAGAAGAATTAGCCTTTGCTGACATTATATGTCAAAATGGTGACTTGTGGAAGGTCACTATAGATTGAAATGGTTATACACATATACATGCATTGCAAATCTCTTTTTTACAACATTAGTGAATGATATATATTTAATTGAAAAGAATTTCTTAACTGATACTACTATTACATAAACAGATACCTCCCTTTTTTTGGTATGTCTACTGTCATATTTTATTCCGTAACTATGGACACTCTGTTAGGCACACTCTTGATGTAGACAAGGTCAAGATACATACATAACACTCCTCTCCACTAGACGTAATCACCCAAGCACTGCGATTTCTGTTGAACTCTTGTGGAACGTCGGGCAGGTGACGGACTTGTAAGGTTGTCTACCTGAGGCTAATTTCAGTGACGTTGTCATTGTCAATTGCTGTTACCTCATCGCGATTAAAATCTGATCGATTGCTTGACATAACGTTGTCATGATGTCACTCATCTCCGTTAACATCATGTTTGGATGAAACAGTAAAGTTTGAACCATTATCCGAAACCCAGTCACCACCAGATGGTGGGTAAAGTGGTATCCCTCCTACCAGATTCTGACTAGATACCTCACAGATACCCGACGCTACAGGGTTGCTTCGAGTTTTAAGTTGATCAACGTGCCTCCGCAAGATATCGTCATTTAGTAATTTAACCTTATAAGAAAGTGGCCCGGTAATTGAAGTTACTAAAATTGCAGGTATCCACCTTAGACCACTGCAGTAATTTTGTGCATAAACTAGTTCGTCTGCTTTAAAAGTACGTAATTTCTTTGAATTCCATGCATCATCCAACTTTTCCTCCCTCTTAAGTTGGATTTCTGCCGACAAATCCAGAAGAAGATTATCGAAACACGTTTTCAATTTCCGTTCCATAAGTATTTCAGCAGGACTTAATGAATTAGTACTGTTGGGGTGATATGCTGATGTAATAAGAATTTAGCCAGTTTCAATTGCCAATTTCCAGTTGTTTTCTTTTCCATGAAGTCCTTTGTAGTTTGGACCATTCATTCCACCATTTCATTTCTCCGAGGATGATATGGAGCAACAGTTACAAGACGAATGCTATTACTACTACCAAATTCTTTGAACTCAAAACTAGTGAAAGCATTTCCATTATCCGAGATTATCGTGTTGGGAATACCATACGACGCAAATAATAGGTGAATGTTATAGATAACAACATTAGTAGAAGCAGAAGCTACAATTTTTATTTCCAACCATTTTGAAAACGAATCCACTACTATAAAAATACCTTTCCTTGATGAGAACCTGCAAAATCTATATGCAACCGCGACCAAGATATCATTGTGGGTTCCCAACGAAGTATAGGTGCGGCTTCTGGAGAGTGTTTGTTTTCCTGACGTGTCACAATTTTTTACCTCTTCCTCAATGTTGTTATCAATTTCAGGCCACCATATATTGTCTTTATTTTTTTTAATTGCTATTTTTATTTAACATTTCACAGTTCACAATAATTTAAACATGAATCGTAACAACTAAACTAGTTTCTATGTTTTAAAATGTAAAAAACTTCATCCAATTTTTCACTAGAAGGGAAGGTCCCCAAGATTGATATTGTATTTCTATTCTATTTCTATTCCTATTCTTTGGGTGAGGTATAGACGAGAGTGAGGTTCTCCACTATGCAATTCTAGCAATCTTCCTAATTGATTAACAAATTGAATAGCTTCTTCACACCACGGTCCTAAAGTTTCCACAGTGAAAGGAAGAAAAATAAAATTCTTATTGATAACATTGGCATATTTTCTAATGCTGCAACCGTTTTGACTGCGTATCCTGCTTGATTTGATGATTGTGAAATATGAGATGGCGCAAGAGTGTCCGAGCATGTAGCATCCCAAACAAGGCATTGGCCTTTTTCCCACGAAATCGAGGTCATCCCATCAACTCTTTTCCCATCATCTCTGTTTAGGCCTATTGGTTCCAAACGAGAAGGAATTTTGGCCAACTGCAATTCGGAAAGTATTATTGTCCAATAACGTACCCAATGACCTTGAAGGCAGTACATTTAGCCATGCATTTGACTCTGGTTATTGTATAGCTAAGTTAATAGCCTTTTCGTTCATTAAATTGGTATTTAACATTAAACATAGATATAAATTGTCCCATGATTTTTGAAGAAAAGGGGCCGGTGGTATTCCTAAATCTGAGGTCTGTCTATTCCACTCTTGTATTGCTTCTTCAAAGTATGACAAATTTGGTTTGTCTGTGTCTTGAAGACTTAACATCGAGTTAACCAACTTAAATATCTTGAACTCTGAAGAGAGGAATGCAGGCAGTGACAGGTCTTTGCTTAGTCTAATCCCTAAGCCTCCAAATCTTGTTGGTAGTGAAGCTTGTTGGTGTTGACTTGAAGAAAGTTGGGAGTTGATTATAAATTCTATTGTCTCTTTGATAGTAGAGTCGAAATGTTCCAAAGTTTGGCTGAAAATCCAAGTTGGAGTCGTCCTCAGGATGTAAGTTAATTTCAGAATAGCAAAGCAGTTTCTCAGTAGATAGTATCATCATCATTTTGTTTTCGACCTTACTTAAGGGTCGGTTTGACGCAGCTCTAACTTCTTTTATATTCTGTGCTAATCTAAAAAGCTCTACATACCCTTCACAACCTAAATTTCTAGTAATTTGACTAATATAGTTTGGTCTAGGTCTTCCTATATCCTTCTATCTTTTTCCTATCCAGCTGGCTTTACATAGATATTAGCAACCTGATGGTTGTTAAAGAACTCTAACATGTTTACATGATTACTATTTATAAGAAAATGAAATATAACCTGGTGATCCGCTTCAAAAAGGAAAAGTGTTAAATTATATGTTATGGTAAGGCTTAAGCAACGAATCGCTGCCAACATGCCAGACCGCTACCTAATTGTGAGTTATGTCATGGTGACGTTTATTAAATTATATAAAATTAAATAAAAACCCTTAACCACAAAAAATATTTAAATTACTAGATACGTATTTCGACCACTATGTGGTCATCATCAGTAGGAAACCTGTTAAAAAAAAAAGGCAATTAGCTGTTGTTCTGGAACACTTCAGAGGATATTCTCCTCACCACTTAGGCTGAAGTGAACCTTTCCAACCTATAATTTACTATATTGTTGCTTTAAACACTATCGAGGATATTCTCCTCACCCGCAGGCTGGTGTTTTCAACAACAAACAAGTGAATTGTGACATTATAACTTAAATCTACTTAATTTATACTAATTCTAAATCTACTGAAGCGGAACCAATTTAATCTTGCTTTTTCATTGGTTGTTGACCAATAGGGAAAGCAAAGCAGATGACTCTATTGGCCCTTTATCGGTGTTTAAGAGGGGTCCTTTATGTTTAACAATTTTAATTGATTCATAGGCATTTAAGGAGGAAAACGTTGGTACCGCTTTTAACAATTTGACATTTTCTAGTTTAACGGGGTGGCTGGTTTCAAATATATGTTTGGCGACCTGAGACCTTTCATATTTACCATATTTGAAGTGAGCAATGTGTTCTTTAAATCTTGTTGTTATATTCCTCTTGGTCTGACCAATATATTTTTGAAAACACCCTGGCCCTGCACAACTAATTTCATAAATCCCCGACTTTTGCAATTTTTCCACCTTGTCTTTTGGATTAACTAGCAAATCTTTAATTTTATTAGTATTAGTGAAAGCAATTTTGAAATTACACTGTTTGAATATTTTATCAAGACCCTTTGTGGTTTTGTGAAATGGAAGTTTAACGATAATGTTAAATCTTATGATGGTCAGTTTCTCCACAAAAGTATAGTTCACATTTTGATGTATTTACATGTAATCCTATTTTCTTGCATCTTTCGAGTAAAGTACGAAAGTCGGATAAGACAATGGTGGCATCTCCAGCTAATAAGCCATCATCAAGATAAAAACATGTGAATTTGGACTTCAATTCTTGAATGATTGGTTGGATTGCCAAAGAAAACAGCAATGTCCCTCCTGGGTCACCTTGCTGGCAACCGGAAGCTGGGGTAATGATCCATTCTCCGAAAAATAGGAATGAGTTAAAAGCATAAGCCTGACAAAATAGTGGATAGAGATGGGGTAGTAGCTTCCAGACTTGAGTGAGGATTGCATCACGATGAACTGAATTGAAGGCGTTTGCATAGTCTATTTTCGGGACAATTTTCCTGGAACCCAAGTTTTGATTAACAAATGTCCTCGTTGCATGTACAGCAGCTTCACAACCTCCTTTGGTTGCATATCCTAATTGTTTAGGTCGTAAATATTTTCCCATTGGATCGCGGACAGAGAAACAAGCTATTTTAGCAATTATTTGTCTGAGAGTGTTGCCAATTGCGATTGCGATGAGTCTAATTCCACCGTCCTTTTTATTTAATGCGCGTAGATTAGCACCAAAGAATATTGGGAGCAAGTTCGGGTTGATATTTCCAGATAGTACAAAGTTTACAAACTTAGTCAGCGCCCTTAATAGTCGGGTGGATCGCTTCGCCATTTCCTGGATTTATCATGTCTTTTAAATGTTGGGGTCGTAGACCATCAATGCCGCCACTGGAACTGTTTGGGAAACTGAAAATAGTGTTTCTGACTGTTTCTTCATCCACTAATAAGGGGTTGCTTTGAATTGAAGACGGAGGTTCAAAGCGCATAATTTTTGTACGAGAGGGATGCTTTGCTATCAATTTGGCAAAAGTATGTTTTCCTTCAACAGCCAAGGACTCCTTAGAAGATAGGATTTTAACGGCTTTTTTTTCTATGCTGGCATAATTTTCTGAGCCGTTAATGTTCGCTTTCACCAGTGATGCAAATAACTTTTTATTTGAGGCTTGCGAAACACAAAGATAGAAAAATGAGAAAGTGAGTAAATTCATCCATGAAGAAACTTCATTCTTATCAACGCAACAATCTAGTGCACTAGTCAATTTGTTTGCAGCAGCGAATCTTGCTCCTTTAGGAATTCGCTTCAAAACTTTTATAGTTTTTTTCTTCTCTGAAAGAATTTTGGCAAGTTGATATGGCGTTTGGAATTGGGATGAGTTATTGTCTTTAAACAGTATGTGGTGTTTATTTTAAATGTGGATCTTAGGTCCTTTTTTTGAAAAATGAAGATTGCAATGTGGGCATTGGACACGGTTTGGATTGACTGCAGTTCCATGTTCAATTTGAGATGTTCTTATTGTACATTTTTGACAAAACCAATGGCAGTTGGTCTCCTCCAATGTTTTAACTTCATCGTCACTGAGACCAACACAAGAAGAATGGAACCAATTTTCGCAATTATCGCAAAGAATCCAGTTTTCTGAAATATTGTCGTCTTTTCGGCATAGGCATACTTTACCGTCCATCTTTTTTCGTTGTCTCTTTTGCTGAATGTTGAGAAGGGTGTATGAAGATTTAATTATCTTCGTACTCAACCAACAATCCAATAAGTATCTAGAAACGGAGTAATCGTTTTATATTCAAATGTAGATTATCTTCCTTTATCATTTATTTATTCACAAAAATAAAAACGATTAATATAATATGTGAAGATAAAAACACATACAAAAATAAAATTCGGTCAGTAGAGTTGATGAATTAAAATTAGATTTGTTCAAGATAGAGTAGCAGTTCTACCAAGATTATATTTTTATTATGTCATAAATAATTACGATTCTTATGTATTTTTCCACTGATATATTGATACCTCACTCTATAGAAGAAAAATACATTACACAGACTATTCATTATTATAGATTATATAGTGTCATAGCTGTATTTTAGACACATAATTCAACACTCGCTCGTAATCTACAATGATGAATCATATCATAACTAATAACTATAATAACACTCATGCATGCAAAAACAATTAGATAAATCAAAAACAAATCACCTTAATCCAGCATATTCTACACAAAAATAATGTTCAGCTTTCGGCAACACTTTAGTACATATATCTACTAACATTTTATCTGTTGACAAATATTTAGGATCAACTTTTTGATCTTGTACGACTTCCCTAATAAAATGAAATTTAGCATCAATATGTTTTGTCCTATTATGAAAAATTGGATTTGACACCAATTTCTGCGCACTTTGATTATCATTGAATATTGTAATTGTGTAATTGAAACAAGTTAACTCACTTAGTAAACCCTTAATAAAAATAGCTTTCTTTGTAGTTTGAGTAATTGCAACATACTCCGCTTTGGTGCTACTAAGTGTCACACAGGGCTGCTTTTTTGCTTCCCAAGAGACAGGTTCATTGCAAAGTTTAAACACACAGTCGCTATATGACCTTCGATTGAGTTCGTTATTCGCCCAGTCTGCATCAGCAAAACCTTCCACATTCACTCTCATTTTTATTAAAAGTTAAACTTAAATCCAAAGTAGCTTTCAAATATTTTAACACCCGTTTTGCAGCTTTCCAATGTGCCGTTGTATAACAAGTGTGTTGATGCACGTCAATAAATTTAACACTGACGCTCTCTGTATATTTACTGTTGAGAATTAATTTTCTATTAGTGTCTAGTTGGTTTTGGTTTACTGCTCTTTGATAATTATAAAATGTATTTGATCAAGATGCTTACACTAATAGTTGTTATGGTTACGGGTTATTTTATGTATAAGTTCGATTGCTGTCAAATAATGTAATTTCAAGTTAATTATATCTTTACAAGCAAAATGTGTTTTTTGTGCTAACAACAACGAATGTATACAGAGCTATCGATGGGAAACATTTTGTATACCTTTTCCTCAGGATTCATCATATGGTCGACTTCGAGCCGGATATTTTAGGTCAGGAAAACAAGGAGTAATTGGCACAAAAGCACATACAAACGGTCCTTCACAAGCAGCAATTTTATACAAGAAATCTTCACTAGTAACGTCTTAAGCCATTAAGGATTTTCTTCGACAAGGCAATGGTTTATGGATTGTTGCAAGGATATTTACAAGGGTGAAGATTCTACACACTGATTCAGTTACAAGTTAACACTGAACAGAGGATTATAATGTCAGATTCGTCCAGTTATTTACGTAGTTGCTCTAATGCTTTATTAAGGTTGGGTTCACGAACTTGTATCGTGGTACATTTTTACATAAAAATAAGGTATAGGATCTTGGATACAAAGGGCAATTTACAATTCTACATCTGTACCGGTGTAGTAAACAAAGGCTTAAGTTACACTAACAAAACCAGGTCAATAAACGTCAGCGGCTTTGTCACAATTGGTGGTTTTACTACAAACCGTGCCAAGTTTGCCGAAGCAGTTACTACTAAAGAACATTTGTTTCTAAGGTTTATATTGAATACATAAATATTCACAATTAATTAAGGCTAGTTGTTACAATAGGGACTATTGTAAGGCTAGATACCTGTATAATAGGTTACTACAAACTAACAATTTAAACGTGTTATACAAGGGGTTAGGAGCGATTTACAATTCTGCCAGTGTCACTGTAGTCTAAACATAATGGCAGATAAGGACATTAAGGTTCAAAAACGAGGTAGAATTAAGGCTAAAATAACTAGAATGGAAAACTATGTCAAAGCAA
Organism: Platerodrilus igneus; assembly: GCA_036346225.1. Classification (NCBI taxonomy): domain Eukaryota; kingdom Metazoa; phylum Arthropoda; class Insecta; order Coleoptera; family Lycidae; genus Platerodrilus; species Platerodrilus igneus. The sequence continues at coordinate 739,208 of JARFIW010001281.1, forward strand.
ATGAGCATAATGTAGAGATTGATACTAATGAATTTATAATTAGGGAATCTATGCTAGTTAAAATTTACGAAGATTATGATTGTATTCAGGATCAGTTAGAGGAGCAGGAACCTGCCGAGGAGGAGGATAAAATAGCTGTGGAATTACAATATACTTCACTGCACAGTAAACTAAAAACAATTATTCAAACTAGGATGGGTTCAAACAATGCCAGTAGAGTACAAGCGGGTGCGTCAGGTGTAAGCTCACATAATGCAGTTACCCAGTCAACATTCCCCACCTCTCAGGTAAGGTTACCCAATATAAATATTCCTATCTTTTCAGGTCAGTATGAAGATTACAATTCATTCATTGAACTTTTTACGTCATTAATAGATTTAGATGTTCATTTAAGCAAGGCTCAAAAATTCTTATATTTAAAATCGGTTTTAAAAAATGAGCCGCTATCATTAATAAAGGATTTACAGATTACAGATGCAAATTATGATGTGTCTCTTGATTTGCTGAAAAGGCGTTATGATAATAAGCTGGTTACAATAAACTGTCACATACGGAACTTAATGGAAGTTCGACTAACAAAGGGTAATCCAGCTAGTTTAAGAGAATTTATAGTCAAGATCAAACAGCATTACAATGCGTTAGAAGCGATAGGTATATCTGTAAAAGAATGGGATCTTCTTTTAGTTTACATTATGTCCTCAAAGTTGGACTTTAATACTCACAAGGCATATGAGTTGAAAAGAGATCCGCAAGTACTGCCAACTTTTAAGGAATTTCTAGATTTTGTAGAGAAACGCTGCCAAGCTCTAGAAGCCTTGGCGACTCCTGAATCTAGGCAAAAGGTCACTAGGTCAAATTATCATTCAGTATCTGATGCAACCTCAGATTATAAGGGAAGGTGCGCATGTTGCAATTTAGATTATCATCCTCTTTTTAAATGCAATACATTTTCAAAATTAGCTTCGATTCAAAAAAGGGAATTTGTTGCAAAGCATAGGTTGTGCTATAATTGTCTTGGTTCTAAACACAGAGTTAGCAACTGTAAGTCAAGTGGATGTCAGGTTTGCAAGGGCAGACACCATAGTACACTCCACGAGGATAAGGAACGTAAATTTGAAGCAAGTCAGGACCCATATAAGAAAGGTTCTGCACAATCAAATAATCAAGAAACAAATACTCATGAAAATGATTCGCTTCCAGCGACGTCATCTTCAGTAGCAAACACGTTGGTTGAGGTAAAATCCTCTCCAAACACTCCATGTTTGATGTCTAACACAAACAAACAAATTCTTTTAGCTACGGCTATGGTAAATTTAGTAACTCATAATGGATCTAAGGTAAAGGCACGAGTTCTATTGGACTCTGGCTCACAAAGTTCGTTTATAACTTTGCACGCTGCAAACAAGTTAAATTTGCAGATCAGCTCCACGAGCATTCAGGTTTCAGGGATCGGACAAAGCACTGTTCGTATTTCAGAAGCCATTAAGGTTACAATTGAGTCTCAGAGAGACCCAAGAAAAAAGGTTTCTACGGTTTGTGGCATTCTCAAGAATATCACTTGTCCTTTGCCGCTTACTTACATCAATATAAACGAGTTACAAATCCCAGATGATTTATTCTTGGCTGACGAAAGGTTTTTCGTACCTGGTGAAATAGATGCTTTATTAGGAGCGGACGTGTACTTTGATATAATTCAATCAGGACTTTTAAGGTTAGGCGAAGGTCTTCCTGTCCTACAAAATAGTTTGTTAGGCTGGATTGTAGGTGGAGGCATCTCTAGCACACAGAACTCTTGCTCAAACTTGAGCGTGGCTTTATTTTCACAAGGGATTGATTTAGATACATTAATTTCGCAATTCTGGAAATTAGAAGAGGTTTCTAATAAAGACACATGGCCCCAGTAGATAGAATTAGTGAGGAAATTTATTCTAACACAACAACAAGGATTGAATCAGGTGTTTTTGAAGTAAGATTACCGATCAACCCTGATTACAGTGTCTCCTGTTTAGGTGACTCACTTTCAAATGCTGTTAGAAGGTTTTATTCACTAGAAAGGAGATTTGACAAAGATCCTAAGCTAAAAATGGAGTATAAGGCATTTATAGACGAATACATAGCTCTAGGGCATGCAAGGGACATTAGCTTGGAAATTAGTCAAATTGAAAAAACTATTATGCCAACTAGGTACTACTTTCCTCATCACTGTGTTGTACGTGAGGATAAGCTCACGACAAAATGTCGTGTAGTTTTTGATGGGTCTATGAAAACCACATCAGGCTTAAGTCTGAATGACATTATGCTGAAGGGAAGCCCGGTACAGCCGGAGCTGTTTGACATTATTTCTAGGTTTCGAACATTTAGATATGTGCGTACAAGCGATATACAGAAAATGTATAGATGTATTAGAATCAATTCACAAGATCGATTCTTGCAAAACGTCATTTGGAGAGATGATACTTCTCGTCCACTAAGACACATTGAACTCCAAACAGTCACGTATGGAACTAATTGTGCACCATTTCTTGCGACAAGAACTTTGGTCGAATTAGCTAATAGGGGTATTAATGCCTTTCCATTGGCAGCAGATACGTTGTTGAGGCAAACGTACGTAGATGACATTTTAGGAGGTGCAAGCACACTTGAGGAATTAACTCAGCTACAAAAAGAGTTAGTGCAACTCTTAGAGTCAGCTGGATTCGTATTGCATAAATGGAATTCAAACGATAGGGCTTTATTTACTGAGTGGCAATCTGAAAATTCTAAGGTTTTAGGTGTATCATGGAATCCTATTTTAGATTCGTTTCAAGTATCTGTACCAGATTTAATTGACAAAGGCAGTTTTACAAAACGAGAGGTTTTAGGAATTATTGCACAAGTCTTTGATCCTATGGGCTTTGTTGGTGCAGTGATCATTGTAGCAAAAATTATAATGCAAAAATTGTGGCTCATTAAAATTGATTGGGATGAGGTTTTACCTGAAGATTTGTTACGTGAATGGCTGCAGTTTTACAAACTTTTACCTAGACTGAAAGCTATCAGCATCCCATGTTGGATATTTCTTCCAGAAAGGGTTTTAAGTATTCAATTAATAGGGTTTTCGGACGCTTCGATGCAGGCATACGGCATTTGTTTGTATGTAAGGGTTTTATATCAAGGCAATGGGGTTTCATGTAATCTTGTCTGTTCCAAGTCAAGAGTGGCTCCACTAAAAACGGTATCTTTACCAAGGTTGGAATTATGTGGATTTTTACTGCTTGCTCGTATGTGTAATAAATTCATCTCTTGCATGAATTTTAAGTTTGACAAAACTATCCTATTTACGGATTCGCAAATAGTTCTTGCGTGGCTGCATTCGCCACCGTCTCGTTGGACAACGTTTGTGGCTAACAGGGTATCAGAAATACAAGATCTTTCCAGCCACATGGAGTGGAGGCATGTTTCGTCTGAATCAAATCCCGCCGACTACATTTCTCGCGGTCTTTATCCTAACAGTTTAATAAATTGTAAGATCTGGTGGGAAGGTCTAGATTTTCTGCTAGATCCTAATTGGAATTTAAGTCTGATAGAACATACTACATTGGATATAAGTTCCTTACCAGAAGAAAAACATGTGTCTCATGTTCAAACTAATGTCGAAGGTGATCCTTCAATTTTTCTTAGGTTTTCTTCATTTTCTAGAATGCAAAGATGCATTGCATTTATGCTTAGGTTTATTTGTAATTCAAAAATTACTTCAACAAAGGTTTGTGGTTCCCTGACGGTTGAGGAACTAAATCTAGCATCAAATCAAGTTTTAAGGTTATACAACATGGATATTTTTGGATGAAATTACTTGTTTAAGGGATAACACGTCATTGCCAAAAAGAGTTCTCTTTGGAATTAAATCCATTTCTGGATTCTAATGGCTTGCTAAGGGTTGGTGGAAGATTGGATAACGCACCACTGTCGCTTTGCTGTTAAACATCCAATTATTCTTCCGTCAAAATGTCATGTAACTGACTTATTAATTGAACATCAACATAAGCAGTTGGGTCATGCTGGACCACTTGCTGTGCTTAATAGTCTCCGCAACGCTTTTGGCCCGTCCATGGGTTAAGACGTATAAAAATATATTACTTAAATGCATTACATGTCACAGGTTTAAGGCACTTTTAGCCAAACAGTTAATGGGTTCGCTACCAGTTGAACGGGTTCAATTAGTTCGTCCATTTTTACACGTTGGAATGGATTTTGCAGGACCAGTCATGGTCAAGCAATCAAGGTTACGTAAAGCAATTGTGTCCAAAGCTTATATAGCTTTGTTTCTGTGTATGGCGACTAAAGCTGTCCACATCGAGCTGGTGTCAAGTCTTTCGACCGAAGATTTTTTACTAACATTAAAAAGGTTTGTTTCACGTAGAGGTAATCCACTTTCGATTACTAGCGACAACGCTACTTATTTTAAAGGAACGGATAATAGTTTAAAGGAGGTATACAGATTTCTTCAAGTTCATGACAGTAAAATTCAAGACTTCTTGTCAACGGCGGAAATTAGTTGGAAGTTTATCCCTCCTAACAGTCCGCACTGGGGAGGTATTTGGGAGGCAGGTATCAAGAGTATTAAGTACCATCTAAAAAGGATTGTGGGAAAATCAGTTCTGTCTTTTGAATGTTTATCAACTGTTTTGGCCCAAATCGAGGCTATTCTTAATTCAAGGCCACTACAGCCTATATCAAACTCAACTTCCGATTTGAGTTGTCTGACTCGGGACATTTTCTTATCGGCCAGCCGATGACTGCCTTTCCCGAACGTATTGTTTTAGGACGTTCCAGAAAACCGTCTGAATTTGTGGCAACATTGTTCTAAATTGAGACAAGATTTTTGGAAAAGGTGGTGTATGGACTATCTAAATCAACTACAACACCGTCCAAAATGGAAGGTGTCTGAAAACAATTTAAAGATTGGTGATCTAGTATTGCTTAAAGAGGATAATATACCACCTCTAAATTGGGGTCTAGCTAGGGTACTAGAAATAATGCCTGGCCGTGATAACAAAGTACGGGTGGTAAAAATTAAAACTAATAAAGGAGAATTCATTCGTCCTATTCGTAAACTTTCTCCACTTCCTCTTCAAGGTGAGAGTTGTGAATTGTTGAGGACGACGCCTCAAGAGGGGGAGAATGTTGATGCACGTCAATAAATTTAACACTGACGCTCTGTATATTTACTGTTGAGAATTAATTTTCTATTAGTGTCTAGTTGGTTTTGGTTTACTGCTCTTTGATAATTATAAAATGTATTTGATCAAGATGCTTACACTAATAGTTGTTATGGTTACGGGTTATTTTATGTACAAGTTTGATTGCTGTCAAATAATGTAATTTCAAGTTAATTATATCTTTACAAGCAAAATGTGTTTTTGTGCTAACAACAACGAATGTATACAGAGCTATCGATGGAAAACATTTTGTATACCTTTCCCTCAGGATTCATCAAAGTGTTAAACTGGCTTAAAAATGAGGTAGCATATGCAATATCAGCTCTAGTATTGACAGCCAGGTACATCAGGGAGCTGATAAGAGACTAATAAGGCCAGTTATCGGTACCTGACTTTTCTCTACTTCGTTGTTTAGTTTGAAATTTACTTCCATTGGAGTACTTGCAGGTTTTGCATCATACATGTTAAATTTCTTTAACAAATCCATGATAGAAGATTCTGGTTAATTTTTACATCACCTTGAAATTTCTCGACATTTAAAACTAGACAAAATCTTGCATTCCTCAAATTTTTATGCTGAACTTAGATTCTGGTTGTTGCATGTAAATGGTATCATTTAGATTTCCATTTAAAAATGCGCTATTAATATCTAAATGATTAATTGACAAATCTAGTTCAGCTGCTAAAACAAATAAAATCCTTAAACTTGTTCCACATATCACAGGTGAGAATGTTTCATTATAATCAACACCAAATTCTTGAGTAAAACTTTTAGCCACTAAGTGAGCTTTATGTTTTACAACTTCACCATCTTAATCCCTTTTCACGCTGAACACCATTTTCTGATCCGCATGTGGATCAACGAGTTCCCATGCTCCATATTGTTTCAATGAATCTATTTCTTTGATCATCGCAGTTTCCCATTGTTTCTTCTCTCTGCTTATTATCGCCGAATTGTAATTAGTTGGAACATCTTCATCTTCTGAAACAGACGACTGCTAAAGTATAAAGTCATAGTATTTCAAGGGCAGCTTCTTTTCTCGCACTGTCTGTTGTGTGACTGGTTGTTCAGCAGTGTCACAACTCTATCATATCTTCATTATCAGAAAAATCATAACATGAAGAGTTTAATGCCGTTTTTTTCAACTGGTGAATTTATTTCTGAAGTACTATCAGTTTCTTCATCATTATTAGCTGTAGAAAAATTCAGGTTGCCAATTACCTGATGTTGACTACCCTCCGAAATATTTTCTATTTCGTTGAATGAAAACTTATTTTCAAGGAATACTACATCTCGACCTAACAATCTATCCAGGTTTTCTTATATCAAAAATTCTATAACCTTTGCTGTCTTCACAGTATCCTACAAATATATATATATATGGTAAACTTTTAGTGTCCTCTTGTTTTGGAACGTGAGCATAAGTTACACATCCAAAACCTCTTAGGTGGCTTAAGCCTACATCTTCTTCAGTCCAAACTTCTTCTGGAGTTATTTCTTTTATTGTTCTGTGTGGAGATCTATTAGCAAGATAAGTTGCTGTATTTACTGCCTCGGCCCTCATCCGTTCATCGCAATTTGCAGTTTTCATCATGCAACTTGCTTTTTACGTTAAAGTCCTATTTGTTCGGTCTGCTAGTCCATTTTGTTCTGGACTATAAGGGATTGTAAGCTGATGGCGTATTCCATACCTTCTTAAATGATTTTTGAGTTCATCATTCACGTATTCCGCACAATTGTCCGTACGAAGGATTTTAATTCTTTTGCCGGTTTTATTTTCCATTAAAGCTTGAAAATCTCTGAATACTCGACATTTGGTTTTGACTTCAAAAAGTATGTGAATACTTTTCCTGAGTGGTCGTTTACAAATGTCAAAAAATTAATTGCTCCTCCCCAGGATCCTCGAGGCATAATACCACATAAATCAGAATGTACTAATCCTAAGATTTCGTATACCCACTTACTTCTTTTCCTTTTAAAGGGTAAACGTGATTTTTTTTTAAACAGGCTACACACTATTCATCGATTTGATTAGTAAAAGAAATTCCACTAGCCATTCCGTTTTTAAGTAAATCCATGCCAATTCTGTTTAAAGGACCTAAACGTTTGTGCCATAGTCGGTTACCCTGCTTTGATCTGTAAATAATAATGACTTTTCCTTTACTTCGTCTAAAACATAGACCATTTTTTTTAGATGCTGTTACTATGGCACTTTCACGAGAAGAGTAAAACTATACATGTTTATTTGTCAAAAATTGACATGTCCTTTTTCCGTCATTTTACTTACAGAAAGTAGGTTTGCTTTTATGTTTGGAACGTCTACATCTTTCACTATTAGTTCACCCATATTTGAATTGAGATTCACATTACCAATAATACATGCTGAATGTATTGTTGAATGTTTGCAACCGTTACCGGTAGAGTTTTATTTTCTTGTAGACAGTTAATTAAAATCTTATTCGGTGACATATGTGCTATCGCCCCTGAGTCTACAAACCACTATGATGTATCGATATTTGCGGACATCACTATTGCTAGTGTTGCATTTTTCTCAATCTTCTGTTGAGAATTATATTTTGCAGATTCTGTAACTTGTCTACGACAATTCTTCTTGATATGTCCAAATAGACCACAATTATAGCATTTACGTCTTTTATTATTGGTCCTAGAACACTTGTGGTTTGGAATGTTTGAACAATTAGGTTTGACCTTACTTTGCGCTTTCAACATAAAAACCGAAGAGATGGCGTCTGCGCCCTTATTCTTCTCTATCAAACGTGTTTCTACAATGCATAATCACTCACCCAGAGATTGTAAGTTTCTCTATTCTTTTGGTACAGTTCCCAGGCGTTGAGGAATTCAAAATAATCCATAGGCATTGTGTTAAGGATTCGGTTTAGGAATCGAGTCTGGGAGCTTTACCTTATGTTCCTTCCAAGTTTCGTCTTGGAGTTTTGTCCATAACTTTTCTAGCTTTGCACTGTTTGGCAATGCTGTCATTAGGATCTTTTTCTTTTATTCCAAAGAATTCGTTGAATAACATATTTAGCCGCTATTCTGTTCGCAAATGGTTTATAATGATCAAATTTTGACCTTTTACCAACTTTATAATTGGGCTAAGGACAATATTGGGTTTTTATGACTATTTTGATATCAATGATTTAATATTGGATTAAACAAGTGACTGAAAATAGTTGTTTTATGTAAATATCTTACAGTTTAAAATTCAAATTCTTACATTTTAAAGTTCATAAATACATCGCGCAAGCGCGGAAATAGCGACGCCACGGGCGGTTGGTAACGCTAATCTTATACAGATTTGTCGCGCCCATCTGTCAATGACGTCACCCAATCAGCAATTTTAATTACGCAATATATAAGTTAGATTAGCAACAATTATGTCAATAAGGTACTCACATAATAGGTCCAGATTTCCACGAAGTACGCCAAGCGTCCTTCAAGATAGATAAAGATGGCGTCACCCACTTTAAGATAATTACTGGAGGGTACGCCCAACGCTCTTCCAAAGCGCTCGGACGGGATCTCAGGGCTCCACTCCGGGGTGATTAAAGATGGTGCTTGCTCCGGTGCTGTTGGCGGAGCATGGACATCCGGCTCGTTCTTGGGTCGTGGATTACTCCAAGGTCGTATCAGATTTCTATATGTAGGAACGATAAGGAATAGGTTAATTAGGGAAAGACAAACACAGATAAGCAAGTGAAATTTACATAATAAAAATAAAGATACGATACCAGTCACGACCGCCCTTCTCGATGTTCAAAGGCAAACGGCCTGACACAACCGCCCTTCTCGATGTTCAAAGGCAAACGGCCACGTTAAAGCGTCTCCCGGAAACACTTCTCCCACTTTTTCTTTCACGCATCGGCGCGAAGTTCCCGCGCGATCTCGCACAAACGCCCTCTGGCGTGACGAAAATATACGCCAAGTCTTTTGGATTTGTGGCGCGAAAATTCCGCACGTCAAATTAAACTAAAACAATGTTTAGTGCCAATTTGGCACGTAACAAATATTAGAATGAATAGTAGTGACTGAAAATGATTCACTATATATTTTTAATTTCTGTTTTCTTTTTATAAATATTATGATTGAGTGGTAAAAATTAATTTAAGGTAATGCAGGAATGTATAAATTATTTTTCGTAGATTTTTTTTATACCGTGTCAATCCTTCGGGATATTTTTAGACAAACATTGTTTCCTATGGGGGTTTGTTTTCCTTTTACAACATGTTGATTTCTTAAGGGTTTGTAAATAAATTTTGTCTCTTGAAGTTTCCTTTTTCCTTCTGTGTGACCCACCCCACTCTACGACTTTCTAGCTAGCACAGTCTTCCTTGAATTCCTTTTCTTTGTGGCGGTATTCGGTGCGAATGATTTTCTTTCCTTACTTTATTTTACTTTCTTGTCCGAACGGAACACCGTAACAAGTTGAAGATAAGATAGTTGATTGCTAGTACTCGATGAATGCCTCTCTGTAACTAAAATCGGCCAATCCTTATCTTTCTTAATTATTGTTTCCCTAGTTCCTGGCCATAAATTTAACGTGTCAGTGCTAATTCAAGGATTCAGTACTTTATTTCCGGTAAGTGCCTTTTACGTGTTGTCTACTCCTTGGTACACCTATCTGTAAGGGAGCAAAAAATATATCTAATACCTCGGGACTGCTACACCGGCTGCAAACCCGTCTCACTAAGTATGGGCAGAATCTAAACAAAACAATAATTTTGCTTACAAAAACATAGCCTAAGCTATAATAATTTAAGAGCATGAAACGTCTAATAACTTCTTCAGGGGTGGGATGACCTGTATAGCTTAACACAGTAGTGTACCATTGAATGCACTAAGTCACAACAACACCAGTTCAATAAATAAACAATTGGAATGCAAAGTATTTCTAATGTTTCGTAATATATGTACAAGAAGAGGTATGTACAAATAAGCAAGATTCGCATTAATTCCTTAAGAAATATTCAAGCAGCAAAACTATATACAACTGACTTAAACTTTCATAAGTCAAAATTTTATATACAATTATTGAAAAAATTAAATTACGTTAAATTATTTACAATTAATTTAAATGCGCCGATAAGTGTCTGAGCTCATAACCCCATCAGTGTTACACTGTTTGCTAATACAAAATATTTATACAAAGCACTTTATTTAAAGTTGCTATATTTTCAAAGTGAAATTCAATTTAAATAACGGTCATTATAGTTCAAATTTAATTTCAAGTAAATGTAGCCTGATACCGGTATTAAAATTATCTAGCAGGCATCAGGTAACTTACTAACAATTTTAAAATAGAATTAATTTAGAACTTCCAGGAATGTTTACAACAATTCATAGGGTAAGTTACCGATAAAGATTATTTTAGTTTACACTTTTGTTTAGATAAATTATGTTCCAAACCTGATCAGAAAGAAGGTCATAAATACCTAATTACATGATTTGTAGGAAAACCACTATCATCTGGATGCAATCAGCCAAACATAAACGCCAGCTGCGTCCTTGACTCGACTTGACCCTTGCAATGACCATGGAATTATGAAGTATCAGCAACCTTTGCTCTCCAAACTCGCACTTGTAGATTCTTCACCTGATATTTGTTTAAATTCGAAACGGTACAGCTTCCTATGAATTTCCTTTTACTCAAATCCAAATGTACGCCAACGCCATTAGATAACTGGGAAACCTCTTATGTTCAAGACGGTACCATTAGTCATCTAATTTTTAAAATAACTACAGTTATTGCTTTCAGCCGTAACTGACAGCTAAAAATTTGTAATACTTCATTAGCAAAATTTTATTTAAAAGAAATCTCACCTACCACTAGCCTGCTGTAAGTTTCGTTAAGTTAACACCTTTTAAACCGAACTCGCTTCTTTGCAAAAATTCTTCCTAAGAAACCGATCTCTCGAATCACCATCATGCTTGCAAGTTCAAATCAAAAAGAACCAGAAAACCGAGACGACCTCGAGTATCGCCGTCGGATCTCGATTCCCTACTCCGTTCTAACTTGATCTACCCGCAATAGAAATGTATACCACCATAGATGTATACGCTACGTAATTAGGATTGCCTACCTATAATGATATTAGCAGGATTTTACACTGCTACACTGTTTGTTGTGATTTATCTATTACCCCCTCATAACAGTTCGCGCTTTACTCAGGTAAGGGTATATTCACCCAGAAAAGCATGAAATTAATCTCGAGTCGTGATAATAAAGATAATACTTAAATCGTTAGATCAAGTAAAAATGAGGTTAAAACTATACAACTGCAATATTCAGAATTAGAATGAAATCAATTAAACTTTTATATGCATTCGTTGATTATGTAATCAAATAATTGCACAATCCTAAAGTATAACCTTCTCTCTCATTTACATTGTAACCGAATGAACTTAGTCGTAAATTGAAATAGACATACCAAACATTTCCTCTTTTTATCTGATACACCAACCTAATTGTAAATGTGTATAATAACGTTCATACACGTGGTGACGAGTGGCCATTGCTTATCGTTAGGACTATAGATTGTTTATTGTATGTATCGTTACTCACAATTGTTTTATGTTTTAGATCTCGTGCTAAAAGTTAGAATTGCTGGTTCACATGATCCAGATTACATTGAAATCGAAATACCACGATGGAAATTAACCTATTCGTCTCTTCTCCATATTTGCTGTGAAGAATTAGAAGTGACCGAGTCGCAAGTAGAACGAATTCGCAAACTTCCAAATACAAGATTAAGGAAAGATAGTGATGTAAAACGTCTAACAGATTTACAGTGCTTAGAACTAGTAATGAAAGCACCCCTTGATAAATTTAAGAATGGTTACCAAAGTATATCGATATGTAGAGATCAAACAATTCTTTACTGACACATGTTTTTTGGTTATTTATTGCCTTTATATTTAATCGGTAGTTAATAGAAACATTTTGTACTTTTGAAAATTGCATATGAGTGGGCATTGTATGCTTTATGCAAGTTATTTTTTAAGTATGCTTTCAGTAGGACATGTAAGTAAACATACACAAATTACTAATAAGTAGATAATGTTTGTATAAAAAATTTACATTTGGAAGTCTTGTAATTTTTTTTATGATAGAACTTCTAACTGTTTGAGTATAGACGCATTAGCACGAAAAGCTTCAGAATCCCAATTTTTTAGTAATCAATCTGATGAGGACATTTAATAACATGAAAAAAGTAAATTTCAATATAATAGAATGAATAGCGGAGTTTTGAAAGGAAAAAGTAGCAGACTGTTTTTAGCCTAGACCTATTCAGTGACACTCAAAAAGGGCACAAGGGGATACCCATATGTTTGTGTTTGAATAACAAGTTTGCTACTTCTCTCCCGATTAACCTTAATAAAGGCAACACATTTGACCGGGACGTACTTCTTGCCTTTTGAGGTATTTGTTATCAAATTTCCATGTTACATGCTTCCGTATACACACATGTGTGGAAATCGATCCTTGATACACAGTGGTATATCAGAACCAGCCAAGGGTAACCATATACAGCAATAGTCAAACCAAAATTTAGAAGTTATGCATAACGGATCTAAACATAGAAGGGTATATGAGCAGGTATATATATATATATATATATATATATATATATATATATATATATATATATATACTGCTCATTACCGCCTATATACCTTCTATGTTTAGATCCGTTATATATATATATATATATATATATATATATATATATTATAGTGGTTTTAAAAGATCAAAAATAAATATAAACGAAACAATTTCAAAACACCTGGTATAAAGGAACAACCAGAAATTACGTGCGAAAGTTATATTAGTTAATTCATTTTTAAGTAGGTTTGTAAAGAAATTAAATGGTAGAAGCCAATGCCATTAATTTCTTAATTAATTTGAATTTAATTGAACGATTATTGATGTATAATATGCATAAAAGCGTTTAAAAACCCAATAATACCAAGGTGAGACGCGTTGCTAACGTACAAATATATCAGTAGGGTTGAAATACGTGGAAAATCCAACTCGTAGAAGTGTTATTTAAAACGTTACGATTGAACACCTGCGTATTTTCTAAATGTCAAGTTCTATTTAATTTGTAGATAACAGACAAATTATTCTAAGGATTGTACAAACGGTCAGATGTTTTAGCATGAAATACTAATGAGCGGTTATTTAACTCACGTAGAAAGTCCACGTGTGGTAGACAGCGCACAAACAAGAATATCGATTTTCTACCACTCAAGCAAGGTTAGAAAGAGAGGTAGAAAACGCATTAGCATGAGACAACGGTAGGATAGGAGGGATTTGAGAAACGTCAGGTGGTCTACGATTGGTCGATATGTTAGTTTGACTTGATATAAACACGAGGATAGTGTAGCGTAATTTTCTTAAAATATAACGACGTACTGAAATTCGCGGATTTGAAAATCGGGGTGAGTGCAAAATTGTGGGAATGTGTTGTTGTGAGCAGGGGATTTCGGATAAATGTGGCCAGGAGAGGTTATATTGGAAGGATATAAATACTCTAGAGAGCTAGCACTCGCTCTCTTCTCTTTTAACTTCGTGCCCTTATTATTTCGATCGTCCCAAAAGCACGTATGAAAGTTAACACGAGTTGTAAGTATTATCAAATCATTTAAATTGTATTGCTTAGTGGTAGCCTCTTAATTAAAACGCGGTTAGTGTGCCCAGATTACAATTTTTTTATTGAGGTATCACCTATAATTTTTTATCAACTCGTGTCGGGACATTAAGTAACGTAGATTACTGTGAAAGGAGTATAATTGAAATGGAATTTGGTTACACCGAGAAGGCGGCGTTGGCGGATCAACTTAGATGGAGTTCGTCTAGTAATAGTGAGAAACGACCTGCAGACCAGATAGAAAAATACATGGCATCATCTACAGAGCGGAGATCTTCTAGAAATTTCCAGGTAACGATTTAAAATTGTGATTCCTATAAACTGTAAATATTGGGGTGGCGTATGAGAGTGTTTTTCAAGGTAGTGTGAATTATTTGCGTATTGAACAGAATACATGTAAATAACTTTATTACGGTATTCAACTAGAAATTTGAAGGTGTCTATAAAGCTTTTAAACGTTCCATCAGAACGTGAAGTTTCTGTGAAGAGTACATGGATTTGTTTTTTTTTCATTTTAAGAGTATGCAAAGTAGAAGGGCATACATTATGCAGAATTAGTTGGGTTATTATGAGCTCACCATACCCCACAGTTTACTTAGTTTATTAAAATAAATTATAAAGAAGGAATTTTAGAGAAGGTATTATTCAAGGTCCATTTACTCCAAGTACATTTTATGTGTTTGATGATTTTAAAATTAAATACAGGACATTACAAAATAAGATTTACTGAAGTGTAACGTGAACAATAAAATATGGACAATATTGAATTGCATTTGTAAATAGGAATAAATAAAAGATTGTATGTTGGTTGTATTTTGTGGTTTTATTGGGAGTGTGCGTGAATGATAGAATATGAGAGGGAATATAGATATCCAAAAGGAAGTCCAAATGAGCTAGCCGGAAGCAGTTGAAGAAGGCCATTTAACCGAGGAAGAGAGGAAAACGGGTAAGAAAATTTTTTTTTGTATTATTTAATTTTTGAATTTTCGAATTTTGAAAATCTTATAAAATTTTCGAAAATATTTTTGTTGGTGAGGAATACTGAGTTCCACGGCATAATTATGACGGCCCAACGTTGGGGCTCGAATGTTTTTTGAGAGAGTACTAATTTAGACCGGAGTACCACGGCAATATATATATATATATATATATATATATATATATATATTATATATTGCTATGAAATTTTCCCCAATATTATTGAGCCCCACAATTGGGCATGTCATAAAATTGCTGTGATTATTTTAGTCCCAGCGTTGGGTTCTCCATAAAATTGCTGTGATTATTTTAGTCCCAGCGTTGGGTCGTAATAAAATTGCTGTGATACTCGCCCCTTATTCCTTTATTATTTTAAAGCCTTATGTTATGAAATGTTAAATTAGGTTTTTATTCCGAATGGATCTTATTGAATCAAATAAAGCAATTCTATAATACACAATATAATGATTGATAATATTTACAACTCTCAAAATTTTCCATTTTTCAGGAATATCTACATATACCAGATTTATGGTTTTCTGAAAGTCAGCAAAAATAACTTTTACTTATTCAGGGACCTTCGAACGTTCAAGATGTCTATTCCCTTGTCATAAATTGTTAAGTGACCCTTTTTGTTGACTCTTACAAATACACAATGTGATAAATATTAAATTAAAAACAGTTTTCAGTAATAAAGTGTATTAAGATTGCTAACCTGGAATGGGTTCTGTAGTTCCTTCCTAGTTTGTGATCTGCATCTCCTTTCTGTGTCCTCTTTCCTTATTACTGTGCCTGCCGCATAAATTGTTTCCAATTAAAAACGTACCAAGTCAAAATGTCCAAATTAGAATACTTTCATTTTTAAACTATCTCCAAAGTTTGAGTATGTTCAAAGTTCGAAGTCCCAAATTAAAATCGTCTTAAATATTCCAAATTAGGGCCATCTCAATCAAAATATGTTTCCAATTAAAAATCGAAATTGAAAAGCCGATATTAAAAGCCAAAATTAAAGTCCAGATTGAAATTGAAAGTCGATATTAAAATCCAGATTGAAATTAAAAGACGATATTAAAATCCAGATTGAAATTAAAAGCCCTGTTTCATTAATATTAGAAAAGGATTTAATTAAGTCGTTTTACTTACGTCTATTTATAGATCGGCTTATTTTTGTTGCATAAATTCTCGCACTTTTTAATTCTTATTTACTTTGATTTTTAATTCACTGGTTACGTAAATTCTTAACACTTGAACATAGTCGTAGCTCAGTTTGAATATAGACTAACTTGTCGCTTCGTCATTATCGTATATATAAGCCCTACCTCCTATTGATTTCATTGGTGTGTTTACGTTCTGGGACGATGCTTCTACCTTTATCTTGCATACTTCGGGATTTGTAGTTCAAATCTTTCAATGCATGCCTTGACTGTCACGTACGCCTCCCGTATATCGTGGTATTATTTGAGAAATTCCAACTTTTGCCTTTTATTAACTCATGTATTCGAATGTTTGTTACTTTTTATCATCTAAATTGAATCGCCTGGTGCTTGTTTATTTCTACAGAATATTGGATTTTTGAACAAATGTGATTTCTTCCAGACACGTACGATTTTCTATTAATGAATTATTTAGAATGGGTGTACAATGATATTTTAATGCAATTGTTACATCTTTGCAATGTCAAGTTATCTAGGTTTCCCGGTGATTTAATTTTGATGCAATTTGTTGTGTTTTAAAATCTTATCTTTACTTGTACACTACTCTTAGACCTCTTTATGTTCTCATGCATTTAATCCCGTGTATTTTATATACAGTGTTCTCAATCAACAATATGTAGGGTGACCGATTTACTCTTATAATTGTTGAAATTGTGTGCCTTTCTTAATTTGGAGGTTGTTTTTATTTATTCTACAACCCCCATGACTTAACCTACCCCTAAACTACCCTATTATCATAGCAATATATATATATATATATATATATATATATATATATATATATATATATATATATTACTCATATTTAGACCAGGGTAGAAAATTAAATAATCAAATCAAATAATTTTAATTACCGTGTATAAGGAATTTCATTAAATAATACGCTTTATTAAAACCTTGAAGCATAAATAAACTCGGTCGTTTCAGTAAAATAAGAAATTTAAATTATCTATAAGACGCTTTACATCAAAAGAAGCAGTATTGAAAAGCGCAGTGGATAATTTAATTATTCCTAAACAAATGGAAATTACGTGCAAAATTTATATTAATGAACTCTATTTTAAATAACTGGTATTAAACAAAACGTACGGATAATAATTTGTATTCGCTAAAAATGAAAGGATGGAAATCAATTTTAATTGGAGTTAATTGAACCATTATTAATAATAAGCATAAAACTTGTAAAACCCAATAATAGTCAAATCGTAGGAAGGTTATTTAAAATGTTACGTTTGAACACCCTGCGTGTTTTTAAAAGGCAATTTCAAGTTAATTTGTTTGGATAAACATATTGATTCTAAGGATATTGGAAACGATCAGATGCTTTAGCAGGAAATACAGAACACCTGCGTATTTTTAAAAAAGCTCATTCTGCGTAAATTTGGCAAATAATTAATGTTTCAAAGAATCTTGGAGAAACCGGGGCTTAGTATTTACGAGAATGTGCGATACGGGTTTATTAAACCCAGATAACAGTCCGCGTGGACTAAAATATAATCGATAATAAAGAATGTAAATTTGCACCAATACGAACAGGTTAGAAAAGGAAAGAGAAAATGCGTCAAGCAAAGACACATATTGTAAAAGGGCGGGATTTAAGCAACGTCAAGGGGTTGCGATTGGTTAAAAATAGGATGCATATATCAGAGGTAGAACAACAATTTCTGTATAAAAGTAATTAGTTTTTCTCGGACAACTTTGCGGGCCGTGTTGAAATTTTCTGAGATCTCAATGGGGTGAGGACTAAATTCATAAAAATCGACGTGCAGGCTACAGACTGGGAACGTAGAATGAGGAATTCGTTGGAATTACCCGTTTTAGGAACAAAGCGACGTGTCGGCTATTCGCTATATATACAGGCGGGAATATGTGTTTCTCCTCTTAGACTCTTAGACTTTCGACGATTCGATGCGTTAAAAGCTCGTGCATCCGCGACTTGATATTAAACAGTGCATTTTAGTTTGATTAAATAATTTAAAGTGTGCTAGTATATTTTAGTGACTCAAAATAGTTGGTTATTTTACGTGCTAACATGAATGTACTTCAGTGCACTTAGATACAAGGTAATAAAAGTTTATTATCACGGTACCAATTAGTAAAATTTACAACGACAAATGTATACCCAAAAGTAGGCAGTTTTGGCGTATATTGGTCATATTGGTAAAAGGAAGTATGAATTTCTTTGCTATTTTGCGGGGGTGTTAATGACTAAATGGTTCGTAAATGTGTCTGCATCCACTGAACCAGAGGCAGATATACACAGATTAGTTCCGGAAAAGCCTAGAGACAACTTTAAATTAATGGTGATGGAGAACATTTTTAAAGCGTTGACAACTTGAAGCTGTAAATAGAATCCGGTTGGAATGGTGTGATTTACAAAAGGGACGATTACACTGAAGCTACGAGGACAATAACCTTCAGGTAAATTGTACTATGTTGTTTGACATTTTTGTGTATTGAATGACTTTATAATTGATTTACTTTAAATGGACATTAGTGGAATTTTTCTAACCATAAAATTTAATTTTAAGATGAAATTTGCTTGTTTAAGTAAAAGGGTATTTTGTTTTGATGTTCGGGAATAGGATGAAACTTTGGGTAGGTCTTTGAGCTCAATTAGACAAACCTGGTCAATTAACGTAAAGGGTGGTAGATGCTCCTTTATACTCAGACTCGGTCTGCTTATATTGTTATATTAATTAGTAGGCATCCAACAAGGACTTTAATTTTGGATGCACAGTAAAATGATAATAAAATTAATCCGGAAATTCTTTTTAAAACTGAATTTTATGTTCAAATTTAATTTGAAGATTTAATGTATTCTGAATATTGATGTAAATAGAGTTAACGTTGATGTTTGTGGTAGGAATGTGTTGTTTAATTTTTATGATTGAGAATGGAAGTTATCTAGAAGAGCAGCCGAGGCGATTAACAGAAGGAATCAACGGACCAGGTGATTTAAAAGGTTTCACAGCATTCTTGACGCCCAAACTGTGGGGCTCGAATGTTTTTTTTTAAAGGGCCAGTACCTAGAGATATGAGAAGATTCACAGCAATATATATATATATATATATAAAGTAAGATGTATCTGTAAACAAACTCTTATGAAAATAATAAGAGCCATTGACAAATACAAATCGGGCTGGTAGTGATATAGCCATTAACAAAACATTAGCTTTATTACTTCACAGGGGAGGAAACATCCACTGACCAATGGTTTCGGCTTGTTAGCCTCATCAGAGTGGAATAGTTCCCAATTTTCTTATTGTGGACTGCAAATAACTTGTCTTTGTTTATATATATATATATTGCCGTGTATCCTCTACTTAATCGAGCCTCTTTGAATTGGGCGTCAAATTTATTGCCGTGGATCTAGGGTAAGCAATTGCGATATAAAAATATATTCAAAAATTTTATAAATTTTTCATATTCGACAAAAAACAAACTTTTCAAAATTTACTTAATCAAAAAAATTATCCTTACCCGTTTTCCTTTCCTCCTCAGTTGAACGGCCTTCTTCAACTGCTTCCGGCTAGCTCATTCGGATCTCCTCTTGGGTACCTAAATTCACTCGCATAATCTCAATCATACACACACTCTAGCAATAAAACCTCAAATACAATCAACATACAAGCTTTTATTTCTAATTTCCATATTCCATTAATCCCGTTACACTTCAGAAAAACCTTATTTCATAATGTCCAATATTTCATTTTTTAAATCATTAAACACAGAAATTATACACGGAGTAAATGGGCCTTGACTAATACCTTCTATAAAATCCTTCTTTATAATTTATTTATTCATTTTACTCTAAATAAACTCTGGGGTAGGATGAGCTCAGAAGACCCAGTAATTATGCAATTGCATACTTTTAGAACAAATAACAAACAAAGCCATGTACTCTTTACAAAAATTTTATGTTCTGATGGAACGAAAAGCTTTATAGAAACCTTCAACTTTTCAGTTATGTACCATAATAAAGCTTTACACGTATTACGTTCAATACGTAATTAATACACACCCTTGAAATTTCACTCTAGCATTCTCCCAATATTCACGATTTGAAAAGTCGCAAATCAAATCATTACCTGGAAAGTTTATAGTAGATCTCTGCTTCGAGGATGATGTTGTCGTCTATTTCTTCCGTCCGTTCTGCAGATCGTTTCTAGCGGTTACTAGAAAAACTCCATCTCAATTGAACTGCAAACGCGGCCTCCCTGATGTAACCAATTCCAAATTCCATTTAAATTATTTCTTCTTTAATTTTGAAGCTTCGAACCACGTTATTTAAAGCGTGACACGAGTTGTTTATAATTGAAGATGATATCTCGATTAAAATAATCTCGGCACACTTAACCGCGTTTTTAATTACGAGAATATCACCTTATAATAAATTTAATTGATTTTGTACTACTTACAACTCATGATACAGCGATCTCTTCGTTCGAGCGGTCGAAAACCTATGGGCCCCTACCACGTTCTCTAAAATCATTTATACTCTTAGGCCGCCACCTCCCGGCTGCTTTCATCCGAAATCCCCTTTCTACAACAACACGTTCTCGCAAATTTGCTCTCAACCCCCTTCTTACTCCACAAATTTTAATACCTCGTTATTAAATTTCCCGAATAATAAGCTACACTACGCTCTTGCTCGTTTCAAACTAGACTAAACACTTCAACCAATTGTAGACCTAGTGACGCTTCACAAATCCTGCCTTTTATTATCAGTGTCTCTGCTTTACGCGTTTTATCCGTCCCTTTCTACCCTGGTCTGAGTGGTACAAATCGATATTCTTTACTATCTACTATCTAGACCCCACGTGGACTAGCGACGTAACTTTTATATAAAGCGTTTTGTATTTCGTGCTAAAACATACACCCGTTCCCAATATACATAGAATTTGCATTTTATCAGCTCGAATTTATTAGAACGCGACATTTAAAAGTTTGCAGGTGTTCGCTCCTAATGAACGTTTTAAATATAATTCTCCGAGCTTCGTTTTATGGTATTTTAGCCGTTTGTTACCAACGCGTTTCACCTTGGGTTTTCACAGGCTGTTATGCTTATTATATATCCCTAATTGTTCCATTAACTCTAATTAAATTACTACTGAATGGCATTGACTTCTACCCTTTAATTTTTAGCAAAGTTATTAAATATGAAATATTATTTGTACAGTTTGATTAATACCCGTTACTTAAAAATTGAGTTAATTAATATAAATTTCGCACGTAATTTCTATTTGTTTCTTTATACAGGGTGTTTTGAAATTGCTGCGTTTATTTTTATTTTTAATAATATAAAAACCACTATAATATATATAAAAAGAGAGAGAGAAAGATGCCTTTTTGGTCTACAAGGACTTATAGAAACTCTTAGTAACAAGAAAGTTACTTTCCACAATGCTCGTGTCTATAAAAGTACTTTCAATATTAATTAAATCCCTAGACATTTTACACATTTAGCTAAGAAAATCATTAATAAGAGCGACTCATGTGCTTTCTTTAAATCAAATGGTAAAAATTGCATTAATCTTGAAAGGTTACGTAAATGTTAATATTATGTGGATTCATCTATGGAAATGCATCTGTGTAAAAAAATAGGAGAAATAGAAGGGCAGGATACGTTCTAAGGCATTTTTGGGGAATAGTGCAAGATAATCAGCGATAGAAAAAAAGGAGGTAGAGGTAGAACTAAATCAGACTGTTGCACACAGATAGTGAAAGATGCAGACTGTAAATTTTAAGGAAATGTGTAGATTAGCACAGAATATGAAACAATGAGGGTACACGTCTAACCAGTTCCAGGACTGAAGACCTAATGATGATGCATGTATTTGTAACAAAAGTAGGCTTTATGTTAAATAAATCGGTGGACATTTTACGCATTTAACAAAGAAAATTATCAATAAAAAAGATGCATTTATTTTCACTAAATCAAACCGAAGAATTGCATTAATCTTGAATAATCTGGTAAATGTTATTATGGCAATGCATCTATTTGTAACATAAAAGTATACTTTATATTAATTAAACAGATGAACATTTTTACACATTCCATCAAAGAAAATTATTAATTAGAAAACTGAAAATTTTCATTTATATTGAAAAAGCATCTAAATGTTAATATAATGAGGAAGTATCAATTCTCAATATAACAGCGCAATAAGCGAATTGTCACGTACGCCACAGCTAATTTTGCATATAAACTAACATTTGTCAATGATAATGGCGATATCAAAACAAATTGTTACTCACCTAGAAAACCATTAGGTGTGATTAAATTTTTAGCTAAATTGAATTGTTGGATTTTACATATAGCAAATGTCGAACTAACAGTTATTAAAGTGCTCGACGGATGGGATCCTTCATTGTGAACAGAAAGCTTTCTGATTGTTCATGGCATATGTGTATTTTACTAAATGCTTTAGACTTTGTTATAATTAAATTCCTGGAACAAAAGGTTCGATAATTTGAAATAAATGCTACATATGAGTAAATTTATTTTGAAAGAGATTGCTACATTTATTTTTGCAACCCAGTAAGTGATTTTAAAATATAAAAGGTATATTTTAAAGAAGTAATCACGGAGGTGAGAGTACTTGACTACAGGAATCTTACTGTAAGTATAAGTGTAAATTAGTATTTTTGTTATTTTATTGTATTTCACGTGCTTGATACTATAAACTTCAATATTTAAATGATTATTAATTGTAAATATTTGTATTCAAATTTTTGTAAGGTTTAATATATTGAATTATTTGACTAGGAGGATGCTTATGTTCAGCCCACTGATATAGTCGAGGAAGTGATTTTTTTTATGCAAAAGGCGATTCTGTCTGTTGTGTAGCAAAGTGTGCTTAACAATCTCAGTAGAAAGGTGACATCCAATCAATTTGTACGTTTATATATATTAAATGTTTTTTAATGGGTTTGAGGTCAGCTGGTAAAAAGAAAACTCTTTTATAATGCCTAAATTTTCGGATTTATTTAATCCTTGTTCACAGGCTTCTAAAATGTTATAAACAACAGGCTAAATTATATAAATATTAATTGCAACTTACAAGATGAGTTGTTTTAAAAATTAACATCGAAATTAATTATTAAACATAACTATTTTTAGTTTTCACTTTCAAATGTAGGAAGGATATATAATTTGTATAAGAAGAAATGTAAAAATATAAATTATGTCAGATTTTGAAATATTTCAAATTCTCTTTTTAAGAGGATACCTGATACCTTTATTTAATGTATATGTTATGTTGTATGTGATAGTTGTTTGTTGTAGTGTGTGTGTGTATGCCCATGTGTTAAGTTGTGTGGTTTGAATGTGTGTATGTATTTATAACGTTGAACATATTAACAAATATTACATTAGGTATGTAGCTATGTTTAAAATTAAGCAAATATGTAAATCGAGCTCAAACCACTAATATCAGTTTTTATTTATACTATCTTTTGTATTAAAATGTGATACATTTCAGAAATAGTCTTTTGTTTATCTTTCTCTAATTCTATTTTGATTTTGAAATCTATTCTATGATCTAAATTAGCTGAATGACTCGATAAAGCACATGAATTTGGTTTAACTTTTATGTCACTTCTGTGTTGAATTAACGCTGATTTAAGGATTGACATGTTTGTCCAATATAAATCAGCGATAATTCAACACAGAAGTGACATAAAAGTTAAACCAAATTCATGTGCTTTATCGAGTCATTCAGCTAATTTAGATCATAGAATAGATTTCAAAATCCAAAAATTTTAGAATTAGAGAAAGATAAACAAAAAAGACTATTTCTTGAAATGTATCACATTTTTAATACAAAAGATAGTATAAATAAAAAAACTGATATTAGTGGTTTGAGCTCGATTTACACATATTTGCTTAATTTTAAAACATAGCTACATACCTAATGTAATATTTGTTAATATGTTCAACGTTATAAATACATACACACATTCAAACCACACAACTTAACACATGGGCATACACACACACACATACAAACAAACAACTATCACATACAACATAACATATACATTAAATAAAGGTATCAGGTATCCTCTTAAAAAAGAGAATTTGAAATATTTCAAAATCTGACATAATTTATATTTTTACATTTCTTCTTATACAAATTATATATCCTTCCTACATTTGAAAGTGAAAACTAAAATAGTTATGTTTAATAATTAATTTATGTAATTTTTAAAACAACTCATCTTGTAAGTTGCAATTAATATTTATATAATTTAGCCTAGTTGTTTATAACATTTTAGAAGCCTGTGAACAAGGATTAAATAAACGAAAATTTAGGCATTATAAAAGAGTTTTCTTTACCAGCTGACCTCAAACCCATTAAAACATTTAATATTACTAGAAGGTCATTATCTTTAAAATATATATATATATATATATATATATATATATATATATATATATATATATATAGTCACGCATTTAATTGATTGGGATGAACAGACTAAATTAAATATAGTAAGATCCATGTTAAAAGGAAGTACCAACATCTGGTTTGGACATCAAAAGTTACTCCAAAGATTTTGAAGTTAAACTTTAAAAATATTTCTGGGGTGATAACCTACAATTTAAAGTGAGGAACAATTTGATCATGGGCAAACACAGCAGTGATTCCGGCATAACAAGAAAATTGGATGCCATAATTCAACAACTTGATACGCCTTTAGAGAATAAACAAATAATTAAATATTTAGCTGGACACCTCAAGACAGAGGTAAGGCAATGCATTGCCTTGAAGAATATCGTAGACAGGGATGCATTCCTAGAATACCTTCAAAAGTATGATGGAATGGGTCAAGTACGGAGGTTGAAGACCAGACCTAGGAGCCAGCCCATAAATTTCTTTAGACATCAGAGATTCAGTATACCTAAACGTTACAATGGCAGAACGTTCGATATGAAGAACGTCAATAGGGCCAACTGGGGTCAGAATAATACCACCAGAAGAAACGGAGAAAGGAAAATGAGTCCCAAACCGTTGAGAATAGCACCATGACCAATGGAGGCGAGAATAATGAACATTCACAGAGTGGGCACCAATAGAGAAAATAGAGAATTTTTCACTCTGGGTAAGCAATAAAACATGTTTTATAGTAAAGAATATCTACACACGAATTTTGAATTAATACAATCAATGAATGCCAATTTTAAAATTGTGCTTCGTTCTTGTGATTTATAAATACAATAAGACTTGTATTTTCCAGAAGAATATCTACACACGAATTTTGAATTAAGACAATCAATGAATGCTACTTATAAAACTGGTCTTTGTTCTTATGATTTATAAATGCAATAAGACTTGTATTTCAAGAGAATATTTACACATGGATTTTGAAGTTGGGCTTCTTCTTAAATGGTATCTCATAACACTAATCTACTTAAGATTTTTACATTGGAATACACTTATCTTGCTAAAAGAATCATGAGAATATTAGATAGAATAAAATTAGATATTGTGAAATTTTATTTTTCTTCTTTTTGAGATGGTTTTCTCACAGAATTTGGTGCTCAATGACCACTTGTGACCTCATTATCGCATCAATGTGTGTGTGTGTGTATATATATAAATTATAATTTATTTTATCTTCTGAACCTTTAGTCTATGCTAACTAGTTACGTTTGAGACCGATTCCTTAATTTATTGTTCATAAGGTTGGTTTTAATTTAAATCCACTCATACCAGCCGTTTTGCTTTTGGGAAATTGTTTAGTTTAATATGGAATCGTATATTTATAGACTAAATTGAAAACATGTATGTTTAGCCATGTTACATGTTTCATATTTGGATGTATACGAACATCTTGTTTGTCAGTGAGTTAATTTAAAAAAAATTATCTAATAATAAACTGATAACAAAACTGACCACTAACACTAAAAAAAGAAATATTCTGAGCTGGTATTGTTATAATTATTAAAAATATAGCAAACTCCATTGATCATTACAATTTTACTCAATCTCTGCTTCCTCCATATCATCTTCTTCATCATCATCACTACCTTCAACTGTTTGCACAAGCACTTTACCGCTTGGCAAAACAGTTACTTCCTTGTTAAGAAGTGTTGACAATTCTCCACTAACCGTCTTGAAATGTTTTGGACGTTTTGAACGAATTACAGGCACAGAAACTATATTTTTATTCTCTAAAATTTTAAAATAGATTTTATAAATATATAAGATAAAATACTCACTTAGGGTTAAATAGATTGGAATAGCTAGACTTTTATCAGTTTTAATACTTAAAGCACGAATATTATCCTCACCACCTGGAAACTCATAACATAGTTGATCTATAATTTCTGAAATATTTTCAGAAATTTTAGTATGATCCATTTTATTATGTCCTACTTGCACAATGAATGAATCACCGGTAGAATGTAATTTAAGGCTTGTCTTTTTCAATGATCTCTCAATATTCACTTTTAGTTCAGGAACATGCATTTTAACTGATGTTGGCACTTTACGTTTCATCTTAAACACATTTCCTAGGAGTTTTGTAACATAACTAGACACCCTAGAATCTACCAGGAAATAATCATATAAACCTAAAAGATTTCGTTTTAATTCAAACTGATTGCCATATTCAGTTTTAAACTGGTGATATGGCATTATGCTTTTTATATTGGTAATTCCGTGTTTATTTAACAGTTGTTCATAATGTTCAATAGTTTCTTCATGTTCTTTCGGTTTGCCTATATCTTTAACAATTAAACATATTTCACTTGATTCTGTTAATAGTGCATGTGGAAGAGTAAGTCTTACTATACGAGCGGGCGTTTTTGAAACTTTCACTGATGTTATCTGTAAGAATACAGGCACTTCATCGTCAAATAGAACTGTTTCAGTATTTGTGGTCTTTTTGACAAACTGAAATAGTGCCTTCACACCATTCCGAATTTGCTTCTTAGAAACTAATTCTTTAGGTGCACATACAAAATTAGCAGGTTTATCTACCACCTGGGTTGTAAGTGCGGTATTCGCTTCTACTACGCTTTGTAAATTTTTGTCTTCTGATAACTTCTTTAGTTTAGAAATTTTAGTCTTTTTTGTTTTCTTTTCCATTTTGCTAGATTTGCATATCGGGATCTCGCTAATTCGGGTACTGTCGCATTTATTATTTTTTAATAACTTGAGTCTTTGTGATTTTGCCATTATTTTCTTTTTCATTGTATTATAACACCAAAATAATGCACGAACTTAGCAAAGCTTTTAAGTAAGGATGGAACATGTGTTATTAAGGTTATATTATCATTTTTAAGGCAGTGTCTATCATATGTGAATTCATCGGTTACGATTAGTTATATATTCATTGTAATTGTTAGAAATGACCAATTATATAATATAATAGCAAAAACCAAACTAAATTCTGATTCTTACTTTAGTAAATCGGATTACTATTGTCCTGATATCGTTCTGTATTATGAGATACTGTTATTCAAGTCAACTAACGCCCATACTTTCTGTGTATGAATGTGTACCTGGTATTCATCCAACCACATCCAGGTAAATGTTCTTCTTGGCGTTTACATTTATAATGACATTTGTGCGCGATGTCCACTATGTAGCGCTATAGACCAACATATATGTTACATTTCATATCTTCTGTTAATATATTCTATTTGCGGTTATTGCAAGAGATAGGTTTCTAATATACACATAAAGGAATAAATGTAAATATATGTAATAAAACAATTGGCCAAGATTACAATGAATAATCAAGGGAACGAGGCATGTGACAAGAAAGGTATTAAACAAGAACATTCTTTTTATCTCCTATGCTTTTTAATTTATACTTAAAGCAAGATATGAGTTAATGAAGCTAAAGAATAGGTGAATATTTAAGAAAATGTGCAAGATAAAAAATACCAATTTTAAGATTTGAGGACGAGGTAGTACCCTTGGCTAATTGTACAATCGGTTCGGAGATCATTATAACTAATATACAACATTTGAAGGCGAGGACTGGGCTACATATGAAAATAAAATGTTTAACAATGAAGATATACAGTTATGATAAATCGATTAACTTTTTGAAAGTACAGATATTGTCGAACTTGTTTACTAAAAACGAAGAATTTTGTTATTTAAGATGTACAATAATGAATGATAGTCTAATTAAGGGTGATATATAGTAAGGGTTGAGTTAGCAAATTAAATACTTTCTCAAAAATGACTCTTGCATCAAATATTAACTTAAAGATGAAGTAAAATTTTTTGAGAAGTTTGTATGTGTTTCAACATTGTATGGTTGTGCATGTATCGATTAAGGGGGTAAAAGGGAAAGAAAATTTGCAATTTCTTAACATCTGTGATTAACATATTGCACCATGTAAAAAATTTATGAACTGTATTAACAAAACTAGTAATTCGCAACGTCCTTCATTGCAAGAACCAGATATTTATATTGATCGAATTTAGACAGTAATTACCTATTTGTTCCTAAGCACTTGCACGATTTTCGTATTATGTGTAGTAGAAATTTTGAGGACATTGTCAAAATTTTGCGGCTGCAGTTTTAACCAATTTAAATTCATACTCATACGTGCATATAATTACACCATTCGACGGAAAGCAAATCCCTCCGCGCTCTATATATACTATTAATAATTTAAAATTTAGTAGTTATTAATCTTTTCATCATCATCATCAGTTTGTAAATAGTTAACAAATCGCATCTTTGACACAAATTTTTATCATTAGAATTTAATTAATTAGGTTAAAAGTATAAATTTTGTGACGTTAAAAGCTTAGCGATATTCTAGCATTGTTAATCTGTAAATAACTCCTGAATTGCATCTCTGATTCTAAATTCTATTATTAGAAACCAATATATTAGGTTAAGGAAATTTATGTTGTGACGTTGGAGCTTATTAACCTTTCAGTATTATTAGTTACTAAAAATTTTATAGATTAAATTATTTAAAGCAAGTGTGTATTGCTTAAACTATTTATTATATTAAGAACAACTTATTTCATAATAAATTCTCATAATTCAATTCCAACGACTTTGTTGCAATATTAGGACAACAACATAAATTTCAGTCTGTATAGATAGTTGTATAAAACAGCTTGTTTCACATGTTATTTTAAAGTTGGTTGAGCACACATTGCATTTTAACCTCCATTTTTAAAGAAAAAGTTCAAACATTCTGTTGTACTCAAGTCAGATGTAATGTCAGTCTGTTATTATCTTGTTGTTTTTATATAAGACTAATATATTAATATTAGTCTTTAAAAACTTTATAAGATTACCTTTTTTGTTGGGTAATTTCAAATACCACACATA
This sequence comes from Platerodrilus igneus, assembly GCA_036346225.1. Taxonomy (NCBI): domain Eukaryota; kingdom Metazoa; phylum Arthropoda; class Insecta; order Coleoptera; family Lycidae; genus Platerodrilus; species Platerodrilus igneus. The sequence continues at coordinate 768,598 of JARFIW010001281.1, forward strand.
CTGGGAAAAATTTCAATGCAATAGGTAATCCCACGCTTTAAAACATATAAACAGCAGCACAGAGCCTTATAAAAGGGATGTTGTTTTGTGACCTACGAGTTAAAATCAACGATACAGTATATTATTTTGCTTAAAAATTAAAAGCAAATATATATTTTCAAAATAAACTTGAAAGGTTTTCTACTTTTTAGGTCTAAGCCGTTTAATTAAACGTAAGGGTAAGAATTTATTTTAACTCGTATTTATACAAAATTTATAGAACTTTTGAGTATATATTTAAAGTTACTTTGGGACTCTACATTCAAATACTTCGAGCTTTAGTTCAAAGTTTAAATTTAGGTTTTACACTTAAAAATTACTTTGGGATTTGGTTTTCTATTTAATTCCACGTTTAAAACTACTTCAGCAATTAAGACTACGTTTAAAATCACTTCGAGAATTAGTCTAACGTTTAAATTTGTTTCTACATTTAAAAATACTTCTGGTCTAGTACCATTTTTAGTATAATACTATTCTTGCTTTGAGCCGATTTCAAATTCAACTCACATCTAATTCACAAAATTGAAATTTTGTTTCTAAAAGGAGGAAGGTATCGATGCTAAAATACTCGTAATACAATAAAACACTGGACAGGGAACGTAATCCAAGTTAGAACTTTATTCATACGTAAATTTGCTGAGTAAGGACCACACTATATTAGGATTTCTGATGCTCTATCCGAAGGTACTACAATGGCTAAGAAACGACCTTTTTATCTGGAAATTTTATTGAACCCCTGCTGTTTAGCGTGCGTGACAACACCCACGCAGGGAAACTGCATTTTACCTTTCATCCGAACAAGGGTGTATTTTTTTGAAAAATGCTTCTAACATTTTTCACACGGACCATGTCAAGATTTAAACCCGGGATCCTGGGCTAAGTGGTCACACGCATACATACTACACCACGGTGTCTCCATTCAAGGACAACAGCTGAATTGCAGCACGTACTTTAAATAAACTCAGATTCTTATTTTATTTTAATATTTTGACAACATTTATATTTCATTGTGGGACTCGTCAATCTATTGAAATTTTTTTGCATTATGTGTTTTATATTTTGATGAAAACTTTCACCGAATTGAGTAAATCTATTAATATTGGTTAGGAAGTACTTTTGTGCACAAACAATACCCAGTACTTTGACAAATTGTTCATAGAAGCAAATTACAAGTAACAGTCTAAGGAAACCAGTTCTGTTTGTTACAAATTTACAAAATCTGATACTAATTTATTTAACAATTATCACATTTTATCCTTCTGTACATACTTGATGCTCAATAAAATTTGATTATTACGTATTTAACATGTTACTGATAAAGCGAACGATTGTGAATTTTACAGATTCTGTGGAGTGAGTTTGATTGTTGGATAACTATTATAAACAGGAAACTAGTAACTAAATTAAAACTATAATACTGATGAATTACTCCCGGTAAAACTGATGCGTCCTAGCATTTCAAAAATTCCGAAAACTTCCAAATTCCCCTTTTATATGAAGTATGACAGTATTATTACAGATTCATTAAAATAAAGCTACAATAAAAAATAGTTATATGCGACGAAATTGTAAAACACTAGCTGTAGTGATCCGTAGAGTTTCTAAGTCGATTTCTCATTGGCTGATAATTATTGCAAATATTATAGTGTACATTTCGATATTTGAAGGTATTTGTTAGAATAGCTCAGTAACCCCTTGCAGGTTTTTAAACGTATTCCGTGACGTCAGAATTTATATTATAAGAGGCACATGTGTAGAGACAAGGTTAAAGGACTTTGTTTTTAGATTTCAAGATGGAAGGATGAAAGATTTCACTTGGCGGTTTTTTATTAAAAAGGTAATTTTTATGTTGATAATGTAGTTGCTATTTAAGGTAATCTGATTACATATGGTAATTCCAGCCTTGTTTTGAGTGTGATGTTGGTACTTATTGTAAAACTATTAGTTATTTAACCATTGAAGGAAATATTTTTATAATTATCTGTTGCTTTTTTGAGATTGATGCATACAATGCAGCCTTGCCGGTTGTTTTACCTGTAATGTTTAATAGGTGAATTTACGATTTTATTGCATGTATAAATAAGTGTGGTTTAGTTTAACAACCTAAAACTAATATTTATTTATCTGAATTGTTTATTTAGTATCTAAATCAGGGTAAAACTAATATTTGTTTATTTAGAATAATGTTTATTTAGTATTTAATACAGAGTTGTAACTCCAATTGCATTGCACATGTTACCGAATCAATAGTAAATGTACCCTTACTGTGATTATGTGATTTTACAAGCAACTAGTACCTACATAATCTTTTAGATATATTGAATCACAGTATTAGGCAAGTTAGAATATGAACAGTATAATATTTCTACGTTATATTGGTTTTGGTTTTAAGATAGTAATTTAATTAACCACAACGTTGTTGTGTATATTTTTTTGGTTGTAACTTGTAATGCCACGGTGTGTTTAATTTTTGAAAACTACGCTTTAACCGATGCAATCATAATGAATAATCTTTAACGTTTGCTTACAAGATTTAATATATTTAACTAACATGCATTTATATAAACATTTAGCGCCCGAATGTGGGTTTGTATTTGTGCTATATAATTTTGGGTATGTATTTGCTAACAACATATTTTATAATGTTTAATATTTGTGATTCATTTGACATTTTTATTATGTGTAATTGTTTTATTTTAACATATTAATCACATATTCAACTTCATCGCTCATACCTTGGTAAACTTAATTATATTGTTGTTGTGTGTGTTTATCCTATTATATAGCCGATGTTCCCATATAATTAACTAGTATTTAACGTTTGTGATAATTGTTGCGATGTAATTAAATTGAACCTATGGTATGACCGACCATCTCGTGCCTTCGTGTTTGCATTTATGACGATGTTGTAGATAGTCTATTTAATAACCAGCGTCTTTTTAACTAAGCGCAATCATACCATAAGTTCATTTCAATGATTCACGTTGTCTTGTCAATGTACTTGTTGTGTACTTTTTTGCAAATAATAGGAAGTCGGCTAGCCTTTGTGAAATATTATGTAACACGGGCTGGAAACTGTTAATAAATGTATGTGAGTGCGTGCGATCGAGCCTTGTTGAATATTACTAACATTTTATGTCCGTGCGAGGAGGAATATTGGTAGTCAAGGTGCAGGTCATCTTACTGGTGTCCCCTCTCTTCAACTTTAGCAGGGTAGTATTGGCCTAGCCGGCCTCAGTACCTACCAAAAAAGATTAGCTAGTCTACACTAACGTTTCTTCATTTGTCATGTGTGGTATGTCTGGCTAACAGTTGATATCACGTCAATTTCAGTGTTGGTGATTTGGGTACTTGTACGTTACCCGTCCTTGTCGAGATGTGCCAAATGCAGTTGGAAGTGTGAGGGCAGTTTGGGGTTTTTCCCTGCCGTACTGTTTCCCCAATCGCCCAAGTTGAGTACGGCGCTGTTTGCTTTAAATGTAATTTTTCTATGTTTTCATGCGAATGACCTATTTAGTGGTCATAACGTAGGAGCCACTGCCACTAGATGTTAGATCACAGAGCCCGGTGTGGCGTTTATAGAGAGCGTTTGGGTCAGCCTTCAGGTCGGTTACACTACATAGCTTAACAATTTCCAAAAAAATTGTAAAATTTATTTTGTTATTGTTTGTTTCCATATTTTTCTTAAAATAGCTGTTGTAAACTTATTTTTCAAAATTTTTTCTACTTTTATGAAATGTTATAGCTGTTTTGCATACAACAATTTGTTGATCAATTTCTAGAACTTAAAAATAAGTAGAAAATTGCCAAGAATCTTAATGGCCTTGAATGGTTTTACACACATCAATTTATCAACTTTTTAAAGGTTATTTCAAGAACAGCAACCGCTTTTCAATTTTTACATTTTATTTACATACATTTTACAGACGGTTAACAAGGTGTATATTAATTTAAGTATGCAAAAATTACACTACACTAAACAATAAGTAGTTAACTTCAAAATTATTATAGAAATATGCAATATGGTGAATATCTTGTAGTTGAAAATTCGGCTCAAATTTTAAAGTTACTATAAAATAGCCAGAAAATTAATGAAAAATTAGAAAAAGTTCTAAATCCGTATAATTTGATGAACACCCAATTCTTGTAATTGATCTATAAATTGCTGTATGTAATACACTTTTAAGCTGACTTACTGCTCAAGGTCAACAACTTCTTGAAATCGATCGATAAATTGTGTATGAAACAGCTATCAGAATAAATTTATACCATGAGTGTCTGGCTGCAATGTTAAACCCTGCAATAGAAATGTAAAAGCTCAAGAGCTGTTAATCTTATGTATTATTTAACACGTCTAAATTGTAATCTGATAAAACTTATTTTTTAAGTACACCTTTACATTTCAACCTACTAACTTTGTTTACATTTATTTTAATTGCTGTATTTATATAATTGACAATTAGTTAAATTATTAGAAAATATGTAATGGTATGTTAAATATGCTGATTTGCTATTGGAGGGTTTAACCCTGCAGCTAGACACTCAAAATTATTATGCTTTAAACTGGCATACAATAGATTGGAAAAAATAATATAAGCGTGTATATAACCACGCTTAGGTTGTTATTGCCTAACCTATATCTTTTTAAGACAGATTGATACATAAATATGCTTCTAACCTTATTTTTTATCTGTAATGTGTAATGAACGATTCGGTAATATTGTAAGTTAAAAAATATGAATGGAAATTGGTAACAATTTATTTATGTTGCACGATATTTCTTCTTCCACAGGGCAAAGAGATTTTTGGAAACTCACAGGAACCCAATTCGAAGATATGAGCCTGCTGGACATAAACTATTTATACCTCAAACCACTGAAGATGAGTTAGAACAAGTTAAAAGTGGCCTTTCTAGATTAAAACATGTTTTGGATCAGGAACGAGTAGAGCGTCGGTAAGGTAATCCTAAATTTATTGTTAAAAATTAAAAATAAGTTTTCTTTATTGAAATTTTATGTTTCTGTATCGTTGTAAGGTGTTTGGCTTATCCAGAAATTCTATTAAAATTATTTAACAATTCCAATTATTCAACAGCTGACACGAATACAGTGGTTTAATATGTTGATCCTACAGCGTACAAATTTTCGTGCAGTAATAAACTAAGAACCGTGCACGTATTGCTAATGTGTAAAATTGCCTTGTTGTAATTGAACAATATAGTATGGGGCACTTCTAATTTGCTGAATACATTTAGGAATTTGCATAACGGGAATTATTAAGCCTTCTACCCATCAGAATTTCATAAAAATAACGTTAAACGATGCGGTCAATTTGACCGCATCTAACAATATCAGATTTAATAAAAACAATTGTGTAGATATTTATTTATTTACCATTATGCAAATTCTTTAGTAATCTACATTGACTAGTTGTTAATTTGTAGCAACTGCGCATGTGCAGAAGTTACAGAAATCTACAAATACGGTTTCAGAAACTTCAACAACGATGGCGCAAAGAGCTTAAAACTAAAATAATACAGAACATTTCATTTAATATATTTTTATTTCAAATATTTGCTACGGTTTCTGAATAAAAAATATATATTCATTTGTGACAACTCTAATTGTATTAACATGGCTTTTCAAATATATTATTTAACGAGTAAAGTTAAATATAATTTTTAAACAAATATATTATTTTTTCCAAATTACCATTTAATAAATATTTTGTACAATGAAATTGAATCTGAACCTCAATAAAAAGGCACAGCTATTTTGTCCGCATTATTTAAAAAGTTACAATGCACTATGACCGACCGCACAAAACGCAAAAAATTGCAAGCTTCTATGCAGAAAATTGTGGCTGCCAAGAGCCACCAAACATCCATTCAGCAAAGTACAATTGACATAACTTTTTTCTAAATATTAGAATCGATGTTAATTAATAAATCGGTAAAGCTTTCTTGTTTGCATCGTTTGAACAAGTTTCAAAGAGCTATGTAGTTGTGGTCAAGATCCACAGCCATTTGAAAATTTTTCAAAATTTTTTATTTTTGAATGGATGTTTGGCGGCTCTTGGCAGCCACAATTTTCTGCATAGAAGCTTGCAATTTTTTGCGTTGGGTGCGGTCGGTCATAGTGCATTGAAATTACAAAGTTCGAACTCGATAGAGTCAAAAATAAAAAAAAATTGAAAAATTTTGAAATAGCTGTGGCTCTTGACCGCAATTACATACTTCGTTGGGACTTGTCTCAAACGATGCGGACAAGAAAGCTTTACCGATTTATTAATATTTAACATCGATTTTAATATTTAGAAATAAGTTATGTCACAAATTGTATTTTGCTGAATGGATGTTTGGCGGCTCTTGGCAACCACAATTTTCTGCATAGATGCTTGCAATTTTTTGCGTTGGGTGCGGTCGGTCATAGTGCATTGAAATTGCAAAGTTAGAACTCGATAGGGTCAAAAATAAAAAAATTTTGAAAAATTTTAAATAGCTGTGGCTCTTGACCGCAACTACATACTTCGTTGGGACTTGTCTCAAACGATGCGGACAAGAAAGCTTTACCGATTTATTAATATTTAACATCGATTTTAATATTTAGAAATAAGTTATGTCACAAATTGTATTTTGCTGAATGGATGTTTGGCGGCTCTTGGCAACCACAATTTTCTGCATAGATGCTTGCAATGTTTTGCGCTGGGTGCGGTCGGTCATAGTGCATTGAAATTACAAAGTTCGAACTCGATAGGGTCAAAAATAAAAAAATTTTGAAAATTTTTGAAATGGCTGTGGCTCTTGACCGCAACTACATACTTCGTTGGGACTTGTCTCAAACGATGCGGACAAGAAAGCTATACCCATTTATTAATATTTAACATCGATTTTAATATTTAGAAATAAGTTATGTCACAAATTGTATTTTGCTGAATGGATGTTTGGCGGCTCTTGGCAACCACAATTTTCTGCACAGATGCTTGCAATTTTTTGCGTTGGGTGCGGTCGGTCATAGTGCATTGAAATTACAAAGTTCGAACTTGATAGGGTCAAAAATAAAAAAATTTTGAAAAATTTTGAAATAGCTGTGGCTCTTGACCGCAACTGCATACTTCGTTGGGACTTGTCTCAAACGATGCGGACAAGAAAGCTTTACCCATTTATTAATATTTAACATCGATTTTAATATTTAGAAATAAGTTATGTCACAAATTGTATTTTGCTGAATGGATGTTTGGCTCTTGGCAACCACAATTTTCTGCACAGATGCTTGCAATTTTTGCGTTGGGTGCGGTCGGTCATAGTGCATTGAAATTACAAAGTTCGAACTTGATAGGGTCAAAATAAAAAATTTTGAAAATTTTGAAATAGCTGTGGCTCTTGACCGCAACTGCATACTTCGTTGGGACTTGTCTCAAACGATGCGGACAAGAAAGCTTTACCCATTTATTAATATTTAACATCGATTTTAATATTTAGAAATAAGTTATGTCACAAATTGTATTTTGCTGAATGGATGTTTGGCGGCTCTTGGCAACCACAATTTTCTGCATAGATGCTTGCAATGTTTTGCGTTGGGTGCGGTCGGTCATAGTGCATTGAAATTACAAAGTTTGAACTTGATAGGGTCAAAAATAAAAAAATTTTGAAAAATTTTGAAATAGCTGTGGCTCTTGACCGCAATTACATACTTCGTTGGGACTTGTCTCAAACGATGCGGACAAGAAAGCTTTACCGATTTATTAATATTTAACATCGATTTTAATATTTAGAAATAAGTTATGTCACAAATTGTATTTTGCTGAATGGATGTTTGGCGGCTCTTGGCAACCACAATTTTCTGCATAGATGCTTGCAATTTTTTGCGTTGGGTGCGGTCGGTCATAGTGCATTGAAATTGCAAAGTTAGAACTCGATAGGGTCAAAAATAAAAAAATTTTGAAAAATTTTAAATAGCTGTGGCTCTTGACCGCAACTACATACTTCGTTGGGACTTGTCTCAAACGATGCGGACAAGAAAGCTTTACCGATTTATTAATATTTAACATCGATTTTAATATTTAGAAATAAGTTATGTCACAAATTGTATTTTGCTGAATGGATGTTTGGCGGCTCTTGGCAACCACAATTTTCTGCATAGATGCTTGCAATGTTTTGCGCTGGGTGCGGTCGGTCATAGTGCATTGAAATTACAAAGTTTGAACTCGATAGGGTCAAAAATAAAAAAATTTTGAAAAATTTTGAAATGGTTGTGGCTCTTGACCGCAACTACATACTTCGTTGGGACTCGTCTCAAACGATGCGGACAAGAAAGCTTTACCCATTTATTAATATTTAACATCGATTTTAATATTTAGAAATAAGTTATGTCACAAATTGTATTTTGTTGAATGGATGTTTGGCGGCTCTTGGCAACCACAATTTTCTGCATAGATGCTTGCAATGTTTTGCGTTGGGTGCGGTCGGTCATAGTGCATTGAAATTACAAAGTTTGAACTCGATAGGGTCAAAAATAAAAAAATTTTGAAAAATTTTGAAATAGCTGTGGCTCTTGACCGCAATTACATACTTCGTTGGGACTTGTCTCAAACGATGCGGACAAGAAAGCTTTACCGATTTATTAATATTTAACATCGATTTTAATATTTAGAAATAAGTTATGTCACAAATTGTATTTTGCTGAATGGATGTTTGGCGGCTCTTGGCAACCACAATTTTCTGCATAGATGCTTGCAATGTTTTGCGCTGGGTGCGGTCGGTCATAGTGCATTGAAATTACAAAGTTTCGAACTCGATAGGGTCAAAAATAAAAATTTTGAAAATTTTGAAATGGCTGTGGCTCTTGACCGCAACTAAATACTTCGTTGGGACTTGTCTCAAACGATGCGGACAAGAAAGCTTTACCCATTTATTAATATTTAACATCGATTTTAATATTTAGAAATAAGTTATGTCACAAATTGTATTTTGCTGAATGGATGTTTGGCGGCTCTTGGCAACCACAATTTTCTGCATAGATGCTTGCAATTTTTGCGTTGGGTGCGGTCGGTCATAGTGCATTGAAATTACAAAGTTCGAACTTGATAGGGTCAAAATAAAAATTTTGAAAAATTTTGAAATGGTTGTGGCTCTTGACCGCAACTACATACTTCGTTGGGACTCGTCTCAAACGATGCGGACAAGAAAGCTTTACCCATTTATTAATATTTAACATCGATTTTAATATTTAGAAATAAGTTATGTCACAAATTGTATTTTGCTGAATGGATGTTTGGCGGCTCTTGACAACCACAATTTTCTGCACAGATGCTTGCAATTTTTTGCGTTGGGTGCGGTCGGTCATAGTGCATTGAAATTACAAAGTTCGAACTTGATAGGGTCAAAAATAAAAAAATTTTGAAATAGCTGTGGCTCTTGACCGCAACTAAATACTTCGTTGGGACTTGTCTCAAACGATGCGGACAAGAAAGCTTTACCGATTTATTAATATTTAACATCGATTTTAATATTTAGAAATAAGTTATGTCACAAATTGTATTTTGCTGAATGGATGTTTGGCGGCTCTTGGCAACCACAATTTTCTGCATAGATGCTTGCAATTTTTTGCGTTGGTGCGGTCGGTCATAGTGCATTGAAATTACAAAGTTCGAACTTGATAGGGTCAAAAATAAAAAATTTTGAAATAGCTGTGGCTCTTGACCGCAATACATACCGTTGGGACTTGTCTCAAACGATGCGGACAAGAAAGCTTTACCGATTTATTAATATTTAACATCGATTTTAATATTTAGAAATAAGTTATGTCACAAATTGTATTTTGCTGAATGGATGTTTGGGCTCTTGACAACCACAATTTTCTGCACTAGATGCTTGCAATTTTTGCGTTGGGTGCGGTCGGTCATAGTGCATTGAAATTACAAAGTTCGAACTCGATAGGGTCAAAAATAAAAAAATTTTGAAATAGCTGTGGCTCTTGACCGCAACTACATACTTCGTTGGGACTTGTCTCAAACGATGCGGACAAGAAAGCTTTACCGATTTATTAATATTAAACATCGATTTTAATATTTAGAAATAAGTTATGTCACAAATTGTATTTTGCTGAATGGATGTTTGGCGGCTCTTGGCAACCACAATTTTCTGCATAGATGCTTGCAATGTTTTGCGTTGGGTGCGGTCGGTCATAGTGCATTGAAATTACAAAGTTTGAACTTGATAGGGTCAAAAATAAAAAAATTTTGAAAAATTTTGAAATAGCTGTGGCTCTTGACCGCAATTACATACTTCGTTGGGACTTGTCTCAAACGATGCGGACAAGAAAGCTTTACCCATTTATTAATATTTAACATCGATTTTAATATTTAGAAATAAGTTATGTCACAAATTGTATTTTGCTTGAATGGATGTTTGGCGGCTCTTGGCAACCACAATTTTCTGCATAGATGCTTGCAATGTTTTGCGCTTGGGTGCGGTCGGTCATAGTGCATTGAAATTACAAAGTTTGAACTCGATAGGGTCAAAATAAAAAATTTTGAAAAATTTTGAAATGGTTGTGGCTCTTGACCGCAACTACATACTTCGTTGGGACTCGTCTCAAACGATGCGGACAAGAAAGCTTTACCCATTTATTAATATTTAACATCGATTTTAATATTTAGAAATAAGTTATGTCACAAATTGTATTTTGTTGAATGGATGTTTGGCTCTTGGCAACCACAATTTTCTGCATAGATGCTTGCAATGTTTTGCGTTGGGTGCGGTCGGTCATAGTGCATTGAAATTACAAAGTTCGAACTGATAGGGTCAAAAATAAAAAATTTTGAAAAATTTTGAAATGGTTGTGGCTCTTGACCGCAACTACATACTTCGTTGGGACTCGTCTCAAACGATGCGGACAAGAAAGCTTTACCCATTTATTAATATTTAACATCGATTTTAATATTTAGAAATAAGTTATGTCACAAATTGTATTTTGCTGAATGGATGTTTGGCGGCTCTTGACAACCACAATTTTCTGCACAGATGCTTGCAATTTTTGCGTTAGTGCGGTCGGTCATAGTGCATTGAAATTACAAAGTTCGAACTCGATAGAGTCAAAATAAAAAATTTTGAAATAGCTGTGGCTCTTGACCGCAACTACATACTTCGTTGGGACTTGTCTCAAACGATGCGGACAAGAAAGCTTTACCGATTTATTAATATTTAACATCGATTTTAATATTTAGAAATAAGTTATGTCACAAATTGTATTTTGCTGAATGGATGTTTGGCGGCTCTTGACAACCACAATTTTCTGCACAGATGCTTGCAATTTTTTGCGTTGGGTGCGGTCGGTCATAGTGCATTGAAATTACAAAGTTCGAACTCGATAGGGTCAAAAATAAAAAAATTTTGAAATAGCTGTGGCTCTTGACCGCAACTACATACTTCGTTGGGACTTGTCTCAAACGATGCGGACAAGAAAGCTTTACCGATTTATTAATATTAAACATCGATTTTAATATTTAGAAATAAGTTATGTCACAAATTGTATTTTGCTGAATGGATGTTTGTCGACTCCTGGCAGAATAATTATCTGCATAGAAAGTTGTAATTTTTTGTGTTGAGTGCGGTCAGTTATAATGTATTTATATTACAAAGTTCGAACTTTATAGGGCCAAAAATAAAAAAATTCGAAAAATTATAAATGATGCGGACAAAAAAGCTATACCGCTTTATTAATATTTACAATCGATTTTATTGTTTAAAAAAAAGTTATACCCAAAATTGGGTTATAGTGTATCGATTTTACAAAGTCAAACTCTACACGACCAATAATAAAATAGTTTGGCTGTTGCACTTGACTTGAGTTGCATATCTCGATGCAACTTTTTACATTATGTAGATAAAAGTGTTTTGATTATTTATTGAGATTCAGATTCAATTTCTATGCACACACAATATCTATTAAATGACAATTTGGTAAACTGAATATATTTTGTTTACAAATTATATTAAACCTTGTTTCTTTAATAATATATTTAGAAAGGTACATTAAACAATCAAAGGGATCACAAATCAATATGTATTTTTCATTCAAATTCCGTAGCACAGATATAAAATAAAAACATATATAATGAAATTAATGAAGACCGTTAAATATATTTTGTTATATATAGATTAATTCTGTAGAAAATTTATTCGTTTTTGCTCTTTGCGTCATCTTTGTTGAAGTTTTTGTAACCACAGTTGTAGATTTCTGTAACTTGTGCACATGCGCAGTTGTTGCAATTTAACAGCTGGTCAATGTAAATTGCTTAAAATTTTGCATAATGTTAAATAAATAAAAATCTACACAGTTTTCTTTATTGCATGTATTATTATTGGATGCGGTCAAGTTGACCGCATCGTTCAATGTTAGTTTTATGAAAATCTGATCACTGCAAGGCTTAATAATCCCCGTTATGCAAATTCCTGGTGGTATTCAGCAAATTAGGGAGACCCTATAGTATGTATGAGTTCCTTATGTATGCATATTCGTGCAAAATAATATTTATTGCGTACAGAGTATGTACTTTACATGTTTGATTGAAATTACCATTATTTTTTTTTTCGTGAGTTTAGAGAAGTGAGTTAGCTTTAGTTTTTATATTCATTATTGAGTTTTTATTGTATTTTTATAAACTGTCGTATTTAAGGCAAATATGATTACTCAGTTAATTGATTTTGTTGAACCTTTTGACTTTTTGAACTTGTAGTTGATAATTTTAGTAACTTTCCTACAACAATTCAACTTTGACGATATGCTGTTGGTAACTCGTTACTGTGTTTTGCATTTAATAAAAAATAATCTTTGATATTCGGAACTACGGTGTAAGTATGCATGGTTTTGATGCAGTATGTTAGCTGGCCCATTGATCTATGCTCAAAATGATATATAGTTCATAAGTTTATTGCATTTCACATTTTTTTAACGGTATAACTTGCCTCTTGGTTTACTGTTCCAATTCCTATGATGTCGAATTATTAAATCACATGCCTTGTGCATTGTTAACTTTGAGATAGCTAATAAAAGTGTAGTTAATACGCAAAACCACTACCTGTGTGACTTATGGAGTTGGATGTTACTACAGCGACTATGTTTATTTTTTCTACGCTGCGGTTGGTTGAAAATATGAGACTAGCTTTGGATCAAGTGAAGAGTTCTCAGGATTTAGGCAGAAAAATGAAAAAAGGTTTTATCATTTACGGGCCAGATAGGGTTTTTATTATTATTAGTTGTAATCACTCGCAAGTAAAGCTTGGTTTTTGAAATCTCTCACATGTTAAAGATGTATGTAAAAGCTGTCTAAATTGGTAATTTTCATACATACCATTTAATGTTATTTAATTTTTGGTTATAAAACACCTCCAGCTGTTTAGTGTAGAAATTTCCAGGACATGAAATCAAAAAGTGGATTTGGCAGTGATCTACGTAGTGAGTAGTTAGTCGAAATTACTATTTAAGGCTGTGATGCCCAATTATCCTAAAAAGCTGTTACATGTTGAATAGCATTAAGTACCTGAATTAAGTTTACTCTACAAAAACGAAGTGACAACCGTAAATATTGCACCGGCTAGCTTTCAGTGGTGCGAGTGGATTCTATAAAAGCAAATGCGTCTTTTTAGGGGTATGCAAATTCCAAGACTTTTACTAAATACTTTTACATCTACCTGGAAAGGTCTGTGAATTCTGTCTAATACAGTCTTTGAGTGCCAACCTACCTGAATATTCCCAAATTCAAATAAACTCAGTCGAAAGGCAGGTATCTGCAGTAGCAGTTGATGGAGCCTCGATTACACTTTCTTACCTCCTCATAATTAAAATAAGCAGAGAGAAAGAACTTGACTCCGTTTATATCTAGCCCACACATGATCTTCAAGACAGTTAATAGCAATAACAACAACAGACAAGAAATATCCTAATTTGGCCAAATCTACGTTTAGCTATGAAACTTAAGCTTATTAATAACACAACTTCGTCGAAATCATATCAATGTAAATTTTTACAGGCTAACTTCCTTTTAAACGAATGAGCTTTTATGTATACAAATTCGATGCTGTATGCTCTAAATATATAGGTGCATATACCAACATTAATAGTTCTTTGTGAGAGTAAGTTCCACACAGGTATGAATATTTATAAACAATTCAATTCTCAAACACAATAAACATCATGTGATGGTTATAATATAATTTAATTTAAAGTTGTTTTGATTTTATATCTATCCTTCAAAACTTTATTCACTTCCATGGACAAAACTCACAGCTACAATTCTATCCTGTCCTGGTTGGTGGAAGCTTGCCCATATTGGTCACTTTTCCTACAAGACTGGTATTTGATGTTCGTGTTAATCGCGTTCGAGGATCTGTGCAATCACTGACGGTATCGATATTTGAAATGTCACGTACCTATTGCTCATGCCGCATTGAGTTTTGAGGGGTTGCTGGTAGGTGTTTGATAATCTGATCTTAGCTGATCTCCGACTTATAATACCAGGGGGTTCCATAAGTTGCTATTTTGAAAGCGGTGGCATTTGTTTATGTTCACAACGCATATTCCTATGGCTGTAATTTATGAGTTTATTAATATTGAGGGTAGTCTACCATAGTTTCAGTTTCTTTGAATTGGCGTGAATGTGTACAAATAAGCTTTCATAAGCTAGTTATTTACCCAGATGTATCTGTATTTTTCTAATTTAATACGACGCATGTAAACTCTAGGCGCTTTACTACTTTATTCCTGTATCTTGGTTTAATATTACATTGAAATAGCCATGTTATTTATGCAAACTTCTAAAGCTTTATAAATATTTCAGGGTGTTTTCATACTAAACGCTCATTTAATTAACTGAAATTAATAAATTCTTTCCTATTATCTAATGTTTGCTTAAAGTAACACACTAGCATTACAAAGCATTATTTTTGATAAACTACATTGCAATATATGGTTATATTACTGTCACCAATGTCTTCATTATTCTGAGCTAACCTACACATTTCACTGAAATTCCCACAGCCTATATCTTTCACTATCTGTGTGCAATAATCTGATCTAGGTCTATCCTGACCTTCATTTTTTTCTTTTCTCTGCTTCTAATATTCCTTCACTATTCCCTTATTCCTCAGAATGTGTCCTATTATCCTACCTTTCCTAGTTTCTTCCGTTTCCCATAAATTCATGTTTCCTCTATCATCTATAGTACCTCTTTGTTCTTAACTTTGTCTGTTCATAATATTTTCATCATACTTCGGTAGTACCACATTTCAAATGCTTCTTTTTTCTTCTGCTTCTCTTACTGTCAATGTTCTACAGCCGTACAGTGTTGTGCTTCGTATGTATGCTTTCAGCAATCTTTTCTTTATTTCCATGTTTGTTATGTTCATACATTGTACTTGCTTTTTCTTGTTAAATGCAGCATGATCATGTGCTAATCTTTGATTTGTATCTTTTGCACTTCTCCCATCTTGTGTTATTTGGATTCCTAGGTAGCAGAAATCCTTAACCTCGTTTCCTATTTGTATTCTGGTTTTTGATTTATTTTCTCCTCCTTTTCACACTAGTACTATAGTTTTATTTTTGCACTTTTCCTCAATCTATTGTTCCTTAGCTTTCCTGCATTTGCAAGTAATTTCCCATGTTATGGCTTTGTATATCTCTTTGCTCTGCTTCGTCTGATATGTTTCTTGCATTTTCACCTTTCTTCTATTAAATACATAATATTCTTTGTCATCCATAGTTTCCTATTTCCTTTTTGTTCATACCCCAGAATATCTCAAATCGCAATCTTTAAGCAGGTTAATGTTATTCCATTTTGCTTCTGCTTCCTTAGTATCAGAAATTTTCCTTATGTCTTTCAACAGTTTGTTTGAGTTTTTCTTATATCTTTGTGGGTATCTTTATCTTTTAGTTTATCAAGGTCAAAGTACCTTTTTTTCTTCTTTTTTTCAAAGTTTTAAATTTAAGCACGACTTTTGTAATTAGTATGTTGTGATCAGTGCCTATATCTGTTTCCGGGTAGCTCCTACAGTTTTTTTACTTGATTACTTAATTGTTATCTAACAAAAATGTAATGTATTTGATATTTACGTATGTTTTCTGGCATCTTCTACGTATATCGTAGCATGATGTTGAAATAATGTCTTTGTGATGGTTAGATCAGTTGTGTTGCTAATTTCTATCAGCTTAATTCCTTTGTCGTTTCTTGTGTTTAAATCAAATAAATCTACTACCTTTCATTTCCTACCCTCACTATTGCATCAAAATCTCCCGTAATTCTTAAATTGTCAAGTCCTTTTATGCATCATAGTATGTCTTTGACATCATTGTAGATCGCGTCTACCAATTCCTCATCATAACTAGAGGTAGGCAGGTAAACTTGAATTTTTACAGTATTTGCCGGTTTAGATGCTAATCTAATCATGAGTACTCTTTTGTTCTTTTGTAAGTAGTTTGCTGCTCCATGTTCTATCTTTTCCGCATAATTATTCCCACCTCAAAATGTCCTTGTTCCGGTCCTATATAAATTACCCTAAAGTCTCTGCTTTGAGATTTTCTAAGGGCTTCGACATACTGTGCAACGTACAGTTTGTAATTAACAGGGCTACAGTGCTATAGTTTGTAATTAATGGCGCTGGCTGCTGATGGCGTTATAGTAATCATTATAGTTACCGGTACCTTAGTACTTAATCATTAATGTCACCACAGTGTTTGTAATAATTGGTATAGTTCTTAATTTAAGTGTTTGTAGTAACCAGGTGTTTCATAACTACAGATGTATTTTTAATAAATTTTTCCTACTAATGTGAAGTGATTCATTTTTGTTTATGAGCAGATTATTCCATTTTCTATTTTTGTCTGAGTGAGATGGCAGGTGAGCATTTTTCACAAAAATTACGCCCTCGTTCGGATGAGAGGTTAAATGGAGGTCCCGTGTGTGAGTGTTGTCACGCACGTTAAAGATCCCTACCTTGCCTGGAACGGCAAGGGTTCGGCAAAATTCTAAATTTCCAGGCAACAAAAAACTCGCCTCCTGGCCAATGTAGTACCTTCGGGTGGAGCATTGGAAAATCACATGTAAGGTATGCAAAGGGGATTAAACAGAATGTGGCTGTCGAGATCTCCTTACACTTAAACATGCATGGTTTCATTTTTGTTTCTTTTGTTAAGCAGGGCTACTTCAGATTTCCTGTTCTTTTTACTTGAGGACATTTTTCTCTCTTTCTCTCTCTCTCTCTTTCTTATAGAACACTTGTCTGAAAACTTAACTTTTTCATTTTCCATTGTCTCCTTTTTCTGCCTTTTTTGTCCTTTGATCGACCTGTCTTAATTCTCAAGCACTACTGCCTTTAACATAAAAGTGGTGCTCCCCCACGCCGAGGTACTGATTCCGTTTTGGTGAGTTGAATAGTGGTTTTTAGGGTTCCGTACCTTATAAGGTATAACGGAACCTTTATAAGATCACTCTCGTATCCGTCCGTCTGTTACTGAGGTTTTCCTCGAAAACTATGTAACGTAGGAATTTGAAATTTGGTACAATGCTAGGTGTTTATGGTGCCCACATATATCGACAGTCAGAAAATAGAAAAAAAATTTTAATAAATATATCGTGTGAGGTATCATTTGAAAGAGGATTCTAAAACGTTTCCAAAAATATTTTTTTTATAATTTTCGGTCTAGTAGTCTTCATGACATAGCTCAAAATTTGCCAAAAATGGCCGTTTCTCCCCTCCCCCTGTTCTCCTACATTTCCAAAGCTAAAATTTTGATTTTAATAGGGATAGTAGCTATTGAGTCATATAGATTATCGGAAAACTGCAGGTTTTTTTGACAGTGTAATAGTTGCTGGGAAACAGTTTTAAGTATATCTGTTTCTTTTTATCTTATAATTTTAGCTTTATCTTGTGGTTATTTTGGAAATTACCTTGGGATTGTCTTTAGTAATTACCTTAGAATTTGATCTTTATCTTGGGGGTTATTTTTGAAAATTATCTTGGCATATTACCCTTATCTTGGGATTACCTGTGGGAACAATCTTGGTATATTACCTTATCTTGGGATTACCGTTGGGAATTATCTTGACATTTTACCTTTAAGAATTATCTTTGGGATTTTACCGCTATCTTAAGCTAATCGTGGGAAATTATCCCTTTGTTTTTATAATTGGAACAAGGTTTTTAGTAAAAGTTAATTATCTGATATTTTGTAACCAAGATTTGTATAACTTGGGTGAAAAGTAAAAATTGAAAGGAAGAACCTAGTTGGCTTTAGCTTTATAATTTGTTAGGAAAAAGTATTAAAAATTTGTTTGTTCCAGATGTCAAATTAGCAGGGTATGATTTGGATACTTGTATTTTCGTAAACATTTTTGTAGAATGTTTTATACATAAAAATGTTTATAAAAAAAGAATTGAAAAACAGCTAGTTAAACTAATATATATTTTAAGATTTGGAATTTAAGTCAGAACTGTAGGATTTTAGATTAAGAAAAGTCGCTTGTTTTCTGATAAAATGTGTTGCCGACGGGAACTGTGGCAAAAAAAGGGTGCCCAATTTTGAGCTAGTGGACTAATTAATAGCTAGATCTCCCTTTCCGTTTTCTGATTTAGTGCGGGTTGTTTAAAAAAAAATCAGGTGGCGCCTAAAAACTTTATTTCCTTATTAAGGCTGTAGGTTATGAATAGTTATCCAGATTTGGGAGATCAAGAGGATTTTTTTCTTTTTTTTCTTTTTGTTTGTTGTTCTGCTGCGATTGTTTCGTGTTGTGGATAAACCGATATTGTCTTTTGCAATTATTGGATAACCAGTTTCCATATTATTATATTTAATGAATCTATTATTTTTTTGTATGAAAGTAATGTAATTCTCATTCTTTCCCGAATCCGATTCTGTGTGTGTTATAATCTATTAGTTACATTGTAGGCTTAGAATGATTTAATATGTATGAAAACGTTATCTTCAGGAGTTTTCATCGCTTTCAAGGAATGTACCACGAACATGCATTATCAAAGTGTCGAAGTTCATTTCAATTGGTTGTAGGACATCAGCCAATTTGAATAAGCCAATCCCATAGAGTGACGAACGAGTGCTGAAATGATGAGTACTAGACATCTGAGAAGTAACTGTGTTTTCGGGGCATGTTATTGTGGGTATTGTGATGTAGTGCTCGTTTATTTATCCAACTTATCTTCCCTTTCGTTTAAGGCATTACCATACCTCAGGCAAACACAACGTCAAAAATCTGCAGAAGACCAAACATTTGAAAACTCCAAGATGAGCTCGTCGCCGAGGACCGAGCTGTAAATGTTATAATTTTAAAATCTGCATATAGAAATTCGCATTATTCGAACCTTAATATTTAATTAAGTAAGGGTCTGCAGACTTAATATCCTCTGCCATATAATGCAATCATGGTTGATGATCAAATGCGTTTTTATTAAACAATTTTCTTGTATGTGAAATGTAGGTATGGCAAGTGGAGGGTTGTGTATGTTTAACTCAATAACATTATTTTCCATTAATATTTTATTGTTATAGGTGTGGTCGTGTAACTGCAGAATGGTTACCAGTTGAAAGATTAGCAAAACTTAATAAAGGTGGTAAAATTCTAGAAACATATGGTTTTGTTAATAAATCTGGAAGATTTCTATATCCCGAAGAGGCGTTATTGTTATTAGAAATAGTACGCATATTTTTTAATTTTAATAATGCTAATTCTAAGCTTTATAGAATCGTATTGAATTGATCTTAGGTAAAGTACCACTAAGTATCCAAAAGGCATATGAAATCCTGATTAGTTCTTGTGATGACTTGAATAAATATTTGGCATATAGAAAATTAAGTATTCAAGGTTTTCGTTTACTCAGAACTGGTCATCCTTTGAAAAGTGGAGATGAACAGGAATGTCCACCAACGAAGAAACGCCGTTTAGAAACTGAACAAATTCAAACAATTTCTTCCACTGCGTGTAGTAACAGCAATGATCAAATTTTGTCAAAATTGGATGAAGTCAGTACGAAGGAATCGGTATCTGATGTACAAGCACAAGAAAAGATAAAAGATATATTCAGTAAGTTACAAGAAAATGGTCCAAAGCAATATTTCAACATCACAGTGACACATCAGCCCGATTATAAAATGTTTTCTCCAGAAAATACGAGCAGAGCGGTACATGATTTCAATCTAATTACGAGGTAGAGCTTAATTTTTATATAATGTTAATAATAATTTATATTTTTCAGTCTCTCGAAATATTTTGATCCAAAATTAGGATTTTCAACTCACTCTGTTCCAACTATAGTTAATTATGCCAGTTCAGACTTTATGGGTTATTTTCAAATTGGACAAGTTGGTTTACCGTCTCTATTCTGAGAGGTTTCACTAGGTTATATTATAAGGATATTCCGTTTTTTATTATTGTTATATTTATATATTTTTATTATTGTTATTGAGTCAAATAACAAAATTTATTCTTGAAATTAAATATCAGTGGTTTCAATGACTATATGCCATCTTTTGGCTGCTTTTGTGGTTACTACACTTGATCACCTTTTAGTGTAAATACACAGAATCAATTATTTATTTATTTAACTACTTTGCTTACAAGAAGCGCTGGTAGAACAAAAGACATTTACATTATTGTGTTATAGCAGAAATAAACTGGGTGGTATTTTGCAGAAAAGGATTAAAAGCTTGTTTTGGAAGATCATTTCATAGTCCGATCCCTGTTGTAATTTATATTCAAAGCAAAAAATTTTAGGAATTTCAATGATTTATTGAATTATTAAACAACTTCTGTCAAACTTGATGTTCTGTAGATACATTTTTGTTTTTAAGAGTGTTATTCTAATACTTATAACAATTACCACACCAATGAACAAATCATAGGCAACGCTGTGCCGATATGGCGGTGCTGGATTTTAAAAGGATGATCATGTCTGGAAAAAATAAATGTCTCAATCATCTAACAAGTCCCATTTCAGAACGATGAAGTTCAAAGGGGCCGCATGCCAAAGCTTTCGTCAAAGGATTGGCGAATTGATTTCTAGTTGGAATATGCTTGATTACCAACTTTTCTCTTTGATATTGCTCTCGCACATAGAACCGTCGTACGTCAATATGTCTAGTCCTAGCCCGATACTCATCGCCCTTGATTATGTCTATTGTTGGCTGGTTGTTGATTTTCGGTTTAGGAGTTCTTATTTCACAGCTGATTTCTCGTAGCATACGTCGTAACCAGACTATCTCTTTAGCACATTCACTAGTGGCTGTCAGCTCGGATTCGGTTGTTGATGTTACTACCATCTGTTGCTTCTTACTAGCCCAAGTAATCGCGCCTACACTGTAGAGACAAATTACTCATGTCCTTGAACATCATGTCTTCTCACAGCTAGCAAAGTCTGCATAGGTATAATCTTCCAGTTGTCCAGTTTAAATTTGGCCTAGTAAGGAATACCATAATCAAACGTCCTTTGTATAACGCTCTATCCTGGTAGGATTTTGCCATCAGAATGATAGTAACTTCTTCCTTTTAAGCATGAATAGGGTAGGTTACTTTATGAAATTCACGGGTATACAAATACAAAGAAATAAGGCAGGTAAATATATATGGAACAATATCGTGTATTATTGACTAGGGGTGTTTTTTTGTGGAATGGTAAAAATTAACATGACTTATAGCTAGTCGTAATATTTGATTAAATGTTGTTATTGATACAAGTTAATTACTGTCTGCGGCTAGCAAGAATTTGAACATGGATATATATTAGGGGGGTAGCACACAACTTTGACGCCTTGCACAAGTTTAAATTACTGATTCACAAAAAGGACATTCGCACCCATGTTAACAATACTTACTGTTAGCTTCGAGGTAACCTCCGCAGCTGACACTTCTATTCTGCAACAAGCTATCACAACATATGCATGACCTTAAAGAATTGCAAATCTTACAAAGAAATCTATATTACAACAATTATGAGGCATCATTAACATAAAACAACTAGTCGAACACAATAATCAATAATGATTATTCCCTAAAACAAGAAATTGTACCAAAACTTAAATGTTATTCTTGCCAAAATTTAACATAATTTACATGTCTAAATTATACTACTCACCCTATAAACTACTTACTCTAATCAGGTTGACATGCACATTCAGATTGTGATCGGCAAACCCTTTGACATAGTTTTCAAGTTCTGGATACATACAGCAATTGTAAAAGTGAACAGCTGCTGGAACTTCCTCGTAGACGAATTAAACACAACTTGATAACCTAAATCTCCAAATCAGGAACCAGACTACAATAAATTCCACTTTATTGTACAACTATAATTTATCCTCGTCTTTTATTGAAGGGAGTGGATGACCAAGTTAGACAATAATGGTGAATATACCAAAACTTGTTACACTTATGCTATTCATCTACAAATTAGCAACAGTACATTCAGCTTCCCGCTTAATATCCTGTTTTTCTGCCGTATTCAACTGATTATGTATTTCCCAAGTCAGTTTTAATAATTTTGTTAATATTCCCGCCAAATAGTAATACTTCACACGTCCAAGATGGCGTCCTGTTTTCAGGATTTTTACAGATTTTACCTGAATATTACAAACAATAAAAATTATTCTTTTACAGCTTAGTTTTAATACTAAATAATTTAGGTACACCAAACAATATTAGTTTGATGTTGACCTTTAATTTTCAAATTTTATTGCAGGTGGTGCATGGACCCCTGCAATCACTACGTGACCCCTTAACCCAACTAACTGACAGCAAGTTTGCAAGTCCTTTGTTAGCGTCTTTTACTGGTATATATATATATATATATATATATATATATATATATATATATTCAATTTGGCACGAAATGACCTGCTTCCAGTCAATCACCTAACGAATTAACACTTTCCCTTTGGATGCACATTTCCTAATGGAATTTTCCACTCGCGAAAAAATTGAAATCATTTAAATTTATAGGTAATTCCAATACTTAAGAATTTATGTGCAGGCTCGTAATGATTATTTTATGCCGGATTTATTGCAAAAATTTAAAAATCTATTGATTTAGGGGTGTAGTCATTACATTTGTAAATAGCGAAAAATTCTCTTAACGCTATTCCTGTCTGTGTTTGTCGGCTTTTCCAAATTTTCAGAAACTCTGCCTAGAGCATGTGCTAGGTCCAGATGGGTTGCAATCATTAAATACATTAGACATCCTACAGCTTCTCGGTAAGGCACATCGCCAGCTGGCTCGTTTGTGCCAGTCCCTTTTTTTGTAACTGGTCTTCATTGGATGTGCTTCTGTCGTTTGAAAACGATCCAATATTCTTTCAGTGTAATTTGTTTGATGCATTTAAATTGATCAATTACTTCGAATATTAATTTGCATCCCGAGAAAACTGTCCAGGGATCCTTTTGTGATTTTATAGCAGTTTTGTAAAGCATCCAAAAGTTTATTTATCACACTGTCGGATGTCCCAGCTATTAAACCATTATCCAAATAAATGACCACTATAAATTTCATACCATCAATGTTGCTCTTAAACAAGCAAGGATGTGCTGCCGATTGTTCAAGTCCATGTGTCTTCATGAAATCTACGAATTCGTGATTCCAAGATTGAGGTGACTGTTTTAAGCCATAAAGGCTGTTTTCCAATTTGCATACACGACCGGTACCATCATTGTACCCTTCGGGTTGTTTCATATATATTTCTTCGGTTAGTTTGCCATACAGGAAAGCTGTTTTAACGTCAAACTGGCGCAGTTTTAACCGCTCGTTAGCTGCAACGCTTAACACTGTCCACACAGCCCCGAATCTTGCAACTGGACTGAATGTTTCATCATAATCAATCCCGCATCGTTGCGAATAGCCTTTAGCTACTAACCTCGCTTTATAGCAATCAATCGAGCCATCGGCTTTCTGCTTTATTCGAAGCACCCATGGTTGTTAATAGCTTTCTTGTTAGGTGGTAAGCTTATTAATTTTCAGATTTTATTTTCGGCTAGCGATGCTATTTCATCATCCATTGCAGTCTTCCATTTTTCTCTATCTGGCATGGTCAACGTCTCTGCATACGACTTTGGATTTCCAGTTTCGATGGTCGTGGCTATCATTATATAGTCTTTCAACCAAGCCGGTTTATGTATTTCACATCCATAACGAGTACCCTGCACCTCTGCTGGCTGTTTGCACGTCATCTTCGCTATTTTCTGCTTCAGAATCAACGAAAACATTCCTGTTAGATTCGTTCTCTAAACTGTCATCGTCGGTAACCAAAGCTAAGTCTTCTACTACTGAACCCAACGCTAGCTCTTCAACTTCGTTAACTTCATTAAGCTGTATTGATCCAATGTTAATTGAAATTTCTGTTGAAATTTCTTCTAACTCTTCGATTATTTCGGGTATTTCTGGAGTAAAGCGTAAATTACAACTACACAGCACTGATTTCTCACCTTCGATGTACACGTGATAGCCACTTTTTTCATCCTCGTATCCTACCAAGATGCCTTCCTGTGCTTTAGCGTCGAATTTCTTCCGCTTTTGTTTTGGAACGTGTACATAGCACATAGAACCAAAGATTCGCAAGTGGCTCACTCCTGGGGATTGACGTTTATACCAAAGCTCATACGCCGATTTTCCTTCAATCGGTGTTTGTCCTGTATGATTCAGGATATAGGCCGCAGTATTCACGGTCTCAGCTTTGTTGGTAAATTTTTGGTTTGTAACATGGATCTGACACTTTCAACCAACGTTTTGTTCTCACGTTCGGCTGCTCAGTTTTATTCTGGGGTATACGGCATCGTAAAACTAATCTCGACACCGTGCTGATTAAGCAAATGTCGCATCTTCTCGCTATTGAACTTACCACCGTTGTCAGTTCTAAATTGTCGAACCTGATATCCAAACGTTTTTATTTTAGCCAGAACTGTGACAAGTGTATCATAAACTTGAGACGTAAACTTAAAAAAAATACTTTTCGGAATTTCGTATAGTCGTCCTTGTAACAAGCACAATATTTCGATCCCCCTAATGAAGGTTCTGACATTGACCCGAATACGTCAGCATTGATTAACTCACCCGGTGCAGTAGCTCTATTTTGTCTTAGTCGAAATGTCTTTCTTGTTAGCTTCCCAAGGGCACAACCTTTGCAGAATTCATTTGTATCCGTTTTGATAGTGATTCCATGACTTTTTAACACTTTTATAACATGTGCCGTATTCTGGTGTCCAAGTCTTTTGTGATACAATTGTAAATTACTTGTATTTTTTGATAGAAAATTTTTGTAGGTTTCTGCGATATTATGATTTTTAGGTTTAAGACAAACAACTCTTCTATTAATGTTGCTGAAAGTATCAATTCTCGACCTCGGTAACATTTTGCACTTTCCGTCAGCAACAGGAATCATATCCCAAATTTGTTTGAAACTATTACATTCAGGAGGTAGTGTAGACGCTATATGTAACAACAAGAGCTGATCTGGCAATTCCCATTTGAGTTGCTTAACTGTTTGTCAAAGGAGGTAACGGCTTAGTCGAGGTTCCGTTTACCATGCCGAAGATATCATGATATTGGAGCATGTTACATTCCAAATTTGGTAATGTACATTGTTAAATATGTGAGTAAATTACCGCAAATATTTTCAAATAAACTTGTTAATTTCCATCATTTCGGACAATTGCGTTTGCGCAAAAGAATGCGCAGGCACGGAGTGAATGACGTAAGTGCGTACGGTGTGATGAGACATTATTAGACTACAAGGCCTGATGCCAACAGCTACCTGTGTCGTGGTGTGTCTTTTCTCTTTTTTTAGGATGTAGGTTCCTCTATCTTATCTTGCCTTATCGTGCCTTTACCTGTATCCTTCCCGCCCTACCTATGAACGAACGAAAGAGTTAGGACGAATAAATCTGGCTCAACGACGGTGTGATGGACCCACAAGGAGATGGCCCTGGGATATAACTAAGGTGCGACTTAAGTGAGTACATTGCTTTATTTATATTGTAAATTGAGAATTGTATCACTTTTAAACGTGTTTGGTATTTGATACAATTTGCCGCGTAATCACGTTATATCAACAATTGTGCAATAGTATGAAACGCGGGAAACCGTAACAAGCAGAAGTTATAGGTTTCGCTTCCACTTTGGCCACTCTTGCACAAGGTTAAGTTTTTCAATATTTAGTATCAAATCCAAAGACATAGTTATTGTTCTTCACTTGAATACCTATAAAACTTAAGAAAAATAATCAAGATTTTTCTCTTCTTCCAACTATAGATTCTTAGTAGATAATTTAATAGTGGAGTGGAAGTGTCGTTAGACCCATAACCTATTGTAATTTATATTCAAAGTAAAAAGAAACTTTTAGAAATTTCAGTGATTTATTGAATTATTAAACAACTTCTGTCAAACTTGATGTTTTGTATCATAACTATAACTAGATACATTTTTGTTTTTAAAAGTGATATTCTAATACTTATAACAATTCCCACACCAGTGAACAAATCATAGGCAACACTGCGCCGATATGATGGGTGCTAAATTTTAAAAGGATGATCATGTCTGGAAAGGTAGCTTGCCAGTTTTAGTCTTGCCAAGTTCAGACATAACCACAAGAGCACACTTATTACACTTATTTGCAAGAAAGTCCCATTTCAGCTCTTTGACTAATTCAGTCGCACTGATTCGCTGTCGAAATTGCCAGAACACATATCTTGCATCACGACGCCGACCAGTTTAATTTGTCTGTTAAATACTGAATTTGGGGGTTCCATATTATAACACAGTATTCTAAAATTGAATGGATTAATGTCTATATGCATGGCCTCTTGCCGAAGTAGGAGCTCTACGCAGGCAAAATATGACTAGATGTAAGCGCTTTGGAGACCACTGCAAGAATGTGTTCGGTCCACCTTAGGTCCCTGCTTATGATGCCAGATTTATGATATTATTGCCAAGGCGGTACCAATGTTTGACTACATTTGAGCCAAAGGAAATCCAAATGGTTTTGGCTGTGCTGATAGCCATACTATTGACATGAGCCAATAGACAATTTCATGTAGGTCAGTTTATAGAACATCCACGTCTGCTTGGCTTTTAATGGGCCTATATATAACAGTGTCATCAGCAAATAGCCTAAGGGTTGACTTTTTTTCAACTGTGCAGGGATTGATGAAGACGAGGAACAGAGTTGGGCCAAGCACACTCCCTTGGGGAATTCCTGAGGAAACTGTTACAGGTTCTGAGAGTTGTTGATTAACCAATACCTGTTGTGTTCTATTTGATAGGTATGCGGTTATCACTTCACAACGCGACTGTCTAAATCCATTCTCATTAGAACTTCAACCAATAGCTTATGGGGAACTCTGTCAAAGGCCTTCGATATATATTTAAAATGGCATAAACTTTAACTCCATTGTCAATGCTCTCAGCAATATCTTGAATGAACAGGCAAGTGCATATTCACTTGAGTAACCTGGCCGAAAGCCACTTTTATAACATATTTATTCACGGTAAACTCAAATAAACTACAAATGATGCACGTCATGCTAAATGGCCTGGGTTAGTTTTTGATCCAATTTTATGTATAGGTATGATATGAGCGCTTAGTCAATCATCTGGTATATCATTATTATTAATACACATGTTAAAAAGAAGGTTCAGGTATGGTACAATTGTATTACCACGTAGGAAAATTACAAGCCAAGTTTGATGTCTGCCTAATAGTCGTCGTATAGATTATTAAATGCTAAAATTTTATTAACTATGCTTTGACAGTTAATCAGCAGCACACATGTGTTTAGTATTTTGTTGGTACCTGCATCTAAAAATTTTGGCTATCAGTTGTCCAGTTGATTGATTGGCTTTTAGGCGCTCTGCAGCTGCATTAAAAATAAATTCCCGAATATAGACATTTTCAGGCCAGTAGAAAGCATCCATCAGGCATGACTTCTTGTGGATGGGAATGCCCAGTTTAAAAGTAGCGAATCTTTCATTGGTATTAATCTGAAAGCATACAACATTAGCAGCATCTGAATTTAAGTAAGCAAGCACATCTTATCCGCTACGTGGTTCACCACCATCTTTATGGGCAATGTGGCTTAAGTGAAGCCAGGAGCGCTTTTGCACACCTGAAATAGTGTCTACACCATTGCTGGAACTTAGTGTGGCTGAGCCTATAATAGTTTTCTTGTGTGGTCTATTTCTTACTACAGTGGTCCACTTCTCTTCTCTATGTTGTGAATGTTGAGCACTCTATATCATTGGGTCTATCAATGTTATCTTGCCTGTTAAAAGACTAAAATTAAGGCACTGTCTGTTATTTTTATTTCCTTATCTTTATCAGGTATTTGTTTAGAATTAGAACTGTGCAAGTGTGTTTGTGATGGTTTGTTATCATATCTCAATTGGATAGTTACAGGTGTGGAAATATTGTTATTATTAATATTGAAAGCAGTGAATCCACTCAAGTTTATGGTTTTTGTGGTTTGTGTTGGTTCTCTCAATGTTTTTGTATTTTGCGTTTGTTCTCTCAATATGGTGGGCTGATGGATGGTGATCAGAATGCACAGCAGGTTTTGTTAACTTATATCCAGCTGTAAGCAATCTGATTCGTTCTATATTAGAGTCCTTCGTGTTTTTAACTTCTAAATTTAAATTTACAATTTCTTGCAGAAGACCCTGAATTTTTAATTCAACATTTTCCAAAATGATTTTAAACCTGTTGCTTTGTAGAAATTCCATACCACCGACTCCATAACACTTTGAGATAGTGTATGATTCATCACTTACACAATTCTGCTATGTGCAATTATTATCATTTTTACGTTATTTTATTTTGTTGAGTAGATTTAAGGAACCAAAATTAGTTTTATTCAAGATAGAGTAACAGTTCTACCAAGATTATATTTATTTTATTTAACCGTCAAAAAAAGCAAACACATTTTTTTTTATAAAAAAATAACTACGATTCTCATGTATTTTTCCACTGATATATCGATATGTCACTCTGTAGTAGAAAAATACAGTACATGGACTATTCATCATTATAGATTATATAGTCGTAGGTGTATTTTAGACACATAATTCAACACTTGCCCGTAATCTACAATGATGAATCGTCTCATAATTAATAACTATTAATAACACTCGTGCACGCAAAGACAATTAGTTAAGTCAAAAGAAATCACCTTAATCCAGCATATTCTGCACAAAAATAATGTTTAGCTTTCGGCAACACTTTAGTACATATATCTACTAACATTTCATCTGTTGACAAATAATTAAGATCAACTTTTTGATCTTTTACTACTTCTCTAATAAAATGAAATTTAGTGTCAATATGTTTTATCTTATTATGAAAAATTGGATTTGATACCAATTTGATTGTCATTGAAAATTGTATAATTGTGTCATTGGAACCAGTTAATTCACTTAGTAAACCCTTAATAAAAATAGCTTCCTTTGCAGCTTGAGTAATCGAAACATACTCTGCTTTGGTGCTACTGTCACACAACGCCACCTTTTTGTTTCCCAAGAGACAGGTCCATTGCAAAGTTTAAACATACTGCCGCTACATGACCTTCGATCGAGTTCATAATTTGCCCAGTCTGCATCCGCAAAACCTTCCACATTCACTTTCCCATTTTTATTAAAAGTTAAACTTGAATCCAAAGTAGCTTTCAAATATCTTAACACCCGTTTTGCAGATTTCCAATGTGCCATTGTATAACAAGTGTTAAACTGACTTAAAAATGAGCCAGCATATTTGATATCAGGTCTAGTATTGACAGCCAAGTACATCAGGGAGCCTATAAGAGACTGGTAAGGCAAGTTCTCTATTTCATTGTTTAGTTTGAAATTTACTTCCATTGGAGTACTTGCATGTTTTGCATTGTACATGTTAAATTTCTTTAACAAATCCATAATAGAAGATGTCTGGTTAATTTTTACACCACCTTGAAATTCTCGACATTTAAATCCAGACAAAATCTTGCATTTCCCAAATCTTTTATACTGAACTTAGATTCAAGATATTTCTTAAGAGCACTTTTCTCTTTTTATCATCAGAAAATATTAAAAAATTGTCCACATGCAAAGCCAAAACATTAAAGGATTTACCGTTATTTTTAATAAATATGCAAGAATCATATTTTGATTTGTGATATCCTATTTTACTCAATTCATTTTCAACCCTTTTATGCCAAAGTCTGGAATTCTATTTCAAGCCATAAAGTGCTTTATTTAAAAGATACACTTTGGACTCATTACCTTTGCTAATAAAACCTTCTGGTTGTTGCATGTAAATGGTCTCATTTAGATTTCCGTTTAAAAATGCGCTATTAATATCTAAATGATTAATTGACAAATCTAGTTCAGCTGCTGAAGCAAATAAAATCCTTAAACATGTTTTACATACCGCAGGTGAGAACGTTTCATTATAATCAACACAAAATTCTTGAGTAAAACCCTTATCCACTAAGCAAGTATTATATTTTACACATTCACCATATGCATTCCTTTTCACGCAGAACACCTATCTGTATTTGATTACTTTCTGATCTGCAGGTGGATCAACGAGCTCCCATGCTCCATATTGTTTCAATGAATCCATTTCTTTGAGCAGCACAGTTTCCCATTGTTTCTTCTCTCTGTTTATTATTGCCGAATTGTAGTTAGTTGGAACATCTTCATCTTCTGAAACAGACGACTGGTAAAGTATAAAGTCAGAGTATTTCGAGGGTAGCTTGCTTTCTCGCACTGTCTGCTGTATGACTGGTTGTTCAGCAGTGTCACAACTCTTTCATATCTTCATTATCAGAATAATTATGACATGGAGAGTTTAATGCCGTTTTATCAACTGGTGAATTTATTTCTGAAGTATTGTCATTTTCTTCATCATTATTAGCCGAAGAAAAAATTCGGTTGCCAACTACCCTCCGAAATATTCTCTATTTTGTCGAGTGAAAACTTATTTGTAAGGAATACTACATCTTTTGACCTAACAATATTTCCAGGTTTTCTTATATCAAACATTCTATAACCTTTGCTGTCTTCACAGTATCTTACAAATATATATGGTAAACTTTTAGTGTACCATCATCTACGCCTTTCTTTTAGAACGTGAGCGTAAGCTACACATTCAAAACTCTTAGGTGGCTTAAGTCTACATCTTCTCCAGTCCAAACTTCTTCTGGAGTTCTTCTTTTTTTTATTACTCCGTGTGGAGATCTATAAGCAAGATAAGTTGCTGTATTCATTGCCGGCCCACAGCCGTTCATCGCAATTTGCAGTTTTCATCATGCGTATTGCTTTTTTTTTGTTAAAGTCCTGTTTGTTCGCTCTGCTAGTCCATTTTGTTCTGGACTATAAGGGATTGTAAGCTGATGGCGTATTCCACACCTTCTTAAATGATTTTTGAGTTCATCATTCACGTATTCCGCACCATTGTCCATACGAAGGATTTTAATTCTTTTGCCGGTTTGATTTTCCACTTAAGCTTGAAAATCTTTAAATACTTGACATACATGGTTTTTGACTTCAAAAAGTATGTGGACACTTTTCTTGAGTGGTCGTCTACAAATGTCAAAAAATTATTTGCTCCTCCCGAGGATTCTTGAGGCATAATATCACATAAATCAGAATGTAATAATCCTAATTTTTCGTGTACCCGCTTACTTTTTTTCCTTTTAAAGGGTACACGTGATTGCTTTCCTTCTAAACAAGCTACATACTGTTCATCGATTCCATTAGTAAAGAAATTCCACTAGTCATTCTGTTTTTAAGTAAATCCATGCAAATTCTGTTTAAATGACCTAAACGTTTGTGCCATAGTCGACTGGTTACCCTGTTTTGACCTGTAGATAATAATGACTTTTTAATTACTTCGTCGAAAACATATAGACCATTTTTCCTAGACGCTGTCACTATGACACTTTCACGAGAAGAGTAAACTATATATTTTTGTTTGTCAAAAACCACTACATGTCCTTTTTCCGTCATTTTACTTATGGAAAGTAGGTTTGCCTTCATGTTTGGAACGTATACAACATCTTTCGCTACCAGTTCACCCATATTTGAATTGAGATTCATATTACCAAGGTGAGTGTATTGTTTGATTGTTTGCAACGGTTACCGATAGTGTTTTATTTTCTTGTAGACAGTTAAAAAGTTATTTGGTGACATATGTGCTGTCGCGCCCGAGTGTATAAACCACTATGATGTTTCGATATTTGTGGACATCACTGTTGCTAGTAGAGCATTTCTCTCAATCTTCTGTTGAGAATTATCTTTTGCAGATTCTTTAACTTGTCTATGGCAATTCTTCTTGATATGTCCAAATAGACGACAATTATAGCATTAAGATCCTTTATTATTGGGCCTAAAAGGCTTGTGGTTTGGATTGTTTGAATAGGTTTGACCTTACTCTGCACTTTCAACATAAATGCTGAAGAGATCGTGTCTGTACCGTTATTCTTCTCTAACAAATGGGTTTCTACAATGCATAATCGCTCACCCAGAGATTACAAGTTTCTCTGTTTTTTGTGGTACATATCCTTGGGCATTGAGGAATTCAAAGTAATCCATAGTCATTGTGTTAAGGATTCAGTTTAGGAATAAGGAGTCTGGAAGCTTTACCTTATCCTCCTTCCAAGTTTCGTCTTGGAGTTCTGTTCATAACTTTTCTAGCTTTGCAATAAGTTTGGCAATGCTGTCATTAAGATATTTTTCTTTTATTCCAAAGAATTCGTTGAATAACCTATCTTGCTTCGTTGCTCATAAGTCGAATGTAGCTTATCCCACATCTCCTTCGCAGATGAACACATTTATCAACTGCCTAACCTGACTTGTAAGCGAGGTTACTATGATATTTTGAGCTATGAACACGGTCAAACGTTTTTCTGAAATGATTTTTTCGTGTTCCTTCTTCTCTTTCTCCGTAGCAGTTCCTTCAATTTTCTTTTCAGGTATTTCAAGTCCCTTTTACCTTTAAAGCAATGTTTACCCGAAACTGGATTTTTATCTGAAATTTCTAATCGCTCCGATTATTATGACCTTCAAGCTTGTCTATATTAGTGACAACAGTTCTTGATTGATCGATTTTGCTTTTGTACACTGCTACTAATTGGTACAAAACTTGCCTGGGTCCATAACCTATCATTATTTTTATTTTATTTTCTTGAGTAGAGTTAAGGAACCAGAATTAGTTTTATTCAAGATAGACTAACAGTTCTACCAAAATTATATTTATTTTATTTAACCGTGAAAAATAGTAAAACTTTTTTTTATAAAAAAAACTACGATTCTCATGTATTTTTCCACTGATATATCAATATCTCAATAGTAGAAAAATACATTACACAGACTATTCATCATTATAGATTATATAGTGTCATAGCTGTACTTTAGACACATAATTTAACAATTATTACATAGATATTTTTTGTACCATCTGCACTTTCTATAGTGGTGTCTTGTCTGTTACTACATGCAGGATGAGCTCTTTCTTCACAGTTACCACATTTCACGTATTTTATCACAACCTTTTTACAATAAAAGCAAATTTTCTGTATAGCTAAATTTGATACTACTTCATTGGCGGCCATCATTACTTGATAAAGTTTTTCCACTAGAAAAGGCACTAGTTGCTTTAAAAACAATATCGAAAAACTAAATTGTATTGTTACGTTTATTTTCGGCATAAATTAAAATACACCTTGTTCCTTTTAATTCATTATCCATTGACATAGATTCTCTTTCTACTTTTCAATACTCCAACACCATCCTGTATATTTCACCTTCTTACAATAGTCCTACGTTTCCAAGTTTATTGACACATAACTACATATAATGCTGATAAAGGGTAATGGTTGATAAAGGTCGATGGAGCTTCGCTTACACGCGTGTGTCGATCGAATTTGAAGTTTTGCTGACTGATGTCTAATTTCGAATAACTGATGAAAGAATGAATCCTGTCTTTTACTATCAGTCAGTTTCATGTTTTTCGTCCCGAGGTCTTTGCATGCTATTTTGTTCTCACCGATTGTGTGTCTAAACAACCCAAATTTGAGGTCAATGTCGTTCTATCTATGTGAATACTTACTTTGTTCCCATGATTTCGCATTTAATACCGAAAGCTTTGTCATGCGTCCATTTTCGATGCATTATTTTTATGGCTAGTTTTCGAGTCTGTGGTTTTTGGGGTGTATTGACCATAGTCGAAGGTTCTTGAACTCGTGTGAATTTGTACAAAAAGTTAATATTATGGTCATTTCCCGGTTTTCTATCTGTAATTTTTTTGAATTTAATACGAAGGGGATGTATAGCTCTGATCATTATTACCGTTTATATTGAACGTACTGGGTGCTTTCGTATTTTAATTCTTTAACTTAATATCATATTGAAATAGCTACATTATCAAATGTGTAAACTACCAAAACTTCTAAATTTTACAGGCTGTTTTTGTGCTAAAAGCTCATTTAATTACCTGAAATAAATAATTTCTTTTCATTACTGAATATTTTATTCAGTAAAGCGCCAGCATTACAAAACTCGACAATTGCGGGTTTCCACATGTTGTAGTAGATTACAACTCCTGGGGATGGAATCTTCTTTACATAAATCCATTGTTCTTAGATTAATAGAAGTTTATTGCTACTGATGTGAATATAAAATGTTTTATCTAAAGGATTTATTATTGGGAAATAGCACAATATTTACTATTTAATGAAACATGTACTATTTTAAATTAATTTATGCCTTTATGAATGAAAATTAAAGTACTCATCCTTTAAATTTTGTATTTCAAATTTAATGTTGGAATTGTGTATGAAATTTTTATTGCATGCATTACAGAATGTGTATAAGTTTAATTATGGAAAGAGATTTTCTACGTTTGATATGTTATTATATGTATTAACCAAAGGTAAAGGTACTATAGTTAATGGCGTGCTTGCTTAGAGGACATTACTGCTTTCACAGAAATTACATACAAAATATTTGATTCACTTTTCAAATTTACAATGTAGATTAATTATAACTTTGCGTACTTCTGGATTATTGCATTGTAGCAAACTGGATAAGTCATGATTATTGTTTGTTTACGTATTTTACAGCGTGTGGGTGCTCAATCCTTTTCTAAACCAGAGTTCGTTGCTATTCCTACAACATTAAATGGAATAAAACGAAAATAAAAGGTAAATGGAACAACAGGTACAATCCACTACATTATTTTATAAAACACTTACATGTTTACTTCATGATAAAGGTAGTCACGTTCAGAATGAATGCTATTGTGTACTTCTTACATGCGTTTGCCGCCACTGTTTCTACATAATGCGGTCCGATTGGTCACCACAAAATTACATAATAAAGGTTATTCTCTAAACAATGACAGTAAATCCTAGACCACATTTGTAATGCGTAATACTCTTAAATTAATTATACAAAAATTCCTTAAATATAATTATTTACTAGAATCTTTTGTGAAGCGTTTTTTAATGCGTATCAATGTCACTAACACCATTTATTATTAGCAGTTTACAGAATTATTTACACACAGTTTACTGAAACTATATCTAAAAAATTAAGGAATTATTTTAATGTTGAAAGTAAATAAATGCTCTAATCGTGAAGATCACGAATGTGAAAAAATTTTATTGTTTAGCTGCGTTATGTAACTCTCCATTAGTGGAATGATTATATCAAAATAAATATTGTAAGATATTTTCGTTAGTGGTCTACACTGTGTTAAAACGTTACTGTGTATATTCAACAAAGTTGGGCTGAAAAATAATGCACATCCCGCATGTTTTGAATGGAATGGGTTGAAACATTCATTAAATTAAAAAAGAAGCAAGACTTTGATTTGTATTTGCAAAATCATATTTTTATTTTTCAGTATAACCGCCTTCACTTTCAATACCTTGCTCCTTATGCTGTACGTAAAGTACCCATCCATAAAAAATTCCGGGGTTTTACTTTGAATCTAGTAGTCTACCACAGTCTTCAATTCATTGTTTATGCTGAATCTGATACCCTTGAGTTCTATTTTCAGCATTGAAAAGTATAAAAATCCTACGCTGCTAGGTTCATGGAGCATCGTGGGTGAACAACAAATACATTTCACTCGCGAGTGTTTTTTGCATTATGCTAGATTTACAAGCAGTTAAGATTTCTGCTATCTGGGAAGCCAAATAACACAAGATGCAACAGTGTAAAAGATATAAAATAAAGATTAGCACAAGGACATATTGCATTTAATAAGAAAAAGCAACTACTGTGTTCAAAGATAACATAGAAACAAGGAAAGACTGCTGAAAGCATATGTGTGGAGCACGGCACTGTACGACCATGAAACCTGGACAGTAGGAGGAGTGTACAGGAAAAAGATAGAAGCCTTTGAAAGCTGGCGCTACAGACTTATGATGAAGATATGGACAGACAAAGTTAGAGCAAAGAGGTACTTGAGATGGTAGGAGAAGAAATATGTGGAAAAGAGTGTAAAAAATAGGAGATAGGTCACATACTAAGGCATGAGCGAATAATGCGAATATATTAAAAGCAGAGATAGGAAAAAGAGAAGTAGAGGTAACCATAGGTTAGACTATTGCACACGGAAGTCACAGATGTAGGCTGTCGGAATTTTAGGGAAATGCGTAGTATAGCTCAGAATAGAATTCAATGGAGATATGCGTTGCGTCCAACCATTTCCAGGACTGAAGACCTAATGATGATGCTAGACGTGTAAGATCAATTGTTGTGGTGCAGAAGTTATTGAAGCTGAACATGTGAAATCACTGGTACTTTGAATAATTGTTTGTTGCCGTCCATTGCACACTAATTTTAAAATTTAGCAACAATCAATATCTTATGTTTAAGCTTCTACATTTGATTCAATATTAGATGAATTATTGTTGCAAATGTTCTTTTAGTGTGCTATGATACTCTGTCGTTCATACTATAGAAATTTGTTGGACTATGGAGATGTGTTACTCAAATTAGGTACTATGAATTTGTGTTAATGCACAATCAGATCGATGAAATACTGCAGCATCTATTATCCCGAGACAGGTCCAATACTATAACACTGACATAAAGCAGTTTATGACACATAAATA
Organism: Platerodrilus igneus; assembly: GCA_036346225.1. NCBI lineage: Eukaryota > Metazoa > Arthropoda > Insecta > Coleoptera > Lycidae > Platerodrilus > Platerodrilus igneus. Next base: position 805,774 of record JARFIW010001281.1, read on the forward strand.
ACAAATGCTGTGTATGCTTATAAAACTGTATTATAAAAATTTGTAACTATTTTTTAATAATAAACAATGTATTTATAAAACATCAAATATAAAAACAAAGCCATATATATCTAACACTTACAAGCTAATGTATTATACAAAAGTAACTTATTTTTAGTCTTATGTGCAAAGTTTTGTACATCTGTGTGCTTTCAAAATATACGAGACAAATTAAGATATAATGAACAATCAATTAACACTTGATCCGATGAATCACTGACATATTACCAAATATAGTTTATGCAACGAACTTCAAATCCATAGTAAATAGTTCATTCTGATCGCAATATAGAGAATAGTGCTTTTTCCATATCAAATTAATGTGTGTTGTGTGTGCATGTTAGGTATACATGTGCATGAGCACATGCATGCACGGGCATTGGTGCATGCATGGGTGTGCACGAGCGAGGCGTGTATGTGTGGATTATTTCAACTTATCAACAAATATCATATTATTTGAGATCAACTTGCCTGGTGTAATTACCCAATATATATATATATATATATATATATATATATATATATATTGCTATGATAATAGGGTAGATTAAGTCATAGGGGTCATAGGATAAATATAAACAACTTTAACTTTAAGAAAATCAAATAATTCCAGAAATTATAAGAGTAAATCGACTATTCTACATAATGTCAATTAAGAGGACACTGTATATAAAAGATATGTAATTAAATGCATGAGAACATAAATATGTTTAAGTATAGTTTACAAGATAAGATTTTAAAACGCAACAAATTGCATCAAAATTAAATTACCAGGAAACATAGATAAATTGGCATTCCAAATATCTAATAATTGCGTCGAAAATATCAACGTAAACGCATCTTAAATAATTCATTATTAGAAAATCGTTACGTGACTAGAGAAGAACACATTTGTTCAGAAAACCAACATCCCTGAGGCAAACGAATACACATCAGGCAGTTCAAGTATATGAAAAATTGACAAACATCGAATACGTGACTTGTTGAAACGCCAAAATGGGAAATCCGATTATAATGCTGTAATATGCTGAACACGTACGTGAGGAATAGAGCATTTGTCGAAGATTTAAACTAGGTAATTTGTAAAAATTCCGAGTTCTGCCAGATAAGGAAAAGTACAAGCCTTGATTATAAACACGCCAATGAAAACTATTGGAGGAAGGGCTTATATATATGATAGAAACTGAACAACATTTTAGTCTATATTTAACTGAGCAACAACTATGTTCGAAGGTGGTAAAAACTCACGTAATTAATGAAATGCCGATCTACAGATAGATGTAAGTTAAACAACTTAATTAAATTCATTTCTAATATTAACAAAACAGGGCTTTGATTTGGGGACGTATTATAATTCTGGACGTAGTTTGATTTGGGATACATTTCGATAGAAAGGCGATTTTTAATTTGGTGATACTTTAATTTGGTACGACTTTAATTGGAAGCGATTTTTATGGGAGGCGATTCTTATATGGGGACGGCATTTTGTTGATGCCATTTTGTGGAGACAAATTTTGTTGATGTCTTAACGCAAACATAAAATACCAATAAGTAAAGCGGACACAGCAAGGGGATACAGATCATAGACTAGGATGGAACTCCAGATCCCACTCCAGGTTAGCAATTTTAATACAATTTATTATTGAAAGACTGTTTTCAATTTAATATTTGCTATACAGTGTATATTTGTAAGAGTCATCAAAAAGGTCACTTAAAAATATGAAACAAGGGAAGGTATTTTGTAACGTTCAAAGGTCCTTGAATGTAATTAAAAGATATTTTTGCTGGCTTTCAGAAAAGCATAAATCTGTAAATGTAGATATTCTATATAAAAAAGAAAATTTTGAGTATTGTACATATTATCAATTATTATATTGTGTGTTCTAGAATTGCTTTATTTGAATTCAATAAGATTTATTCAGTAAGCTAGTCGGGGTAAAATCCTATAATAATATTTCATATCAAAAGGGCGAATTTCACAGCAATAAAAATGGCAAACATCGTAGGGGCTCGATAAGAAATATCACAGTAAAAAATTCACGCCCAAGCGTGGGGCGATTTTCATATCACAGTAAAAATCGCGCACAATCGTGGGGCAATTTCATAGTAACAAGGAGCGAATATCACAGCAATAAAAATCATGCCCAATCATGGGGCGAATAGCACAGCAATAAAATTTAACTTCACAGCAATATATATATATATATATATATATATATATATAAAAACTAAATATTTGAATCATAAAAAGTACACAATTCGTTAATTTTGCAAAAAGCAAATATCAAACACACTGTATAAAATCTACGACTAACTTTAGTCAATGAAAGGAAGCCCATTCTTTAATAATTTAACCACATTTAGTAAAATAAATAACTCTAGACACAATCCAATTCATTTTAGAAACAAGAATACATTCAAAAACTTTAAATAAATACAAATTAGAAGTACCTAAAGTCAAACAAACAAGAAACGAATTTTTTTAAGAAAGCAATCATGAGTGCTCACAACAAACAGGTCTTTCAAAACAAGCATATTTCAGAACATAAAAGTCAATAAAAACGCATCTAATTTACGTCATCTGTTAAAGAATCCCATTATAAAATTTAGACTACGTGATGTTTTAAGTGTAAAAATCGCTACACTTTCGAATAAAACCCAGCATATTGGATAAACAAAATATGGAACAAGTTTGTATATGTGCGGAATTAAAAGGAAAATTTGAATAATTTCGTATACAAAATACGAAAACATGATATTGAACAGTACAAAGTACCATAGCCAACGAACTCCATAATGTAAAGCTTTGATGTCTACGTGATTTGGGAAGCATTGCAACAAAAAATAGGATAGGTAACTTTATGTAAAATCCGAATGCTTTTATGATAAGACAAGTACAACGCCTCCACCATGCTAAAACAACAAAGATAGCGCAGTCAGCCAATGACAGCACGTGGAAGGGTTTGCCTTTATATATTTCACCAAGCGGGAAATGGTTAGTCTCTACATAATTGAAGCACAAGCTGTACTAGTTTGAACAAAAATACTATGCAAAGTTCAAGTGTGAAATTAAAACCACGATTTATAAGTGAAAGTTCATAATTAAAAATTTTAAGTACAAGTGCACATGCAAATATACAAATTCGCCATCGACATAAGACGTAGAGCCAAATTTTAATTAAGGTAAACATGATCTTTAACATTTGTTAACTTAGGGCTCAAGGAAACTTAGAAAATCTACTAAAAATATGCTGAGATTTACGAAGCGATTTAATAAACAATTCACGAAACAAATTTAATAAGAAATCCAATGTAAAAATCCAATACTACGAGTAACAGATATAACAAAGGGGAAAATTCTGAATAAGGACGTTAAGCTGAAAGTAACCCAAGGGCACTGGCTAGCAGTACGTCAAAGGATTGGGGTGTACGCAGAGCTACACATTCGAACCAGGGAATCAACCTAGAAAAATACCAGGTTAGCGGTAATTAATTAATAGCATAGACTTAATTTTTTTGAACTTTTAAAATTTACATGTACTTAGATATTTATGTGAAGGGTTATCAAAAATTTTGATTGATAGTAAGAAATTAAGTTAAGAGAACGAAAGGTCATTGAACATTCAACAAGACTCCCAATATAATACAGAGTTTACGGCTTTATATTTTTGATAGGGTTATAATTTGGTGGTGAAGAGATTTATATTTTCACATTGATTCAAGGGTTTTAAATAGCAAATAATAGTATGAAGGTTGTAGAAGTGTACATATTTCTTGATTTATTATATAAATTTTTTGTTATTCAGCTTATCCTATTTAGGTATGAAGTGTTAGAGAAAAAAGGGAGTAAAATTTCTCTGTTACAGTATCGTAATGCACTCTGTGTGGGGTTGAACTGAGCTAGTCGAGGCATAAACCTAATTGTGTGAAAGGCAACTGTGCGTTAAATACATTGAAGTACGGCGATATCATGCAATATATATATATATATATATATATATATATATATATATAATAAAAGTTGTTAGTTAATTGATTGAAGTTAATTGATCATTTGCTTTAATATTTGACGTTTCGGTTGACCTTTGCAACCTTAATCATAATTCTGAAACATGCCACATGTAAACAGTCAATTACATATAAATTGCATACATACTTAAAACTTGATCTTGTCTAGTATCATAAAATAGTCCAAACATGAAGTACATTTAAATATAACAAACACAAATTTACATATTAAAAATTTAAAATGACATGGTACGAGCACATTGTAATGCAGTTGTTATATTACTAATCAAATTGTTATGATTAAAAATAAAAGAACAAACTCAGCATGTAGTCAACATTAATAATTCTAGGTGAGTGTTTAAACCAATAGATTACAAATTAGTAATCTAATCGCATTAAGGCGGTGTTTAAATGTTGTTGAGGAATAATATTGAAATATGTAATATCCTTCACTTACTACTAAACTGTGTTGAGAGGATTGTAGCTGTATAAGTAAGAATAAACCATGTTTAGGTTCTTAATATCCTGTTTGCTGTTAATACAATTTTCTTGTTTTTGTATGTGATACGATTCTAGAAAAAGCCTTTTCCGGTAATTGTCTTCTTTTTCTAAGATTTTAAATGTATCATAATTTGGAATGTGTTTAGTTTCAGAAACATGAATAGCTAACGCACAGTTATTCTTTTTTAACTTCGTATCGCTTTTATGCTGTGTAATCCGGTTGCGAAGCCACTGGTTCGTTTGGCCTATGTAATGGCGCAGACAACTGCACTGGATCTTGTAAACTATATTACTACACATAAGGCTTGTTGTTTTGTCTTTTAGTTTTGTAAATAAATTATTGACAGACTTTTCATAGTTATAGGTTATCATAAGATTGGGTTGTTGTGACATTTTTTTTAGTAAAGGAGTTAATTTTTGAACATAGGGCATACTTTTGTAAGTAACCTGTACGGATTTGTCTCTTGGTTCAGGATGTAAGATGTTAGTATAAATCAGTTTTTTTAATAATTGTTTTGGATAGCCATTGTTGACTAAAGCAATTTCCAAATCTTTGATATATATATATATATATATATATATATATATATATATATATATTGCTGAGAGAAATTAGCACCATTTTGTAAATTAGGACATAATTTTAATTTATAATGATTCAAGATAACAGCTTGAACTTTCTAGAACACACTTGGTATATATTACTCAATTGGATGGGTATTTACTGGTATTATTTGTTTGGTATCAGTAAAACTTTTAAAAAGGAAAGAATCATCAATCTCACTGAAAATTGGACTAATTATTATTACTCTAAATCGATACATGTATGACAGCACATGATTTTATTTAATAGTTCATTATTCCATTAACATTTACATTTGCAGAGCCATCGAAATAAATTTTCTATTTATGAAGAAACATTTGGACAGAGCAGTTTGAAATGGCCGGATTTTAAATTTTGTCAATAAAGTTGATTTTCGCATGTTGTGTGTGTTAAACCAACCAGGTACTTTGTTGTGAATAGAAACTTCTATCATTGGCACGGACTATATGATTTTTTACAGGACTTGTACTCTTATAGAATAGAAAATTTCCTGAACCGTTATTGTTTTCAGTCTAGATGTGAAGTTATAAATAAAACGAGTTCAGTTGTAATAATTATTCTTGATATTCTGCTGACAAACGAAGTTATTTAAAAATAATACTGTGACTAATAACAATTAGTGCAAGTTTAAAGTATTAATAATTATTATAAAGTTTGCATTTGGTTGAAATTTTCCAATTTTGGAAAATTGTTAGTAAGCCTATATTTTTTTAATTAGTTTAAGTAATGGTAGATTATTTTTAGGTCTTCATTTCCAGTCTATACTATTCGTTTCCATTTTATTTTATTCCTTGATTAGCTTTCTCGGTTTAGTACTGGTGAAAGTCTTGTTGGACTTAATTCAAGTTAAAACAATCATGATGATACCCAAGTTTGGTAGTAATTTATATGAGAAGACCGTTATTTATTTATGGAGCATTAATATTTGTAGTGTTTGAAATTTAAAGGATTGGAGGACCGATGTATTAGTTATTTCAACGTGCCTGTGAATAAAGTCTAGAGTAGCTTTTAATATTTGTGATTTATTATGACTGTATGAAAATATTTAAATCTGAAATTTGTATAGTGTCTTGCAATTGGTAATTTTTTATTGTAAATGGTAGTAACTTTTATGTTTGATCAATTTAAACAAATTGCAAGATTTTCATTTAAAAAATTTATTATCTGTACAACAAAGGGTAATTTACACGTACTGTGGAGAAAAGCTATTTTTTAAACAAGTAAAAACGGTGGTGTGAGTATACTCCGATGCAAGTACAGCATAAAATTATTTTGTTGTAAGTGAACCTTTGGCCTTTTTATTTATATTTTTATGGTTTAATATTGTAAACATGTTCATTTTTCTGTATTTTATTATATAATTTTTGAATATTTGTACCTTAGAATCTTAGTAAAGGTTCAATACATTATAATCTACTAGAGCTGAAGAGTCTAACGTTCTCCTAACTGAGAGAGTCGAGGAAGTGAATTATTGAATTTAAGTGTGAGATTCTGGGTGTTGTGTTAAGAAGCGAGTATTTTGGCAAAGATTTTTCAATAGTTAATATAAATAGGTTTATTCTTCTATCCTTTATGGTTTATGGGTCTGCAGATTTTAAAAGCTTTAAATTTTTTTAACTTTTATACTTATCTTGATTTATGCTATTCATAATTTTAAAGGAACCAAATATCTTAACTAACCATATTTCATTCTTCTTTTGTTGCTGTAATCAAGTACGAAACTAATGTAAAAATTTAGGAAAAGATGTTTTTTTACACTTCATTTGCAGATCAAGAACTGGTAAAGAACAAACAGCTATATATAGATGCGATTAAAAGATATAGGAAGGTCATATTACATCATATGATAAACATATGACTATAAATTCTAGAAAAAAGCCAAATTGTTTAGATATTTATTTGTATAGAAAATATTTGTGAAATGCCCGGTATAAAATGTATCAATTACGTTTGACACACAAAAACCATGATTGTTAGAGGAGTTTGATAAAAAACGGTAGTGTTTTAGATAAAAATAAAAGTATTTGTTACATTTGATGCGTAAACAGATGTTAGTTGGAGAGGTTTCTCCCATGGGAATGGTCTTTGTGTAAATCCTATTAAAAGAGTTTCACTCATATTTTGTTTCAAAAGGATTGTGTTTAGAGAAATTTACATTCAAATACATTTACATACTCGATTGTATGTTATAATGGGAAAATCGTATGAATAAATTTGATTTGTATTTTGATAACAAAAAGACGTATTTTTAAATAAATAGCGTAGTTAAATGACCCCATATTCTGGAATGATGAAACGTTGAGATAGATAAACGTTTGCTCAATTATTAAATAGCTTGGAGCGGTAATAAACGGTATAAACAAACAATGAACTTAAAGATCTCAAACCCGCTGGAACATATGTAAACGGCACACCTACATTCTTGAATAAACCCAAGCATGGAAATAATATATAACGAAGCGACTAGATCAAGGGCGAACACTCTGGAAGCTGTTGCATCAGAGGGGACTCGCTTTAAAAGGCCAATCTGTGCCTAGTGGAAATCAGTGCTGATTGAAACTTCGACATCGACATGCAGTCGATAAAATTATATAACACATTATATAGTTAAAATGGTACATAAAATGTACAGTATTTGGTTGTAATTATTTAAATACATTGAAATGGAAGATAGACGATTTGAAACCAATTAAAACTATTAGATAATTTACTTAATGATATGAAAATTTACATGGAAGTTCAATAAACATATATTTGTTGTTCCGTTTGTATATAGTTAATTTGCTGTTAGTTATAACATAATTATAGCATATGAATAATTGATAAAAATGCACAATATGCTTTGCAATAACCTCATCTAACCTATGAAAATTGATTTTGTTACGTGTTTCAATAATCCCAATTTGCACATTCAGTTCAATGTTGGCTCGCACGTAAACTCGCATCCACCTTGTGGACATTAAATGTCATTAGATTTGTCGCGATTCAGCCTTTAAGCTCCTCTGTGTTATTGATATACCACCAAAATTTAGTTAAAAGTGTACTGTGCAACGCAATGGTTTTTTGTTTGACAGATACGACCTCCTGTCAAAAGTCGACGTTTTTAACTAGTAATTCTTCGAACACTACTAAATCTAATAACTCAGGTAAGTACTTGAAGGTTTCTGCTATTCTTAGTGTTTTTGTATTTATGTCCACTTTATCTCACTATCTGTGGTTATCGAAGGTAACCGCCGCATTAACATATATGATCAATTCTTGCCGGATCTGCATGTTACCTGCAAGCTTTAAAATTTTTATTACTTTACGTTGCAAGACACCGCTAATCAAGGTCAAGCATTTATGTATCTTGGTAGTTATTGTCTTATAGTTACATACTTGGTTGATTAATATTTGAATTTGGTCTTTAAATTATTTGTAGTGTTTAATTTGGATGTTCACATAGAGTGCGGTAATCAATACTAATTGCCTGCTTTAGATTAGTGCATACATTAAAAGCTTCCTTTTGCTTTCGTATATTTCTCCCACTTGTATTTCTTTGCTTTCGCTTTAGTAATTTCTAATCATGGCAAACAGACTCAAAAAGACGTATTTTATAAGAAGCACATAAATTAACTCCCTTCAGGAGATCTTTGAAATCGCTAACAAGACTGTAGCTGAACCCAGTGTTTTAGAGCTTTTCCGGACTTAGTACACGTCGATCGATACTATTAAGGAAAACTTTTTTGAGCAATATAATTTCATTATTGATGAAATCGCTTTGGCTGAAGATGCGGATAATCAGTTTGAAATAGAGGATTCAATCAGAAAGCGCTTCGATAATACCTTCTTTCTTGTCAAAGTCCAATCAATCTTGCCTCCTCTGTGGAAGGTGGATCCACACCTTCACACAGTGCAGAATCCAAAGTGATCATACCGCCGTTGATTCTCCCTTCATTTGACGGTTATATCAGTACGTTCGAAACCTTTATTGATCAATTTGATAGTTTGGATCACTATAATGACGACCTCTCTGACGTCGATAAATTTTTATACCTCCAGTTCGCTTTGAAAAAATCCGCATTACTTACTATTAAAAATTTTGATCTAACCGTCTCAAATTACCCCCTTGCATATAATAAATATATAATAAATATTCGCCGCATCACTTGTTCTTTGGAAAAATATTGAAAAATCCCCAAAATTGAATTCTGACCACCCATCAGGTTTGCAAAAATTAGTAGACACTTTTACCGATAACTTGCAAGTCCTTAAGAAGTTTGATTTGCTTGTAGAGGAATGGGACTTTATCCTGGTGCAAATGATCCTAAATCGCCTGGATGTGCATACTGTTCGCAATTTTGAGTTGCATCAAGATCCTTCTTCTATCCAATCCTATGCAGAGTTAATTGCTTACTTGGAAAAAACTTGTAAATCTTTATCAAATTTGTCGGTCAATCATAAATCTGATTTAAACAAAGTTGTTCATACTAACAACAATGCTAGGTTTCACTCAGCCGTTTCCATGTTAGTCCAGGCAAAGTCTAATGTTAATAAATGTCTGCTTTGCAAACAAGATCACAGTCTTTATCACTGTAATGATTTCGTCATACTCTCTTCACAAGATCGCTACAACTTTGCAAAAACCAACATCTTTGCATTAATTGCCTCTGCAATTCTCACATTTTAAATAAATGAAAGTCTACTTTTCATGCCGCCAACGCAATCAACGTCATCATTCCTTATTGCATTCCGATCGCGTTTCTTCTAAAGTTTTCACTGCTAGTAACCAGGCTCACGTGAGCCCGGATACCGCCGCCTCTAAGGTTTCATTTCGTATGAGTCCCACTATTCAAGACCGCTACAAGCCTTCCGCTCCTCTTGCCTCTGAGGAATCATCGACTTCGTTTAGCTGTAGTGGTCCGTCAACTTCGAATGTCGTTTTATTTAATTCTTTAACTAAAACTTCAGTTGTTCTACTTTCCACCATTCAAGTGGAAACTGCTGATTACTCTGGATCTTTCCAAAAATTTCACGGTTTACTCGATTCGGGCAGCATGACTTCTTTTATTTCGCAAAATAGTGTGAAACGTTTAGGTTTTCTACTACTCCACATTCCCTTACCCTTTGTGGTTTAGACTTCATTCGCTCTGCATGGCGCTGTCGCCGTCTCGCTCAAACCAATAGGTGCCTCTTTACCGATTATTAATTTTCAAGCTGTAGTGCTTACCAAAATTTGTGAAAATTTACCTACTTCTAATATTTCTTTAGAACATTTCAGTCATCTGGCTAACGTCAAGATAGCTGATCCGCTCTTTCCTCAATCTGGGTCTATTGATTACTTGGCGCGGATATTTTCCCCCAAGTGTTATTAGACGGTCGCATCCAGGGTGCTAGCAATCAACCTGTTGCTATTAATACTATTTTTGGACATGTTTTAATAGGATGCATACCTTCCTCGCCTGCTTCTGAAGTAATTATCTTGTTTTATTTGACAGATTCTACTTCCCCATTGGAAGATATTGTCGTTAAATTCTGGGAAGTCGAAGGTGTCCCTGCCACTCAACCTTTTACGCTTGAAGAAACTCTTGTTGAAAAACATTTTGTTGATACGTTTCTCCGCAACGAACAAGGTCGATATGTCGTCTCACTGCCGTTTAGAGATCAAGAACCATTTGCAGTGTATGAATTTCCATGAAAAATTTTATTTTGAAAATGATTTAAAAGGAGATGGAGCATGGTAGGGTAATTATGTTTTGAAAAAGTCAAAGCTGGTGAATTAAAGAGAACAAGAAGACAACGGTAAAATTTAAATCAATATTTTTAGTGGTTTCTAAAGACTCATTTATTAGTTTTAAGTTTTAATTGTATGTAAAAGTCAATTTAATTTAATTTTAAGGGGTACTTGGAAACTACGCACATTTTTGTCATTACACTAGGTAAAAAGTGAACATAGCTAAATTCAGATACATTTAATACGGCAGGATATTAAATTACATGACTTGTAAAGGTAAATGTTGTACACATTAAGAAGTTGTTGATGAGTGATCATCCTAAGTTTAAAGAGATATTCTGGACTTAATATTTTAGTATAAGATATGCGTTGTGAGGAAGTTGCGAGAGAAAGTTGTTGGGGATACATTATTTTGTATTTGAAAGATTGTAAGAGGATTATTTTGTTATATTATAAATCTGATGTATGATTACAGCGGTTTATTAATCAGAGCATTAGCAAAAATAATTAGACGATGGATGATTAGAAATCACTTAGGCAATCCATAGCATCTTTTATTAGGCGTAAAATCTTGGGCAGTTCTAAGTCAATATATTTTGCTGTGAACTGTCTGACTCAAAAAAACAAAGTATAAAAGGAGAGGCAAAGTGTTGATTATCAGCAGTTGTTACGTGCCGAAATCGGCACTAGACATTCTTAATTAAGTTTTAATATGTGAGAATTTCGCGCCATAAATTTAAAAGGACGTGTGCGTATTTCCGTCACTTCAGACAGTGCGTTTGCGCCAGATTGCGCCGACGCGTGTGGACGAAGGAGGATAGTGGGGAATTTCGAGGAGACGCGTTAGAACTAGCCTCCGAGATGTGAAGAAGGTTGTCTTTGGTGTCTTACCGTATCTTTTTGTTATGTAGGTCCCTTTTTGCCTTCTTTTGATTATCGTTCCTCACACCCTTTCCCGTCGTTCCCTCTACATAGGAAGAAGACAGAGCGAATTTGGATGCAACCTGGCTCAAGAGTTCGTTCCCACACCCGAGAAAGAGCAGCCGCCGCCGACCATCATGGAGATCCTGAAGGAAGCTCTACATGTTCACGTGATTACCCCGTGGGGGTTTTCTATATAATTTGTGTAATTGGTAAATTGTGTCGCCCTAATTTGCATATTGTGTGATGTCATCGACAATTTGCGCATCAATTTTCACATTATGTAATATCGCTACCAACTGTCATTAGTGGCGCGCGAACCGTGTCCACAGGGATATAATACAGTTATTGCTGCACAGTTAAAACAGTCAAAGTGAAAGTCACAAAATCATTTAATGTTTAAAGATAAAAAAAAGTTGAAAAGGTTTAAAATTATTATAATTATTCACAAGAAATTGATGTAAATAATTTGAAAGGTGTTTCAGTAAAGTAATCTATAATAAAATTTTTAATCTCTTAGAACCGGTATCAGCATGAGATTGGGAAAAGTTGAAAGTAGCCATAGTCTACACTTTTTATGATATCCTTTTTATAAGTTTTAAAAGTTTAACAACTTAAAATTTCTCCTTACACTTATATATTTTATTAGCTAGTAATTGTTCTGAAAATACTCCCTAGCACTAATTTAAACATACAGTTAACAGCTGACTATATGATATCATGTTAGGATTTGTCGGATCAAGTTTACCATATTGTGCTATTATGAAATAACTTGTTTTTCATTTAGAGAACAGTTGAACTAAGAACTTTTCAATTATACGTTTGCATTGAGCCTATTTGTTTTATATTCTGGAAAAGTGCTTGGCACCTTTATTTTGAATTAGTATAAATTACTATTTTCCAAAATCGAAATCTTCCCACCTGGATGAAGAACCTGAAAAAGTATGGCGATAATCTTCCAAATTTCTAGTATCTACACTGAAGATTTTACATAATTTTGTTTCCTAATTGAATTTCGCCTTGGAATACTTTTAGGTGATGTCATGGGGAAATTTTTAATATTAAAATTTATTCCAGTAGCAAAGTTTCCTCTAAAGTTACTTTGTCATTGAATTACTAAAATGCTGTAGCGGTATAAAGACTTCAGTGAAGGAAATATATTAAAAGAAACTAAAGTTAAGCCCATCCAAAGTTAATTCCAGTCATTTGATAAAAACGTCGGTTAAAAGGTCTATAAAAATCCCTCAATTTTTGTAACACAAATGGATCGATGAACGGGTGATTTCTACCTTTAGTTTTTCCTAAACAATGAGGAGAACTATGTCCCTCACTTTTAAACAAACAAGGAAACCCTTTGGTTGAATTAAAGTAAAAGTGTTTTTCAGTAACAACTCTCTTTAAACCTAAAAAGTCTTGCACACGTTTTAATTCAATAGCTGGATCTACAATTAAACGTTCACCGCTTACAAATAAAAATTGTGATAAAGGAAAACATTTTAACCATCTATTTAAATAACGTGCATATATACCTAGTTTAATAGGACCCCAACTTGTACTTATGCTATCGTTAATAAATGCTAATTCTTCAAATGGTGGCATTTCTGGCCTTTTTGAGATTGCTTGAGTGTAATCAGAAATTGATCGAGTTACAGGATCCCTAACTACTACTAAAAGTTTAGTGGATGGATTCATGTGCTGTATTCTATGAGGTGCTTCCTTAGTTATAAAATATGAAGGTGACTTTTCTATTGTAATTTGACCTTCTAATGTTAGTGGCATGTGCTGACGATACCATTCAAATCCTTTGTTATAATGTTTGTCAAAGAAATGAACTTCGCTGCCAGCTGCACGAACATCTGGATGAATTCTTATAAATTCCAATAGGGCTCTTGTTCCACCCTTTTTAACTCCTATTATAAGGGTAGTTGGCAGTTGTCTGAATGGTTGTAAGCCTTGCTGGCGAAGAAAGCGATATTTTGGAGATGCGTCCGTTTCATTTATTGCTATAAGAGGAACTACTCGAACCGATGTGTAATGCTGACTAATAGTCTCTTTAGGAACCAGGGGATGATGGCGCCACTGAAACAAAACTAACGATAAAATTATTTTACTTATATTTAATGGGTGTTATATATGCTTTTATTAATGCTTTTATTAATTATAAGAGTATTAGAAGTAATGAGACTACCTTGGACTTTACCTAACAAACTTCATCGTGGTAAATAAATCAAATGGTATTCTGGGCGTGTGTATCCAGGTTCTTCACACAGTTTTGGATCTGGCTACCCACACGAATAGTGGATTCTCTATACACAAATACAAACCTGCTTATATGTACGTACACATTTCTCATATTAACGAAATATATTGTTTTCCCTAAAACAGTCACTCAGAACATAATCATAACCGTGAAACAGAAAAAGTAAAAGATAGTAACCACAAAACTTTTTTTTATAAATGCCTACGTGTTCCTACGTTTATCATAAATATGTTAAAGTTGCAGATAGGCAAGTGCAATACAACGAATTCAATTTTACAAGGTATGATGCCCAATGGCACCCACTTTATATACTTAAAATTAATAATTGGGAATAAATAAATATATGAACAAATAAATCCCCAATTATTGGAAATGTTGTTCATAATAAAAAAAAAACAGTTAAATACCAACTTTGTGCTATATCTTTGTCCTTTCCAAAATACTTAACACCTACATATTTCTTAATATTTTAAACTAATAACATTATCGATAAATTTAATCGCCAATCGTTCCATCGGTAAATCACTAATCAATCAATAAAAATAATCACAATGATACTCAATTAATGTCCTGCGTCATAAAACATAAGTCATATTTACGTCTACACTCAGATAAATGATAGCAAATCATAAACAATCCTATAATATTACTTATAGTTCGATTCACCTATACTAAGATTTAGAATGTTCGAGCACACCAGTGCCCATTTTGTTAATAATAAAATACTATTTTTTCCATTTTTTGGACGACAGATTACAACATAACCAAAAATTCCAACATAGTTGAGGAATGAACTTGAACTCTTCAATTCTCAATCCTTTTCAAACGGTCACAAAACACTAATTCCACCCAAAAATTCATCATACAATCTGCAAAGAAGTTGTTTCTGCTCCTGCTGCAGGTATAATATAAACTGAGTTTGTTATATTTAGCAGAGTGGATGCTCTTTATTGCAATCACGGACAAGCGAACAAACCCGAACTTATCAGCATAATCGGGATACTACCCTTCGATTATGCTGATCATCATTTGGTATACTGTGAAGTTACAATTAAATCGCAGGTGCAACGTTAGTTTATAAAACCTTTCGTAGCTTTAAAAAATTAAACTATGTTATTTAAGGATTCGTTAATGGTAATACCATGGAGAAATATATATATGATTTTGTGACACTGTAGATGATAAAGCCGAGTTTCTCACCTCAAACTTAATAACTCGTTTAAATATGCATGTACCTGTAGAAACTTGCAGAATCACCAAACATTATGCGTGGCTTTCTGATGATATAAAAGTTATCATGAAAGTGAGGGACTTTGTGTGTTGGTGTAGCATATAGAGGTTGAAATTACGCATGTAAGTTGTCGTTTGCAATTCTATAGTGTTTGTGGTTTTTTACAATGCATTCTGTTCGTGACGCTGATGCAGACCCTTCTACACCAAAACGAGCTAAATTAAAGTTTAAGAATCCAAAAAATTTAACAGGTTATGAATTAGTTCAAGCTGCCATGGCTTCTGCTTCTGAATTAGAAGACAGTAGCGATTCATATTTTTCAGATGACGATGAATCCACATCTGACAGTGACGATGTTGTCGATGGTAAGGTGTAGGAATATTCTTTTGTAAGGTATATAAATTACAGCTGTACATTTTTATAGAAAATATTGCAACTCAAGCATTTGATGAGTCCGCGGCATTGGTGATGTATCAAGCAAGTGTAAGTGACACTGATTGGAAAGAAGATGGCGTTATGCAAAAAAATCTGGTCTTTTGATAGATATCGGTGCAAATGCCACTCCATACGACTATTTTCGAATGTTGGTCGATGATGACTTTTTGCAGCAAATAGTGAGCAAAACCAATAGATATGCAGAATCTGTTTTTCTTGCCAAATCCACCTCTACACACTCGGGTATAACAAAATGGACAAACACTACAATATCAGAACTATTGCAGTTTATAGGATTAGTGTATCACACCGGTACTATAAAATGCAATAAAATACAGGACTATTGGAAAAGACATTGGCTGTTTGGATTTGATTGTTTTTCAAAATATATGAGTCGTGATAGATTTTTGCTAATATTGCATTGCTTGCATTTTGCTAAGAATCCAGATCCAGGAGAAGAAGAGTCTGATGATCGTTTGTATAAAGATAGGCCAATACTAGATTACTTCCAGCAGAAAATGTTATCTGTATATTATCCCACAAAAAATATATATATGAGAGTGTGCGTGAACGATAAAGAGTATGATAGTGAATCTAGGTATCCAAGAGGAGACCCAACTGAGCTAGTTAGGAAAGTGGTTGAAGAATTAAGGTGATGAAGAGAGGAATCTGGGTAAGAAATTATTATTTTTGAAAAATTTTCTATTGTGTGAAATTTATGACGATTTTTGGAGCTGAGGCTCGGTTTAGAGAGGTTCCACGGCAATTTATGGCGCCCAATTCGTGAGGCTCGATTATTCATAAGATAAATCCACGGCATATATATATATATATATATATATATATATAATGAAATTTATTGGCAAGTGACTCAATATTAGCCACAAGGGCATCCTGTCGACGCGTTTCGCCCTAATTGGGGCTCATCAGGACAGGAGTAGCAAAGATGTAACATTTAACACGAACACATTATGGGAAGTACAGCTTCACCTAGCCCACAATTTGTGCCTTCGTGCTGTTTCACCTGACTTTGCAGGTTTTATCAACAGTCGGCACGGAGGAGATCCGGTTCAACTGCCTTTTTCCATAGCCAAAAGATTATAATTATAAAGAATATGTAAATTTAATGAGTCTTAAAATAATATTAAAGAATGAAATTTATTGGCAAGTGACTCAATATTAGCCACAAGGGCATCCTGTCGACGCGTTTCGCCCTAATTGGGGCTCATCAGGACAGGAGTAGCAAAGATGTAACATTTAACACGAACACATTATGGGAAGTACAGCTTCACCTAGCCCACAATTTGTGCCTTCGTGCTGTTTCACCTGACTTTGCAGGTTTTATCAACAGTCGGCACGGAGGAGATCCGGTTCAACTGCCTTTTTCCATAGCCAAAAGATTATAATTATAAAGAATATGTAAATTTAATGAGTCTTAAAATAATATTAAACAATGAAATTTATTGGCAAGTGACTCAATAAAACCTGCAAAGTCAGGTGAAACAGCACGAAGGCACAAATTGTGGGCTAGGTGAAGCTGTACTTCCCATAATGTGTTCGTGTTAAATGTTACATCTTTGCTACTCCTGTCCTGATGAGCCCCAATTAGGGCGAAACGCGTCGACAGAATGCCCTTGTGGCTAATATTGAGTCACTTGCCAATAAATTTCATTCTTTAATATTATTTTAAGACTCATTAAATTACTATATATATATATATATATATATATATATATATATATATATATATATATATATAAATTGATATGATAACGCCCTGCTTGGCGTAATAAACGTTCTACTTAACGCCACTGCTGTTTATTACCCTATTTATACCTATTCCTATTCTTATACCCGTATCCTATTTTACTACTCTATTTATACCTATACCTAAATTTATTTTACATTTTATTTAGTTATTCATGTCCCCTTTGTATGGGTGTGAATTAAATTTATTTGTAACTTCCCCTTTATTATTCTTGACTCTGGATGTCCTTTGCTCACATTTGTTTGTTCCCTGCTCCATAAATATACCCTTGCTATCTATTCTATATCCTAAAAATTTAACTCTATCTTGAAAAATTCGCACTCCCTTAAATTCAACCTTAAACCTCCTATATTTAACTCTAATAAAACTTTTTCCAAATGTACAAAGTGTTGTTCCATACTATCGCTAAATATCAACACATCATCCACGTAGTGGATACAAAATTCCTCATACGGTCCCAAAATATTCAGCATAGCTTTCACTAGTGCAGCCGTACTCGAGGACAAACCCAACGGGACCACTTTAAATTGGTATATTCTTCCTTCTACTGAAAAACCCGTATATTTCTTTGATTCTCGCGCTAATGGAATCAACCAAAATGAATTCTTTAGGTCCATTTTGGTGAAGATTTTCTTACTACCTATTCTCGCTAATATGCTATCCATTGTTGGTGGACAATTGTATTGCGGTTTCGTTCGCTTATTAATCTTTCTTGCATCTAAACACAATCTGATGCTAACATCACTTTTCTTCACGACGACTAATGGATTCACAACGTGTGTACTGGAGCTTTCGATGATACCTTCACGTAACATTTCTTCTATTTCTTTCTTTACTCTATCCTTGTATGCTACTGGAATAGGATATAATTTAGTGTTAAACGGTTCGGTGTTTACTATTTCCAACTTGTGCACATAACTGGTGACAATTCTTGATTTCGACTCTATTAATTCTGAATGCTTTCTCAATAACAAATTTACCCTGCTTCTTAAATCTTCTGGACAATTAATCTCTTCATTTATATTCCCCTCATTATCTATTTCATCATCAAATTGATTAATATTTGCGCAGTCACCCTCTATTTCTATATTACCCTCTTCGTACCATTTAATATACTTCCCATTGCACTCTATTTCTTTGCATTCTGCATTTATCTTCAACCCCAACGTGTCTATAATATCCATCCCAAATATAATATCTATCTTTAGTCCAGGTACAACCATAAAATCATTCTCCCATTTTACATTTCAGAATTACCATCTCATTTATTTTCGCAAATTTCTTATTATTTGGTGCCACCAAATTACACCCCGTTATTGGTATCGCCTTATCCCTCAATTTCCCTCATTTAACAAATTCTTCCGCAACAAGTGATGTTTCTGCCCCAGTATCTATTAATACTCTAACTATTCTATTTTCCACCTTTAAATTAATTATTGGTAATTAAGTTCCTTTCAAATCTTCCTAATTCATTTTCCGTTTCATGTTTAATAAATTCGTGCTGATGTTCGTATCCGTTTATCCGTAGAAGTTTACTTGCTTCATCCGTATCTAAAAATTTTGGTTTTGCGTGGAAGGTCCTGTCTGACTCGTTATCTCTGCTTGTGTGCAATTAATATTCCTTGTTTGCGTGCGATCAATATTCCTCGTTTGCGTGCATCGATCCTCATGTTCCCGCCTATTTATTTCTCGATTATTGTTTCCTGATGATTAGTCCGTTCTATTTGTTGCCTTGGTACCCGACCCGTATCTCTACTTCGCTTGAAATCATTATTAAAATTGTTGTAATTGCCCCTATTGAAATTTCTCCCATAACCATAATTGTTTCATATTTTCCGTTTTATAAATTGGTCCCAACTCATCATACCTTTGCAGATATTCTATAAATATATTCTATAAATATTCTGTATCATGATGTATCGTTTTACTTCTGCGTTGAAATGCCCTGTCAAATATTTTATAATTTGTTTATCGGGTAAAGGAGGATCTAATTGTTTTGCTACACTAAACTTTGCTATAGTATATAATTCCCGCGTCATTCCTCTACCTGAATTGTACTTTCCCATCCTCAGGTCATTCCTAACGTTGTCTTGTTGATTATTCCCCAAACGTGTCGTAGAAATTTTTGCTCAAACTGTTGAAATGTTTTGACCTCACTTTCAACTAAGTTGTACCAGATTTCAGCTCCCCCTTTTAGCATTGATTCTACTAAGTTTAATTTGTATTATTCATCTATTGAGCCCTGTACTAACATTTTAATGTTCTTCAAAAACATTTTTGGATTTAATTTTGTATATTGGTCGATTAAAAGATTTGGTTGAGTTAGCATAATTGGTTCCCTACTATTAAAATTTCCTGAATTAGTTTTTAAATTACTTATTTCCCGATGTATGGTTCTGAATTCTGTTTCACAGTTTTCTTGTACGTTCCGTAATTTAATGTCTAGATTCGTGAGTTTATAATTTGTCTCGCTTTCATATTTTTCATGTTTAGATTTCACCATTCCAACATGATCCCATACACAATCGATTTCATCCGTAATCCTCACAATTTTCTCTTGCATTTGTGCTCTCATTTCCGCAATTGTTGCTTAGAAGCTTAATTTCCTTACCTAATTTTTCACTGTTTTCGTCGATTTTTGTCGTCATGTTTTTCATGGCCTCCTCATTTCTGTCCATTTTACTATTCAGTGCCATCACAATTTCCATCATTTTTGTTTCTTGTGAGGTCCTCTGTTCTTCGCTAGAACTCCTTTCAAACGTCCTTTCCTGGATTATTACACTCTCTTGGGATTCTATTTCCACTCCTTGATTTCTTAGTGCCTCCCTTGTTTCTCTTATTCTTTTGTCCATTTTTGAAATTTATATTTACACTAACTTTTAAATACTAAAACAAATCTGCCTAAATTTAATGTACAAATTTTTCTGAATTTTTGATTTCGGTGATTTTTTTCAAATTAAAAACTCTTTAATTATAGCCCTAGTTTAATTTAATAATTTTATTTTAAGTCCCACGGTCGTATTATCAAATTTCTTTAATTTAATTCGAGCCTCTTTGTTCAGGTCGCTGTATTTTATCGTGGTAAAATATTCTCGCCTCTACGTTCGGGTCGCCAAGGAAATTGATATGATAACGCCGTACTCGGTGTAATAAATGTTCTACTTAACGCCACCGCTCTGTGTTTTTCTCAAATTAATCTTTTACTTTTACTATTATGCCACGGCTAGCCCTTTTTAATTTACACAGAGTGCACAACATTACGATGATCAATTTTCTTTTTCACCCCTTTATGATTATTTGTTTGAATTGATAAACGAAGTCAATCAACATTCATATAATGAAAGGAAATAATATTTACAATTTTTGAAATTCTTTAAATACACCCTTCAATCAATTAATATCATATGGATTATTTATCCCAAAATTTATATACTTTTAATTTAAAATAAAATCACCAAAAACTACCTCTTTACAAAAAAATCTGGAACGTTCGAGACCTCTTTATGATTTATTATGTAAGTTTAACGTATGCAATGTTTCTTGTTGATTTCTTTACAAGTTTTGGATAAATTGAGTAAATTCAGTATTAAAATTTAAATTGAAAAATATCTTAAAATTAAGTAGATCTGACCTGTGATATCCTGATATGTTGTTTCGTGTTGTGGATCAACACCCCCTTACTGTCTTCAATCGAATACCAAAGCTCTGCTTTGTTGAACCAATATTTAATACAGTTACCCATCGTTTTCCAAAAATCACCTCGTTCTTTATTTTATATTTCTCTGCATATGCTTTGAATCTCTTCCCTTAAATACTTTCGACGCAGATTAGAATTGTACCAGAATTGTACAAGGAGCCAATTAGAATTATAATTATTTCCGACACGGATTAGAAGCCCTATATGATTATAAATATTTAATTTAAATTAATTACCCAATTTCTACTCACGTTTTCCGAGAAAAACGGCAAAAACTCTTCATGTATGCTTAACGTAATTGTTGCACAGCACTACTTTCACAATAACATAAATTTGATATAATCTAGACTTTATTTATTTGACGCGTAGATTTCTGGTTTAAAGTGTCGTGGCTTCGACCTACATCAAGTGTGTACTGACCAGTCTTATCACCGATGGGTGTTAAATAGCCTTTCCCCACTACATCTGGGTTGGGTTTTCAAACAGTTTTGCAGATTGTTTCAACCAACCAGGTTTTGTCTTTGAAGCTGTTTTCTGATGCAACTGCTTTGTATTTCCGTGTCATCGAGTTTATTTGCTATTGTTATCGTTGCCTTAACATCTGTTATCGCGGCCAGACTTTCAATTTACGTCCGTGCAATTTAAAATCGAGGGAGTTATATTTTCATTTTATATATATATTTAAAGAAAGCTAAGTTACTATTGCACAAACATTTTTTTTAATACCTGAATTACATATACGTTCCATTTTTGTTATAACATATAAATTTGTTAAAGGATATTATGCTACATTATACTTTTCTAAGAAACCTAGAACATTTTTATTCAAACAAAAAGGTATACAATCTTTGAGTATATAAAATACTTTCATAATGGTTAATACTAGAAGATATAAAGGTACTTACAATATCATGTTATTTTGAAATATATTGGAGGAGCAAACTGCTGCCTCATATGCTATATTTTTAATCTTGTAATTTATTTCAGGTATCTCATCGTTGTAGTTAACTTATGGGTTCTACATTTCCCTTTCTTTCTGAATGTAGTGGCACTCAATATTTTGTTTATTTTTTAAATATCTATTCCCACCCCTGAACCATTGCTTTCTACAGCTTAGAGTAAAGTCTAAAGCATAGCATCGGTAACACCCAATTACCTAATTTAATTAAGGTTTGGTTAAACTTGCGCCCAGAACGTGGGGCCGATTGCTTAGACTGGCGCATCCAATATATGGCTTCGTTTTCGTACACTGTCGCTGCAAGGTGTAGCACTCGATCTTGATAAAATAAAAATTTTACATTGTCACACATCAGTGTAGGTTGATTTTGTTGGTCGTTCGTTTACACGTTTATTTAAAGTACTGGCTCAGCAAATAGTAGCTTCATAGTTTTTTTTTTGAAATTGGTCTAGTCAATTATAATTCTAAAGAAAGATACCAATTTGCTATATTTTTTTACTGAACCCTTGCCATCCTTTCATATAATAATTTTTTTTAACCTATAAAAAATAATACTAATGTTAATGTTTCCTTAAAATTAAATATATAATAAATAAAAAAAATTTTTAAAATAATTTTGTGTGCACTTATAAATTTACACTTATTAATTAGAAATATTAGTTCGAAATGTTTGAACCATTCAAACTTGTTTACTTACATATAGAAGAACTAAATTATGAACTACGAATACGAGGGATAATAAGTAAAAAGGAACCGTCTGATAAAAGAAAAATATTAGGTAGATTTTTAGAAATTGACGACTCTATTAAGTCAATAAAAAGTGTTTTGACATAATTTGAAGGTGATCTTTTATATTCCACTTTTAAAAAAATAACTTCAAGACTAAATCATCTTAGTGGGTGAATAAATCGTATGATACTACTGCTTGATAACTTAGAAGCACAAATTTTTAAAAATGAATAATTAGCAACCGTTCTACTTATAGAAGCCAAATTATATAGTAAAATTAAAATGGAAGAACGTCAAAGCGAACTTATTGATATAACAAACGCAACTAGTGCTACGGTTAGTGTCCCAGCTCCGACTATTTGTCATGTTACTCCATTTGTACCCTTAGATTCTTGGTCAGTTAAATTTTCTGGAGATCTGAAACAAGTTTATAATATTTTAAAAAGAGTTAATGAATTAGCAGACTCTCGTAAAGTAACAAAGGCAGAATTATTTGCTGGTGCTTCAGAACTTCTAGTAGGAGATGCACTTGTTTGGCTTCGTAATATTAAAAATTCAGTGCAATGTTGGGATTCTCTTGTTAATAAATTAAAAGAAGATATTCTTCCATCACATTCTGAGGATGAAATTTGGGAATCAATTAAAAATCCTCGTCAAAAACAAGGAGAATCAGTAGTTATATTTTTGGCACATATGGAAAGTTTATTTAAACGTTTACACAAACCCGCTGCAGAATGTACAAAGGTTAGAATGAGTCGTAGTAATTTTTTGCCTGATTATATTTCACATCTAGCATTATCGGAAATAGAAGATATGAATACTCTTGTTAATTTATGCAAAAAACTAGAAGAAGCTTATAGATTAAAACAGAAAGTAATAGTTAATCCTCCAGTTAATGCTAATAAGCAGGTAAAATATGTGAATTCTCAACTCCCATATAAACCTCCATCTTGTGTTCATCACCGGCTAGTAGTCCCGCATGTAATAAATCATTTTCTTCATCGATACAAGTCCTTAGTCATGATACCACTAGACCTGTAGGAAATAATTCATCTACTTTTCAAAGGAAAAAAGGTGTTAGTTGTTGGAACTGTGCAGCTTCTGGTCATAATTATAGGAGATGTAGAGCTCCTAAGACTTTGTTTTGTTAAGGTTGTGGACATAAAGGTGTCATTATGCCAAACTGCCCAAATTGTTCAAAAAACTATTAAAGGAAAAGATGTGTTGGAGTCGGCATCTATTTCTTATCAATAAGACTACAATCATGACTTGCCAAAAAAACAATTTGTTTAATAAACAGGTGGTTAGATTGGTTGAAAGTAGTAAAAAATTTTTATACTACTCCAGTTAAAAATAAAACAGAATATGTTTCATAAAAAAACTAGGAGATAATCGTCCGTATTTAATGGTTAATTTATTTGATAGAAAAATTACAGGATTATTTGATTCCGGATGTACAACTACAACTATAGGATCTTTAGCTATTCCCTTAATTAAAGAATTAGGATTAGAAATTTACAAGTCAAAAAATAATGGAGTAGCCACAGCAGATGGTTCACTGAAAATTGTAGAAGGATCAGTTAATCTTCCCATATGCATAGGACAGCAATGTCGTGATCAATGCTTTGGTTGTTCCTTCTTTGCCACATTTTGTTATTTTTGGTAGCGATTTTGCAAAGTTATTTGGTATGGTAGCAAATTTTAAAAATAATTCTTGGCATGTCAAAGGTGAGATAAAAAATACCATCCCTTATATTGATCAATCTTTTATACCAGTTAAAGGCACTGGTTGTTTGTTTAGTTTAGATGCTTTATCAGAGACGCAACGTGTTATAGCGCAAGCCACGATTGATTCCTTTGATAAAATTTGTAGTAAAGATAGGTTAGGGAGAATAAACAAAATTGTAATGGATATAAATACTGGAAATGCGAAACCTGTTCGAAAACGACCTTATGTGTTTCCCCCTTTTATAAATAAAATTTTAAATCAAGAACTCGATGACATGTTAAAGCTTGGCATTATTGAACCGTGTCGAAGCGAATGGTGTTCCCCAGCACTTCTTGTAAAAAAGAAAAATAATAAGCAGTATAGGTTTTGTTTTGACGGCAGGATGCTTAATGAAGTGACCGAACATGATAGTTACCCAATGCCAAATAAAGACAGAATTTTGAATATGTTACGGGGTGCGAATTTCATCTCATCTATTGATCTTCGAAAAAGTTTCTGGCAGGTACCCCTTTCTGAAAATGCAAACGATAAGACCGCTTTTAGCGTCATTTCGAGAGGACAGTTTCGTTTTGTCACAATGCCCTTTGGACTTCGTAATGCTGCCCAAACACAGCAGCGCTTGACGTACATACATATTTACACAATTTTTATTAATACTTTTTCTTTCAAATATTCACTCAAAAACTAAAAGCATTTTGGAAAATTTTTATTTCTTTCGTTAGCACTGCAAATCAACTCGTAGAACTATTAAATACATAACACCGATCTTAGACTTTGGTTAAAATATACCACAATCTTAAGTTGATAACAGAATACAGTCATGAATTATTCATAATTTAAGTTTATTTTTATGCATTAATCTTCAATTACATAGCATACTTGACACACATTTATGAATTTTTTATGTTTATACACCTTATTTAAAAACACAAAAAAAGGGAAAAGGCCAATAATCATATAAGTACAGTTCGAAACTAATTATTAACTGTAACACAGTAAGAAATAAGTTAGATTATATCATTTTTTTTAAATATTACTTTAAATGTAACTAAAAATTAGGAAATTTTTAAGGTTTTATTTTTAAGCGAATCTAGTTATTATACACCCTGCGAACCTCATATTTTTTAAGTAATTTTGCTATAGACGAAACATACTTTTAGACAAAACGAAACTAACTTTCTTATTCCTTTACTTGGGACAAAATGATTTAAGTATTGATGCCATTACGATACTTAAAATGTAGCTATCAGTACTACATTACAGTACCATGATTACAAATGATTATTTATATGAGTTATTGATGAATGTATATACGTATTATTTTTTCTTGCATAACAGGTGCCAAAGGGTATTCGTAGACCTGCAAATGATATATTTTTTCTTGCATAACAGGTGTCGCAATAGACATACAAAGATGTGCAAATGATGTGTAATAAATAAATAAAAGTAAATAACCGGAATCATGTAGCGTACTGCAACTTTATTATTATATGATTATGAAATATGGAGACATACTATACAATGAATTATTATATTGAAAATATTGAATTATGATTACTGTGAATCTAGAAACAAGTTCACAAAGAGGCGCTTATATCTGTATCGAGCTAGCATCTTCGGACAGTAGACCCTCATACTTTTTTCCTTTTGTGCACAAACTAACATAGAATCAATAGACTTTTCTAAACTAGCAGTACTAAGATGCTTGCTAAAGTAGTATTTTTGTAATAGAGTCGATACACTCTTTATTTTTTCTTGTTATGAATTATATGAAAAATTTTGAAATAGTATGAAGAATGTAAAATATTAGGGCATCAACGGACAATAATTGTAGACATTTTAAATAATTTTAGACATTTTCGACATTCTTAAACATTCTAGTCGATTTTCTAAACATTTCTGTCAATTTCCGACTTTGAACTTTTTGATATAACATGGTGTATCAATATATTTTGACAATTTTCATAATTCTTGTTTTACTGGTGTGAGCCAAAGCCACATTCATACAGACAGTTATGCAAGTGTGAAAGTCAAAACTACATTTTTTCACAGAAAATATAGTGTTACTTTAATCGGTCATGTTATATGACTGAAGAGAGTTAACCACCCTTTCCAGACTCAACTCACAGCTGCTGTCGAAGCCTAGCCACCTTCTTCAGACTTAGACAGTTTTGAAAACCATAGGTCAAAACATGTAAAGCCGAAATAGTAATATTAATTTTCTTTTCTTGAAAACCAACACTATTAGTTTTGCCTCTAATGAAAATGCTATGATGAACGAATACCACATAAAACAAACTCTTTTTTTAAGGAAAGCTCTTTTCCTTAGTTTCTAACTTTAAGATTAATGAAATTTCATAAAATCTTTAAGCATTTTTGCAATTTTTTTGCATTTGCATTTTTGCATATATGAAATTTACATACGAACACAAAAAAAATTTACCTTTATTTTTATCTATTTTTTTGTAAGACTTAGGGGGACAACGCGGTGTTGACACTTTCCCCTCTTTTTCCGATTAAGTTCCAACTTTTTTTTTGTAATATTAACTTTAACTTTATTTATCTATTACTATACAACATTGTCAATACTTTTTCTGAAAATTTCCTGTTCTTAGATTTACAAACCCCTTCCCATGAACGAACACTTACGGCACAAATAAAATGGCACTTACGTTTGATTTTATTTATGGACTTGGTACATATCCCAACACAAACACAATGCTTAATTAACTAACAATCGTACAAAAATATTCAACTTTTTGAACTAAAAATGAATGTAAAAATTTCAACATACGAAAAATATCATGGAATTTATTATGGAAATAATAAATGGAATATATAAAGTTTTCCTATGATGGAATATTAATCAAAATGGTTTACTCTTTGCTTTTCCAATTGACAAAAACTGAAGCATTTACAGTACAACGAAGATCAATAACACAGTATCAACACTATGGAGTTATGAAGTCAAGCATGCACGGTCCAAATCTTTTCAACATCTTCTAGTCTTTACTGATGTTAACTCTCAACACTTCAACATTTCAACACATATGGTATAATTTTCAAAACATCGTTCCAGTTTTTCTTTAATAATGGTTCAACCTAGTGCCAGTGATATGTTTCATGCGTTAACTTTTCAAGTGTCTTCTAGTTATGTAAGTGTTTATGCTCATAAAGACATTATTTTTATTTTTTATTTTTGATATTTAACTTTATTATTTATATTTTTCCCTTATATCAATTTACTTTTAAGTGCATTTTATACCTATGATTGTATCTATGTTAATATTTTACCAACATGCATTTATTTTTGAATTTCTCTTTAACTCTTGTTTATGTACTTTTAAATTTTTATGTGTAAAATTTTTAAACTTTTAACTTTTTGCAATTTTATCTTATTACCATTTTACTTTCTAACTTTCGCTTTTTGCAGTGACCATTTGCTTTGATTTAATTTGATTTATTTTGATGTGAATGCCTTCTTATATACAATTGCCTCTTTGCCTCATTATTTTTTCTTTTTTCAATTTTTTCACCTATCTTTTAATTTATTTGGAGTCCAAATTTTACAAAGGCGGGTCATATGTTGTATATAGCGAAGTCATTATTTTAGATTATTTTTAGAAATGCAACATTGTAACAATCAATACATTTCACATCCTGTATTTTAGGAAACTTTGCAATCTACTTTGTCATTATCTTGTTCAAACCAAACCTTAATGTTTCATGTTATTTCCTCTTAATCTGTACCACATTGGTTAGTTACTTTGTATTTTTCCTAATCAGTTTTCCTGTAAAATTATTACAAACTAGGAAGTTTTGGCTAACCTCTGTACTGATTATCACGTGCAAAAACTTCCGTAGAAACCAGTATCCCTTGGTCAGCATGTATAAAAGGCCAAGACACCCTTCCACTCATCGCTAGTTTCTGGGCAGCTAGACAGCTAGCCAAGTCATTGGTCGTCTGCTGTAGAGCAAGTTGGCTCTCATCGAAATGGTGACTTAACCCTTTATAGATGCTGAAGAAACTATAATTAAGATGGTCACTTAGAATTTCAACCGTAAGTTAACTTTCATTATTATAACTGTTTAACCCTTTTACTGCTTCGTATTTTATTAACATGTTTAATTTTAAGTTAATTCATTATTAAATACTGTTGTTTGATTTCATCATTTCATTACTTCTAGTCAGGTAATTGTTACTTTCACTTACACTTCTCGATAGATCCCTAGGTCCCTAGGACCTGAGTTAAGTACCACCTCTCACTACTAAAGACTCTACCATCACATTACCATAGTTACGCCATCACGCCCAAAAGTATAATTAACAATCATTCAAACTGTATTTAACATTTGGTGGAAAGTGGAAAGAGTACTTAACATTTGGTGGAGGCGCCGTGATTAACATTCGCCGGATTACACTGTACTTAACATTTGGCAGAGGCGCCGTTTGGAAAAACCATGTTTAACATTTGATGCAGGCGCTCGGTTTAAATTTTTTTAGGCCTATAAATACTTGATGTAGCACGTTCAAGCTTCTATATATTTTTTTAGGGTCACATTAACATTCCATATACTTTTCAATTCCAATCACATTTTTTTTTTAAATTTGATTAAAATCACTCTTACATTAATAATTTTACACTTTGTTTTTCTTAGTTTATCCCCTCAAATCCAACTTTTAAATTTTTATTCAAGATTCCAATTACAAATACTTCTTTACAAAAAAGAAACAGCAGAACATTGACACAAATCAAGCTACCCCTAAGAACAGACATCTATATATAAATAGCGTAAGCGGTTAGTTTGTTCCAATTTTAGCTTCAATATTATAAGGGCAATATACACATATTATACATCAAAAAATTCAGCTTGAAGCGTAGATTTGCCAAAAACTATTAAAATTGGAAAATATTGTACCACTACGGAGTTATGATATGTCAAACATGCAAAAAAAGCCATAGAGATAACATTATAAATTTTAAGATGCTGCGCGCGGGTTAGCACTAGTTTAGTTTAAAACGTTTTAGTTTCTAATTTATTATAAGAAAAAAGAAAACTATTTTACATGTTTTATTTAAGAAGCAACTTCAATGTCAAGTTAAGATAATTTTTATACCACAATTCCATTTACACATTTACATGACGAATCATATCGCTTATGCTACCGCATGGTTTACTCTACTCTAAACTGATAATTATTTGAAAATCAAAATGTGAATTTTCAGTCTTAATTATTCTGTTAATCTTTCTTTGTAAACCACATCAAAATCTTTAAGGAACATTAGTTACATACAGTTACTAGACAGGAACTTGTCATCTGAGGTTTCCTACATCCTGTTTAACGTAC
This sequence comes from Platerodrilus igneus, assembly GCA_036346225.1. Taxonomy (NCBI): domain Eukaryota; kingdom Metazoa; phylum Arthropoda; class Insecta; order Coleoptera; family Lycidae; genus Platerodrilus; species Platerodrilus igneus. Next base: position 835,717 of record JARFIW010001281.1, read on the forward strand.
ATTAAAAATTGCCATTTTTCAAACTTTTATTCTACAGAAATTATTTTTAATTTATTAGCACTTGGTAAAAACAAACTCCATTCGTAAGAGAATACAATTGAACATCATTCCTAAAAAGTTTTTCAGCTATTGCTTACCCCAATTCTGTATAATCCGTTAACGTTACTGAAAATGCAGGACAAAACTCAATTGAATCACTTGACGTACATACACATTTACACAATTTTTATTAATACTTTTTCTCTCAAATATTCACTTAAAAACTGTAAGCATTTTGGAAAATTTTCACTTCTTTCGTTAGCACTGCAAATCAACTCATAGAACTATTAAATACATAACACCGATCTTAGACTTTGGTTAAAATATATCACAATCTTAAGTTGATAACAGAATACAGTCATGAATTATTCATAATTTAAGTTTATTTTTATGCATTAATCTTCAATTACATAGCATACTTGACACACATTTATGAATTTCTTATGTTTATACACCATATTTAAAAACGCAAAAAAAGAGAAAAAGCCAAAAATCATATAAGTACAGTTAAAAACTAATTATTAACTGCAACACAGTAAGAAATAAGTTGGATTATATCATCTTTTTTTAAATATTACTTTAAATGTAACTAAAAATTAGGAAAACTTGTAAGGTTTTATTTTTAAGCAAATCTAGTTATTATACACCCTGCAAACCTCATATTTTTTAAGTAATTTTGCTATAGACGAAACATACTTTTAGACAGAACGAAACTAACTTTCTTATTCCTTTACTTGGGACAAAATGATTTAAGTATTGATGCCATTACGATACTTAAAATGTAGCTATCAGTACTACATTACAGTACCATGATTACAAATGATTATTTATATGAGTTATTGATGAATGTATATACGTATTATTTTTTCTTGCATAACAGGTGCCAAAGGGTATTCGAAGACGTGCAAATGATATATTTTTTCTTGCATAACAGGTGTCGCAATAGACATACAAAGATGTGCAAATGATGTGTAATAAATAAATAAAAGTAAATAACCGGAATCTTGTAGCATACTGCAACTTTATTATTACATGATTATGAAATATGGAGACATGCTATACAATGAGTTATTATATTGAAAATATTGAATTATGATTACTGTGAAGCTAGAAACAAGTTCACAAAGAGGCGCTTATATCTGTATCGAGCTAGCATCTTCGGACAGTAGACCCTCATACTTTTTTCTTTTGTGCAGAAACTAACGTAGAATCAATAGACTTTTCTAAACTACCGGTACTAAGATGCTTGCTAAAGTAGTATTTTTGTAATAGAGTCGATACACTCATTATTTTTCTTGTTATGAATTATATGAAAAATTTTGAAATAGTATGAAGAATGTAAAATATTAGGGCATCAACGGACAATAATTGTAGACATTTTAAATAATTTTAGACATTTTCGACATTCTTAAACATTCTAGTCGATTTTCTAAACATTTCTGTCAATTTCCGACTTTAAACTTTTTGATATAACATGATTTATCAATATATTTTGACAATTTTCATAATTCTTGTTTTACTGGTGTGAGCCAAAGCCACATTCATACAGACAGTTATGCAGGTTTGAAAGTCAAAACTACATTTTTTCACAGAAAATATAGTGTTACTTTAATCGGTCATGTTCAATGACTGGAGAGACTTAGCCACCCTTTCCAGACTCAACTCACAGCTGCTGACGAAGCCTAGCCACCTTCTTCAGACTTAGACAGTTTTGAAAACCATAGGTCAAAACATGTAAAGCCGAAATAGTAATATTAATTTTCTTTTCTTGAAAATGAACACTATTAATTATAAAGGACATTTTGCCTCTAATGAAAATACTATGATGAACGAATACCACATAAAGCAAACTCTTTTTTTAAGGAAAGCTCTTTTCCTTAGTTTCTAAAGTTATTACTTTTGATTTTTTTCTGACTAAGATTAATTAAATTTCATAAAATCTTTAAGCATTTTTGCAATTTTTTTTGTATTTGCATTTTTGCATATATGAATTTTACATACGAACACAAATATAAATTTTTACCATTATTGTTATCGATTTTTTTTTGTAAGACTTAGGGGGCAACGTATCCCTATAGTAGGGGATAAAGAATACTACTATAGTAAGCCTGCTTATCGTAAAAGGCGATTAAAAGGCGCAGCGAGGGACAGCAGCCTTGCTGGCAAACAGATATTGGAGGAGGGTCGGTTGGTCTCGGGCGATCCTCAATAATTTACAAGCTTGTTGGGGGTTGGCCGTGACGGATACGGCTTTTTGCTAAAATCTTAAAAAACTGCGTTGTGGAAAGATATGGGAGTCTACCACAATATTTCCCAGGTGTGCGTGGCCTAAAACACGAAATACATATGATGGAGAGCTCACAAGTAAAATTCTTGTCCGGAGGTAAAATACTCCCTCATTCGGATCTCCGGGAGGGGGTACTTGGGGCTCGTCATCGTAAGAATATAAAACAACAGTTCGATTTAGTGATAGGGACTTGGAATGTAAGGTCATTACTTAGAGTAGATAAGTTAACGAATTTATTAGTCGAAATGAGAAAGGAAAAGCTGGACATTTTAGGTGTTAGTGAGGTGAGATGGCCAGATAGTAATGACTTTTGGAAAGATAATTATAGAATAATTGCAACTTCTTCAACTAATGGACAGGCAGGCGTAGGAATAGTGTTAGGTAAAAAATTAGGGCATAAAGTTAAAGAGTACTTACAATTTAGTGATAGAATAATTATGGTTAGATTGAGTACAAAACCCACAGATACTGTTTTAGTACAGGTTTACATGCCAACAACTCAGTACGAGGATGAGGAAGTAGAAAAGGTATACGAGGATATAAATAGTATAGTGAGAAAAGTAAAAGGAGATGAGAATTTAATAGTTATGGGCGATTTTAATGCGTCAGTGGGAGAAGGTAGTGAGGGAAAAATGGTAGGAAAATTTGGGTATGGCAGACGAAATGATAGACGAGAAAGATTAGTTGAGTTTTGCCAGGAACATAGATTAGTAACTGTAAACACCCTATTCGAACAACATGTTAGGAGAAGATATACCTGGAAAGCGCCAGGTGATAGGGCTAGATACCAAATAGATTATATTTTAGTTAAACAAAGATTTAGAAACCAAGTTAAAAACTGTCGTAGTTATCCAGGGGCTGACATAGATAGCGATCATAACTTAGTTAAAATGAAGTGTAAACTAAAATTCAAAAAATTGAGAAAGGCTAAAAGAGAGGGATGGGATCTAGGTAAGCTTAATGATAGTAGAGTAAAAGAGGAATATAAACAAGTATTAGATATTAAGAGCAAAGAGATAGCTGTAGGAGGGAACGTAGAAAATAGATGGAAAGAAATAAAACTGACTGTACATGATACAGCAACACAGACTATAGGTAAGAAAAAAATAGAAGCGAGAAAACCGTGGGTAACAAAAGAGATATTAGATTTAATAGAGAATAGAAGAAAGCTTAAACCTTTCAGAGAAGTGGATAGTGAAAGTAAGCAAAAATATAATACAGTTAGAAATACGATAGTACATGAGTGTAGAAAAGCTAGAAATAAATGGATGGAGGAGAATTGTAAGGGAATACAAGACGATTTGAGAGTAGGTAAGACAGACAGGGCTTACAGGGCAGTTAAAAAGTTTTTTGGGGAAGATAGGAAAAAATATAATGGTATTAGAGATGAGAATAATGAGCTTCTAATAAATAAAGTTGAGGTAGCAGATAGATGGAAAATATATTTAGAAGATTTATATAAGGGAGACGATACGGATGAGTTAGAGAACGACCAAGAAGAGGATGTAGAAATAGGGTTCTCAATATTAAGAGAGGAATTTGATAGAGCTGTTAGGGATCTTAAACTAAATAAAGCGCCAGGGACTCATTTCGCGTTTGTAGATTTAGAAAAAGCATTTGATAGGGTTAATTGGATTGTTATGTTCAGGGTTTTGCAAAAAATAGGAATCTCTCATAGGGATAGAAAAATTATTTACAGTCTATATAAAAACCAAAGCGTAGTAATTAGATTTGATGAAATAGAAAAGGAAGCTAAGATTAGAAATGGTGTTAGACAGGGTTGTATACTGTCTCCCTTGATTTTTAATGTTTATATTGAGGAAGCTTTAAACTTAGCTAGAGAGAGAAAAGAGATAGGTATTAGTGTACAGGGACAGAAAATAGACATGTTACGTTTTGCAGATGATATAGCCATTATAGCAGAGTCTAGAAAAGAGTTTTTAAATATTTTAGATGCGATACTACGGAGTAACTATAGTATGAGAATTAACTCAGTAAAGACAAAGATAATGACAAGTGAGTTACAGCCTAGTTCTAAACCAAAATTAAAAATAGGTAATACAGAGTTAGAGGAGGTAGATGACTTTTGCTATTTAGGTAGTATAATTACAAAGGATGGACGTAGCAGAAGGGATATAGTAGCTAGAATAGCTCAAGCTAGAAAAATGTTTTTAAAAAGAAAACTTACTAATAGCTAATAGTATTAGTTTAGATAATAGAAAAAGTTTCTTAAAGTCGTACGTATGGAGCATTCTACTATACGGTAGTGAGACTTGGACAATTAAAGAAGTAGATAAGAAAAAGATAGAAGCTTTTGAAACTTGGTGTTATAGGAGAATGTTAAAGATTAGTTGGACAGATAGAGTAACAAACGAGGAAGTTTATAGAAGGATAGGTGAGGATCCCTGTATGTGGAAACAATTGAAGGTCAGGAGAGATAGAATGATAGGGCACCAGTTAAGACATGAGGGACTATTTAGTAAAGTCTTAGATTAAAGACTACCAAATAAAAATAGAGTAGGAAGGCCTAGACAAAGCTATTTTAGTCAAATTATTAGAGATTTAGGTTGTGAAGGGTATGTGGACCTTTTTAGACTAGCTCAGAATAGAAAAGAATTTAGAGCTGCGTCAAACCGACTTTAAGTAACTTCGAAAACAAAATAACAAAAGAGAGAGAAAAGAGATAGGTATTAGTGTACAGGGACAGAAAATAGACATGTTACGTTTTGCAGATGATATAGCCATTATAGCAGAGTCTAGAAAAGAGTTAGGAGAGTTTTTAAATATTTTAGATGAGATACTACAAAGTAACTATAGTATGAGAATTAATTCAGTAAAGACAAAGATAATGACATGTGAGTTACAGCCTAGTTCTAAACCAAAATTAAAAATAGGTAATACCGAGTTAGAGGAGGTAGATGAATTTTGCTATTTAGGTAGTATAATTACAAAGGATGGACGTAGCAGAAGGGATATAGTAGCTAGAATAGCTCAAGCTAGAAAAATGTTTTTAAAAAAGAAAAACTTACTAATAGCTAATAGTATTAGTTTAGATAATAGAAAAAGTTTCTTAAAGTCGTACGTATGGAGCATTCTACTATACGGTAGTGAGACTTGGACAATTAAAGAAGTAGAAAAAAAAATATAGAAGCTTTTGAAACTTGGTGTTATAGGAGAATGTTAAAGATTAGTTGGACAGATAGAGTAACAAACCAGGAAGTTTATAGAAGGATAGGTGAGGATCCCTGTATGTGGAAACAATTGAAGGTCAGGGGAGATAGAATGATAGGGCACCAGTTAAGACATGAGGGACTATTTAGTAAAGTCTTAGATTATAGACTACCAAATAAAAATAGAGTAGGAAGGCCTAGACAAAGCTATATTAGTCAAATTATTAGAGATTTAGGTTGTGAAGGGTATGTGGACCTATTTAGACTAGCTCAAAATAGAAAAGAATTTAGAGCTGCGTCAAACCGACTTTAAGTAAGTTCGAAAACAAAATAACAAAAGAGAGAGAAAAGAGATAGGTATTAGTATACAGGGACAGACGTTTTGCAGATGATATAGCCATTATAGCAAAGTCTAGACAAGAGTTAGGAGAGTTTTTATATATTTTAGATGAGATACTACAAAGTAACTATAGTATGAGAATTAATTCAGTAAAGACAAAGATAATGACAAGAGAGTTAAGCCTAGTTCTAAACCAAAATTAAAAATAGGTAATACCGAGTTAGAGGAGGTAGATGACTTTTGCTATTTAGGTAGTATAATTACAAAGGATGGACGTAGCAGAAGGGATATAGTAGCTAGAATAGCTCAAGCTAGAAAAATGTTTTTAAAAAGAAAAACTTACTAATAGCTAATAGTATTAGTTTAGATAATAGAAAAGTTTCTTAAAGTCGACGTATGGAGCATTCTACTATACGGTAGTGAGACTTGACAATTAAAGAAGTAGATAAGAAAAAGATAGAAGCTTTTGAAACTTGGTGTTATAGGAGAATGTTAAAGATTAGTTGGACAGATAGAGTAACAAACCAGGAAGTTTATAGAAGGATAGGTGAGGATCCCTGTATGTGGAAACAATTGAAGGTCAGGGGAGATAGAATGATAGGGCACCAGTTAAGACATGAGGGACTATTTAGTAAAGTCTTAGATTATAGACTACCAAATAAAAATAGAGTAGGAAGGCCTAGACAAAGCTATATTAGTCAAATTATTAGAGATTTAGGTTGTGAAGGGTATGTGGACCTATTTAGACTAGCTCAAAATAGAAAAGAATTTAGAGCTGCGTCAAACCGACTTTAAGTAAGTTCGAAAACAAAATAACAAAAGAGAGAGAAAAGAGATAGGTATTAGTATACAGGGACAGAAAATAGAGATGTTACATTTTGCAGATGATATAGCCATTATAGCAGAGTCTAGAAAAGAGTTAGGAGAGTTTTTATATATTTTAGATGAGATACTACAAAGTAACTATAGTATGAGAATTAATTCAGTAAAGACAAAGATAATGACAAGAGAGTTATAGCCTAGTTCTAAACCAAAATTAAAAATAGGTAATACCGAGTTAGAGGAGGTAGATGACTTTTGCTATTTAGGTAGTATAATTACAAAGGATGGACGTAGCAGAAGGGATATAGTAGCTAGAATAGCTCAAGCTAGAAAAATGTTTTTAAAAAAGAAAAACTTACTAATAGCTAATAGTATTAGTTTAGATAATAGAAAAAGCTTCTTAAAGTCGTACGTATGGAGCATTTTACTATACGGTAGTGAGACTTGGACAATTAAAGAAGTAGATAAGAAAAAGATAGAAGCTTTTGAAACTTGGTGTTATAGGAGAATGTTAAAGATTAGTTAAACAGATAGAGTAAGAAACGAGGAAGTTTATAGAAGGATAGGTGAGGATCCCTGTATGTGGAAACAACTGAAGGTCAGGAGAGATAGAATGATAGGGCACCAGTTAAGACATGACGGACTATTTAGTAAAGTTTTAGATTATAGACTACCAAATAAAAATAGAGTAGGAAGGCCTAGACAAAGCTATATTAGTCAAATTATTAGAGATTTAGGTTGTGAAGGCTATGTAGACCTTTTTAGACTAGCTCAGAATAGAAAAGAATTTAGAGCTGCGTCAAACCGAATTTAAGTAAGTTCGAAAACAAAATAAAAAAAATAAAAATCAGTTAACTAAATGTCACCATGACAAAGTCACAATTAGTTAGCGGTCTGGCATGTTGGCAGCGATTCGTTGCTTAAGCCTTACCATAACATATAATTTAACACTTTTCCTTTTTGAAGCGGATAACCAGGTTATATTTCATTTCCTTATAAATGGTAATCATGTAAACATGTTAGAGTTCTTTAACAACCATCAGGTTGCTAATATCTATGTAGAGTCAGCTGGATAAGAAAAAGATAGAAGGATATAGGAAGACCTAGACCAAACTATATTAGTCAAATTATCAGAAATTTAGGTTGTGAAGGGTGTGTAGAACTTTTTAGATTAGCACAGAATAGAAAAGAAGTTAGAGCTGCGCCAAACCGACCTTAAGTAAGGTCGAAAACAAAATGATGATGAGGGGGCAACGAGGTGTTGACACTTTCCCCTCTTTTTCGGATTAAGTTCCAACTTTTTTTTTGTAATATTAACTTTAACTTTATTAATCTATTAGTATAAAACATTGTCAATACTTTTTCTGAAAACTTCCTCTGTTCGTAGATTTACAAACCCCTTCCCATGAACAAACACTTACGGCACAAATAAAATGGCACTTACATTTGATTTTATTTATGGACTTGGTACATATCCCAACACAAACACAATGCTTGATTAACTAACAATCGTACAAAAATATTCAACTTTTTGAACTAAAAATGGATGTCAAAATTTCAACATACGAAAAATATCATGGAATTTATTATGGAAATAATAAATGGAATATTAAATGAAATATATAAAGTTTTTTATGATGGAATATTAATCAAAATGGTTTACTGTTTGCTTTTCCAATGGACAAAAACTGAAGCATTTACAGTACAACGAAGATCAATAACACGGTATCAACGCTATGGAGTTATGAAATCAAGCATGCACGGTCCAAATCTTTTCAACATCTTCTAGTCTTTACTGATGTTAACTCTCAACACTTCAACATTTCAACACATATGGTATAATTTTCAAAACATCGTTCCAGTTTTTCTTTAATAATGGTTCAACCTAGTGCCAGTGATATGTTTCATGCGTTAACTTTTCAAGTGCCTTCTAGTCATCATCATTTTGTTTTCGACCTTACTTAAGGTCGGTTTGACGCAGCTCTACATACCCTTCACAACCTAAATTTCTAGTCATGTAAGTGTTTATGCTCATAAAGACATTATTTTTATTTTTTATTTTTGATATTTAACTTTATTATTTTTATTTTTCCCTTATGTCAATCTACTTTTAAGTGCATTTTATACCTATGATTGTATTTATGTTAATATTTTACCAACATGCATTTACTTTTGACTTTTCTTTCTCTTGTTTATGGACGTTTAATTTTTTATATGTAAATTTTTTAAACTTTTAACTTTTTGCAATTTTATCTTATTACAATTTTACTTTCTAACTTTCGCTTTTTGCAGTGACCATTTGCTTTGATTTAATTTGATTAATTTTGATGTGAATGCCTTCTTATATACAATTGCCTCTTTGCCTAATTTTTTTTTCTTTTTTCAATTTTTTCACCTATCTTTTAATTTATTTGGTGTCCAAATTTTAGAAAGGCGGGGCATATGTTGTACATAGCGAAGCCATTATTTTAGATTACTTTTAGAAATGCAACATTGTAACAATCAATACATTTCGCATCCTGTATTTTAGGAAACTTTGCAATCTACTTTGTCATTATCTTGTTCAAACCAAACCTTAATGTTTCATGTTATTTCCTCTTAATCTGTACCACATTGGTTTGTTACTTTGTATTTTTCCTAATCAGTTTTCCTGTAAAATGATTACAAACTAGGAAGTTTTGGCTAACCTCTGTACTGATTATCACATGCCAAAACCTTCCGTAGAAACCAGTATCCTTGGGTCAGCATGTTCTTACAATTTAAAAAGGCGATAATTCTTACAATTAAAAAGTCGATAATTACCGTTAAAGAGTCGATAAATACATCGCGCAAACGCGAAATAAGCGACGTCACGGGCGGGTGGTAGCTCCAAGCTTACACAGACTTTAGCGCGGCCATCTGCCAATGACGTCACCAATGCACAAAATTAAGACGCAATAATCGGAAAACATATAACTTTAGAGACAATTGATTATATCCGCGAACAAATTAAACTATGAAGTACTCACATAATAGGTCCAGATTCCCACGAATTACGCCAATCGTCCTTCAGGATAGGTTAAGACGGCGTCAGCACGTCCATAAGGGCGGCATGCTGGCCCTTTTTAGGCAGTTAAAGATGGTACTGCTCCGGTGCTGTCGGCGGAACATGGACATCCGGCTCGTCTAGGGTCGTGCAGTACGGTTCGCCAAGGCTACAGATTACCTACCTATGCAGGGAAAGACGGGAACATGGTAAACGTCGACAAACAAAGACAATTAGGCAAAGGAATCTACATAGATAAAGCTAAGGCACGATACGATACCTGACACGACCACACTCCTTGAAGATCAAAGGCAAACAGCCACTTTCAAGCGTCTAACGGAAACCTCTCACCACTTTGTCTTTCCGCGTCGGTGCGAAGTATTCGTCCAACCCACTCGCGTCGCGCGATCTGGCGCAAACGCACTGTGACGTAACGGAAATGCGCGCCCCGAGTCTTTTGAAATTGTGGCGCAAAACTTCCGCACATTAAAATTATCCTAAGACATGTTTAAGGGCCACTTTGGCACGTAACAATGTATAAAAGGCCAAGACACCCTTCCACTCATCGGTAGTTTGTGGGCAGCTAGACAGCTAGCCAAGTCATTGGTCGTCTGCTGTAGAGCAAGTTGGTTCTCATCAAAATGGTGACTTAACCCTTTAAAGATGCTGAAGAAACTATAATTAAGATGGTCACTTAGAATTTCAACCGTAAGTTAACTTTTCATTATTATAACTGTTTAACCCTTTTACTGCTTCGTATTTTATTAACATGTTTAGTTTTAAGTTAATTCATTATTAAATACTGTTGTTTGATTTCATCGTTTCATTACTTCTAGTCAGGTAATTGTTACTTTCACTTACACTTCTCGATAGATCCCTAGGTCCCTAGGACCTGAGTTAAGTACCACCTCTCACTACTAAAGACTCTACCATCACATTACCATAGTTACGCCAGCACGCCCAAAAGTATAATTAACAATCATTGAAACTGTATTTAACATTTGGTGAAAAGTAGAAAGAGTACTTAACAATAGCAATGAACGTGTATCATCATTATAATTTAAGAAAAGTTAGTTGTAAGGTAATTGAAGCGATGCATGGAAATTAATTAATCAATTTAGTAGTTGTTCGAAAAACTATACTATTTGCCAATCTATAAACATATAAAATGAATTTGTTATATAAGGACCCCGTAATCAGATTAGAGAATTTGATTTTAGAATCTGACCTGTGAAAGGCTTGCAAACTTGACTCATGCACTCTTGCTGTACCAACTGCTTTTCAATAAATAATCGTTGCTACTACACTTAGTGTTGGTTATGTAGTGTATGTTAGACAAGGAGCTATATGACCATAGAGAATGACGTTCTTCTGTAGCCTTCTCATTAATTAATTACGCAGTATAAATTTTTAAACACAATTTTCGTTTATCTATCACATCAAAACTAAACCAAATACCTGTGTGGTAACACAAATGCTAGTGGTATTTATCCTAGTGTAATAATTATTAAATTGTACCTGTTTGAACCTTGGGCGCCTGTATAAAGTGCAGTTGCATATCGTTTACTTAACCATGCCTTGCTTATTGCATTATTATGACTCAATTGTCAATTATTTAATTTAAATGGGAAAAGTGACTTCTTAATTACCTGCGTACTTTAATTATCTACTATGTATAAAAATAAGCAAGGATAAAAATATTCTAGGATATTAATTTTAAACTTTGTCCTAAGTCTGCAAGAAAAATAGCCTTTGAAGAGTTTATTTTTGTTTTGAACTTCGTTTGAGGTCTATATTTACCAACAGAATTAAAATTAGACTTAAAGTAAAATTCTTATAATATTTCGGTACAGCTATTTTGTAAAAAATTAGTAACCTTTTAAGCAATATTTTCATGTAACATGTAAAACTAAAAATCAATACTTACTTTTGGAATTGATTTTGAAATATTGTAAACTAAACAGGTGTTAAATTTGTAGGATAAGTACAAAGACAAAATTCCCAGACATAATAAGGCCAAGATGATTTTTCGTGAAATTGGTATTTCCATTGGAGTTCCATTTATTAGAATACATAACAAAAATATCACTTTGGACAATTATTTTTGAAACAATTAAATTTATTGGGTATTGACTAGATTATTTAAAAGAGACACTACATGATATAAACTTAGTTTAAAAAGCGCGCTATCGTGTGTACAGTACATGACATACAGTGTACATAAATATTAGGGCATAAATGTCGCCTAACTGTTTGATTGATTTTGAATGCTCCGCAAATTTTTTATTCTAGTGAAAAAGGTTTCGTATTGATCGCATTTAGCGTAGATGCAAACCCATGTTGATACTATTAGAATCTAGATGGCGCTGGTTCCAAATTATTTTTGAATCCTTGATTCTTATGAAAACCTGCCTATTCTTCATGAAAGATTGATTAAGGAATGTTTTCTTAGGTTGTCGATATATCTTTGCATTATTACAGTGCATAAAAGACTAGCTATTATTGATACGTGCGACAGTGTTTCCGTAAAATCAAAATACGCACGGGATAAAAATTTTTGGTTTCTTTCGCAAACTAATAAAACCTTACGGGTTAATAAAATAACATTTCAATCAAAAATATAGGTAACGAATTGCTCAATTAGTTTTATATTGTACTTTGAATGGTAGAAATTGGAACTAGGTAGAAGGGTCAAAATCTACTAATGGGACAATTTTAAGTAACCACATTTTCAAAAAAATTATCAAAATTTTTCCACTGCAACTTATACTAAGGACATTATAAGATAATATGCTGTAGATCTTCATTTATAATGACGATTATTTTTAGAGTAACAAAAACTAATGGGGACCGTCGTTATAATACACAGGGCCCGTTGTTATCATTTAAAGGGACCGTTGTTATTTAGGTATAGCATAATGTATAAACAGGAATGAATCCATAGAATGCAGTTATGGCTTTATGCATACATAAGTATATAATAATAGTTACTTAATTTGTAATAGATATTATTACAATTTTGTTCATCGTTTTTATAAAAACTATATTAATATGAAATTGAATCAATGGAACATTTACATTTGAGATTGATACAACAAGTCAATATCTGTACGTTCTTTTATAACGTAGTTCCTTTTGGTGATTGCAATTGGTTTCGAACATGCAGCCATGATCTCATATTGATTGATGCAGTATTTTTCATCTTTACTGGGCCATATAAAAAAGTATTTGCCATTTCTCTTCATAAATCTAATAGAAAAAACTTCTGAAGTTTTATTTTCTATTTCACCTGTTGGCAAAGGAGAAATGTATATTATTTTAAAATTTACATTTATTTTATTACCAGGATACCAGTTATCCTCCCACGATATAACCACAAAATCACCAACATTTAATTCCAACTGTCTTAATTGTTGATTTGTATTGGTTTCAACTAAATGCAGAGCTGCTAAAAATGATTTTAAAGAAACTATACTATATATTTATTGAAAACTTCCAATTACTAATAGTTTTGATAAGAGGAAACAAAACAATAAATATAAATAGGAAAGGATACGAGCCTCATCAAATCCAAAGTAACCAGTCTTGTTTAGGGTATAATGTGGACATTGAGCTGAAGCTGTAAACGGTACAACCCAAAGTTCTTATAAAAAGTATGGCTGGATTCTCAGAAGTCCAAGTTATTTGATGGATAGAGATTATTCCAGCCAATGCCGATAATTTTTCAGGCAGTAGTTTCTTGCTCTTTTGAATGTCTTCATCAAGTATTACAAACAATTTAATTTTTGGACAAGCCTCAGTTAACTGATCATGCAACTGAGTGGCATTTAAAACATTCTTACCATGAGATACAAGTGTGTCGGCAGTCCTTTTCAAAGTTCCTCCAACACCATTAGCAGCTCCTTCGCCGTGCCTAGATATGGAAAAATTCTAAGAAGCTTTTTTAACTGTAGGTATTATTTTAGGAAGTAATTTTACAAAATAATAGAAATTCTTTCTATTTTTATATTGAGAAGAAGGACCATCTGATTGAAAGTGAATAGTTTCTATTTGTGGATGCTGTTCTTTAATATAATTAAGGATAGTGCCAAGGTGACTCCAAATAGCGGATGCGGTGTGATCCAAATTTTCAGAAATGGTACAAAGGAATTGGGTCGAATTATGGCATCAGTTTCATTGTAAATATAATACTCCCCTGTATGTAGAGACAATTGCCTCTGTGAAGCACCAAAGTGTTTAGCCTGTACTTCTTCAGTTGAGTATTTAAAAGTATAATTTTCAGAAAAATCAAGGTGAATAAAATTTTCGTTTTCTGTTAAATTTTGTTGTAAACCTGCTATAAATATTCAAACTGGTGAATTAAATTGAAAATATGCTTTTTATATTTAGGTAGTTCTAATTCAACTCTTTCAATCAGTCCAGAAACGCGAAGTCATAATTTTTTTCTTTTTGTAACTCTAAATTTTACTTTTTGTCCTTTAATTTCTCTATTTTCACTTTCTGTAATCCATTGCTGATATTTGATATTCATCTTTTTAATATTTCCAAGTAAATTGTATTCCAACTTCATTGACCTTTGGGTTTGGATTCGGCTTTATTATCTTATAATGTAATAGTTTTTGCATCATATACTTGGAATTTGAATGTAAAATACAGACACATGTATTTCTGTCTTTCAATTTTGGATGTTCTATATATGATGGCCTGCATCTAATGAACGTGCCGTGCCTTAAGATATTTTCTTTGAATGGGTTTTTGGGAATGGGTTGAATAGGTGTATTTCAATCATTATCTATAATTATCTGTTATCAATTTTTTTATATAATTTTACATTATCAATCCTTTTTTATAATTTCCGTATTCAATCATTCGGAATGCTAATGCATTTTTTGTTTTTCCTGAACGTGTTGGTGAGAGACTATTGTCTTGTCGTTTCAAATATTGTTCCTTATATTGATGCTGTATGGAAATTCCCTATTTTTACCTTTAATTGAGAGTCTATCTTACCGTTGCAGTTGTGTACACGGCAATCATGCTTTGAAATTATCGGGTCATAATAATAGGTCGACGTGTATTTTTTTATAGGTTTAGCAATGCCATAAAGTCTTTCAAATGCATCTATGCATCTAAACCAATGTTTTCAAATTTTAGTTTATTTGTAAATAGATCCAAGATGATTTTATTAAGATTCTCGTCTGCTTGCTCAGGAACGCGATATACTAAAATACACATGCATGAAGTTAGCCGCAACTAGGAAGCACTAATATTTTCATATTGGTTTTTGTTAGTGCTTCTAAGAAGAATGCAACCATATCTACCATTAAGTAGTTATTTGACTTCAAAATAGCTGTGGCTGACCTCTGATCTAGCCACAACTCAGAAGCACTAAAAATTTCATACGGATTTTCTGTTAGTACTTCGTTAGTGCATCTTTGTGCTTCAAACCTCAGCCCAGCCACACTTCCGGTTTCGGAAATATCACACTTCAAAGTTACTGGAAGTTGGCAACATCATCTCTTGTTATGGAAGCACTAATGATCTGACCTCGCAAAATCATTAGTGCTTCAATAGTGTTTCTTAGTGTTCAATGCCCAACCCACCGACACTTCCGGTTTCGGACATATCACACCTCAAAGTTGTTGGAAGTTGACCATGCCATCTCTTGTTATGGAAGCACTAATGATCTGAACTCGAAACATTTTTGTTGCTTCATTAGTAAAACATAGTAGTTTATGTTGTGTACTAAGCTTCACTTCGGAACGCATCCTAACGTGAGATTAGGCGGCAATTTTGGGGTTAAGTACATTAGTCAATGGTGCACACGAATTGTAGAATTGTTAATAAATGTATATGCTTATGTCTTCTTTTTACGGCTACACCTTGCAACATATCACTGGCGACGAGATAAACAATTTAAATTAGTCAAATTACCGGTAAGCGTAATTAATCCGTATAATTACGTATGTAAAATCGTGAAAGTCGATGTCATTGACCCGCAGTCGTAAAAGTGCATCCAAGTCGAAGTCAAAGTCCTAAAACTGTGAAAATGCCGAATACCACAGAAACTACAATCGTAAGGTCAAATGCATATGCAGGTGTCTTAATTGGTAGCATCGAACCATATGACGGCAGTATTGATATTACTACTTATCTAGAAAGAATGGACAATTATTTTAGTTGTAACAACATTACATCAACAGATCAAAGGCAAGTGCCATTATTTTTAACAATGATTGGTGCTAAAACGTACAGCATCATAAAAGATTTGTTGTGTCCTAACCCACCTATTCAAAAACTTATGAAGAATTAAAGTTTACGTTAAAGGATCATTTTAGTCCTAAGAAGCTCGTTATAGCAGAACGATATAAATTTTATCAAGCACGTCAGGAACCAGGTGAATCAATCACTAAATTTATTGTCAAAATGCGTAATCTATCGGGAACATGTGAGTTTGGAAATTTTTTACCACAAGCTCTGCGTGATAAACTTGTTTGTGGATTAGCATCTGAAGCTATTAAACGGAAACTTCTATCAGAAGATAATTTAGATTACGATAAAGCAGTTAAAGTCGCCTTAACGATGGAATTGTCTGAAACCCGAACTAAATTATTAGAGTCGTCAAGATATACACAAAATATATAAAAATCAAGGTGCTATAAAAAAACAATTCACTAGTCCGCAGCAGCTAGAACCAAGGAAAGTTCAAAAGTCAGTTGAAAGAGGTAGAACTTCTTTTAATAAGTGTTATCGTTGCGGCAGGAACCACAATCCACACAAATGTCCAGCAGTGAACTGGGAATGTTTTTCATGCAATCGCAGGGGGCATACTTCCAAGGTATGTAGGTCATCCAATCGTCCCAGTTGTACAGTCAATTATGAGGAGATCAACACCCAGAATATAGATAACGATAACGAAGAGGGTGAAGATGTCGAAAAACAGATGAGTAAAATTTTTATCAATAATGTTTGTAGTAAAAATAGTAATGATGCATTAGTCTTGCAAGTCCACATACAGGATAAATCAATTAAAATGGAAGTAGATACTGGTGCTAGTGTATCTGTAATGTCTGAAAAAGATTTCCTAAGTAATTTTGTTAATCGTAAACTTAATCAATGTCCTTTTAGTATTAATACTATTGCAGGAAGTCAGTTAGAAGTCAAGGGACAAACGTTAGTAAATGTTAAATTTAAAAATATAACAACTAACTTACCATTAGTAGTAGCTAGGTCAAATACAAAATTCTTACCTCTATTAGGTCGTAACTGGCTTAATCAATTAATACCTAATTGGCAGTCTTGTCTTGTGCCAGTAGAGGAGGTTGGTTTTGTGGATCTACAGTCACAGAACGTCACACCAACAGTCAGGTCCCTAGAAAAAGACTTTTCAACAGTCTTTGATGGTGATGTTAGTCAACCTATAACAAATTTTAAAGCGTCTATAGTATTGAAACCACAGTCCGTGTTGTCAATTCATAAACCTTATAGCGTACCTTATGCTATTAAACCACAAGTCGAAGCTGAACTAAAACGTTTAGTCGAATGCAAAATTTTAGAACCAGTCAAGCATAGTAGAATGGCTAGTCCAATAGTTATTGCACCAAAAAATCAGGAGGATTCGTATATGTACGGATTTTAAGAAGTCATTAAACCCGTATGTTGAAACCGAACATTATCCATTACCACTTGTTGAAGATGTTTTGCAGTCTTGCAAAGATGGAAAAGTTTTGCTGTCATTGATTTGTCTAACGCATTTAATCAATTATCCATATCTAAAGAATGTGAAGATCTTGTCACAGTAAATACACATTTAGGTCTATTTAGATACAAACGTTTACCTTATGGTATTACAACAGCTCCGTCTATTTTCCAATTCACTATGGATCAAGTCTTACACGGATTGGAAAACTGTAGCTGTTATATCGATGATATAATTATCGCTGGGAAAGATCTGGTGGAACTTGACAAAATGTTCGTCTTGTATTGGAACGTCTAAAGAAATACAATATTAAAATAAACAAAAATAAAAGTCAATTCTATAAAAATGAAGTCGAATTTTAGGTTTTGTCATAACAGGTCAAGGCTTACGACCATTGCAGTCCAAGGTAAGTGCCATTCAAGAGGCACCTATTCCCAAAATGTACAGCAGTTAAAAGCATTTTTAGGATTGATAAATTTCTATTCAAAATTTCTACCAAATTTGTCAATGATACTAAAACCGTTGTACACCCTGTTACAAAAAATGTTATATTTACATGGTCAGATGCTTGCAATGAAGCATTTCAAAATAGTAAGAATATGATTAATAATAATTCCTACTAGCCTTATTTGATAACAACAAGGAAACATTCATCACAGTAGATTCATCGTCATACGGCCTAGGAGCCGTATTAAGTCAGAATCATGATGGAGTTGAAAGACCTGTATGCTTTGCTTCATGTACCCTAAATCCAGCAGAAATAAATTATCCCCAAGTCCAAAAGGAAGCCTTAGCTGTAATTTATGCAGTTCGTAAGTTCCACAAATATTTATACGGAAGAAAATTTGTGATTAGAACGGATCACAAACCTTTAGAATCTATATTTGCGAATAACAAACCTATACCTACGTTGGCTCACAGTCGAATTCAACGTTGGGCCTTAATACTAAGTGCTTATGATTATATAATAAAGTACAAAAAAGGTTCGGAAATTGCTAATGCAGATGGATTGTCCGTTTACCATTGCCCGAAGGAACAAATGATTATATTTTTATTTTAATCACTCCGAATACTTACCCATACTACCGGAAGAAATCGCTAAAGAAACAAAAAAAGATCAAGTCTTGTGTACAATAGTCGAATTAATCAAACATGGATTTCCAGAAAATGGTGATAACATCTATAAACCTTACTTTTCTTGTAGAAACGAATTGAGTCTTGAGAGTGAATGTGTCACTTGGGGAAATAGAGTCGTTATTCCAAACAGTCTGAGATCTCGAGTTCTTGAACTTCTTCACGAAGGTCATCCAGGTGTCGTTCGGATGAAAGCTCGAGCACGTTCTGTCTTATGGTGGCCAAAGATTGATCAAAATATTGAAGAACATGTAGAGCAGTGTGAACCATGTCAACGTTACAATGCACATAACATAAATGAAAATATTCATTCATGGCCTAAAAGTTCCAAGAATTGGGACCGAGTGCATATGGACTTATTTAAGCTCGAAAATACAAACTTCTTATTAATCATGGACAGTACAACAAAGTGGATAGATCTATATATTATGCGCAGCACCAACGCTCATGCCACTATTAGAAAATTGAGGCATTCGTTTGCTAATTGGGGTTTACCACGATTGTTAGTAGCAGATAACGGTCCGCCGTTTGATAGTCAGGAATTACAAAACTTTTGTAAGTCAAATGCAATAATATTAGTAAATACACCTCCTTACCACCCTCAATCTAATGGTAATGCAGAAAAGGGAGTTAATGTCTCTAAAAACATATTAAAGAAATGTTTACTAGAAAATTTACAACTTCATAGCAATTTGGATATTCAACATATTGTTGATAATTTTTTGTTCAATTATAGGAATACACCTACAACTACTACTAAAGTATCTCCTGCTGAAGGGATGTTAAGAAGACTTCCAAGAACTAAAATAACTATTTTGAAACCAGAGAGAGGTTCAAATAGAGAAACAGAAGTTGATGCTGAAAAAAAAAATAATGACAAAGGCATTTGTTATTATACCGATAGGGAAGCCGTACTAGTTTATAATAAGTTAGGCAAGATCTGGGAACCCGGAAAAATAATGAAACAATTGAGTTATGTAACTTATCTTGTAATGGTACACAGTAACGTGAAGATGGTTCATGTCGACTACCTGAAACGAAACAGATGTCGAACGATTGAAGATAAACTACCTCCGGTCATCACCCTAGATGAAGATAGCTCACCTATTAGTTATCAGTTGCCAATCTTAGCTGATGGTGTGACAGGAGTGACTGTGGATGATGCAAACAAACCCGATCCACGCTCTAACCTAGAGGCTAAAACGTCTCCAATTAAATCACCTATAAAGGTCCCCTCGCCAGCTCTGAGGAGATCTGATAGAGTTAAGAAGCCAATAGTTAAATTAGATTTATAACTTGCCTGATGAAATATTTTGCTTATTATGTAACTATGTCTTAATGTAAGTAAGGGGGAGTGTTGTGTACTAAGCTTCACTTCGGAACGCATCCTAACGTGAGATTAGGCGGCAATTTTGGGGTTAAGTACATTAGTCAATGGTGCACACGAATTGTAGAATTGTTAATAAATGTATATGCTTATGTCTTCTTTTACGGCTACACCTTGCAACGTATCAGTTTACACGAGATAACCTTGTATATCGCTGTAAGACTTCAAGTTGACTGTGGTTAGCTTCGCATTCATCCACAGCTCAGAAACATACATGAATTAGTAGCTGTTGCTTTTAGTATTTCATCGTGTTTCACAACTAGAAAGCAGTCACAATAATTGTTGTGACACTTCGAAGTTTGTAATTGATCCTTCCTGCAGTGTTAGTTATTTTAGTGTATTTAGTTGCAATCTTTCTGTAAACACTTACAGCTTGTAGTTAGTTACTAAACCATTTGTAGCTAACTTCTCTACCAAACACATACATGTTTTTCTTAATCTATCTGTAATGAAATAGTAGTTTTTCCACAGTTAGTCTCTGCTGTTAGTTATAGAATTGAACATTGTCTGCAATCAGGTTTTAATTGATCCATTTGGTATGCAGTTTCTCACAGGCGAAAGATATAAGAAACAGAATAGGGTAATTACTACCTGACACTTTATTAGTATAAAGTACAAAACACAACTAAATTCTATTTAATTTCTATTATTATTATTAGGATAACATAAATTCATTCAATACAACTAGCTTCTTAATAATACTGAAATTAAATGAGTTGCTACAATATATAAATAAAAATTTTGAATTAGACGTAACTTTTATAATTGTGTACAGCTCTACTAAATGACAACAGTAGAATGTATGTTATAAGATATAAAAGTTTTAAGTCGATTTTTAGCAACATTCAATCTTAGCGTACTGAATGAAAAATCTGTTAATATTTATTAAGCATGCAAAAATGTTTCCTTATTGAATTATTTTGACTGTAGTTTATTGCTAGTTGGCATCATTTAGAATCTAAGAAACAATACCCCAAGGACATGAACATAGTTATTAGAAAAAGTAGCAATCAACACCAGGTACATGTGCTATTCAAGAACTACCAGTAATTAAAGTAAATGATGTACAAGAGATAGCAACAAACTTGCAAAAATACTGTAAATAGCTATTCGGTAACAATAATAAAGCATGCTGGTTAGAACAAGGGGAGCACAAACCTGCAGTATTGAAATAAATCACAAAGTGTATAAAAGGCACTGTTATATTCGATGCAACATTTTTATATTCTTTTCCATTGTTGTCGAATAGTTCCCACATACCATCGAGCCTTCTTGCATATGTAGTATAATGGCCAATAACTTCTATAGACTTGGTATTTGATTCTTGGAAATGAATTACAGCTCGCAAGATAAAATTGGTGGTATTAAACTTGATATTAACTGGCACTTCGTTCAAAGGAATATAACCGTAATCACAATCAATAAAAATGTATGGTCTCGTTATATATTTTACATAAGTTTGGATTTCACATTTCTTACAAAAGTACAAATTCCTATGACTTTTAAGAAGATTTTTTAAAATAGAAAAGAAGTTGGCCTCGACAAAATATCAAAGTTTGTGGTAATAAGAAAAATTTCTCTTATACGTTCAACATTGCACACTTAGCAAGAAAATATTTCAATTTCAGTGTTCAAATCAGATAAAATGAAGAAAATATGCATGATAAATTACACTGACATTTTATGCGGTACATGGATTTCTTTGAAAAACTATCTAAATGCTTGCTGGAAAATTTATTGGGTGTAATTAGTATTTAAGTTCTTAATTTATTGGTATACCGCAAAGCTCCAATCTGCATTAACATTTTTACTAACTTAAACAAAACGTTGTCGTCATTACCATCAAAAAACTTTTTCCCTAGTAAACTGTCACAATAACCTGCTGCTAATGCCTGAATAACGCTGTCAAAAGCACACGTATTATCTACAAGGTACTTTCGGTTGTTGACGGTTGTTGGAGTTCTATTTAAATTCATATTTCTCAGAAGAGGTATTTTAATCTTTTTCCCTGTTTGTAGTGTTAAAATTCTGGACATTGTATTCCGTAATATTGATGTCTTTTCCTTTTTCCACTTGAAGTACCAAAGCCTCACCAATTCTCCACCCAACCTTCTACAACAAAACGTATAAGTATTATTTTTAAGCACACCATTAAATGCAACATGTTATTAAGCAGAACGTGACATAAAATAATTTGGTACATTCAGCTACCATTCACAGAACAAATTCCTGGTTTGTGGTATTGCAAATAAATTTTTTTGGTCTTAGTATTTTTTCCAAATACAATGCAACGCTTAAAAAAACATTAACCAAACGTTAAATAGCTTTAATTGGGTTTTGAAAATTCTGCTAAAGCTTTTACTTGTTACTCATTCGTAAACAGCACTTTCTCTGTCCCAATACGAACTTGTTAGAAGTTAGTAGAACATGACTGGCTTTACAGTGCTTGCTAAAAATTAAAAAGAACTCAATTCTAGTAAGTATTTGTTAGTGTGTGACAGTAAGCACCTATTAGTTGTTAGTATAGAAACAATTTAGAACGAAACTACTAAGATTTTGTTTTTGAAATTGTGTTTTTATATGCAGATTACATAGAAGTTCATAACTAATTGCAAGAATAATTTACGAATGCTTAACAAGTAAAATATTGAACATTATACGCCAGGTAACGATTTTTACTGGTCGCCAGTAAAAACCTACTTATCTGGCTAATAATGTAAAATATTAAAGTCGCTTAATGTTTCTTTTTGGTCAAATTGAATGGAAAACAAATAGCAATGCATTACATTATCCTACTAATTATGAATTTTCGTCAGTCTGCTCCATTAATTTTACAGTAACATTTGCCGTTGACTTTCCTTCTGATTCTGCACCCTCCCTATTCGGTTCGGTATTGTCGCTTTTATTTAATTTACATAAAAGTATTATGATATCCATAAAACTCGATACTTTAATATAAATACCTACCTCTTGTTGGTTGCGTATCTCTTTGATTTAAAATAGACCCTACCTTCAGAACTATATTGGATTTATCATTGCCAACTGAGACAACGTTATTTAGCAAATGAAAAAGTGTACATTTATACTAACGTTTACAGTCTTGTTCAGTTGAATCCTTCCTGTACTGTTTTTTTATTTCGTTGGATGAGATAATCAGCATTCCCTGAAAAGCTTTATAATGTTTTACAAAAAACTGGCCAGCTCTAATGAGTAATTCATGAACAGCAAATGTCCTATTCTTCAAATCATTGAAGTAACTTTCAACCGAACTTGAGCTTTCAGTAATGTCTCAGTATTTAAATACCGGAACTAAAATTGCAAGCCATAGTAGAAATGTTTTCAAAAATCTACAAAGATCCAGAGAAAATTCAGGACAATAGCGAAAATTGTCAGTGTCAGTTTCTACACCGCACTGCTTTAAGCTGGTGCTGGTCCAGTTTTTTATAACAATAGAATCATCAGTATGATGCTCTTTTTCAGTTGAGAAAAGCTGCGTCTTCTCTTGATTCAAGTCAATGTTTATATCTATAGGTACAATTTTGGCTATAAGGTTGCTAAAATATTTTTACTGACTTCTGCGGGTATGTGATTATCAAAGGAATCACATCCGATAAATTCACTTCACAACAAATTCGCGTTACGTTCACGAGCTTGTTTTTGAAAATGTGTGGAATGCACTTGTGTGCTAGAAGGAAGCAGCTTGTTGCTAACTTGTACGAGTTTTATGAACAAGAGAAAGCAAATGGGGGATCTTTTATTCCAGTAACAGCCATCCGAGAGGTAATCTACGAAATGTAATTTGTTATAAAATTAATTAATTTGGTTTTATAGAGAGTTGCAACTGCTCTCAAAATTAATCCGTCAACTGTGACTATGGTGACCAAAGCTATTGAAAATGGTGAATCATTAGATTCGAAAAAAAGAATTCCCAAGAAACCTGTAACTGTTGATGAATTTACAGTGTGCAATTCGCAATGAAATTTACCAAATGTAAGACAATCGTAAGTTATTAATGTGTTAGTAGCTTAGTTTTGATGTAAGCATCTGTTTCAGATGAACATATTACATTACATGTGATTTTCCAATGCTCCACCCGAAGGTACTACATTGGCCAGGAAGCGAGTTTTTTTTTTACCTGGAAAATTTTGAATTTTGCCGAATCCTTGCTGTTCCAAGCAAGGTAGGGATCTTTAACGTGCGTGACAACACTCACACATGGGACCTCCATTTTACCTCTCATCCGAACGAGGGTGTATTTTTGTGAAAAATGCTCGCCTAACATTTTTCAAGCGGACCGTGTCGGGATTCGAACCCAGGACCTTGGGCATAGTAGTCACACACATACCACTATACGCCACGGAGCCGCCTTGAACATATTACAGTACATAACTGTGTTTACAACTTCAGAGTGCAGAATTGTTCAAAGGATGTAATACATTTTTAAATACACTGCTACGCAGACTGGGATTTACATATCGTAAAGACAATCCCCGTCGTGCTCTCATAGAATTGCCCTTAAACGGTTTGAATTTCTCGAAAAGTATATGAGAATTAAAAAGGAAGACATTTATCAATTCGTTCATCTCGACGAAACTTGGATTTTCCAAAACGGTACCGTTTGTCGTTCCTGGCATAATATTGATGTACAAAGTGTAAGAAGCACACAAGTCGATGGAAAAAGATTCATAGTGTTGCATGCAGGCAATGAAAATGGGTTCATTGAAGGTTGCGAGTTGATCTTTTCATCTGTGACAAAGTATGGAAATTATCACGGAGAGATTAACAAAGCAAATTTTCTTAATTGGTTTGGAAATCAATTACTGAAGAATTTGGAACAACCGTCTGCATTTGTTTTAGATAATGCTTCATACCTTACATTTGATTTTCCAATGCTCCACCAAAGGTACTACATTGGCCAGGTTTTTTTTAACAGGAAAATATGGAATTTTGCCGAACCTTTGCTGTTCCAAGGTAGGGATCTTTAACGTGCGTGACAACACTCACACACGAGACCTCCATTTTACCTCTCATCCGAACGAGGGTGTATTTTTGTGAAAAATGCTCGCCTCACATTTTTCAACTGGACCGTGTCGGGATTCGAACCCGGGACCTTGGGTGTAGTAGTCACACGCATACCACTACACTACGGAGCCGCCCTAATGCTTCATACCACAGTACAGTGTTGGTTAAAGAACCGAATTACAGTTGGACTAAAGGAGACATCAAACTGGCTGACAAATCAAGGCATTGCACATGATTGTACTTCGTTTATAAAAGATCTTCTTAATCTTGCTACCATGTATGTATAACAACCCAATTTATAATTTATAACTTGTGTAATTAACACGGTTATTAATTTTCAGGTATAAACCACAGGTCTACAAAGCAGATTACTTGGCGGAACAGTATGCCCAAAAAGCTGTACGATTGCCTCCCTACCATTGCTTTTTCAACCTAATTGAACTTGTCTGGGGTATATCCAAAACTTATTACAATCGTCACATTGGTAGGAATGGCAAATCGGCAGAGAATTGTTTGAAAATATGGCACGAAGCATTGGCAACGACTACCCCAGAAGTCTGGGCAAATGCTGTAGCTCATTGTGAAAGGTTCATTGGAGACTGGTACAATAGAGAAGTACATTTAGATACAGTTGATGTTGCACTTCTTATAATTACTTTTAATGCTGATACCAAAAGCGATAGCATCGATTCAGATGTCCACATCGATTATATTTAAACATCACTGTAGAACTTAATGGACAAAGGTTAGCAAATTTATATTTTGCTGATCTATATAAAGCTGTATGATAATATGGCATGAAGCATTAGCGACCCTAGCTCCTCAAGTTTGGACAAATTCTGTACAAAACGCAGAAGCAATTATTAAAGAATGGAGGACCGCAAAATTAAGTCGAAAAGGATGTTGCATCGTTGATCATTAACATAAACGACAATAGCTGGGATTCAGACAGCAGTAGTAACTAATTAATAGAAGGCCATGGAATCATAGGGAAATTAATGAAATACATTTTGTACACGAAGAAATATCAATATTTGTAAATTAATTATCGGTATTTAGTTTATTGTGGGGTAATCAGTATCTGTAACTTTCTGCATGATAAATAAATAAAACTAAATATACCATTTTATTGATAATTTACAAGCATTTAATAGAGATTTATTTAATTCCTTCGGTTACATTTGTCTACATCGACTGCAAAATTACAATTTTTTTGTGATACAATTAATCATTTTTGAATTACCTCTATTGTGTTTGACAATCTTCTTTTGTTAAAGTTGTTACTTACATGTTATCATTAATAAAGTGTATTGTATTTTCAAATTTACCGAATACTTGTATCACTCTTGAAAATGTTATTTATTTTACTAACTGCATACACCTCATACTGGCAAAACTAAGACACCGGGTACTATCAAGCTTCTACATCTTTCAATTTCAACAGGTTCTGTATATCAACAACTTTGCAAGATATTGTATGCGTTTGTTTAGCATCCAGCAAACCTTAAAGAATACATTTTCAAGACTGTTTGTGTTATATACACTTACCTACGACATATCAATATCCATGTACTTTCGTATTATACATATTATACATATTTGTTTTATATTTTGCCTAAAATGACTACATATTATTTGAATAGTAAACATTCACAGATTAACCCTATTTATCGGCAAAAAAAATATTACTTCACAAAGGCGGAAAGAAAATTGAATTTTATACGTACTTCGGTTACTTTGTGCTGACAATCCAAGAATTATTTAAAACATGAATTACACACTTTTAATTTAGTTTTGATAAACATAACCTGTTTTGTTGAATAGCGGTGGCTAATATTCCGTGCCTAGTGCAGTGTGCTTATTGCTATAAAATGAATCACATTAAAAACACTAAAGTATGTTTAAAATATGCTCAGAAGTAAAACTTTTACTTAGCCTATATTATTTAGTTACAATATTTGATCTACAATTATGTCCATATAAAATGATTCTAAAAATTTCATTTTAAAAAGTTACAAACTACATTCCTTCATCTATTAGAAAACATTTGCAACATCAACATTCTACCGATGGCCCCATTGTGGTTACGAAAAATTCGTATTTTGATAGTGGCAACCGCTCTATGTTAAGACATTACGAATATTGGTGACGTAAATCGGAACTTAAATTACAACGACTATAGCCCCATCAACTCTTAAACCCCAAACCTCAAACCTTAAATTCTATTATATTATTTATATTATTTATTTATTTATTTATTTATTTTTATTATTTATAAACATTTTCTAACGTCTTCTGTTCCAGTTATTTTTGTGAAATTAAAAAATAAAAAATAAATCTCAAAATTTTTATTAAGGATAATATATTTACAATAAATACCGTAAGATGGGGCTATTTTGACACATAAGGTTTAACTTTGTGACTAGAGCAATTTTTAAAACAATTTTAAATTTTCCACTAAAATATAAAGGATTGTGGTATTCTATTATTCCAACATCAAGTCTGTATTGTACTGCTACCTACTGACACTTTGTAGGAGCGCCACTCTTTTGTAATGTGATGTGACATTTGATCATCTGCGGTGTTATACTCCCGCTGTTCTAGTCTAAGGTATACTGTTAAAGTCCCGCGCGTAATTGATAAGAGCCACTACTAGTTGGCAACACAAAATTAACACGTACATAATATTGCGCAGCAAGGTATTACGTCATTAATGCGTCTCAAATTTGTATTAGATACAAAGAAAAAGATGAATGTACTCACGTAAAATGTGGAGCTCTTCACAACATGGCAGCTATAGGATCTGGGCGTTACTTGAGCGTGGGTCGGCTTTCGCTCTTTGTCGAAACCAGATTAATTTGTTTTCCCTCTTTTTGGGTTTCTAGCGATACGATAGGAATAAGGTAGGGAGCGATAAAGGTACGATACAGGAAACCTACATTACCTAAAGAGAAGACAAAAAAAGACACAGATAAACTCACTGTTCGATGTTTCGTTCACTCGTCCCTGGCGTGACGGAAAATGCGCACCTCCTTGCCCACTCCACGTCTGCGCATTCTCTAGCGCCGACACAACTGTCTAAAGTGACGAAAATGCACGCACAAGTCTTTTAAAATATTGGCGCGAATTCACTCGCAACTTAAAAACTTACAATGCCAATTTTTGGCATGTAACAATCGCGACAAAGCCATAAAAGAAAAACAATCTTAAAAAAAGAAAATGACTGTTAGCACGGTAAAAGCTTAAAATCTAAATTCTAACTAGCCTACATATACCCTAACTTAAATTCTACAAAATGTTTATTTTAGGCGCCACCTGGTTTTTTCAACCGATAACACGTCTTCCAAATTACCAGGAAACGGAATGTGTAGCCCCATTGTTTTTGAACTACATTTAAAGTGCACACACGAGTCTTTAATGTGGCGCAGTTATAACTGACAGCACAAATTTGTCGGAGAGCACGAAACACTACTAAAACTAAAACAAATGCGACGAGTCGCCTTATCTAAATACTATAACTAAAGCTAACATTACAGTTTTCTAAGTGCATACGCACATAAGCGTCGCATCTAGACTGTTTCTTCTTTGGCAAGGAAATGTCTAAATTTCAAAATGTCCCAAAGAGCAAGTTACTATGCACTTTAGCAAATATTTAAGTACTGGTACTCTGGCTTAATAAACAATACATATCAAAACTTGTTCATGACATGGTTGTGAATTAACAAATTTACCAACAGTACCATCTTACTAATTTCTTACATTACTAACCTAACAAATTACATGGCTACCATCAGGTTAGCTTCTTCACTCATTATTCAAAAAATAATTCCTACGTCTGATCATAAATACCAAACCTTAGGAAGATAAAAACGATATGACAAAATCTCAAGTTATTATCAAAGATAATAGGTAAAATAACGATATTAAGATAAAGTTATTATCAAAGATAATAGGTAAATCAACGATATTAAGATAAAACTAGATAACAATTGATGGATCTGAAACGTCCCAGCACGCTAAGACTACATACACTAAAGATATAGCGTAGAATTCCCCAGTTCACCAAACCGTTTCGTCATCCGTCCCAAAGATACAAGATAGAGTGGCTCCTTGGAGCCGTTACATAGGTAAAATTAAGACATAAGTTAAAAAATTTCTAGGCTCTAACGAGTACATCTACTGCGGTAAGAAAATCAGACAAAAGTTGAAACAACAACTAAAAGTATCCCTACAGATACCTTCACACAAAAATCAACTGTTGCAAGGTAATTTTTTTTAAAAACGGTAACGCCATAAACACACAAAAATGTCTAACTGTAAGCAGTTAAATACAGACACACTGTCCCAATATGCTAAAAATAACCGAAAATTCGATAAGGTATCAATAAAAAACGATAGCACCTCACCACGAAGTTCAATTAAAAACAACAAAAAAAATGTTTATATGTTATGATGACTTAGTAGAAAAAGAAACAAGTAATGGTATAGGATAAAGTGGGCGACTGTAACAATTCAGAAGAAAAACACATGGAATAGAAACTCCTAGTTTTTTGCAACTGTGAATATGGACTATTCCTTACAATGGCATAGGCTGCGGCTCCTATGTGAGCCCAAAGAAAAAATCATCCACTCAACATCAGCTAAAACCAATCATAAAAATTCAATGAGTTATTGCAACCAAAGTTACGACAATTACCACAAAATTAAACGATGTAAGATAAATACTGAAAACAAAATAATATGTTGTAGAAAAGGTGCGAGGATTAATTAAATGAAGCGACAGAGTTATACTGGGGGACATAGACAATAAACCGATATATGACTAACAATAAATTCAAGGAAAAGTCGACAAGAAGCAAAAAGATAGCTAGTTTAAGGTAAATGCTGTATAAGAAAAGAAATGTCTAAATATAGTTAACTAACTCATGGTAGGGACAGAAACATTAGGTAAATCGTTAAGGAAATGGAACGTGAAAAATTTTGGATGTACGTAAGGTTAAACGATTTTAAAGATAATTTTATACCACCTAGTGAGGTTTGAATCGATATGCGAAGAGATAACAGTAATCAAAACTCGATTTACTGATAGAATTGTTGAAGAACAGAAAAATATTTTATAACCCATATAATTACTAGGATGACGAGCCCTCCTTTGAGCTTCACCTAGACTAATAAAGAAAAACTCTAACATCATTCTTAAAAAAATGATTCACAAATTGCTAGAGCGGCAAATTTACCCCGAGTCTTGTCTAGACTTATGTAATGCTGAGCGACCAACTCTTGATGAGTTTCGTCTAGACTTATATACAGCTGAGCGACCAACATCGACGGCAAATCTCGCTTAAACCAAATAGATCTTAAAATGCTGCGTTGGAATATCGATATGTTTAAAAAATATGTTATCAAAACAAAATCATACTCGCTACACAAAAGCAATATTCTACGATATATGTATAGAAAAAACAGTATTCCAAATTGTTAAAATATTCTTTTGATATTGCGGGATTTATCAACAACCATCGTAAATGAGCTTAAATACAAAACGTTATCAACAACTTCATTATTGTAGTGTTTAAAGAAGCAGATATAACGAAATCAAGTTTATTATAGCGCTTTAGAAGGTAAAAGATATACTAAGAACTCAGTTAATTGCGTTAGCTATATTTGAAAGCAAAATTTTCTTTAAAAAGGGATTCGTAAGTTATAGTTCATTATTTAAATTACTAAGAGAACATTTCAGAATAATAATAAAGTAAAATAGTATACAAGTTATCTAAACGACGACTTTTAAAAAGTTAACCCAAAAAAAGGTTAGAATAAAGTAAGAAAAATTTTAGGGTTAAAGTAATTATACTTGGTGTCATTTTAAGAGATTTTTTCCTTTTTTTTTCATCATGAATGGAAAATAAAGCTATTATTTATAATTAGAGTACTTACAGAAAAACTTATGTAATCCAAAAAGCACATGCTTCCATCTTAACACAGTTTCCTAACACAAAAAAACATACACACCGCTAGCCGCACGAGTAACCGTATTTTACCACGACTAGACTCTGGTCGGTGAGGGGGAGTGGGAATTTGCACCAGGATACAAATAACCTAAGGTCGACACGGTGAACAAGAGTCTTGGAGAGCGCCACTTAAATCGGAACTGTACGCCTCCCGCGAAATCAATCTAGGAAATTTCTCACGCAATCTGTAGATGCTTAACGGACATAAAACTCGACAACAAAAAAATACAAGTAACATATAATCGTTTACTGACACAACTTATGGTTTCTAATATTGATAGGGTTGAACATAAACATCAATTTTACATCATAACAAAGCTTAAATGCAAGCGATTGGGTTAATGAAACCAACGTACTTTTCAATATGTACCTTACACTTATTAAATGGCTGCAGTAGATTTTCATTAGGTTCACTTTGTATAAATTTAAAATCAGTCGAACGCTGCTTGCGGTGGTACCAACCCTTGCGCGTACGATTGTGCAGATAGAAATACCTATCAAACGAATGTGTACAATAATTCGTCGGTTAAATTAATTCCAACGCACAACTGTTACAAAAATTATATTGAAATAAAGGCACGTACAATCAAAATATAATATGGAAAGATCTTACCAGAACAGGTCCTGAGCGCGGATATCGGATCTTGCAGGTACGCCTGAGTTTGTTTCAATAAAATACGTACATAATGTACCAGACTGAAATACCAAGCACTACAAGACTGCAAACTACAAAGCTGTAAAACTGCAAACTACAAACTACAGCTGTAAAACTGCAACCCTAAAATGTTGTAATTAGATGTGAACACACCTGCTATCTACTTTACCGTTTTGCGGTTCCTTTTCAAAACGGGCTTAAATAATTAGAACAAAACTCGATGTTATCAACGAGTTTTCAAATGTGTGTCCTACAAAGATAACAATTGTATGAAGTTTACGTGCATAAAAATTATAAATAATCTTACCTCGAACTTCTATAAAATTCTCAAAAGAGCAGAGCAAATATAAAATTCTCACTAATAATTCGCTCTTAAATAACGGATCATCAATTCTCCAAAATTAAAATAATAAGGGTGGAACTACAAATTAGTTCACAATAAGATGCACGTTACCAAGCGTCGAGGATCAAATTAAGAATAGAACAAATAATCACGATTCGTATTGAAGTGATAAGGATTAGTTTATGCACGTTATCAACATACAAGAATTAAAACTTGAATTTATGAACGAAACTTGATAAATTACAATAAGGAAATAAACCATAGGCGTCGTATTTGGGAACGAAGTACGTATAAAAATTGGGAAACGCGTTATGTAAAATTGAACCGTAACATTCTAGAACTGAGGTTAAGGGAATCTGCCAAACACATTTGAAAGGTATACACTTTAAACTCATTCCAAACCGGATCAGGTAATTATTTAAGAGAATTTCGAACAAGAACACACTATTTTTATAAAGGAAAAGCTAATTAATTAAATTTAGCAATCACCTATATGAAAGTTAAAAAGAAATCAAATATGGCTGTCTAAATCAGATTGACACATCAGCTGTTTCTATGTAATTTCAACTTAAGATAGTTGTCATGGCAACTTGCAATGTTGCCAAATTATATTTTTTCTATTTGAAAGTTATTGAAACATTTCTTTTTTATTATTTTTGAGTCAATAAGACCCAATTACTACAGATATATTCAAAACTAATACCTTATAAGATATACAAGAAGTGAAATCAAATTTTTTAACAAAAAATACGTTGAGACGCCACTGTTATATTCGCGCTACTATTCATAGTCTAAGGTATACTGTTAAAGTCCCGCGCGTAATTGATAAGAGCCACTACGACAGTTGGCAACACAAAATTAACACGTACATAATATTGCGCAACAAGATATTACGTCATTAATGCGTCTCAAATTTGTATTAGATACAAAGAAAAAGATAAATGTACTAACGTAAAATGTGGAGCTCTTCACAACATGGCAGCTATAGGATCTTGGCGTTAGTTGGGCGTGGGTCGGCCTTCGCCCTTCGTCGAAACCAGATTAATTTGTCTTCCCTCTTCTTGGGTTTGTAGCGATACGATAGAAATAAGGTAGGGAGCAATAAAGGTACGATACAGGAAACCTACATTACCTAAAAGAGAAGACAAAAAAAGACACATAAACTCACTGTTCGATATTTCGTTCACTCGTCCCTGACGTGACGGAAAATGCGCACTTCCTTGCCCACTCCACGTCTGCGCATTCTCTGGCGCCGAGGCAACTGTCTAAAGTGACGGAAGTGCACGCACAAGTCTTTTAAAATATTGGCGCGAATTCATTCGCAACTTAAAAACTTACAATGCCAATTTTTGGCATGTAACAGCAGGTTATGTTTTAGCAGCTTTATTGTATTTTAAAAAGTAAGGTTTGGTTAAAGTAGACTAATAGATTAATTTAATCCAGGGTAAGTTTGTTTAATTATATATTTTACTACCTATGTTTACAATATTTTAGTTTTGAAATTATTTTTAATCGTAATGTGAAATTTGCTTTTGATTGCAGGAACAGCACTTTCAGGTGCTACTTTGTGACAAAAATTATTGTCACAAAGTAACGACACTTAATAAACTCGAAACTAAGATGTGCAGCTAAACGGCAAAACAACAACAAGTACAGAACAAAAACGCTGCTCCAATAAAAGACTTAGATTTCAAATGACCCTTAAACTTATCTGTTTTTATTTATTTATTCAAATTTTATAAACCGCCAAATGAAATTTCAAATTTATGAGAAATAAAATAAACACTAACGTCAAAATAACAAGGAGAACGAAATAAGATAGCAAGCCCAATAAATATACGCAATTAAAAATCTAGTATAACAAAACTGTATTTATTTATTTAAAATTCAAACTAACTAATTACCTCAAAAACAAATTTATAAAATACCCGACTTTAAATTTAGAAATAAACTAATTAAAACAGGCGTTATTGGAATGCGGTACCGGTAGCACTTACCGCTTGTTTACTCGACCTTGAAATGTTACACCACTAATTATACCCAAAGATGGACTTTTAGGAATCTTAAAGTACACGTGTACTTAAAAAGTGGAAAATTTATATTCAAATTATTTTAAAATTTACGGTTTTTAGTTATTTGTTTGATTCAAAAAGGGCTAGATTTTGGTTTTTAAATTGTTATTTTATTACACGCACGTTATATAATTTTCCCGAATTTATTTGCTTGTTTGACGCGGTTTTTTGACCTGATTTACTAAATTTCCTAATAAATTTATTAAAAACGTTTTTTAAAATTATTTGGGGTGTTTGGTTATGGTTTTGATTTATTAGCCCGAAATTTGATTTAGTTT
Source organism: Platerodrilus igneus (assembly GCA_036346225.1). Classification (NCBI taxonomy): domain Eukaryota; kingdom Metazoa; phylum Arthropoda; class Insecta; order Coleoptera; family Lycidae; genus Platerodrilus; species Platerodrilus igneus. The sequence goes on from JARFIW010001281.1 coordinate 869,998, forward strand.
ATTTTAAAACGCGAATTTTAGTTTTAATTTAAGTTAAAACGCGGTTTATTTAGTATTTAACGGATTAAATTATTATTTTGGTTTTATTTAATGCCCTGTATATTAAAATTAACGGCACACAATAATAAAAAATAAAATGCAATAAAAGCAAAGCTTAAACTATAATATAACAATAATAAATATCAAAAAACTTACTTGTTTACTACAGAAGCGGGAGCCCTGAAAAACACGTCTGCTCGCTTCAAGCGGTAACTAGAAAGTAGGTGCTTGTTACAACAGAACACCTTCAGGATGGTTTGACCATTCTGTATTTTACGACTGGTTTATGCAACAAATGCTTCCTATTCTACGACGGCAAGAGGGAACAAAGGTATTAATAGGCGACATATTGAGTTCTCATATTAATTTGGATGTTTTTCGAGCTTGTGAACAACATGATATAAAATTTATTGCACTTCCTCTTAATGCAACTCATTTATTACAGCCCTTGGGCGTTGCGTTTTTTCGTCCACTGAAAGTAAAATGGCGAGAAGTTTTAGAAGAATGGAAAAATACGGCTGTAGGAGGAAGGTGTTTGCAAATACCTAAAGACCAATTTCCACAACTTATAAAAAATTAATGGATCGATTGCACAATGGCCCCAGAGATCTTATTGCCGGATTTTGTAAAACAGGAATTTATCCGTTGAATTGCCAACCAGTTTTTGACAGGCTTCCAAACCAGATTATTTATGAAAGTAAACTTACTGAATCGGTAAGCGAGGTTTTCCTGGACCGATTAAAAGAAAAAAGAAATTACAGAAAAGAAGAAACGCAGACGCACAAAAGTAAATGTTTCTCCAGGAAAAAGCATTCTCGCTGGAGATGTTACTGTTAATACCAATTTAAGCAGTTTGGACATGCAACTGCCATCCACATCAGATGCCTGTAACAATGGTACTGGCAATACAGAGGAACCCAAGAAGGGTTATAAGAAAATAAAAAAGCGTGAAAGCTACAATACTGATAGTAGTTTCTCAACAGTTAACATTGAATTAGTCGATAGCGACGACAGCGTAGAAAACGTTTCCTTAAGCGATGCAGAAACAGAAAGCCATGCTTTGCATACCAAAACAAACAGTTCTTGTGATCAAGTTAGTGCCCTTACTATACAAGCAGGGGACTTTGTTATTGTTCAATATGAAAGTAGTTTTTATCCCGGACAAGTTACTGATGTAGACGAAGATAGAGCACGTATAAAGGTAATACAGAAAGCAGGCGTAACAACTTGGAATTGGCCTTACATGTGATTTTCCAATGTTTATTCCAATTTATAATTTTGCCGAACCCTTGCTGTTCCAAGCAAGGTAGGGATCTTTAACGTGCGTGACAACACTCACACACGGGACCTCCATTTAACCTCTCATCCGAACGAGGGCGTAATTTTTGTGAAAAATGCTCACCTGCCATTTTTCAAGCAGTCGGCCGTGTCGGGATCGTGGAATTGGCCACCAGTCATTGCTGAAATAGATTATAAATTTGAGTATGTTAAGATGAAGATAAATTTGCCAATACTTGTAGGAACATCAAAAAGGAAGCTTTATGAAATCGTAGAAGTCTAACAATCTGAAGACTATTATGTAAATAAAAAACTTACAAATTGTATTGGATAAAAAATATTTTTATACAAACTAGGTAGTTTAAGCAAAAATGTTTCATACCTATTCTTAGGTACTATTTTTACCTGCTGAATTGCTGTTTTTATGAGTGAATTTAACCAGACAGCATTTCTCTTGCTCAATTCAACATATTTTGTCTTTTAAGTCATTTGTAGGCTCCTTAGTATTAAATAAATATAATATTTACATGTTGTATGCCTTTCTTTGTGACAACTAATTTCTTATATGTATTACTACAGATAAATCCTTGTCACAAAGTAACCCCATCTGTGGGGCAACATTATGACATACAATATAATTTTTAGAAAGCATATCAGTAAACGTATCGGTAATTTAACAAAAGAAAATGGTAACCAAAGGATCCAAGAACATATCTAAAGGTGACAGTAACAAAAAAATTGGACAATTTTAGTAATTTTTAAAATACTTCTAAAACTGTTACAAAGTAACCCCTGCTTACGATATTGTATATTTACAATAATATTATATTTCTTAATGTTCCACAATTGAGTAATATACGACAGGTATTGTTGCATACGAAACAGGAAGCAAGTGGCGTTTATCATCGTACGGACTAAGGACAATCTTCTCCTGAGCGATGGTGTGAACCTGATGCTTGGATGATTGGGTTAGGTTCTGCTTTACAAATACTTCCTTATAATCTTCTAAGTACTCCACATAATCTTGAAACATAATTCTATTTTTTATTACAGATCTTTTAATCCCTTTTATCGTCTTAGTAATACCAAAGTCTCGGATGCCATGAGTTTCATCTTCTTCTACTAACCGCAAGAGTTCAGTCTCCTTTTCCTAGATGGTCTTAAGAATTCTTGTAGCATTCATCTTAGATCGTAATCCAATAAAGTCTGTCATAGGTCATCCATTATCTTCATCCTTCATCATCCTTTTTTGTTAATTAGCGGAATTCCATAAATGTTGTTAGAAGGATAATCCGAAGTATCGCAACGTTGTTGATAGTCCCGCTTCATGGTTTTATAAGGATCCTGATTTACTATTTTGTAGATTTCGCTGTCAGTATCCGTGTAGAGAACTTGGCACTCATCTCCAAAGTCAGAGTCCATATATTCATAGTGGAAATTGTAGATGTCAAGAATACACATACTGACATATTTGGGTTTGTTTGGATATCCTAGCTTCGGCCTCATATCTACCATCCCAGTTTTGTACAAGTTTCACGTTACAATGTTTTCGTATGTTTTTCATAGTTTTTCCAAATACAGCATTATTCATTAATTTGAACAAGTTCTTCTCAAATTCATTTCTTGCTCGTTTCCGAAGTTTGGAATTTAAGTCAATGTAGAATTTTAACCAGCAGCTTCGTTTAAATTTTAGGACTCAATGAATTGCAGATAATTTAAGACCATTCGCCACAGCCTGCTTCAGATTTCTTTAATGGATCACATATCTGCTTTTGGAATTTAGTGTAGCCATTAATTTAGTATTTTGAGCTTTCGATACAGATGGTTCACCAGTTTTCGGATCGATGTGCTTAGGACAGAATGGGATGCTCTTATGTAAGTCATGAATATGTTCAGGATACTACAAATCAACTTCCAAGATATAACCTTCTGCGGCGTTATCAGGAACTGATGTAACATCGATGTTGGTATCCACCTATTCAAATCCTCCATAAGGCAGAGATCGACTCATCGGCCATCCATATTGATTATTTACGTCATAGTACATAAGATACACATCTGATTTAGAAGGATCGTACGTTGGTAAATATTTATTGTTTGCAGAAGCACGTCGTTCCGAACAAACTTGACTAAGTCCTCCTCGTATACCCTTTTCAATAAACAAGAGCTGATCAATATCAGTCAATAACTCAAGTTCCTGGCGTGTATACTTCATCATCGCGTCCCACGTGAACCCTGGAAAGGTATAGTAGTGGGCGGGGTCAAGTCTGTGAGTTAAATGACAACTCGTACGGAATAGCATCACATTGGTCTTGAGGTATAAGTCAGAATACTGCCCCAGATTTTGAATATTAAATGCTTCCCACACCATTCTAGTATGTGCGTACTGCTTCTTACTAATTCCTCTACCTTTCAGCATGTTGTAAAACTCTTGCTGACTAGGTAGTGAAGTGCAATCCATTTTTTTTCAAATAAAATTAAATAAAAACTCTTAACCACAAAAAAATATTTAAATTACTAAATACGTATTTCGACCACTATGTGGTCATCATCAGTAGAAAACCTGTAATTTAAAAAAAAAAAATTAGCTGTTGTTCTGGAACACTTCAGAGGATATTCTCCTCACCACTTAGGCTGAAGTGAACCTTTCCAACCTATAATTTATTATATTGTTGCTTTAAACACTATCGAGGATATTCTCCTCACCCGCAGGCTGGTGTTCTCAACAACAAACAAGTGAATTGTCATTTGACATTTTTAAATTACAGGTTTTCTACTGATGATGACCACATAGTGGTCGAAATACGTATCTAGTAATTTAAATATTTTTTGTGGTTAAGGGTTTTTATTTAATTTTTTTTAAATCGTGCCACAGTGTTCCTATAGATTATCATTTTTTTTTTCTGACGAATCAATATAATCGTAAGGGTATACACTTTTTTTAGTTAGTAACTCAAAATTCGCATTACTCAAATCAGGAAATTCGCTCTTCAGTAGTGGATATTTATTTAGATAGAAAGTCAATGTTTCTAAAGAGGAACTCATAAAGCGGAAACTATCAATGAATCTATATTTGATTAAGTTTTCGGGGAATATTTTGTGAAGGAGACGTATTTTTCCTTGCTCACTGGTAGCACTTCCACACGGACATCCAAATCTACAGCAATACTTTTAATTATGAAATGGCTGTCATAACCACTCAAGTTGTGGAAAACAATCGGAATTGTATGAAAATCTTGATACTGATATTATAACTCTCGTGTGCTGGTCCTCTGAAATTGTTGATAGGCACTAAATGATTATGATCACAATCTTTTTTTGTCTTCTGGACTGAACGGCTCCTCGCAAATATAACAATGTGTTGCGGCTTTGAAAGCAGCTTCCTGTTCTTGTGTCAATAGATCCATATCATATGGACATAAAAATACCGTTTCAACATCTTCCGCAAACTGCCGAAGCTCCATTGTAAACCATTTTATACATTCTTCACCTCGAGATGATCAGTAAAACGATAATGAATCATCATTGTCACACTTCACATAATATCCAACACTATACGGTACATGTTCTTGATACTTTTTCTTTGTTTCCAGTAGACTTCAGTATACATTCAAGATCTGCATATATAATGAACGGAATTTTAACTTTATTCTTAAAATTCTTGAAACGAAGATTATTGTCTTCTTCTGTAGGCAGTCGAGGTAGACATAACTGGTTTGTTTTGCAGTCATTAATATGATTACACAATTTTTCTTCTGCACTAAAGTAATATAGACATCAATCACAAAAGTTTTTTTGCTTGTTTTAGCACTGGGCTGCTATAAAACCAGCCGACTCAAGTCTTTTATCCATACATGATGGTTTCTTACGGTTTCCCGTGTTTCATATTCTTGCGCAATCGTTTAATATAACATGATTACGCGGCAAATTACGCGACATTTCTATCAAATACCAAACACGTTTAAAAGTGATACAATTCTCAATATAAATAAAGCAATGTACTCCCTTAAATCGCACCTGGCCGTCAAATTCTAGGGCCATTTCATCGTTGGTTCATCACACCGTCGTTGAGCCAGATTTATTCGTTAATCCTCCTTTCTTGCTCGTAGGTAGGGCAAGAAGGATACAAGTAGAGGTAAGATAAGATATGGGAACCTACATCCTAGAAAAAAAGAAAAGACACACCACGACACAGGTAGCTGTTCTCGGCTTCAGGCCTCGTAGTCAAATAGCGTCGTATCACACACCGCGCACTTGCGCCATTCACTCTGCGCCTGTGCATTCTCTTGCGCAAACGCAACTGTCCGGAATGACGGAAATTGACAAGTTTATTTGAAAATATTCGCGGGAACTACCTTATAATTTATACTTAATCTAAAGATGATACATAGCCGAATTTTGGCATGTAACAGGTTGTTGAATGTTTCAGATCCATCGATATGTATAAAGCATTCCATATCTTCATCATAATATTGGTTATGAATCATTAGCAGATTCACATGTTTATTTTTTCTGTTTTCCGATATTGACAGCGGAACAGTAATGAACTTATGTTTCTTTAGCTTCAAAGTGTAGATATTAACGGAGATATCATTTTGCCATTCAATGTTTTTGATCTGATTAAGAGTCATTGGAAACTGAATTTCTTTTAGGTTCAAAACTGAAGAGTTGTGTGGATAATTGGACAGTCTTTGAGATTTTGATCAGCAGGATATAAAGCAGCCATAATAGAACAGGCAAAGCATGCCAGATCGTCATTCTTCATGTTGATACATGCCTGCTTCCGTTTGATCGCGGGCGGCAGTTATATGAAGATCCACGCATAGGATTATATTCGTTAATGTTAATCCCCAAATTAATTATATTTTTCAAGCACCAGCCGCTGTCTCGATCTTCGAACTCCTCCAACTGTGTCACTAATAGTTCCATAACATTTGGCTTGAACCATCAGCCTAGATCGGTGTCCTTGAAGATGCCCACATTAGATGTAGTGAAATATTTATAGTCTTGCATAAGCTTGGCACCAGTTGCAATTTCAAACTCCCCACAGAATGTTGTGTTAACTTTTACAGCTTCATCCATTTTCAATGCATTCTGGATTGTTCTTTTGAAAAGGCTTTTACAGTCTATTAGACATATTCACATATCCTTTTGCTTTAGATTGCTTATTAATCCAGTCTTAATACGCCCTTTAAAGGCCGAGATGGAATCTTCTCAATGTACTCTACTTTTAGTACTTTTTTTTTAGTTTTAAGTCCTGCCCATTTTTTTTCTGGGCTACTTTGAATTGCGAACGCATAGATGTAATGTTCGCCAACAAAGCCAATAGCTTTTGCTTTTCACCAACCGATTTTGCTTGTTTTATCGCCATATTTATACGACGAATTCCAATATTACACTCATGTAAGCCATCTATTATCACTTTTTCGTCACTTGAAGATTTAACTACAGCAAACGGAGCAGCTATATACTGCACTAGATCACTAAAGACATGTTACTCGTTCAACTTTCTGTAACAGAATAACTAATGTTAACTACAGAAGCTTGACGCAACGCTCTCAGCGTCGCTGTAGTGCCCTGTAACTCTAGAGTTTTTCGGCTTGTAGATATTGTTGTTTCTTGAGTTGTTGTGGTGTTTCTATCGGTTGATATTCTTAATTAAATGAATAAAATATATAAATTTGTAGGACTGGATCCCAAAAGACCTACTCCTGGAATCCTCTTGATTTGGTGCAGTGAGCAGTTTCCAGGATCTTCCCCTTAGTTGTCCTCCTACTACACAGTATTCCGGATCCTGGGTCCACTGGCCTGTGGTTTTCGACTGACAGGACTGGGTACTCGCCACAGGCCGCTCCATCGTCAGGTAGCTCGTCTAAACAGGACTGACGGATGTGCATCCCCGACGACTTCACTTGTGTACCCATTCCTCGGCATCCCGCATAGCTGGAGAACTCCCTCAGGACGTCACCGTTCCGCTGCTCACCTTTGAACGCCCGAAGGCGGTGGTCGGAATACGCTAGTTGCTGCCTTGTCGGCGTCTGGGCAACAACTCCAATTGATGTTAGCACACGCTTCAGTATTTATACTATTTTCCCCACCCCAAATAGTGAACTTAAGGTCATTTAATACATGCAAGTCATTAAACAAACTAAATTGTGATTAATTAAAACAAACACACCGTGACGGGTATACCAAGAACAAATTGTAGCAATTTAACCGAACTTGTTTGTTTTGTTTTAAGACCTTACATGCGGTTTTCCAATGCCCCACCCAAAGGTACTACATTGGTCAGGAAGCCAGTTTTTTTTTACCTGGAAAATTTGGAATTTTGCCAAACCCTTGCTGTTCCAAGCAAGGTAGGGATCTTTAACGTGCGTGACAACACACACACACACGGGACCTCCATTTTACCTCTCATCCAAACGAGAGTGTATTTTTGTGAAAAATGCTCGCCCAACATTTTTCAAGCGGACCGTGTCGTGATTCGAACCTGGGACCTTGGGCGTAGTAGTCACACACATACCACTACGCCGCCTTTTGTTTTAGGACCGCCCGCCCGCCCGCTTGCCGGCTCACCCACTCACCCGCCCGCTCTGCCGCCCACCACAAATTCAAGCAATATTTCTCGTATGGTAGACATACAGCACTAGACTAATTCTACCTATGTCAAATTTATGCAAGCGCCTTAAAACATAGACTTACAGATAACGTTAATATTATTTCAATATGGAAGTAGGATGATGCAAAACTTCGGCATATCTTTTTTGATCATATTGGTAGTGACATGCCACATCCAAGATTTAAAGAAATGTGCATGCAGTGCTGGAATGGAAATGATACAAACTCGAAACATGATTTTGTGAATATTGTTTTTGATTTTGAAATAAATAAAGGACAATACAAGAAGAATTTCGACCAATATATAAATATCGAAACTGATCAAATGGTTAGTTGTAACCCAGAGTGGAGGAATATAAGTTGTGAAAGCAGATAGCTTATAGAAGATATACATGGACAATTATAAAGAACATTTAAGCGAGTTAAAAGTGCCAAAATTACTTTACGACAATATCAGTGTCTGGACAATTTTATTGATCATTGTAATAATTTTATTAACTGTATATTTATTGTATAAAATGTACCGTAGATATAAGAACAAAGAAACAAATGTAAGCAAAAAACTACAAATAAAATTTTAGGGACAATGAGTTTTAAAATATTAAGTACGACCCTTAATTTTTTCTTTAAGTCGGGAGAAGTTATATATCTCCCAAATTAATATATATGTATATTCAAATGCAACTATTAAATCTTAAGAAGTAGAATGTTACATTGTATAATTGAAAGACACATTATAAAAGGTTAATGAAAGTTCGTAATCAGACGTAAGAAAGAAAGCAACTACTTTGTATCCCAGACGTAACATGATACTGCAGGTGCAGGTCACAATAGATTATAAAAAAGCAATTGTTAGAATTAAGATTACTAAGAAGTAATACAGTGTATTTTATCAAGAAGTAGCATACATGAGATCTGCACTTCCCACAAGACGATGCGAAGGCAGGGATAGCATAAATATCCTGAGGAGCCCATGATGGCCAGTCAGTCTCAAACTTCATAACTTTAACATTGTTGATTATTCAGCTACTCATTAGTATTTAGCAACTTTGAATATTTGTTAATTAAAACGTTAATAGACATAAGTCCAAGTTATCAAATTATTATTGTAATTACTGTATAAATAAAATACAATTGATAGGAATGTTTTTTGAAAATAAAACCTTTTTTAAAAGAAACTTCCACAGGCCCAAAGCTATCTCGCGATAAAAAAAATCCACAAGACGGCATCTTAGAATATTTATGCGTATTAAGATATTTTAGCTTTACAATGTAATTAGTAACCAACAAACTAAATAAAACCGGATTCAGGAAACAAATGAAATTTCTTTAGCTTTTGGACAAAGCACATTAAATTTAATGAATATAAAAAGTGGAAACTGGTTATCCAATAATTGAAAGACATATTACGAGTTAAATCATTCAACGCGTATTAAGGGAGTTGCATTTGGAGGAGTTCAATCAGAACTCGTTTTGAAAATTTGTATCATTTTTGGGGGAAGGGGGTTCGGGACGGGATTAAACTAAAATTTCGGTTTTGGCGACCGATCGACTGCGCTCCAAAGCATTGAATCGCAAACTTCGCCATGAAAAAGGAAAGAAAATTGTAATGTGGGGGCCGGGTGTTGATTCGTACTCATAATCAATCATCGGCAAAAGATAGTGAAATAAAAATTCTTTCTTTTGTATTCAGCACCAGTTAGTGTTATGTATAAAAAAGGGTGAAATTTTTGATGGTCGTTGCTTAGGTCCGCCACAATGTGGTAAGGCCGTCTTTGTGTTAGTATGCATGATATTGCTTATTAAGTTTTTATTAAATTAGTGCAGTCTTAACAGGAGGGTGATGCAAGGGGTACCTTACATGTGATTTTCCAATGCTCTACCCGAAGGTACTACATTGGCCAAAAAGCGAGTTTTTTTACCTGAAAAATTTAAAATTTTGCCGAACCCTTGCTATTTCAAGCAAGATAGGGATCTTCAACGTGCGTGACAACACTCACACACGGGACCTCCATTTTACCTCTCATCTGAACGAGGGCATATTTTTAGGAAAAATGTTCGCGTATCACGTGTTTAGAGTTTCATACCAAAGCGGGTGATGGTATCTAGCAGGACACACTACTGCAACATAATTCAATATATACACAAGCAAAAAAGCATATATTTACAATACTGGCAATTAATATATGGCACTATAACTAATTATTTACAAGATTAACACGTGTGCGTGTTACTAAGCACTAACAGGTACAAATACATGTATATAAAAGTACATTAAGTCGTTTAATGAAAAAGCATAATGACATTTTTAAGAGATTAACACGAGTGTGTGTTAATGAGCACAAACAAGAAAAACCTTCAAATATTTCTATATATCAACAAGCACACGCATATATACACATAATAATAGTCTTAAGGCAGTAAATGAGAATATCACAAATATTTACTGGATTAACAGAAGTGCGTGTTAATGAGAACAAACAAGAACAAATGTTCAACCATTTTTTATATCTATAAGGCAAAATAATTCTATTGATATAATATGAATATTGACATGATTAACACGAAAACGTGTTAATAAGCACAACCAGGAACAAACGATTATTTATCCTTATAATAACAAAAGCATAAACATACAGATATCAACCACATCAAGGCACTTGAAGACAAATGCAGGATGAAGAGGATTATCACGTGTTTATGTTAATAAGTACAAACAAAACCAATTTCTAAGTTAATTAAGGCAAATACAATATGAACACAGGTACACAGGGCTAACACGAATGCGTATTACCCACCACAACAAGAACAAACAGGAAATAGACGTGTAGTCTATTTCGTAATTAATATACAAACTTAACCTAAGGAAACGTTATTATAGACTAATACAAGATTATTATTAGCCAAAAAGGGGATACATGCACTCAGGGATCGGCAATCGGACAGGGTGGCGGAGGTGATGCTTCTGCTGCTAATTGTGGTACGTCGTGGATTTGCTGACAAGATCTAGCTGGTCGATGGCGTTGGTTGAATGGTGCCTTGGATTTTAGGTGAAATCGAGTAAGGTGGGGTCAGGTTGTAATTGCTGACCGTGAATTTCTGCTCGATTTTGAGCTGTTTATATGTTTACTCCTTCTGATTGCAGGCGTGGTTATTGTGATCGGGGCAAAATAAACTACATCCGTCTGTGTCTTTATGTCTGTTGAACAAGTTATTATGTCTGGTAACAAGTTAAAAGGTAATAGTGTTTCTGCCTATATTATTACACGTCGTAGTTACAACGAATCTAGGGATTTTAGTTAATAAGTATATATGTTGTAGTGTTGGATCTATATTTTTAGATGACTCTGAATAATCGACATTAAAAGAATCATTATACTAGTAATAGCACTATACTTTTATTAATCTTAGAATACAATCTAGAACAAGAACAATATCAAAAATCTTAGAACGTATCGATGTTGCACATATGGAACGAATTTCTTGTGTACTAAGAATGACAAAATTAATTCCAGAATCATTCATTCCATCGATTGCTGTAAACTCGATTGTACTTGTCTTTGGAGAATTTTTTAAATTTAAAGTAGGAAAATATTTTAACTTGGCATCAGCAAAGACTTAATCGCCCAAACTTTTTTTTTAGATGTAACAATTTCTTTTTGCAGAAACCACCATTTTTTTTGTTTTCTCTTCATTGCGAACTTAATATTTCATCTCTTTGTAACTGATCAATACGTTGCTGCAGTTCTGTAGTTGTCCGTGATAACTGAAAAAAGAATAGTTAATTCTGTGTATTACAAAAATATCCAAATAGTTTGCAATCGCTTTACAAACAGCATACCAACTCTAATAATTAAAACAATTGGGTATGCTCTTGTATAGTAACACCGTGTATTTAATTAATTTCAACATTTCTAAAGGTGGCTTTACATTATGCAATTTTGATGCAATACAAGGTATTGCATTGTATGTCACTTGCATGTCATTTCCTTTTGTATGCAATTTTAGTTTGATGGGAAGTGTTACCAACAAATGAGAAAAACATTTTATTGTAAATATATTAATAGCATTCATTAGCATAATAATTATTTAACATTCATTTTGGTTATTTCTGTTGTTCAACAATCAGATATTAAAATATGTCATGATACGCTTATTATAATTTTATTTCTAATTTGGTATCTCACTTATCACTACTAAAATTGCCAGACTTGCATAGAAATTGCAAAAAAAAAATTTTCTATTTATTAGAAGTTGCAAATTATGTGGGCCTCTCTCAAAAACGCCTTTTTTAAAGTTAAACGAAAGATTTAAACAAATTTTTATTCACAGGAGAAACGTTAATACGTCTTACAATTTGCAATGCGCGTAACGAACTGACTACTAAAGTCAATGTTACCTTTATTTATGCTTTCTGTTTAATGCTATTTCTATTCTCATAACGTAACCCTACTTAAATAAACTAAGTATTGACCAATTTGATAAATAAGTTGCTGACATTAACATTAATGTACAAAGAAAAGGAAAACAGTAAAAAGTGCTCTAACGTAAGCTTTGGTTTAACTAATTGTGACACTGGAAATAATTACATAATCGCTCGTGTATTGTGAACGTGAATTTAACATACAGTCTGTAAATTATTGGATAATTGTGAGTACTAAATCACATAATCAACCAAAGAAGTGTCTATCTTTCAAAACAGCAACACAACTAAAAAACAGGAAAAATCTGTACCTTAAACTGTCCGCATCTCTGGTACCATCATCAAGAACTTGGAAGTGCGATGGTGGGTGCGGGATCAACCACATAACCATATTAGAACACTACGTACAAAGCAATTTAAAATCGCGATTCACAACATTTCGTTTGGCCCTAAGGACGTTGTATAACAATACAATCGAATAACGAAGAGAAGAGAAGAGAGCCCTTCAAAAGTTTAGCTTGTATTTATACAGATTGAGAACGACGGAGGAAAATAACTAAAAACCATTTCCAGCGATAGAATGTTAAATATTCTTCGAACGCTGTAACAAGTATATTTTTCTGCAATATCTTGACAAATATTTAAGTTAATATTTTTATAAAAGGTCAATTCAAGCCTAATATCTCTACGTAATATTTATTACATGTTGTTGAATCCAACATAAGCTTTAGAACTGCGAGCATAAATTATAAGTTAAGCGGTGACAGAAAATACCATTTACGAGCGTCATTATAAAAGCTCCCTCCTTCGATATTTATGAAAATAGTTGTAACTGTTGTCAGGCGGTAGTATACGTCATAATGGAACACTTTCACCTGAACTGTTGCTTGAGAAAGTCGTTTGGTTTCTGTATAGAAGAACATGGCATCGGGTTATTACACCTGGTGTTGGAAACACGTGAAGATAAAAGTTGATTTTGAAATTAAATCGTTTCTGTTAAAGGCACTATATGTCGACGCTTGACAGAATAAGTTTGCACAAAACGAGGCGTAATTTAAAATGGTTGGCTTTAGAATAGCAGTAAGTATTACCGAGCTTTAGGACTTTTGTTAATTTAAATTTGCAGTGCAACTTATATGAAATGCAACTTATTGGAAATGTAAATTTTATTTGAAATGCAACTTGTTTGAAACGTAATTTAATTGGCATGCAACTTATTTAATATGCAGTTTATTTGATGTGGCAGTTTATTCAACGTGGATAATTTACTTGATGTGGATGCACGTGATGTTCGTTTGATATTCTGTAACAAGGTTAATTAGATTATGTGGTTTTGGAGAATTCTAACCTGATTATTGTTGAAATAAGAAGATTCCAATTATCATTTAATATGCTGGAGATGGTCCAAATACATTGCAAGTATTCTGCTGATGAATAAACATCTAGTATGTAATTAGAGTTTTTAAGTACGTCAAGATGTAACCTTTGGAATGACAAACAAGTACGTTTTTGTTTATTCACGTGGAAATTCCTAGTTCATTATGTGATTGACCTCTGGTTAATTTTATCATTGGCGAAAGGAATCTAATAAACTTTACTTTAATTTTTTATTAGTACAAACAAAAAATGGTAGAGGGCGGTATATATGTAGAATAAGGGTTAACTTTCAGGATTAACAAAAATTAAATCTATTATTTGATTACCAAACTACCTAAGTTCAGACAATTAAATTGTTTCATTTTGCTCTACCATGGTTATTAATTGGAATATTTTATTATACAATTTAAATGTGAAGTCTAAGTAGTACTACCGAAGAACAAATAAAAAAATATGTAGTATACATTTAATCATTCATAATTCTCAAGTTTAAACAATTACAAGAATAATTATTGCCAGACTGTTATAATGTAAAAATTACAACACTCTAATTTGTGTGAGATACAGATGTTGAGATCATTATCGTGTATATAGGTACATATTTTTCCTAATCATAATTTAGTCAATTTTTGAAGTAAAATTGTTAACATAAAGCTTTGTAAATAATTTTCAACTGAAACTTAAGAGAATAGAGGTTTATTTTTGGTCAAGTCTATGATTATTAGATGGAATGAATGAGGTTTGATTTCTATTAATTATAAATTTTTTTAAAGTGTATGCACAAACTTTGCTAGTTTTGGCTTAATCTGATTACAGGTGTAGCAGCGCATCTTTAACGATCGATATCGAGCAATAAGGTAAGCATTTATAAGGGTTATGTTCTTGTAATATTTTTTGTATAGCGGTATTTGAGTATATGTTTCCGTATTCCCCTTATACAAACAGACTCAATTTAGGTCTTCATTCTATACAAAAATTCGGTGGCGCCATATTCACTATATTTTTGGTCGTAATCCAACCCCGACCCTAACTCATGTTCTACCCAGAGCAAATCGCTCGACTAGCCGCTTAGCCTTTGGAGGTTTCCTTATCTACGAGCGATTTTCCATCTAAACTAACCTTAGGCTCTTTACATCATCAGGAAATTCTCGTTATCTATCCTTGTGCCTTTCTGCTAGCAATATAGGAGTAAAAACCGATTAGTAAGGTAAAAGGTAATAACGCAAGTAAAAATATATTCCAGACGAAAACTGCAAAATATTCCTAGAATGCAATAAAGAAAGCAAAATGTCTCAATAATACGATAATCAGTTCCGCTGCAATACGTTGTTCGCATGGAAACGCAGCTTTGCATACAGCCAAAGGAAGCGCAACGTAAAACCGGTTGCCTAATTTATAGAAATAAATAGAGATCTGTATTATTATCGATCCGCGATACGGGGAATGAATTAATTGGGGGACGATTATTTTCCATAAAACTTGAGCGAGCTCGAACACCTGAATATAATGAAATAGGTTTCTCTGTACTAACCATTAAAAATTTCTATATTTGTATTATGCAGCCGTTGTGATTTGAAGAATAAACTATTGGAAATAACAAGCAGCTGCTTGTTTTGAACACTAAAGTAACTATTTTAGAGTATTTATAAACGGAGTTTAAAATAAATTCCACGTATTCCCACACTTAAGCAACCTTTTACATAAGGCTTTAAATACTTATTTTAATTGGAATAGCATAAAAAGCGGACTTTCGCTTGAAGTTTAGGAGGCGCTTAATTAAAGTAGTTGAAAATTAATGCAAAAATACATCGCTTTCATAAATTTAACGTAAACAAATTGGACATGCATTTAGTGGTAAATTAATTTTAAAAGAATTAAGCGATACTGGTATATAGATTCGAAAAGCATATATAAAGTTTAAAAGCACTTAATAGACATATCAATTGACGATATGGAAAAAGAACAACCAGCTTAATTTAACGGTAAAACAACATTCCTGTTGTTTTTTTAAAATATTTAAAAACATTCTTTTTATAATACCAGGTTAAATTACATAAGATTTTGGTGTAAAGCTTTGTGTACAAGTGGATAATTTAAAATTGTAGGTGGTTGAATTTCGGTAAGTTTGGCCATTACAATAAGATTTATTGAACGCAACTGATTAGCTACGTTTGAATCCGATTTCCGAGGGCGTATAAAAATTATCCATCGTAATTTCTAAAAGTTTGTACACAGTACGATTTAAATAGGGAAAGCTAAGTAGAGAAAGATATTTTTTTGGGATTTTATTGTAGTGTAGTTATAAAATTTTGATCTTAGATTTAAGATATTGTGACAATATTGGACTCTATACTTAGACTTTATATTTGTATGAAAATATTTTACTTGGGGTTACATAAAAGATACTGTTTGTTAAAGAAAAGCTCTACGTGCATATAACAACTGTCATTTGAAAGATTGTGTTAAAGAATATTTGATATCATTATACGTTTGATGTCCGATTCTCGTAGTTTTATTTACACTCAGCTAGCAAAGTCACTAGGGTAACACTTTCTAATTCAGAGCAGCTATAGACCATAGGACCTTTTATCGATGCCCAATCTGTGGCTCATTTTTATTTCGCTACAATTCACAGCAATATATTGCTGAGAAGAGGACGCCATCTTATTCTATAAAAGCTAAATCTCAACTTAGCGATGAACTGTAGAGGAGCAAACCTTTATTAAGAGCTCTTGGTGTTTGAAAATGCGCTTCATATCAGCGAAATTGCTGAAAATTGCCGTCCAACGTTGTACTTTACGAAAATTTTGCGTCCTATTCGTAAGGGTACGTCATCGTAAAGGTCTCCAATATCACAGAAGAAAATTGGCTACTCAACTATAGGGGGTCGATTACACGAAGGGGACTTGACAAAATTGGTGACTCAACTAAAGTAAGTTAAACATTTTTAGTCAGAGTAAATTTTTTTTGAAGCTTTTTAATAAAATAGAGATCCAAGAAGAAGCAAAGCCAAGAATGATAATTATAACAAACTTTTAAAATAAAGTTAGGAATAATCTAAACGAAATTTGGAAATGTTAAGTCAAAAATTAGATCAGAAATTTGAAAAACTCTAGAAAAATTCTCTTAAGCAATAAAACTAATTAATGATAGATTCGACAATTTTCATTGCTTTTGAGATGAGGAATACAAGAAGTGGTTGTTAATTCGAGTATGTTAAAGGCAAAAACATAAATAAATATGAGGATGGATAATGTAGATCGTACTTTGGGTAATCTACAAAAAACAATGAAACGAAACGAGTATAACACGTGGGTAGCGATTGATGAAATTAACAAAAATCTTAATAAACTGGAGGTTGAAGTGGACATTTTGAAAAAGGCAGCAGGATAAACTCATTCAGATAACGCTAAATATTGTAGTAATGTCATCTCGTTGGAACAATTCTCTAAATTTTATGGAGATGAGAAAATTAATCCCTAAATATTGTTAAACAACTTAAAAGATTATATTGGGGATGTACAACAGGATTAAATGACGTACCGCACGATGTTAAAAAGTAACGCGGACATTCAGTTCAGTCTGGTACAATAGGAAGAATTTGAGAAACATTTTTTTAACTATTACCAGGGGGGTGATAAACAATACAAGGCCAAAGACAATTTATTAATAGGAAGATTCGATAGCGACTATGGACACCTGAGGAACAGTACCCTATAAAGAAATTGTCTCGGAAAACAACTAAACCCTGCACTAGACGACAAGCAAATAGTTAGGTACCTTGCTAACCATTTCGAACAAGGGGCAAGACAATACGTAATACCTTACATGTGATTTTCTAATGCTCCACCCGAAGGTACTACATTGGCCATGAAGGGAGTTCTTTACCTGAAAAATTTTGGATTTTCTCGAACTCTTGCTGTTCCAAGCAAGTTAGGGATCTTTAACGTGCGGTGCAACACACACACGGGACTTTCATTTTACTTCTTATCCGAACGAGGGCGTATTTTTGTGAAAAATGTTCGCTTAACATTTTTCAAGCGAACCGTGTCGGGATTCGAACCCGGGACCTTGGGCGTAGTAGTCACACCAACTACGCCACGAAGCCGCCTAATACGTAATACCCTAAATGTGATTTTCCAATGTTCCACCCGAAGGTACTACATTGGCCAGGAAGCGAGTTTTTTTACCTGAAAAACTATGAATTCTGCCGAACCCTTGCTGTTCCAAACAAGGTAGGGGTCTTTAACGTGCGTGAGAACACTCAGACAAAGCACCTCTATTTTATCTATCATCCGAACGAGGGCGTATTTTTGTGGAAAATGCTTGCTTAACATTCTTCAAACGGACCGTGTCAGGATTAGAACCCGGGACCTTGGGTGTAGTAATCACACACATACCAACTACGCCACAGAGCCGCTCCAATACGTAATACCCTACATGTGATTTTCCAATGCTTCACCCGAAGGTACTACATTGGCCAGGAGGCGAGTTTTTTACTTGAAAAATTATGAATTTGCCAAACCTTTGCTGTTTCAAACAAGGTAGGGTTCTTTAACGTGCGTCACAACTCGCACACACGGGACCTCCATTTTACCTCTCATCCGAACGAGGGCGTATTTTTGTGAAAAATGCTCGCCTAACATTTTTCAAGCGGGCCGTGTCGGGATTCGAACCCGGGACTTTGGGTGTAGTAATCACACGCATACCAACTACGCCACGGAGCCGCCCAATATCTAGTACCCTACATGTGATTTTCCAATGCCCCACTCGAAAGTACTACATTGGCCAGAAAGTGTGTTGTTTTACCTGAACAATTATGAATTTTGCTGAACCCTTGCTGTTCCAAACAAGGTAGGGATATTTAACGTGCGTGACAACACTCACACACGGGACCTCCATTTTACCTCTCATCCGAACAAGTGCGTATTTTTGTGAAAAATGCTCGCTTAACATTTTTTAAGCGAACTGTGTCAGGATTCGCACCCAAGACCTT
The DNA here is from genome assembly GCA_036346225.1 of Platerodrilus igneus. NCBI lineage: Eukaryota > Metazoa > Arthropoda > Insecta > Coleoptera > Lycidae > Platerodrilus > Platerodrilus igneus. The sequence continues at coordinate 888,729 of JARFIW010001281.1, forward strand.
GGGCGTAGTAGTCAAACGCATACCAATTTTGCCACGGAGCCGCCCCAATACGTAATACCTTACATGTGATTTTCCAATGCTCTACCCGAAGGTACTACATTGGCCAGGAAGCGAGTTTTTTTACCTAAAAAATTATGAATTCTGCCGAACCCTTGCTGTTCCAAACAAGGTAGGAATCTTTAACGTGCGTGACAACACTCAGACAAAGCACCTCTATTTTATCTCTCATCCGAACGAGGGCGTATTTTTGTGGAAAATGCTTGCTTAACATTCTTCAAGCGGACCGTGTCAGGATTAGAACCCGGGACCTTGGGCGCAGTAGTCACACGCATACCAACTTTGCCACGGAGCCGCCCCAATACGTAATACCTTACATGTGATTTTCCAATGCTCCACCCGAAGGTACTACATTGGCCAAAAACGAGTGTTTTACCTGAAAAATTGTGAATTTTGCCGAACTCTTGCTGTTTCAAACAAGGTAGGGTTCTTTAACGTGCGTTACAACTCTCACACACGGGACGTCCATTTTATCTCTCATACGAACGAGGGCGTATTTTTATGAAAAATTCTCGTTTAACATTCTTCAAGCGAACTGTGTCAGGATTCGCACCCGGGACCTTGGGCGTAGTAGTCACACGCATACCAACTTTGCCACGGAGCCGCCCCAATACGTAATACATTACATGTGATTTTCCAATGCTCCACCCGAAGGTACTACATTGGCCAAGAAGCGATTTTTTTTTATCTGAAAAATTATGAATTTTGCCGAACCCTTGCTGTTCCAAGCAAGGTAGAGGTATTTAACGTACGTGACAACACACACGGGACCTCTATTTTACCTCTTATCCGATCGAGGGCGTATTTTTGTAAAAAATGCTCGCCTAACATTTTTCAAGCGGGCCCTGTCAGGATTCGAACTCAGGACCTTGGACGTAGTGGTCACACGCATACCAACTACGCCACGGAGCCGCCTCCCAATACGTAATACCACTAGACATCACTGATATGGATATTTTCTTAGAATACTTTAGGAGACACGACACTTTGGAACATGTATGACGATTAGAAAACAGAAGCAGGAGTAACCACATAAATAACCTTGGATTAAATTTGCACACAGGATGACAAAACAACTGGAAGAACTTCAGAAACTGGAGACAAAGATTTTGAAATCTATGCGTTGTACTTATGCTACTTAGCATGCCATTTAGGCCCGATTTTTTCAATCGGCTGAAGCAAACGTCACTTTGATTATACTCTACAACCTCATTACCAAAAAATTCAAATTTGCACATCTTACTTACGATTTTCCTGAACAGTTTATGGATCCAACTTCACACCCTCCCCCCCTCCATTTTCAATACAATTAATATTAATGCAATCGATATGTTTTCTTCACTCTTCATTCCATCATATACAATAATTCCAAATTATAACAGTTTTGCTCTCGGCATGAAACTTTATTTTCCTTATTTATTAGATTCATTCCCATTATACATTCTAATTTGAGCGACTATTAAAAATTCATATTGCTCTACAACATTTCCCATGATTAGGTTTAACACTACCGCGTTATTAATCGTTGCAAGCCTGTTATTGTTAGGCGCTATTAAATTGTTTTCCTTCACAGGTATTATATTTTCCTTTAGCAAATCTTTGTTATTGAAATATTTTTCGCAGTTTCACCTTGAGGTGTGATGGTGACTAACCACAAAATCCTTTCTTTAAAAAAGTTGTTAAAGAAAAGGTAGTCTTCTGACGTAGCTAGAGGTCTGTTCCTGGATAAAGCAATAAAAGATGGACGTGGGTCTTCTTAAGTTATACTTCATAAAGCACTCAATAGAAACTAAAATCATAATAACACTAAATAGGGCACCACCAAGTCCTAGGCTCATAAAAAACAATAAAAATCTAAGGTAGAACTTGGAAACACGTAGAGAAAAATATCGCATTCGCTGTGTAAACACGGTTATCAAAAAATAGTGCGTGGTTCCTGTATTAAAATATTATAGTTAGAGCAAAGAAAGGACATAAGGGGGCGTGTTCTTAATACCTTGCTATTGCAAAAAAACAACATATTAAATCACATCCTGTAATAAAAATATATCTGTTATTAAACCACGCAATTGGAGCTATTTAAAGACTACGTAAGACAAAACTATAAAAGAGTTATATATTTAAATTCTTACTAATATAAAAACCAAGCAGTATTACCAAACCTGACAGAAAACACTATAAAAATGACCATTAATAAGTGGTCATTAATATTTTACTTATTCAGGAATATAGATCAAAGAATTGTAAGTTTTCTCATTTTTGGACGTATTTGTCCAAATTAAAACAGTAAATTTGGTTTAAGTTATTCATTTAACAAATCTGTATTCTTCTTTTTTATGTTTAATAGATTCATTTACAGAATATTTAACAAATATTCATAAGAAACCAAAAGGTTTCAGAAAGCGGTAGCAGGTTTCATTTTAGTAGAGTATATGTATACAGTAATTTTTATACAACACGTTTCATAACGTCTTCTGATATTCAGATCTGTATATTCAGGCTAACAACAATACTGCAAATTTTAGAACAATAAGTAAACGTTGTTCTAAGTTAAACAATTCTTCAACGTATTGCCCAGAATGCTGTGTTTGCAACCGACGATAAGATCATCTGGCGTCAACATAATTCCTTTACAATCAAAACAACTGAGTTACAGCAGTACCAATTAAAATAATCACATCATCTTTAACTTTTAAAAACTGATATATGAATTTGACCACTTTTGAACATGGATCATATAGATTCAAAATAATTTTACCTTAGATCAATATTATAAAAACCTCTAAATTATATTTCTTAAAGGGAATAACTTAATTCTGTTAAATTTACTAATAGAGAAACTATTAGAATGAATGATAAGTATTTCATAATAAAATAAAATTAATTTAAAAGATTGCCCTAAATTTTAAGAGTTAAATTAAAAAAATTAATGATTGCGGTAAATTAAATTTTAAATCTACTGCCGTTTTGAAATTATTAAATTGTAAAATAAGTAATAATTTTTAAACCCGTAAAAACTTAAAAGTGATGATTTCAAAACATTTACCTCTATATACTGCTCCACTTGTTGTACATGTTCTCTATATATACGTATTGTTGTAAAGTTGAGTTCATCAGGAGACATAGGACGTATATATTCTGGTACTCTTTGAAGTGTAGCTTGGTTTAGAAATAGGGAAGTATGCACATTAGTTTGGTCTGCAAAATAATTCAAAATTAATAATTAGTTAAAAAATTTCAAGATTACAATAATTTTTCAATATAAGTTTGCACTCAAGTGGCTCATATAGATATTGCTGATCTAACACGTGATGAAAAACTTTTGAAAATCGCAAACATAGTGTAGGAGTATGCAACTAACCATACTCCTAACTAACTGACCAATAATCCCGTAGCATGCAAATAAATAGCATGTAGAAATCTCTCAATCAATAACGAACCCGTACAGCACTCCCCGAAATATTTTTTTATTTTAAAAGAATTTACAGAAACACATCCTTGTTTTTTATTTTTCGATTGAAAGACTGTAAATAAAATATAGATAACAGACAATAATAACCATGCATAATAAATTGCTAATTCTATTAAAATCGTAAACTTAAAACCACAAGAGCATCGTTTTATTTATGGTAAAATATATGTCAGGACAGAACTTACGTTTATAAATTATTTTAAATCACAAAATATTTATTTCAGTAAAATTTTATGATGGAAACATGTTATTTGAAGGAAGTTTTTAAAATGAAGAAACAAATAATCGTAAAATATTAATAAGGATATTACTTGTCATTATTATTTCAAATATAGATCTTTCTACAAATTTTAATAAGATAAATTAGAATTTATGTTACGTAGTTGCAATACAAATAAAACTCCAGGGACACTTTAAGCTTATTCATACAATGCAAAATCCGGGCGCTAAGTAGTGAAATTCACGAATATCTGGTTAAAGATATAACTTAATCATTTCAATACAATATAATGTATTCATTTTATATTGTTCAAGGCAGAAGGAAGTACGAACATCAACCTAAGGAAATCACATGATACCACAAGTACTTTTACGAGATTTGTTCCATAAACCCAACAGGAAAACTGAACCATGACAGACCCTCTCCCTGAACGTAAGAAAGAGGGCGAATTAAATGATAATACTTATACTCGACTATAAACGAATGAATTATACGTGAGCGGTTAATTGGAAAATGTCAAAATGTAAACATACGCGCGAATAGTAGTTGAGGTAGGAAGTAGGAGGTAAAGTTGATGTGGACGTACGCTGTATATTAAAAATTTAAGAATATTTAATATTAATTAAATGTAATATTTCGATTTCTTTGTTTCTAGAAATGTAACTTAAATTATGGCAATTAATTATAACCAGGGAGTGATAAAATTATTTTTTTACAATAAATTAAGTCGCATAATAAAAAGGACAGCGCTGGACATTCATGTCACGATCTATGCAGCTATTTAAAACCGCAAACTATGCAATACCCACAAGGATATGATTAGATTAAACGATGCGTCACACGATAAAAATCACAGATTATAAACTTATGCGATAAACACGCGAGAAAAACCGCACCAGAAATGCGGACATAACATAACACTATTTGAAACAGGTCACGTTCACGTCTAGATAACCAAAACATGTCAAAGTAACAGTGTACATGCAACAGCAAAATATATCACAGATGAAGGACGTGCTCAGCTTAGTAGCGTTGAGAAGGGAGAAATTTATAAATGTAACCGCAGAAAGAACAAAAGGAAATAAAAAGTAAGACAGTAAGAGAATTCAAAGATGTAGATAATTAGATAACTCGCGCGCGCAGTAGCAAGGAAGCCTTTAGTCCGTGTGTCGTGGAATTTACAGTCGTGTCGTGCGGAAGTAATACAAGTTAAATGTAGATCGGTAAAGGGTGATGAAGTTTAGCCCGACAAATATTTTGGATTTTGTTTGATGTTATCTGAGCTATTGAGACATAGAAATCGCAATGATAGAAAGCAGACTATGCAAAGAGGAAAACATCGGCATTCCTGGACGTCTTTATTTTTTGTTAGAGATAGATGGGAAATTAAATTGCGTTATATTTGACTTTTTGAATGATTAATAGATATTATCATGTGTATGTGTTGCTTTTTAATATAAATGTAGGTGCTTGTGTTTATTGCTAGTTATGGAGTCAGCAAAAAATTTATATTTTTAAGAGACAATTGAATGGTTGCATAGTAATTTATGCAACGAATTCTGCTTTCGTTTATTGCTAATTAAGGTATTATCAGTCATTAGAATGTTATTTATCAATTTTTTGAAAATGCAACATTTGACGTAGTAGGATTATTAATTTTGTTTTGGTAAGTACTTTTTAGTAATCTACGTGCGTATTAGGCCAGCTCAAGGATAAGAAAACGTAGCAAATACGTCCTTGCACTTTTTTTCCAGTGAAGGAACAGTAGTTGATGGTATTGGGTGTTACTATTGCTTCGGTAGATCCTCCATCCTAAATTTCTTTAACTGCACTAAATTCAAAGAGTTTATTCTTTTAGGTTTTTAGAGGTAAAGTATGAATTAACGAGAGTTAGGAAACCAAAGGCAATGGGACCTATTCGGAATAAACACCTTCCCAGTAGGGAGGTCCATCGTTTGCCGAGATACACGGTCGTTTAGCGCCTTACCAATTTTGACGAAAAAGAAAAATTAAAAATCCTTTCGATGTATGTGCACATTCTAAGCAATTTTTGTAGCTTGAGAGTCCTCATTTTTGTGTTTTTTTCCTGGTACATCGTTTAACCTGTTACGTTATTACGCTCCATTTCGTAGTTTGAACATTTTCTGCATTTTTACAGTCATACTTGGCTTAAATAAATGCTTGTTTTTATGTTCGGAAAATTGTTCAGTTATGCAATCTGTTTGTGATGCGTAGGTGTTCAAAATTTATTGTAGTTAATTTACCTAGTTCAAATGTAGTTAGATAAAGCCGCCGTGTACAATGGGTTTTCCGCAAATTTATCAGGACACAATTTTAGAATACGTTTACTGAACTGGTTTACTATATTTCTGCCTCCGGGCGGGAGATCAGAATAGCCCCAAGGTCGGTCTGCCTGTCGTAAGAGGCGAATAAAACAGTCTAACACACTGCTTTCACATCTAATACACCCACACATGCACACGCATGCTCAACCATAACACCACCCTACTTGGTTTTTTAGTTTTCTGTGTACTTGTACTTCTAATATCCATTTCTTTTTTCTTTGACTGGTTTTGTTGACTGGTATTTATGAAATATAGGATTTTTAAATTCTGTTTTAAAATCAATTAAAAATGGTTTGTTTTATTTTAAATTTACTATCAAGTTAATTACGGATAAAATGAAGGTTACGTTAATAATTTAGATTTGTTCAGAAAAGACAAAAATTCCGTAACAATTTTAAGGGTGCACCGCCTAACTACAGTGGTGTGGGAGTGGGCCCATATGAAAATAGGAATTGTAAAAATATAAATTGGAATGGTTGGATTATAGAAACTACGTTACAATAATTACTTGCCTTGATGGGTGTTGCCAATTGTCATAATTAATGGGCGCCAGCTCGTCTTGTCTAGGCCAAGATCCGCCAGAAGACGAGTGTTCTTAGTGGAAACCTGTTTATTTCGGCCCCTCTAATGGGATGGAGTTCCTTTTGCAAAAAATCTCACCTGTGTTTATTAAAAAAAACCTATTCTCACTGTTATACCTAATTTTTATTACAGTGCAATAATCCTAACATCGTCACTGCAAACATGTACAAACAATTTTTACAACAAGTAAATTTACATAACTTTTTCCTAAAATTAACTCCAATTGAAATATATCATTTTTTTCAATGCGACCTGCTACATATATTGAATCAAATCTTCAACTTTTCAATTAAATTTCACGGTCCCATTTTCGTAATAAACTAAACACTAAAACATACAATTATGGTGGTCGGTTAATTATTTTCTCACTGCTTATTTTAGCACTACCACCGTATCAAAAGATATTAAACAAAATAACTTGCAGGTTGTATTCCTTTTCTCTTTAATGCAAAAAGCTAGGTGCGCGTCAGCTATGATACGTATAAAAATTCGAACCAAAGTTGCTTGGAGCAGTAACTATCTTATTTCTGTACTCGTTCGTCGACGGTGTCGATCATCTAAATTCCATAGGTTTCACCACGTTGAAATCATTCGAACTAACCTCAGCCTAACTGCTTCCCTCGATCACCCTTGCAAAGGGATTACTGCAACAAGCCTTCCCGTCACCTGCTTTGAGGTGTATTCATGAGCTTCTCGTGAACTGTCAAGCTGTGGTGTACTAATCTCTACTCTACGTTTACGAGGGTATTCCTTTGATACGTTCGGTCAGCTTAAATGTGTGTTTTTTTGTTCGTTCATTACCATTACCAGCACGCGTCTATTATGTTATCGGTTATTTACCATTGCTTTAGCATTCCGCAATTTTTACAATGAATTGTTGAACTGTTTGATAAAATTATGTCACCGTTATAAATTTCACCTGATGTCAGAAGCATTTTAAATACTTTGTTTTAAAATTAATTTTATTCAACCCGGTTACAATTTAAACCAAAACTACACACCTTTGTTTCAATATAATTTTAAAATTAATCATTTTCAATGGAAGGAAGTATAAAATTTTCCTAAATTCGATGCAATTATACGAAAACTTAGATATTGACAATCCCACTACTATCTAACCATTAATGATTTCAAAAGTTTTTGATCAACAAAGTTTATGCAGAGTGTAATTATAAACTATAATTTTACACTTAACAAATACATGCTTAACTTCTATGATCACTAAAATAACGCTATAGCGTTACAAGTTGTAAGGTTTATAACAAAATTTCTTCAATTTAATAACAAAATTTATGTAAAAGAAATCAGGCTTTATGTGAAAAACAAAGTTCTTTATCAGCATAAAATTTTTTAATCGATTTAAAAGACAAGTAAAAAATTTTTAGTATTCTCCAAATTCTTCAATTAGAAAATTATGTTGATGTTGTAATAGTTTGCTGTAGCGACTGAAAAAGTTCTTCTTTGCATTTGCTAAGTAAAATGCATCGGCATATAAGGCTTAAAATTGAGAATGGGTAAAATTTAATTACCGTTTTTTTATTTTCATTACAAAGAAATTAGTAAGGACAGGATTTTAATCTACACTAAAGAGTTTTACACCAATATGATCATTACCATTCTATTTGTACTGTAACAACTCTTTTGCAACACAACAGTTCTTTATTTTCAACTGATTATCAAGCTTTTTCAACAACTCGTAGCTGCAATGAAATTCATAAAGCATTCACGACAATTTATTTCCAGCTAATCGCTAACAGTACAATTATTAACTGCTTAAAGTTACTACGCTATCTTCTTAATTTCTAACGAAGCACTATAATTAATATAGACCGACCACTACAGTGATTTATATCACGTAGAACGGCAATTTCTATTAACAGTATGCATCATTAATTTATTTCGTATCACAGCTTTATAGCTCGAATAAAGACGTAATAGTGCAACCAAAGCTTCGAATTGGAAGCATTAGTTAGGCTTACGACGGAAAATAATATATTATTAAGTTGTTTTAGATTATTTCGAGAACGTAGGAGAATGATGTAAATAACATTCCAGAGGTTTCCTATTGCAATATTAAATAAATCTCTTAAATGCAAACTTTTGTAAACTGTCAATTGACTCCATCTGAAGATGTTACTTCACAAAACATCAATCATCCATTGCGTAAGATGCTTCGTTTATGTTTTGATGTATTATTCTGGTCAAAAGTAAGTTTAGAGACGCGGAGTTACACTGCCGCCTCTTAAAGCTGTATTAACCATAAACCCTCTGTGACCCGAACATTGAACAACTTTTTGTCGGAAAGGACAGTCGGAACCATTTCTACAGTTACCATGTTGATGAGGGTAGCAGTCAACACTATTCATAGCAAGCACCGTACCATTAGAATTGTAACCACACATCACGATCTGGGCTTCAACCTTCTTGAACAGTATGTCTATAGTTTTTCGTAACGCCTTCTAGTTTAACTACTTGAACTCACCACCGATCTTGGCTACGGCTAACTTCTAATCTCCCAATTCACTCATCTGGCCCTCGAGGTCCACTAACGGCTCCCACAGATCCTGGTAATTTTATTTTCCAGAAAACCATTGGTTACTCACCAGGTAGTAGATGCCACGATGTCGGTCTTTTAGCCGTATAATCATTCCAAACTCTGGTTGTTGTCGGCAAAATTGATCTAGACCATCAAATATATTTTTAAACACCTGAGCAAGTCTTCGGGGCATATCAGGTTCTTCCACTATGCAATGTGACAGAGAGTATGCCAATGGTACATCGAATAGATCAGCTCGAATCTCTTCCGTGACCTCAAATCGCGCTTTGACTTTCCCGCTATACAGAGACACTAACCAATCATAGCTCAGTCCAGACCTTTGCTCATTCTCACAAGCGTAACTGTTTGTTTATTTTACTGCTTGCCATTTCTTAGCACTACCGGCGTCATCATTATTGTAGGGTGATATCCGGTTAACGTGCACCACCATTATTCTTCCGTTTGGGAGCTTACGGATCTGATGAACCACGTTGTTGATCCTTTTCAAAGATTTCCAATGGACCCTCCGTCCCTTTGGCGATAGTCTACGCTTACATCTGGGGTTGTATAGCCCGTCGCGGACTCCCTTTTGAAAACCAGAATCCTGCGCCCTGATGTCATATATACTCTTCATCTATTGCTTGCGATCTTGATATTTTCCTACCGTCACAATGGATGTCATGCATCGTGACCTTGAGCTTCTCGACGCAGCTTTCGCCCACGATGTCATTTCGTGGCTTACACCTAAACTCTAGATCACATGATAGACGTATCTCGTGTCCCAGCACAGTAACTTTCCAGTGCTCTCATGGACCGAAGACCGAGGTCAGTAAAAGTGGATGTAACCATTGGTCTCAGATTTTCCGATGTTGGTAAACCACCACGGAAAAATAATCGCCTTAAGTGCGGCTCATGAGCTCTACTGTACCAAACGATTGTGGGTGCAATGGTGTTACTCGGGTCTTTCTCATCCGCAGCAAGGGGCAAATTTCTTGGAAACGATGTCTCAAAATTTTTGTCCTGAAGGGCGTGCAATTTCATGAGAACTCCAAAACCAATACAGTTCCATCACCAACACGTCAGCGACGGTTGCAGCTTCTTAATTTGGTGTAGCATACGGTTCGGTCCACTTCGTAAAATAGTCTATAGCCATGAAGATGTACTTATTCCTGGAATCGGTCTCAGGGAAAGGAACAGTAATATCGATTGCCTTTTTTAAAGAGCCTTCCCAACTTGTATTTCATCATTAAAGCCTTACGGTTTGCCAATGATGCCCACAGCTAGCACTTGCGACACATTTCTTTAACATCGTTCTTGCAGCATACCCAGTAAAATATTGTTTGGAATTTCTTTAGTCTTTTTAACAGCAAAGCGTTTTTCTGAAGTCGCCATTATGTAGATATCTTAAAACTTCTAACACTCGTCTTTTAGTAAATATGACCTAAAGCGTACTCACTGATCCTCCTCCATTTTCCAAGGATTACACTAAGATCCCATTCTGTACTTTCAGAAAATATCCCATTGTGCCCAGTACGACCTCAAGTACGAACTCAACGGACTAATATCTTTCCAAGATGCACGTTCTTCTCTAGCTTTCCAATCCAGAATGACATCTAACCCTTGTGATTATCCTGTTATTTTGTTCGGTCTACAACTGTAGAGGTTGTCACTCGTCGTTGATTGCTGTACTCAGACCAACAAGATTAGTTTTCTCGCACGACGCGGACAACCGTTTTTGGGGCAGAATTTGTGCAGGTCGACTTTTGCCCCAATTTATCAAGCTTTCGGCTTTCCATGTTCTTTCATGAACCGTTTACATTGGTTCTAGCTGTGTCTAAACTTACGGTTCTGGCATCGTTGTCCTTTTTTCTCAGACTGCTAGTCACGCAGTACCGTCGAATTACTTACTCCACGTTCCCTTGGATCTGCTCCTCTCCAGAGGAAGTGTGAAGTCTTTGGCCGGACCAGCTGCAGTGCTTGCTTGATTCTTTGTCGCATATTCCATCAATGAAGGTCCACACTGCCACCAGTTGTAAGACGCTATTTCGTATTGTTGGGTAGGCTAGTTCCACCAAACTAGCAATGTCTAGCACAAACTGTTGTAAATTTTCGTTGACATTTTGATAACGGTATTTCACTTGAGCGTGGTACACTTGTTGCAGATGGAAGTCGTCGCAGCCTTGATATTAAGATCTCGTAGCTTCTTTGGTCATGGTTTGGTATGGTTTACAGAATGTTCAAGGTGTCACCCCCTAACGCGACAATCAATGAGGTTGCATTTTCAATATTGTTTCAACCGTTAGCAATCGCGGCAGACCCGAATTGCTTGAAATATGCCTGGCTAGGTGACTTTCCATCAAGTGAGGGTAGTTTCACTCTGAACCTTAATGTCGGTTTGCTCTCTCCGAAATTTTTAAGTTCTGGGATGTACTGTTGTATCACCGGGATTGACTGCTCTGGCGTTTGCACTGTTAGGGAATTAATCCGTTCTTCCATTTTCAGGCGGCTACGTGGCGTAGTGGTATGTGTGTGACTACTACGCCCAAGGTCCCGGGTTCAAATCCTGACACCCCGGCATGAAAAATTTTAGGCGAGCATTTTTCACAAAAATACACCCTCGTTTGGATGAGAGGTAAAATGGAGGTCCCGTATGTGAGTGTTGTCACGCACGTTAAAGATCCCTACCTTGCTTGGAACAGCATGGATTTGGCAAATTTCAAAATTTTTCAGGTAAAAAAACTCGCTTCCAGGCCAGTGTAGTACCTTCGGATGGAGCATTGGGAAAAAAAATCTTCCATCTTCAGTAACTTTTCTTACATTTACGTGAAGTCTTTTTTAATAATTTCCCGGAAAACTCGACTTCAAATTTCTGTAAATCACTGAAAAATTTAACTTCCAGGTTTTTTGCGGATCTTTTAGTTTCTTTTAGCGTTCCGATATAATTTTCCGCAAGATTTGCGGCGTTTTGTTCTAGTTTCTCCGTATTTTCATTTAATGTTATGGAGTTTTTTTGTAATTTTTCTGTCAAGCTAGCAGAGTTTTCCTGTAAGTTTTATGTAAAACTCGCGGAATTTACATTTAATTTATCGATGAATTCCGTAGAGTTACCGACCAAGCTTTCCTCAACGCTTGACTTGAATTCTTTCAAAAAGGAAAGAATTTCGCTGTTTATTTCCTGTCGTTTACGAGTTACAGACATGCAAATAAAAATAGTTCAAATGTCTATTTCACACTTGATACCAGTATAACAAAAATTATTTTGCAAAACAACAATTCTTTATTATCAATTGATTACACTAGCCTTTTCAACAACTCGTAGCTGCAGTGAAATTCTTAAAGCGCACACGACAATTCCTTTCGAGTCAATCACTAACAGTACAAGTATTAACTTCTTAAAGCTAGTATGCTATCAGTTTAAGTACTGTCGAAGTACTATAATTAATTTATATCGAAGTATTATTATTAGTTTGTATTGAAGCACTATAATTAATTCATATCGATCACTACAATAACTTATATCACATTGGGCAATTTATATTAACAGTATGTAATAATTTACTTCATATCATAACTTTACAGCTCAAATCAAAGCGTGATATTAATTAAAACTGACAAAACTAATGCGCATGACGACAATTTAATTATTCTAGCATACTTCGAGAACGCACAAGTACTATGCAGATAATATTCTAGAGGTTTCCTATTGTAATGTTGATAAAGTTTAGAAATAAAAACTCTTATAACTTGTCAATCAAGTTCATCTGAAGATGTCACGCCCAGGGTGACTATCAATCATCTTTTGTGTAAGATATTCATTCTGAATATTATCCTAGTTAGAGGTTGGTGAAGCGACGCGGCGTTACAATAAAAAACAACATAGATTGTCAACAATTCATCTCTATATTAGATAGCTTTTTTAATATATCTACCTAAATTAAGTAGATTGAATTACGGACAAAATTGCTGTAAATAACGGTTACAGCAGTTTAACAATATAAAAAATAAACCAGCTACATTTGTCGAAATTAGTCAAGAGAAACCGATTTATGACCGTTTGGCTGTTTTCCAGAGCACCGGATTAGTTTGTTTTTCCCTTTACATGACGCAAAGAGAGTTACGAAATCCTAAGATTAATTCAATTTATATACAAAGTTGAAACTTTCCAAAACATCATCTGCCAAATTTAACAAGGAACGCTGTACGGGACTTTCTATGGAAGTACCACGTAACATCTGCTAGTGTTTTCTGAAGGGAAAACACGCCAATCTTGACAGCTGTAAAAACAGGGAAACCAGTCATTGGTCTTTCTGTCTTTACAAAATGCCACCAAGCACAACTGATATAGAATTTTCTTCCGAAACCAATTATAGAGCTCCCAACACGGCTATTAGGTATTATTTTATGTTAAAGGAAAGCAGTTTATTATTCTAAAATCAACTATACGTTTTTGCTTTATTCAAATAATGATTAATATAAACTTACCCATTTCAATGTCCGCTATGCTGCCGGATGTCGTTATAGACTGTTTAGATGGACTCACATTTTCTGGTGCTTCTTCCTATGCAAATAAATGTATTAATTTTTGATTAATGTGTAAAAACTAACCTACAAATTATATATCAATTGATTTGCTATTAAAAAGTCTGCTTACAGGACGTTCGAGATATAAAAAATATCGGGGGTCGCTTTAACACGAAGAGATTCACTACTTGATTGAAACTTGGCAAGGATTCTGGTTTTGAGCAGCATTAAATATAAATTTTAGAATTATTTTTGTACCTGTAACTTCGAATTGTTTAGTAAAACATTTTACGGAAATGAGATATTCCTTGTTGAAAGTTAAAAATCGTGTTTTTTTATTGGTGTATTTGTAAATATGCACTGATTTATACATGTGCAAGCGAGCAAAAAGTAAGTTTCATATAATATCAGTAGATGTAATACAGGCAGTTTGATACCTCCTACCACTTCCAACTTTCACCTACCTCCTTCCACTTTCCACCTTTTAGCTTCAACCCTCCACAATTGACGCCACAGCTGTCACTTTGACAGATGTATTTTAACAGCTGTCACTTTATTCGCCATTTTGACAGCTGTTAATTTTGACAGTCTGCCATTTCTACGTTACTTTAACAATTCGCCATTTTGACAGCTATTAACTTTGACAATTTGCTATTTCTTTCTTACGTCACTTTGACAATCTGCCATTTTTTTACGTTACTCTATGCATAAATCAACTTTTGCTACATCCTGTATATACATTACACATAACTTAATCGCACAATCCTTAGAAAAACAATTACGGGGTTCGAACCCGAGCCGTCTGCATGAAAAGCGAATACCCTATCCACTAGACCTCCGAGTGAATAGATATAATTAATTACTTGTACATCTCTTAGTATTGTTAAATGTACAAATTTCATTTTAATTTAACGATTAATTTTAAAACACCTAACCCCAAATTTTATATATAGACTTATTCTGCATATTTTTATTAACCACCACTACTAATTCACATAATATTCAATAGGTACGCGTGCCTTTGCTTTTACCGTCCCTTGTTACCTTACTACTCAGGTAACAGAATTCTTCTTCTCTTTTATTTCCTTCCATTTTTGTCACTGAAGTCCGCTGCCTGTATGAATTGTAGATAACTTTTCGTTCTCTATATATTATAATCGCACATCTTTATAATTTGGAACAGCTTGTTCTAATCAATATCATCAAAAGTTTTTCTAGATCAATAAAGACCAAAGATATGGGTTCGTTTTTCCGAATGGTGTTCTCCAACATAAGGCGTAGACTTAATATATCTTTACGTGTTCCATTTCTTCAAAATCCAAACTGGTCTTCACTCTCCCTTATATGGTTTTCCATTCGCATATAGTCGATTTTGGTTAGTATTTTGCAGGCATGGCTGACTAAACTTACGGTTCTATAGTTTTCACATCTGTCAGTTTCTATTCTCTTTGGTATTGGACTAATAATCACATTTTTTTTTGGAATCAGAGAGTACTTCACCTGTCTCACATATCTCACTTACCAGATGGTACAGTTTTCTCTTAGCTGTATTTCCTATGGCATTAAGCAAATCCGATGGAATATCAGCAATTTCAGGTGCCTTGTTTCTATTCAAATCTTTTAATGCCCTGTCAAACTCAGACCTAAGTATACTGTCACTCTTCTCATCCTCATCAACTGCCTCTTCACTTTCAAGTACCTAAATACTTCTTTCTTCTTCGATAGAGTCCGCTTAAGTGTTTCATCACTCTGTCAGCCATACCTTCTTTGCTTGTAAGCGGCTTTCCGTTTAAGTCCCTTAGATTTGTACAATGTCTTTTTTTCTCTCAAAACCTTTTTTTGATTTTCCTGTAAGCTTCCAACATCTTTGCATTTCTTTTGCATTCATTATGGTTCGTTGATAACTTTCATTTCTTATTGATCTCATTTGCGAAGTTCCTCTATTTCTTTCTACCTGTTTCATTTTTTGTATTTTTAAATTTTCGTTGGTCCATCTATCAAATCCAGGATTTCTTGTGCTATTAATTCTAATTCTAATTTTTCATCCGCTGTTCTAGTAATGACATCTTTTAACACTAACCGTTCCTCCTTTTTTTGCTCTTTTCAGTTACTCTATGTTCAACACTCTCTTCGAAACGCTTCCTCGCCTAATGTTCTGTCAACGTATCAAGGTCTCACTTATTTGACTTCTTGCTTTTCTTTCAGTTTCTTTAGTTTCAGTTTGCGTTGCTAGTAAATTATGGTCAGAGTCTACATCTACTTCAAGATATGTCTAGCAGTCGAGAACCTGGTCCCTAAACTTTTGCATAACCATTATGTAATCTATCGGGGTACCTACCAAGCTTCACCCAGGTATACAATCTTCTTTTCTGTTTTTTAAACCAAGTGTTCGTAATGACCTATACAAAATTCTACAAGTCTGCTTTCCCGTTCGTTCTTTGTACCTAGGCTATGTTCCATTACTGTTTTACCTGATCTTCTTATTCCTATGACTGCAATATAATCTCCTATTACAATCAAATTCCCATCTACCTTCATGTTTTGCAGGCTTTCCTCTTTCGTATACCTTTCAGTTTTGTTATGGTTTGCGTTGCTTGTAGGCTTATAGGCGTATGCGATTGTGGTGGGTTGTGACTTTGTTTCTATCTTTACTACTACTATTCTTTTGTTATGTTGTTCATAATACTATACGCACTGTCCTATTACCTGTTCATTAATAAACCTACGTCCAAAAGTCCCCAGTTAGATTTTGGATTAATGTTTCTGTAACCTCCTGATCAGAAATGTTGCTCTACTTTTCAGCGTACCTCACCAATCTCAACGTCTGCATTTCGCATTTCAAGTTTTGTAGCCTACCATTACAATTAAAATTTGTAACATTCTTCTCTCCGGCTCGCAGAATCCTAAGTTTCCAATTGCGATGAATATATTTCGAGTACTTCCCTCTCGGAGATCCGATGAGAAATTATTTTACCTCTACCCGGAAGAATGTCATCATCATCAAACCATACAAGTAGAGCTACATGTCCACGAAAAAAATAACAATTGTAGTTTTTGCTTGTTCTCAGTTGTGCACCAATTCTAACAAGGCTAAGTCCCGTTGGATGACAAGGATTACAAAGACAAATCAGCTAGTTATCCTCAATGGCCGTATGCTTTGAACGTTGGAAAAATTTAATCAATGTACAAGTTAACACGTACAATAAATTCTTTATCAAAGAAGTGAGGATATAAAAAGTAATTGTAGATTTGGATTTTTGATGAGTTATGTCAGTTGAATGTCCTTAATGTTTGATACGTTGTATTACTAAGAAAACCATTATATATTACAAAGGTAAAGATGTTAAAAACGAGAGGATATGCAAAGTAAAACGTAAGTAAGTAAAAATGGGGGATTCCAGTACAACGCCGCCGCCGCCACATTTTTCGTTCTGCATTCTACCATCCATATTCAACCTTCCACTCAACGCCTCCCACAACTTATTTTACACATCTTTCCTTTCAGACCATTATTCTTTTACTCTCTAGTACTTTGTTCTTAACACGTCATTTAGTCTCACAAACTATCTTTACCCGTTACCAACTTAAGCAGGGTTATCATCTTGTAGTAAATTTCATCCTAGATCTACCTCCTGACGTCACTCTAACGCATCCTCCCTTTTGACACAACTGACACTTTGAAACACCCGCCACCTTTGCTTACTTCATATTTTGTATTCGAAATACCCTGTATAGAATACGTCACAACATTTTTAGAGAAGAGTTAGCTGCTACGGGATTCGAACCCGGGTCGCCTGAGTACAAACCAAGCACATTAACTATTATTCCAAGACAATTAATTTTTACAAGATCCGATTCTTATTACCACAGTATAATTTCTATACAACTTTATTAAGACAAGTACAATAGATTGTTTAATTGTGGTTCAATCTACTGACAAAACCCATTGGGAATAAATACAGCGCTCTGTCGAGCACATGTCAAACGGTTATCGTCGTGTAGTAGACAATGACTTGAACGGTCACTTCTCTGTCGCAACTCTTTTATATTTAGTACGTCAAATATTTTCACATTTTGAACATAATTATTCGGCAAATATTTAGACATAATTTGCATCTTCTCCAATCTTAAACACATGCGGCAGTATACGGTTGTATAATCTTTTGCAAGTATAGCGTCAGAAAAATTGGTGATAATTGGCTTGTTGATGAATTCTCCCAGACAAATCCATGCCAGTGTTTCCGGAACCATGTGTTATGTTTCTTAAGTTCACTTAAGTAGGTAGAGTCTAGAGGCATATTCAATATTTAGTGTCATACTTGGGCGTTTTCCACATCAAACGCTGCCACTCCTTTAATGAAAAATTCGTTTGGTTTATATTAGAAGACTTGTAACTACTATTAAAGATCCTACACCTCTCTTTCTAAATAGAAAATTTGCCATTTCTGTATTAATTTTGTCTCATACTATTCACAATCTCGATAATTTAATAATCCGTTTTTTCTAGGGGTTTACCATTAGGTTAGACGACTTTTTCCCATCTGGCATAAATAGGTTTATCGCAAATCTATCTTCCATTTTCATCCTTCCTTTACACAATGACGGACGTGACGTCAGAGGTTAGACGACATTTCTCTAACTTAAGTTAGGTTAGACGACATTTGTCTAAGTTAGGTTAGGGTAGCCCCAACTGCTCCTAGTTAGATTAGGTTAGTGGAAAGTAGATTTGTGATAAACCCATTTATGCGAGATGGGAGAGAAGTCGCCTGACCTTACTTAGAGAGATTTCGTCTAACTTTCGGGAACCGAAATTAATGCTGTTACAGTTCTAATATATATTTTATTGTATTACGTATGGATTTAAAAAATAATGTAAGTAGACTTTAGCAGCGGTACGAGTTTAAGCCGTTAAAGTATTATTTTTTTTTAAATTCTTTTGTAATAAAAACCTAAGTATGCAAAAAATAAACGAACACATAAAGACAATGCTCCTTCTTTGGGTAGCAGAAATAAATGGAGTAACCGAACCTGCTATTAGCGGAATTAGAAAAATCTGCATGGAAACAAAGTCGGTTATATTTGCAAATAAAAAATCTGGGTTTACTATGCTACGTTCAACGACGTAATCTAAAAAAAGAAAATAAAAACGAGGAAGAAAAAGAAGAAATTGACCGGGCTCAATCGGCGAGTGGGCGGGGTATTATATCTACAAAAAAAATTAAGGCAGGCCCGAGATAAAAATATACTAACTCACGCACAATCAAATATTTACAAACTAAAAACCTCTAATTAAAAAAAACAAAATTATATATAAAACGCAATAGTACCAAAAATGAACAATTCGTAGGTACACAATATAAATATTTACGAATAAAAAAAGAATCATTTTTAACATGGCGAGCTGTAGTTTTTAGGTCACCCCTTATATTAATCTTCAAACTAGAAAAAGAAACAAAATTACCCCACTAACACCACAGCTCGAAATTAGCATTGTAAGTACGGGAATTCTATACATAATATACATAAATTTATCTTAATAAAGAAATCGGTAAACATTATAATATCCTCGCACATACAAACAACCAGTCATTTTACTACCAATAAGATGATGCATCCGTAGACCCGTGTATATATATTGTTTCCAACAACTACCGGCTACCCATATAAGAAAATTAGTGTACAAACACTCACCCTTGTCACCACCGTCGGGTTTACCGTCTGTAAAAACGGAGCGAAACAGAGGTGCGTGTAATCCCGCCTTGGGATAGTCCTCCCATCACAACAAGGAACGACCATTCATTGTGGCTTTAAAGGCCACCGGAAGACCTATAGTAATTATAAATAAAATTAATTGATTGTCGTCCTAAAGTACAATTTTATAAAACCCAAAATACGCACCACGCTGTAAGGCGTAGGCGAACTTTTCATACAGAAAAACGAAAACAACCAACTATTCTACACGTGCTTTCTCTGTGTAGATTGAAAAGCAAGTGAATATTAATGTCGTTTTACTAATGACCAGAGCTCAAATTAATATTGTTGTTGTTGTTAAGAAAATAAAACTGGAAAAACACGGTTTATTGGGATAATACGTGGCTTTAATTCGACGAAGCTTTCAATGGAAAATACATAAGAATCAATTATCAGATACCTAGAACCAGTTATCGCCTATTTAATTTTAGCATAAACTTTACGTTGAGGAATTCTTAGGAGTATTTATTATTAATTAGGCTCTAGGATGTAACAATAGGAATCGAATTTATACAAATAGATAAATGAATTAACACGTAAAAGGGTTTTTTTAATTTACTGAATTAAATTTCGTTTTTAACGCCATTTGATTTGAAAATTATTAGACCGCGTATTTCTTGTAAACAGAAAAAAAATGTACAGGATGTTCAAAATAAACGAAACAATTGCAAATATCCAATTACTGGGTAGAAAAAGATGTAGAAGACGAACTCGTAGACGTAAATTTAAAAATTAGAACTAAACTGGTTCAGTTACAACAATTGTCCGTAAACATAAAGAACTTGCCAGCGAATGTTGCTATGTTTTGATTCGTTGGAGTGGAGAATGGAAATAAAATGCATATTATTTGTAAGAGAATTTTTCTAAAAAATTAATTTTAATGGTATCACCACACAAAATGACCACAAAATGCATCGTAAATTACCCAAAATGACCACAAAACCTGGACCAACGCTCCCAACACTAGACCTATGCCTAGACGTAAGCCTAATTTCTTATACATTTACATTCTTTTGTTGGAAGATGTAAAATTATGTTTCCGAAATGTTTCTATGTATTCGGACAGACAGTGAGAACATAGTTCAATTCGTTTACGGAAGCTGTTAATAGATTTTTTCACAATTGATTTTATGTAAGCTATTTCTTAGCAGTTTTATCTGGATATGTGACGAAAACAACCCCGATATGTGACGCAGCCTATTCCGACCTGGGATGATCGACTTAGTAACCAAGTGCAGTTTTTTTATACTTTATTGTATTAAGTATGGATTTTTAAAAAATGTGATAAG
The DNA here is from genome assembly GCA_036346225.1 of Platerodrilus igneus. Taxonomy (NCBI): domain Eukaryota; kingdom Metazoa; phylum Arthropoda; class Insecta; order Coleoptera; family Lycidae; genus Platerodrilus; species Platerodrilus igneus. Next base: position 909,502 of record JARFIW010001281.1, read on the forward strand.
TTACCTTTTATAGTGGTACGAGTTTAAGCCGTTAAAGTATTATAACCTGCTTTAATTAAACATAGATTCTGAAAATGTAATTTTATCAAGTTTGCAGTTAATTATATACCAAACACGCAGCCCAGACAATAGCAAACAGATAGGGTATCAAATAGCGGATTTTTATCGGTTGCCAGGTGCTCGATTAGATGTTGCATTTAGATCTAGTTTGATTAACAAACATGCTATTAGTTAATAGCCCGGAATAGCACGATATGGCCCGAAATGGCTCGAAATGAACCGGTATGGCCCGAAATGGCCTAAATTCGACGCGTGTTTAAGCCCTTAAAGTATTATAATCCGACTGATTTTATTATATCGTTCAAATACCTCTGTAATAAGAAGATTGTTATGCAAAAGTAAAAACTGTTTTAAAATAAATATAATTACGTTAAATATAGTTACGTTCAAAATATGGTAAACATAAACGGATCATTAAAATCATCGAGATTGTGGATAGTATGAGGATAAATTAATACAAAAATGGCAAATTACTTGTTAAGAAAGAAAGATGTGTAGGGCCTTTAAAAGTATTTTGCGCGGGAAGTTCTTGAAATTGTATACCTGCTAGATATGGTGTAAAGGCTAAAACATGTGGTTGTAAATAGGTTATTGGATAAAAGGGTTGGAAAAGATTAAAAAGAAATATACACATTCCATATGTGTTTTGTGCGAAACTAACAAACGTTAATCAAAAAATTTGGTAGAGGGACTACCGAAAATGTATCAGCTCGAATAAAGAAGATTCGTATAAAGTGTACTAAATACGATATTTTGTTGTGCGTGCGTGTTTATATTCAAAAGTTGTCTATCACTTTCGTTTTATCTTACTCAATTTCCGGTTGTAACTGGTGTGCTTTTCAACAGCTGTCGTTCGAATCTACTCTGTAAAAGATAATATTTTTTTGGCGCTTGCGTGTATACCCGCAAAGTTCATCTTATTACTATCGTCTGTCTGCGCCCAATCCCAAACTGCTTGGATGCCTTCGACGTCCTTCGGTTTCTTGTAAAATGTATAAAGGGACATGTTGCTGTGTTTGCATTGCACTCTGGTGTATTTATACACTATCGTTTCCCACGTAATCTTCGACATTTTTCGCATATCTTCAACATCCTTCGGCTCTTGCTCTGTAGAGTATAAATAGCATCCTTCCTATGTAAGTTAGTGAGTTGTTGCCCAGACGCCGACGAGGCAGCAACTTGCGTATTTCTACCACCGCCTCCGGGCGATCAAAGGTGAGTAGCGGAACGGTGACGTCCTGAGGAGTTCTCCGGCTATGCGGGGTGCCGAGGAATGGGTACACAAGTGAAGTCGTCGGGGAAGCACATCCGTCAGTCCTGTTTAGACGAGCTACCTGACGATGGAGCGGCCTGTGGCGAGTAGCCATCCTGTCGGTCGAAAACCACAGGCCAGTGGACCCAGGATCCGGAATACTGTATTGTTGGAGAACAACCAAGGGAAGATCCGAGAAACTGTTCACTGCTTTAAAACAAGAGGATTCCAGGAGCAGGTCTCTTGGAATCCAGACCTACATATATATATATCTTTAAGAAGACCAACTATGAACCACACCACAACTCACCAGAATCGAGAATTTCAACACGCCAAAAACTCGTGGAGTTACAAGGCAGTATAGCGACGCTAAAAGCGTCGCGTCCAGCTAATACACGGGTAAATTAGTATTCGATGATGATAGAAACAGATTACATACGTTTAGTTTTGGGAGAACCAATGAAACGTTTAACGTATTGTATCATTTAGAAATGCCGACAAGCTTATTCTACCGTATTTTAAGAAAAAGTTCATTCAATTAATTGCGTTATGACATCAAGCTTCGAATATTCCAATTCACTTAATAAATGAAATCAAGTCATGTTGGCATGCATCATTGGTTGCTAGATGTTGAAGCAGTAATTAGATGTACCTATTCACCGTACAGTTCTAATTATTATTTATACCTGTGTTCTTTGTGGGCGCGTATTGATAAGCGATCCGAACGCGAAACGAGGCATTTTGCGAGATTCCATCAAGCCGTTAGCATGATTAATTTTTTGTAGAGTTTGTAACCTGTTGATAACCTGATGGGTTTTGTATGGCTCTTTAAGACTTTACAATGCTATTGATTTTGAATTTAATTTAACTTTGTTTAATAAAGTATTTTTAGCACTAACTAATTTTTGGTTTGGGTGGAACAACAAACGTATGTGTTAGACATGGAGTCCTTAATTGATTAAAAAATGCTTGTTTGAATTCTTTGACGATGGATAATATACAAGCCGCAGTTTCATTTTAGTTCAAAAACACCGTGTGGTAACGTAATTTGAAATTCATTTACGAAACGTAAGGATACATTTATTTAAATTTGTTTGGGAAAAATGGTTGGTTATATTTGGAATTGTGCCGTTTAAAAAAGGGGTCTGCTGTGTTTAACACGTCGTTAAAAGGAAAAACTAACTAAGTTACATCAATTAATATGATGATGTTTAACCTTATACTTTTGAGGAATTATCTTTATTATTTGAAGAACTTTTTAGTGTTGTAAAACCGTTTTCCCGTGTTACGGTATTCCGCGCAAACACGAAAAAAAACAGTAAGAGTAAGTAAAGAAACCGTTCACGCCGAATACCGCAACAAAACGAAGACAGAATGGTAGAATTCGGGCTAGCTTAAAAACGTTGTAGAGGGGCGTGGGTGAAATAGAAAAAACACTTGAAAACTTCTGTAAAACTATATTGTCAACATACAATCTGGAAAGACTATTTACAAAACAATAAAATCCAATAAGTTGCGTAATCGTTTGTTACGTACTAGCGTTATAACGTAAGCATATAAAATTGGTAAGCAAAATAAATATAACATCTTATAATCTAAATATTTACTTAATGGATCACCTTAAATACGTATAAAAGAAAATAAAACATAAACTATAAAGTACTTCAGGAAAAGAAATATACATAGGTTATCTATTCATGCTGCATTGTGACGTGCACCTCCTCAAGAAATAGTATAACATTAAAATTAGACACTCTAGCTTAAATTAATCAAATATTAAGTACTTTTAAAGTGTTGCGTAAGTTCTTTTCGTTAATATTTATACAAAAAGCAAAAGAAACAGTAAAACGGACTCTAACACAAACTTTGAATAATTAATTTTTAATTTGAAGACTGATTATTATATCGTCGCTCGTGCATTGTGAATGTGTTTGGTAACGTGGTGTTGGTAATTTATTGGATATTCATGAGTAACAGCAAATAAAATGTCTATCCTCCATAGCAGCATCAAAACAAAATTACAAAAACAGGAAACTGTACCTTGAGCATCGGCATCGTGCTGGTCCTATTTTAAGGCTGAAAAAATGCGACTGCATTTGTCTATGGGCTGGCTGCCGGAACCACTAGCACAACTCATGCTAACACAAAAAGCATTTTAGTAGTGCGACTTTACAACATGTATCTTCGGTGAGAAGATGTTGTTTTTAATGATGTCTTTTAAAAGCACGGTTTCTATTTTATAAGGACAGAATCATGTACGGAGGTAGGTATTTGGCTTTCAAAGATATCGCCAAAGAATCAAGTCTGCAGAATTCCCAGACAGCAGCTGCCGAAATACAAACTGTAGCAGCTTGCCAACAAGCAAATAATGCAATTATCAAAGGATTTTTAGACAAAGGAAAACAATCTTGTTACTTTGTAACATCTTAACAGCTACAGAATACCAGTATACTTATAGATAATAAACCCATTGTAAGCAGATGTAGAGAGGTGGTAAGCGGTCTTATCTTTTAGAAGAAAGCTGTGCATTTACATGCAGCTTTTAATTAAAATGTAATCACTGTAGGTGCTAGGAAGTATTGCAACTACTTTGTAACGTAATGTTTCATAAGCAGCTGTTTGATTTTAAAAAGCAAACTTTTGTATAGAGTAATTACTTGAGAAATTTTATTAAATAACACTAATTCAAATGGCGGGAAATCGAGCTTGTTGAGAAATGTTTGGGCATTATAAAACTTAAAGCAGGAAGAAGTACTTGCAGGGTTTTGAACGTAACAAATTTCCCCCTAGCAAAATTAAAAGGTCGGGGTAGAAAGCAGAAGCAACGGAGCGGGCAGTATATTAATAAAACAAATCAAAAGAAAATTCGTTACAAAAAAAACTTAAATATCGATAAAAGAATTTTTATCCGGCTTGAAGGACTAGTACACACTAATATGATAAATTGTAACGTGCATTTTTATAGTTTTAACATTTTACGCTTTTATACTCAATTCGTAAGTACATTCCTACAATTACTAGTTCTATATTTTATATTTATTAACTCGTGTGTAGTAATTTAAAGATAGATAAATTGAAAATTATAAACCGCTTGTAATTGATTATAAATTGCATCGTTCTTGTCCTGCCATAAATATAAATTCTGTTCCTTATGTATTATACGAGTCTAGATAAGAGACGATAAGAAGTTGTAATGGAACGAGTTAAATAAACAGATTGGCAGTTGTAGTTTTGTTCTTGGTTCCTATATACTAATTACGTTGAAAATACTGTTTCTGTTTGCTTTGTTCCTATAAATTACTGAGTTGTATATTAACGGCGAAGTGTAGTTCTGATGACATTTTGAAGGAAGTATGCTTTATACGTAACGTGTTGGATTGTTTTAGTGATACGCGTTGCTCTACAAATTGTTTTTGTTGCTTTTCGGTTCGAACTAAAAGTAGTAGAGCAGGTTAAACCCGAGGCACGTGTGCTTTACGGAACATTTGACGGACGGTTTTATTTGCTTACGCGTACTTTACTAATTTGTGGTTTTAGTTGTTTGTCTTGTGAAATAAGAGTCGTAGAACTTGCTAAACTGACCGATTCTTTCTTTAGGATTAATGTGTGTGCGATCTAGTCTAGTGCTCCTTTGTTTTATCAGATTAGTGCATACTTGGGATTATTTAAATACAGTGGATACTGTAGTTTCTACATTTTTCTAAACACCAAAGAATCTAAAATAGATCAGTGCTTGCGCGAATTTCGTTATTTGCGAAATATAACAGATTACCGGTTTACAAAGGTATTGGTTGAAGTTTCTCACTGCTTTTTGGAGGTTTATGAAAATAGTATACCTTTGATCCCAGTTGAAATTAAACTAGTGCTACAAAATCTTTCGAAATTATTGTCTCAGAAAATAGAATTAACAAGAAATTTACCAATGCTACATAGTTCCGTCGCGTGATGGTGTCTGCTGCTAACCCCAGTGAAATGCGTAGGTGTGATTAGTGTGACGTGTGATAAGTTCCATCAACACCCTCACAGTCCAGGGTGAAGTGCTTCGTTAGTGCAGGACATCGCGAATCTCACACTTCCGTTGCAAGGAAGCGTGGCTGAAGGACTTTTGTAAGTTGAACTATTTCCTAGTTGTTATTACTTTAAATATCTATCCGTTGCTTTACCATATCTTTGTCGTTCTGATACCTTTTACAAAAGACTTGCATGATATTTTAAAACATAAGAAAAAAAAAGAAAGAAAGAAAGAAAGATCAATACTACTGAATTACTCATATCAATTGTGTCTTACCTATTTATTTTCTTTTAACATTTTGTCTGATTTATGTTTAATTGGTGTGTGAGGAAACGTTTCTGCTACTCCCCAATATTACCTCACTTTGTAATAAAAATTTTTATAATGCTTTTATCGTGATTATATTATATAGATTATCCAAACAGTTTTTTTTTCTTACATGCTACAAAGTACTGAATAATTTAGACTTATCATTGCTGCTATGCTTATTCTTTTTTTTTCAGGTTTGCTTAACTATTTTTCTTGCAGGTATTATCACTAACTCCTTACAGCCGCGTACATTGTATGTTTGTCTGCGTTCTACAACCCCACCCTCCTTACTCTCCGATTGAGCCCGGTCATTTCATTGATTTTCTTTGTCATTTCTTTGATTTTATTTGTATTACGTAACATAATTTTTTGGCGCCCAACGGGGCTGCCCCTAATAACGTAACAAAATAAATAAAAAAATCTTACTACAAGAAAAACCAGTACACACTAATAGGATAAAATAAAAAAAAACTTACAAACCTACAAGAAAAACTCAAAAACTAACACAAAAGCATTTTTATCCGGCTCGAAGGACCAGTACACCGGACCAAGTCAAGAAGTGTAAATGATATAGGAAAAGGAAAGGTATAAAGCAGCAAAATCGAGGACAAAGGTGGAATGGCTTAACACTGCTAAAAGTCGTCGAAGGACGGATATCTCTAGTAAAGAAACAGTAACACTTTCCACCTCAAGAAAAAGAAATGTTTTTCGCGAAAAAACCCAAAATAAGAAAAGGAGCAAGAAGGGAAACCTACAGTACAAGCCAATATGAGACAATAAATGTCAAGCCTCAGATATGCAAGGAAACAATGAGAATGCTGTATAGAAAAGTTGAGATACTTTAATCTGTGGCAACCAAGAATCGTATTAAACGAACAACCTAAGAAAAGAATAGCTAACTAGGCCTAAAAGTCGACTAAGTCGTGGTTTCCAAAGAAAATAAAATAGATCTAGAAAGCACCTATCGCAGAAAGCAGATTGAAAAAATTTAATTAAGTTCGTAAGAGAACTAGCAGTAAGAAAACCAGCAGAAGGATAAGAAAAGGAAGGTGTATCAAAAGGAATGGACAAGTAAAACTAAAAATAAAAAATTAATCTAAAAATAAAACTAGAAGCAAGTAGAACCAAAACTAAAGGAAAAACAAAAAGAAATGTATGTGTGTGTGTATGTGTGTATGTGTGTGTGCATGAAGTGTGTGTATGTGTGTGTATGAAGTGTGTGTGTATGTGTTAGACCGTTGTAGTTGCATCTTACGACAGGCAGGTCGTACCGTGGGAATATTCTAATCCCGTACCCACACGGGGTTTGTAGGAAAGTCAGTAGGCATCACGGAAAGAACCATTTTGTTTTTAGTATCGGTTATAGGAGAGTCAACGATAGAAAAAGAACAGCATTGGCTGTCAGAGTATCGACGTTAGGAAAGAAAACAGCATTGGCTGTAGGAGTATCAACCTCAGGAAGAGGAACAGAATTCGATAACACTTGTTCAACATTACCTAAAGGAACAGAATTAGATAAAACTTCATCAACGTTAGCTAAAGGAACAGGATCAAGTAGAATTTCATCAATATTTGATAAAGAAGCAGGAACAAGTAGAATTTCATCTACGTCAGATAAAGGAATAGAAAGAGGCAAGAACTTCAGCCACAATAGGAACTGCTTCTTCGACAACAGCAGATAAAGAAACCGGATCGGGTAAAACTTTGACAACAGCAATTGGCATCATAGATACGGGTTCACTAACTACAACAGGATCTTCTCCAGTATTGGAAGTTATCGTCACTTCAGCTACATCTGTTATTGCAGGCACGACATTCATTTCTTTGGCAGAATCATTTAAGAAAGCAGGAACAAACTCTTGAGTTGCTACCTGTAAGTCATTAATGTGAAGTATGGGCTCAATTCATGGAGGAGGCGCAGAAGAGAACGTAGAACCAGAAACAAAAGAAATTTGATTCTTATCGCTAAGGACAGAATTCAAAGTATTGTCCGAAAACATATTTGTCGAAGAAGAGAATGTTTTGGTAATAGTAGTAGGATGGCCGAGTGGAAGTACAGAAGAGAACGCAGAACAATTTGGTTATTAGTGGTAGGATGACAGTTGGGACAAATGCGTCGAGTAACTCCTTTAAGTCCGCAACCATAGCAATGAAGTACTTGAGGACGAATACAACGTGTCGAAACGTGACCAGGTTTGTCGCAATTAAAGCATATGATCTGATGGTAGAAGTAGACACAGGAATAGGAACAGCAGAAATCACAGAAAAAGTGTTTGTTCTACTCGTAGGCGTAGGAGGAATTTTAACCGTTCTATCATGTGAGTAAAAGTACTTTTCTCAATCAAAGCGGATTTGTAAGCAAAATCCGACTCAGCAGTAAAAGTATATTGGTTTTGGCCATGGGATACGTAATTATCGGCCCGAATCTTTTTCATTTCTAATTTCAGACATTCGTTCCCTAATTTTTGCAAGGAGCGGACAATAGGCAAATGGGTTGCATAGAATGGAGCAAGGTTACGAAGCACAATTTCCAACTGAAGATCTTCGGATATAGCAGCGTGTCGACGAAACAATAAAGTATAATACAATAAGGTATAATTAGGACAACAGGAATTACAACAGAGAATGGTTGCTCCCTATCACTATCTTATATATCCCTAAATCCGATCACATTCCGAAACCACTATTGATTTTACTTGCTTTCGATGAATCAAAAAATACGCTTCTTTTTAATGTCCATGAGCAAATGTTCATAATTACATTTGTCCCACCACAATGTCGAAAGTCCAAAGGGAATTTTACACCTGAATAATGTCTAGTAGGTATTATTATTTATACTACGCCTTATACCTACGTACTTATTTGACACCGCAAAACGTGCGACAAAGGTATTTACTAAACAGGTAGGTTCTCAATATTAGAAAAAACTACTTTTTTTACTGAAGCTTTTGTATCTTGTTATATAACGATTTGGAAAAGCTAAAACATTCCAAAATCCGCTCTTAGGTAATTACTGACAAATTTTGAAGAGCGGAGGTCGTATAGAAGATATTAAAAAAAATGTTTCTTTATTGACTGCATGCTGGAACCACTAACTTCACTTATACTAGCACAAAAAACATTTTAGTAGCGCGACTTTACAACATGTATCTTCGGTAAAAAGATCTCTTTAATCTCGTCTTTCAAAGCACGGTCTCTATTTTATAAGGACAGAATCATGTATGGGGGTAGGGTATTTGGATTTCAAAGATATCTCCAAAGAATCAAGTCTGCAGAATTCCCAGACAGCAGCTGCCGAAATACAAACTGTAGCAGCTTGCCAACAAGCAGATAATGCAATTATCAAAGGATTTTAGACAAAGGAAAACAATCTTGTTACTTTGTAACATCTTAACAGCTACAGAATACCAGTATACTTATAGATAATAAACCCATTGTAAGCAGATATAGGCAGGTGGTAAGCGGTTTTATCTTTTAAAAGAAAGCTGTGCATTTATATGCAGCTTTTAATTAAAATGTAATCACTGTAGATGCAACTACTTTGTAACGTAATGTTTTCTAAGCAGCTGTTTGATTTTATATGGCAAACTTTTGTATAGAGTAATTACTTGAGAAATTTTATTAAATAACACTATTCAAATGGCGGGAAATCGAGCTTGTTGAGAAATTTTAGGGCATTATAAAAATGAAAGTAGAAAAAAGTACTTGAAGAGTTTTGAACGTAACACTCGGTTCAATGTTATTTAAAATTGATCCTCTTATGTGAAATAATATCACCACATGTTTGATTTAGGATGGTCAAAAATTAATTGAAAAGTGAAAATACCTATTTTATGTTTTATTTGAATCAAAGTACACATCCCTTTTGAAATTATAAGAAATTAATTCTATCTTAAACAATCTTATATGTTTTGTAAAGCTAGAGTATTCGGTAGCCCTTTAGTTCAAAATGAAACATGTTAAATTAAATTGATTAAGATAAGTTTTATGAAATGAAATTAATTCCTAACGATTATAGTCGAATGTCATTATGCATTTTTGTAAATACTTCTGTGAAAATACTTGTTTGAAAAGAACTTATATTTTTGAATAATAGAAATATCTTATTGAAATTCTTTTAGTACCTTTGATTATTCTACAGTTATGAAACTGTGACATTTTTATATTTATTACATTATTTTTGGGCCACAAACAGTGGTCTTAATATATGTGCCAGCTGTAATTTCCCTTTGGGGTGTGGTCTCTTTATTTGCGAATGATAGTCGTGAACTTTAAGCTCATTTGAGATAAGTATTGCGCTAGGGTTTTTACATCTCCCCTTGTGCGCAGTTTCATCTAATCGTGGAGTTAATAGATGTAGTGGCGCCTATCCCTTCCTTTTTTTTATAATTTTTCGAACCGTGTTGACAACAAATCTACAACCACTATTGTGCCCTCTGCAGGGTTCATCCTCCAGTTATGTAGCGGTCATGCTTGGTCCACCTAAGTTAACAACCTTCTTCCATTTATGTCAAAAATCATTGAAAACCTTGTACGTATAACATGGGGCGATTTTGTTTCAAGTACTCCTTTAGTTTTAGTTCCCTAGTTAACAAATTCTTATTTCACTTTGGATAATTTAAAAAGTTACAATAGTATCCTAACGTAGGCGTACTCAGTGCAGCATATACTCTATTTAATAAATTGTTATTGCCAGTGGGTCAAGAATTAATTGTTTCAGTATCAAATACAAACGTTTAACTCAAAAGGAAGATTAAATCGCGAAATTAAAAGTTTTGGAATTTAAACGGATTGCTTATCTAGAGGGAAATTGCCTAACACTCAACATATAACTAGCAAATGGATAGAAAATCATATAGCGGATTTAATCAGCTGCCCGGATGTTCAATTAGGTTTGGCTTATAGATCTAATATGGCTAAAGGGTATGATACCATAAAACTAGAGGTATCAATATATATCCACAATTTTGGAAATCGTTATATGGTGGATAATGTACGTAATTTCTTGAAAGACTGTTTAATTTGTTGGAAGGCGGCAAATTGGCTTCAAAAATGTGCGTACGTATTCGGTATAGCCTGCAGCATTACAGTATAAGTTATCGGGCGGAGAATATTAAGAACAGAGAAAAATGACAAATTACGTAATTTCCGCATGTACTTTTAGCTGTTTATAGATTAATTGTGTAAAAGTTGTGGAGAATGGATCGAGCAAAGATGGTGTAGTAACTAAGCAGATAAGTAAAAATTCATCCTAGTGCGGGGGAAAATTCGCCTTAGTAGTAGGGTTATTTTGTCGTAGAAGTAGGGCTGTTTCGTTCTATAGATGCATTATCATTTAATCGAAAGCGTCTTTAAAAATTATTATTCGTTTAGTCCCGTACAAGCTAAACAAGAATACGACGATACAGCCTAGTTGCGAGCTTTATGGCTCCTACACCAAAACGTGTATTAATCCAAAGACTACCGATATAAAATCGTTTAACGTGAAAAATGTGATTATCGCATCTGAAAAACGAGTACGAGAACGTGTGCGAGGTTATGCAACAAGAGCCAGAGGAATTTGTTCACCGCGGACCGGATTGATCTTTACAGAAAGTGATGTGCTTGGAAATTAATATTAACAAGTATAGTCCGCTGTGATGGCCAGCATGCATTATCCAATGGATTGCAGAGAAGACATCTGCAAAACGAAAGTGAAGATTTTTATATTTAAATTAGGTTAGAAAAATTCTGCCTATAAATATGTATATGGGTTAAAATAGATTGTGAGTGCAAATAGCTAGTACTGTAAAGTATATATTTATAAGCAAATAATAGTTTTTATAGGAATGTGTACTATTTCTTTGAAAATTGTTAGGTTTTCACTATGGGTTGGTCAAAGGTTAAATTAATTGCAGATTCAAACTTCTAAGGAAATTTGGATCCATCAAATTCTTTACACGTCAAGAAAATACAACTTTACACAAAGGTGAAACAATACCTTTTTTTGACATAGGTATAACACAAAATTTTGCTGAAACGTTTAAGAAGAAGAAGTTTAACTGCTTACGATAACATTTGCTTAAAGTTTCACTTTCTGATTTAATCAAATACTAATATTTTCCATTTTTAACAAGAAAATCGTGGACTTGAAAGTTTTTATAAAGGTATAAACGTAAAATCGCTTTCTAGTTTAAAATAAACCTTAAAGCACCTTCCACATTTTTGTTCTACTGTATACCTTTTGCATTTTATCTTCAAAATTTTTTTGGCCACATTTTTCCTTCTACCTTCCATCTTTCGACGTACACCTTATACCTTCTACCTTCCACCTTACACATATTTAAATCTCACATTTAACTTTTCACTCTGTATATATAAAGACATAAAATTAGACAGTTTTACTTTTACAGTTGTTATCAACGGAACAAATGGGTTTAAGAAAGTGCAGAGTCGACTTTGAAGCCGATTTCATAAAGTGTTTGAATTGTGGTAGAAGTTCTGCAAAAATGTAACTACAATTTTATATATTAAAAAAATTGCAACAGTTACTTTATGTTTTTAGTTGTATAGAATCCTTTTTAATTATTCCATAAAACGTTGTAAAGAACTTCGTGACAGTATGAAGGAAAAATGTTTTAACAATATTTACTGTATTTCAGAAAAATGAAGAATGAAGATTTTGGATATTAAAGGTTTAAAGTATATTCGTATCGGTTTGGATTGCTTTATCACGTACGCAATTACTAGACCTTTAAAAAGTAAAACACGTCCAAAAATTACTGTTGCAACCAAAAGCGTACTGAAAACAATGGTAGACAACAAAATATTACAAGGAACATTAATTTACAAATAGACGAGGCAAGTAATTCTATAACAGCTGGTTTAAAAATACTTATGCCATAATATATTGTAATATATTGTAGTCAAAGCCTGTATGACAGAACGTCTTATCAGAACAATTAAAAAGAAACTCTGCAAGACTTTCCACTTGCAAGGATGTTACAGAAGACTGGAAAATTTAACCAAAGGTATAAAAGAATATAACAACACCAAACACTGGTCCATTGAAATGACGCAGGTGCAAGCAGAAGAACATCCAAAAAGAATAAAATTTCATACCGTTGACAGTGATGCAAAAAACCGAAGAAAATTGCTTAAGGTTGGTAACACAGACCGAGTTTCTAAATAAAGTTTTTTGTTTACAGAAAATTATCTGAATTGATCACAAACCTGTACAAAATTGTTAAAGTGCAAGAAACGATACCTATAACCTATATACTGAAAGATTTGGTAGAGCAGCCAATCTTAGGTGCTTTTTTTATGGCGAAGAGATTCAGATTATAGCTGCACCCGACACGTATCTAGTGGAAAAAGTATACAGAAACGGAACCATGGACATGAACTGTTGGTTGCTTGGTTGGGTGGGAAAGAAGCCGGATTAACGCAATAGATTTGATTTAGTGTAAATGGGTTAGCTCCAAGTTTGGACATTTATTAATCAGTCCTCAGAGAGAAAACATGGCGTACGTCCTGCGTATTCAAAGCTTCCAGTATAAAACAAGCGAATTCTTCGATAAAGATGCGGCAGTGTTTGATGTGGAAAAAGACGAAGTATGGTACCAAATATCGCAGATGCCTTTAGACTTTACCTACTTAACTGAAAATCTTAAGAAACATAACCATGGCTGCGAAAGCATTTGCAAGAACTTAACTGGGAGAATCCATCAACAAGTCAATTGTCACAAGTTTTTCTGACGCTATATTTGCTAAGGCTTATACAACCGTATGTTACCGCCTGTGTTAAAGGATTGGAGAAGATACCGATTATATCTAAATATTTGCCAAAGAATCATGTTCAAAATGTGGAAACATTTGACGTTTCAAGTCTCAAAGAGCTGCGGGAGAGAAGTGATCATTTAAGTCATTGTCTACTACATTAAGATAACCGTTTTAAATGTGCTCGATACGACGTTGTACTTATTCGCAATAAATTTTGGTAGTAGATTCAACCACAATTATATAATCTATTGTGCATGTATTAATAAAACTGTATAGAAGTTATGCTGTTTTAATAAGAATTTGCTCTTGTAATAATTCTCTTGCTATATTAGTTAAATTGCTTGGTTTGTACTCAGGCAATCCGGGTTCGAATCCTGTTGTAGTTAACTTTTTCTCTAAAAATATTGTGATGTATTCTATACAGGGTATGTCAAATACCAATTGAGACGTAAGTAAAAGTGGTGGATGTGTCAAAGTGGCAGTTGTGTCAAGAGGGAGGATGCGTTAGAGTGACGTCAGGAGGCAGGTTTAGGGTGAAAGTTACTATAAGGTGATAGCCCTGAATAAGTTGGTAACGAGTAAAGATGGTTGGTGCGACTTAAATGACGTGTTAAGAACCAAAGTACTAAAAAGTAAATAAACGGTGTGGAAGAAAAGATGTGTAGGGTAAGTTGTGGGAGGCGTTGGGTGGAAGGTCGAATGTGAGAGTAAGAATGTGGAAGGCGTTGAATGGAAGGTAGAAGCTGTGACAGAAACCCTCATTTCTACCTACTAACGTAATAAACAATAGGATTCTTTAAAATGTTCTACATTGAAAAAATATTTTATAAACAAAAAAAAATTAGAAACTAGAACAAGAACAAAATAAATAAGGGTGGTCATATATTAAACAACGGGAGAAGCAAGTTAGTAGGCCACCAACACTACAAATTTAATATTCCCCCTCGGACCTACGATGAGATCTTTACGATACCATTTGGAAACTGTTATAACAGAAATAATTCTTTTTTCTTCGCAGGGCAATTGTTCCCAACCGTGTGAAATACGTGCCCTTACAGGTGACATCAATTTGAATAGTGATTAAAATAAACCGATAATTTATTCCTGAAATCAACCAGGTTAACGTAGGGAAGTCTTTAGAAATGATATTAATAACCAAATGTTATGGCATAATAAATAATATTTTAACAAACAAATTATATAATCTTTAAAATGAACAATATAAACGTGAACTTAAGCGAGGGATTTTCTCAACTCTTGTCGGCCTTAGAAGAGAAAAAGGAATTTAGAAAGAAGAAGATAGAATAACGGAGAATGTGGTGTGTTTAGAGGATGTAGATGCAGGGGTGTCGGCAACGATGCAGAATTGAGGATATACTACAGTTTGGAAAGATGTGGGGGTACCAACCTACACTTTTCACCAACCGGGGTATTACACCCGGTGCTATTTATAAAAAGATTGGAAAGTATGTTTAACGAGGCAGATATACCGTATGAAATGCAAGTATTTTTTGCGATAAATTGTTTAAGAGGTTCGGCTCAAGATTGGGCTGAAAAAAAGAATTTTCGTCATTTGAAAATTTTAAATAGCAATTTCTCTTGCGTTACTGGAGCATAGAACAGGAATGGGACACACTTTTTCGTGTTAAATACGGATTTTAAGAAACAGGATCTCGTGCAGATTATTTTCTTAAAATAATTAGAGAAGCTAAATATTTAACTCAATCTTTGTCGGAGAGAGAGCTTATTCATTGGGTAATGAACCATTTTGATATGGAAATAAAAAGGGGCATTTTGAATTCGGGTCTGGCTACTCTCGAAGAGGTAGAAGCTCATCTAAGAAAAGTTGATGCTTCGTACGAGGTATTCCCAAATAACAGGGGTCAGGCTCCTCGTTCGAATAATGGAAGCTCTAATCGAAACACTAATTTTCGTTCGAGCAATGTTAATAATGCCGCTCAAAGTAGCAGTCAGAATATGATGGATTGGCGTAGAGAAAATCGTGTCGAGCAGGACTAATCTAAAAATAACCGATCAGAAAATGAGTTTACTCAAAGGGATCAAAGGGAAGTTATGACCATTTTTAATTCAGATTTCAGTGAGGTTATTGAGGAAGAGGCGCAGGCTGTCCACTTGAAACCTGTCGCGTTAATTTCATCAGTTGATATTTTGGTTAATGATATGATTGGCGTAAAGACGTTGGTAGATTCCGGGTCTCATATAACGGAAATTTCAGAGAGTTTTCTAAAAAGGGTGGTGCAGAACAGTTCTACAGTGCCTAGGGTGCCGTGTAGAAACTCTCAATTAACAGGAGCATGGGGAAAGCAAAGTGTGAATTTAGGGAACAGGTTTGTTTAACGCTAAAAATGGGTGAGCATGTAATTGATTACCCATTTTTGGTGATTCCGGGGTTGGTGAGAGATGTGATCTTGGGATGCGACTGGATGCAAAATTATGAAGTAGTTATTGATTTTTCCAGGGGTTTACTGAGAGGTAAATTTTGTGGGGAGGTACAAGAGTTAAAGTTTTTGGGCGAACCAAATTCGGCCGTACATATCTTAATAAGCGAGATATAGAGGATCGTATAAGTCATTATAATAGAAAGAGATTTCCGGTGTTGTACTCTTCGCAGGACATTGCAGAAGTTGCCGATAGGGCCGAGTTGTTGACCGTCGGAAAAAAGGGGTGTGAAAAAATTTGTTGTTTGAGTATAGCAACATATTTTTAAATTATTCGGGACTAATCAAAGATTACGTTCACGAAATCCGTTTAACTGATTATTCTCGTTTTGCCTTTAAGTAATATCCAATTCCCTATGCTTTTGGTGAGGAAGCCAGGAAACAAATAAAAGAGATGGAAGAATGGGGGGTCGTATAAAGGCGCCGAACTGAATATATCAGTCCTCTGGTAACTGTTAAAAAGAAGCTATCTAAATAAGAAAATGGAGAAGGATAGGGCAATTCCAACGGATCCTTGTCAGTTGTTGTATGAATTCAGTCCAGGTCAAAGTCTTAGTACGCTTGACTTGACGGCGTCTTACTGGCAGGTAGCCATATCTGTAGAACATCAAAAATATACGGGTTTTTTATTTGACGGACAGAGCTATGTTATTCGGGTCCTGCCGTTTGGCTTCTCAACATCGGTGGGCAGTTTTATAAGGATCTTGTATAATGTCTTGCGTGCTAAGGTATTGGAATTTGCAATCCCGTATGTGGATGACATATTGGTATTTTCTGTGAATCTTAACCGTCCCATGGAACATTTAGCTATTATTTTTCGTAAATTAAAGGCGGCTTGGGTAACCGTAAAGTTAAAAAAATATTATTTTGCGAGAAATTCAGTTTATTTTTTAGAACATTATTTCTCCTAGGTGGGTGAGTATTGATCCGGAGCGAGTCACGGCTAATTTGGAATTTCTGTGTTCTCGAAACGTCAAACAGCTGAGATCTTTCTTGGGGTTAGTAAATTTCGATCTGCGTTTTTGTCCGGAGTTTGCGGAAATGTCAGTTCCGCTTACGGGGCTTCTGAACAAGGAGCAATCATTGAAATGGGGAGATCAAAAGAAGGAGGCGTTCAAGAAAATTCGAGAAGCTTTTGTAAACGTCACGTTTCTTCGACACCCAAATTTGAATGAACGATCTTTTATACAAACGGATGCTTCCGGTTATGCCATCGGAGCTTATTTACTTCAGAAAGATTTGAGGGGGGCATGGCGCCATCGCTTTTGCTAGCAGGTCATTACATAAGCCGGGACTCAGATATTCGGTTACGGAGAAGAATACTTTAGCGATGGTCTTTGCGTTACAGAAGTGGCAAGTATTTGTGTTAGGGAGGCAGGTTACGGTTGTTAGTGACCACAAATCTATTATGTTTATGCGGTCTAGTCGGCGTCTAAATGCGAGACTCATTAGGTGAATGTAATTTATCCAAAAGAAAAATATAAATTTCGAGTATTGTAAAGGAACTGAGAACAAGGTCGCCGACGCTTTGTCGAGATATTCGGTGGATACGGACAAATGGGAAGTGGAGATTCCGGAAAATTTGCAAATAGTGGTCTCGATTGTAAGAAGTTCGTTATTGTACCGTACTGTGCTGGGAAATTTTCAAAATCTAAGGCAATCTCAAACTAAGGATAAAGGTTATCAAGAAATAAGGTTGAGGTTAGAGAAGTCTGGGGAGTCCTGGGCAAACAAGTGGTATGTTTTACACGAGGGAATTTTATTCAGGAAAGGCTCGCAGAATAATCCGGGTTTTAAAGCTTATATTCCTATGGACCACTTGATTCTTCTGGTTCGTGAGGAACATGAGGCAAACGGCCATTTTGGTGGGGAAAAATGTTTTCGGGCATTGCGGGTGTTTTATTATTTTCCAAAAATGCGGCAAAGAATTCGACAAAAGTTTTTGGGCGGCAGACAAAGATATCGTTGCGGTCAGTAGGCGAAATGGGTAGTTTAATTCCTATGGATATTAATCAGGTGCTGTGTGTCGATCTTATGGGGCTACTGCCAAGGTCAAGATTCGGTTGTACATTTTTATTGGCATTTGTAGATGCGTTTAGTAAGTTAGTCACTTTATTTCCATTAAAAAAGGCTACTGCGGAGGCTATAGCTTTTAGTCTAAAGAAACATATTAAAGATGTGGGGACACCAAGTGCTGTTTTGTCCGATAATGGCACCCAATTTAGTAGTAACTTATAGAAAGCATTTCTGTCCGAAATGGAAATACGGTTAATGCATACCTCATTGTATTACCCGCAAGGAAATTTAACCGAGAGCGTAAACCGCGAGATTGGTCGATTGCTGAGGTCATTTTGTTTTGATCATCGTACTATGTGGGTGTATTATGTAAAAGAGATTGAAGGACTTTTGAATAGTGTATGTCATTATAGTACTGGCTATACTCCAGAAATGCTTCATTTTGGAAGAGAAAAAGTGTGTAAGTTTTCGAAGTTTACTAATTTTCCTGAAATTGAAAAATCTGGGGATAGCGGTGAGAAAATGGTGCTCCTGACTCGCGAACGATTGAATTCAAAAGCTGAAAAAAGGCGTCTTCGCCATGATGTAAAACATAAATCCAAAACTTCCTTTGACGTGGGTGAAAAAGTGTGGCAGCGTACTCATACTCAATCTACGTCTGAGAGTAGTGAAATTAAAAAGCTTTTCTTGTTGTTTAAGGGTCCTTGTACCATTGTTAGTAGAAAGGGACATAATGCTTATGAAGTGTGTTTAGATGAAGGGCAGATTAATTTAGGTATACATAATGTATTTAACCTAAAGAAATACGTGACACCAGTTCAGTTTCTGTAAATTGGGGATAGGGCGAGCGAATGTCTTGTTTCTAAGAGTTAGATTATAAGTTTTTTTTGAGTAGTTTAGTTGCGCTTTCAACTTCGTATTGAATTTTCATAATTAGTTATTCAAACTCATTAGGGGGAAATGTAACGCGCCATATATGTAAACATATTTTAATCTTATATTTCATAGAATTATTTAAGATCTTGGTACTGCGCGGTAAATACATCTGTCTGGTATTCCTAGCCGTGCAACTGAAATGCAGGGTTGCTTAGCTAAGAAGGTCAAGTGGGGACGAGGGTAGTTCATGTTTGGATGTGCGGGAATATAGGTGGCTATGCAAGCTGTCGGTGCCGAGTGTGTATCAGACTTATTAATTATAATGTATTTAGTCGGATGTTCACATACCTCTAGTATAAAAGGTTTTATTTTTACTCTGTAAATATCAATTGCAGATGTTTGTTAGTTGTCTTAAAAATTTATCGAGTTATTATGTAAAGCGTTATGTATACGGGAGATGCTTTGCAGCTTAGGAATTTAATATGATTGACGATTGTGTTGTGTAAACTGCAAGTAAAGGATTTTGTGGTGAAACCACCTGGCGCACTGGCAAGTACAGTATTGCCCGAAATAAACAGTACTGAAATTGTAATTGTTTTGTATATTTAAAAAATACATATTATTGACACTTTATTATATGTTCTAAATGTGCACCTCCTCGTTCGAGACAGACTTCATAACGATGTTCTAAGTTTCTGGTCATGTTATTGAATAAGGGTTGTCTCAGGGCTGCGAAGAAGACTCTAACGGCATCCTTTAATTCATCGATGGTTTGTGGTGCCCGTTTGAAAACGGCATTTTAGCCATGCCCCAAATGTATGCGTCTGGAGGTGTGAGGTTTGGAGAATGTGAAGGATAAGGGAAGTCAGTAAATCGTGATATGAATTTGCTTGGAAAATGTTCTTGAAGAAATTGACGAATTGCGGCAGCAGTATGGCAAGTTGCCCCGTCCTGCTGAAAAAATTGGTTTCGAAATGCCAAGTTACGTGCACGACAGAATTGACGTAGATCAGGGATAAATCGTGTTAAAATTTGTCTGTACCTCTGTTGATTAAGTGTGACTTGCCTACCATTCTCTTCGATAAAGTACGGACCAATGATTCCGTGTCCGGAAACAGCACACCAGACACTCACTTTTTCACTATGTAAAGGAACCTCTTGAACCTCATCGGGTCTGGCAAAGCCCAGAAATCGATTTGTGCGACGATTCACATAGCTTGACACGTGAAAATGTGCTTCGTCTGAAAACCAAACATTTTTCAAAAATTCAGGATTTTCATACTGTAACGCGAGAATTCTGGCGCAATATTCCACTCTACTGCGATAATCCCGAGGATGTAGTTGTTGATGTACCTGAATCACATACGAAAATGTACCCAGCTCCTTCAGGATTCTTTGAAAGGAAGTTCTTTTTAAATCAAGTTGTAACGCTGTCCTTGCCTGGCTGACTTTCGGATTTTCTAAGATTTGCTCAAAAACACGTTCATGGTTATTGTTGTTGTTAACTGTCCTGGGACGCCCGAGTTTCCTTTTCGTTGGCACAATACACTACCTGTATTTCTAAACTTTTCAATAACCTTCAAAATTACAGCATTACTTGGAGAACGTTTATTAAACCTTTGTGTGAATTGATCAGACACGTATAGCAAACTTGCACCATTATGTCGGCCGATTCCGTATGAACGAAAATAATGCTCTACCAGAAACACTTTCTCCTCTGTACTTAACACCATTTTTAACAATTAGGCCCTACTAATTACTTGTTTGAGGTTTACTTGACAGGTCTATACTAGCTAACTTGAGTGTGGCAGCGTGCGCATAAAAACACCGCCAACTTAGTTTCAGTACTGTTTATTTCGGGCAATACTGTATTTATACGCTTGACCCTGCAAAGACTTCTAAAACGTAAGTGTTTACCTTTATTTAACTTGATAATTTGTATAAATTGTACGCTTGCACGTGCTGTAATCGATCCGCATTAAAGCGTTGTATGACCGGGCGTGTTATAAAACATTACCAACATCGTCAAGTTGGGTTTCTGTTACTAGCGTTACGACGTATGAATTGATTTCTGTATGTATTTCTACAGTTAAAAATAAATGTTACTTTGCTGACCTGAATCCCTGAGAACAATTAAGAGTATCACGTCTTTCTTCCTGCTCGACACGAATTGATATCTACAAAGTATATAACGACGCGCAACACACGGAGTAATTAGTTTTGATCTGGGTACAGTTTAAGTGATGAAGTCTGTTACGTACCGAAAATCGGCACTAGACATTTTTAAATGAGTGTTAATATTTGAGGATTTCGCGCCATAAATTTAAAAGACTTGTTGCGCGTATTTCCGTCACTTTAGAAGTGCGTTGCGCGAATTTCGCGCCGAAGCGTGTAGACGAAGTAGGAGTGGAAAATTTCCGAAAGACGCATTGGGACTTGCCTTTGAAACGTGAACAAGAGTGGTTGGTCTGGTATCTTATCGTATCTTTTTATTATGTAGATTTCCTTTTGCCTTTTTTGATTATCGTTCCCCAAACCCGTTCTTTATCGTACCTCTACATAGGAAGAAGACGACCGAATTTGGAGGCAACCTGGGTTAGGAGATCCACGACCCGAGAACCATCATTAAGTAATCCGGATGCAAGCCGCCACCATAATGAAGTAATTCGGAAGGAAGCTTTGCCTATTCACGTAAGTACCCCGTGGGGGTTTTTTTATATAATCTGTATATTTAAAAAATGTATTGTAATAATTTGCATATTGTGTGATGTCATTGACAATTGGCGCGTTAATTTCCACATTAGGTAATATCGTTACCAACTGTCATTTGTGTCGCTTGTGCCGCGTTTACGGGAGTGTAATAAGTCGTGATTATGAAATCAATTTGATTAAGTGTTAAAATGAATACATTTATGTAATATACATTGTTTCAGCTAGTGGAGAACATAAATTAACAGTTTAGTAATTAGTAATAAATGGTGCTTCGAGTCTTAATTAAGAAGATAGTGTATTGTCACTTTAAGGAAGTTAGTACAGTAACATTGTTAGTGATTAGCTTGAAATAATTGTCATCAATATATTAGAAACTCTTTCTCCATACGAGCACCCAGGTTTGTGTAATCAGATATAAAGAATCGTTTTAAATGAAGATCAGTTACTATACATTTAAGAAGACGCACTTTAATGTATGATTCTGGAATATTAACGATACGTATTTTTTCAGTGTCTTCGGTACTTACCCTATTGCTGTAAGGATTTTTCATAACGGCACCTGTTGAATAACCTGTCGGTTTAAAACTAACGTTTGAAGTATTGATACCGCAGCAGTCATATAAATGGATAAGGCAATTCTCTGTAAGAGGGCGGCGTTGTTCACTAATCAAACTCAACTCTTTCACTACCTAAAAAATCATATCTTTAATAGCATTAAACAAGCAGAAGATTACCTCATTCATAGAGGGTCTCTTCTCAGGCTCTTGCTCCCAACATTTCTGTATCAATTCTTCTAAAATTTTAGGAGTTTTTCCTTCTAGAGGTGGTCGCATTTCTTTATCAGCGACTGCCATTTGTACCTGATACCAAGGTAACCCTTTAAATGGAACTTGTTGATAAAGAGTTTCCCATAAAATTATAGCAAAACTGTATACATCGCATTTCTCTGTATACGAATCTGAACGAATCACTTCGGGTGCCATCCAATTGGGCGTTCCTGTATTATTTGTCATTACACCGCGCATGTCGGTAGCATTACCAAAATCTATAATTTTTACAACTTTTCCGGGCCAGTCTAAAAGTAGGTTGATTGATTTGAGATCTCTATGAATTACTGGTGGTTTCCTTGAATGTAAATATTCGACACCCTAAAATGTAGGCAAATAAAAAGTATTAGGTTATAACTACATACTTTTGCACACTGAAGACACCACGATACTGCTACTGAAGTATCGTAAGAAAATGCATCTGGAGCATGTACTACATCAAAAAGAGTATAACCGTTCATATATTCTGAAACGAGAGAAAATGGGGAATAGCAAACACCATGCATTTTGACTATATTGTCGTGTGTTAACTTTGACAAATGATGTGCTTCGTTACGGAGAGCAGTCATACCATGTTCAGTATTAGTTATTTTAACAGCTACAATTTGGTTGTCGCTTTTCAATTTGCCTCGAAAAACTTCTCCGTACGTACCCCATCCTACTTTCTGAAAGGAGAAAAATGATTAGATCTTTATTTATTGCTATATATATATATATATATATATATATATATATATATATTACTATGGATTTCTAGGCTTAAATCAATGTACATAAGGCAAACAATTATTTATTTGTAGTACTCTGTATATTATAATCAATTTTTAATTTAAAACGTTTCAATATAATGAAATAGGACCAGGACAATGTAAAATGATGTAAGTTTAATTTTTGTGCTTCAATTTAGAACCAGAATAATAATTAATTATTAATAAGATCGGTGGCCAGGTTAGAAATAGTGTACAAACGTGTTATTATAAAAGCTTTTCATGTCGAACGTAAGGTAAAGGTTGATAATTTACGCAAGGAAGGTGAATTTCTTTAGGGTAGTATAAAGCTTAAACATTTATGTAAGTTGCCAAGGTTTAATATTCGAAAACAAGCTACAACGGTTATAAATTTCAGTGAAGAAACGGTCAAACAAATAACACGAATCGTTAACTGAAAACTTAGGTCTATAAGAGGGAACGGAAGGTTACATGTATAAACAGATCGATAAAATCAAGCGAGAGACGATATTTGACATGTGCTAGACACAGAGGGAAGATACCATATAGTCCGTTATAGTGACTTTTAAACGTCTGTAAGACGAGGACATTTTTAAAGGCAATAAGTGGAATAAAGATGCAGCAAGTTTGCAGAAGATATTGATGTTCGAGGTGCATAGAAAAGTAGGGAGAACAACTATGAACAAGGTGGTTATAGAAGGACAAGGTAAAAGATACAAAACCCGGTGTAGACAAGGATACCAAAAAAGTTGACATGACATAGGGAAGTTGGGTAGGTTATGAAATGAAGGCTGGAGGAGGTTATGATTCGAGTAGAAGTGAGACAATAGTATGTACGCGCAGATGAGAGGCGTGTTTTTAGTTGTTTGGGGCGATGGCAGAAGTAAGGATTTCAAAGAAAACCAAGACGGTTAAAAATTTTAACAAGCTTTTCGGAGTAAAACACTTGTTTGTGCTACAAATTCTTAGTTTTTGAAGATGGTTGGAAAAGGGGCGGTCGAAATTAGCAAGGAAAGAACGGCGGTTGTGTTGTTGTGCACGGTAATCTGAAGAAAAGTGTCTGCCATTGGAGAAAATTTACGGGGAAAAATGCATCGGTTAAAATTGGGGTGAGCTTTTCGTAGAATGTTTGTGAGGGATACGTGCAACTTGGAAGGGAGTTTTGGGTTATATAAACGTGCTGAAGGCGGCATTCTCTCTCTTAGTTTTTGATTCTGCTGAACATCTTTATCCTGGTTTCAGACTACAGTACGCGACTAGTGCCATCCGACATTTTATATTACAAGTGATTAAAGCACAAGTTGGTGCAACGTTTAAAATCGGAGTGAAGCGTATAAGATTGATTTGTGAAATGAAGCAGTATGAATTGTAAGCAACAATTTTTTAATAATTTGGTTGAAAGTGCTCGTTGCACATGGGTTGAAAGAAGAGAATGTTTATGGACCTGTAGCAACAGTCCAGAGGGTGTATGAGTATTGTAATTTGGATGCCAAGCGAATTCAAGGAATAATTGCTGTTCCTGAAGCATGCAACAATAATGTAGAGCATCTTTAGAAGTAATTATTGTTGAAGTTTTACAAAGTCTTGAACAGTGGTAAATTCGCAATATTAGGGCTAAAAGTAGGATGCACGGCAATATATATTGATATGATAACGCCGTACTCGGTGTAATAAACGTTCTACTTAACGCCATCGCTCTGTGTTCTCTCAATTTAATTTTTTACTTTATTAATATGCCACGGCTAGCCCTTTTTAATCTACACAGAGTGCACAACGCTACGATAACCAATTTTCTTTTCTTTTTTTCACCCCTTTATGATTACCTGTTTAAATTGATAAACGAAGTCAATCAACATTCATATAATGAAAGGAAATAATATTTACAATTTTTGAAATTCTTTAAATACACTCTTCAATCAATTAATATCATATAGATTATTTATCCCAAGATTTATATACTTTTGATTCAATATAAAGTCACCAAAGAAATCTGGAACGTTCTAAACCTCTTTATGGTTTATTACGTAAGTTTAACGTATGCAATGTTTCTTGTTGACTTCTTTACAAGTTTTGGATAAATTGACTAAATTCAGTATTAAAATTTAAATTGAAAAATTTCTTAAAATTAAGTAGATCTGACCTGTGATATGTTGTTTCGTGTTGTGGATCAACACCTCCTTACTGTCTTCAGTCGAATACCAATGCTCTGCTTTGTCGAACCAATATTTCTGTACAGTTACCCCTTACTTTTCAAAAATTACCTCGTGCTTCTTAATTTTATATATCTCTGCATATGCTTTAAATCTCTTCCCTTAAATACTTTCGACGCAGATTAGAATTGTACCAGGAGCCAATTAGAATTTGATTAGAAGTCAATCAGAATCCAATTAGAATTGTAATTATTTCCGACGCTGATTAGAATCCAATTAGAAGCCGTTTTCTAAAGAAAACGGCAAAAACTCTTTATGTATGCTTAACGTAATTGTTGCACAGTACTACTTTCACAATAACATAAATTTGATATATTCTAAACTTTATGTATTTGACGCGTAGATTTCTGGTTAAAAGTGTCGTGGCTTCGACGTGCATCAAGTGGAAACTGACGGGTCTTATCACCGATGGGTGTTAAATAGCCGTTTCCCACTACATCTGGGTTGGGTTTTCAAGCAGTTTTACAGATTATTTCAACCAACCAGGTTATGTCTTTAATATTCCCTGTATTTTTAAAGCTGTTTTCTGATTGCCGTGTTATCGTGTTTATTTGCGATCTTTGATTGCCTTAACATTTGTTATCGCGGCCAGATTTTAACTTACGTCCGTGTTTTGTATAGATAATGCTTTTAGATAAGTATACAAAAATAAATGATGTAACTCTAGTACTATTTTCGTTTATGTATTTATTTATTTGAAAGTGCATTTTCTTATCAAAGCGCATATTGTTCCTTCTTTATCACAATCGTAATCGTATGAGGATTTATTAGGTTTTTGTCTTATCTTCTGTGTATTTTATTTTATAAACTTGTAGAACATTCTCAACGTAGTTTTAATTACATGTACGATTATTTCTCTGCTGAATACGCGTTCTATTGTTGAAAGATGTGCTCGCTGGCATTGTTTAAAGTTGATTACGGTCTATATACAGGGTGTTAAATGCTTGCTATTTACATAATGTACGAATTATTTATTTTTCTGCTAAATAAATGCAGTTTTCTGATTCTCATTGCTGTTTATAGTTACTACACGACCCTTACTACTTAATACACCCCTAAACAACCCCTTATCACAGCATTATATATACATATGGCTGTGATATTTCTGCCCCACGATTGGGCATGTCATAAAATGCTGTGATATTTTATTATATTTAGCCCCACGACTTGGGCGTACATAAAATACTGTGTTACTTTCCTTCCCACGATTCCTTAATGTAATATAATGCTCCCTTTATATTAATCAAGCACTTATGATGTGAAATGTTAAGTTATGGATTTTCTTTGCCTCAACTAGCTGATTCAATTAAATAAAGCAATTCTACAACACACAATATAATGATTAAATATTGACAACCTTTTTAAAATCTTCCCCTTTTTCAGAATATTTACATATATATACCAGATTTAAGAAATTGAAGCCAGCAAAACGAGTTATTTGTTTATATTTAGAGACCTTTTGAAACGTTTCAAGATGCCTATTACCTTTCATAAATTGATCAAAGAAACCCTAGTTTTGTTGCCTCTTACATTTGTGAAAAAATATTGAATTAAAACAGTTTACAGAAATAAATTATATCAATATAGCTAACCTGGAATGGTTCAGTAGTTTCGCTGCATCCCCCAAGAGTTTTCGTGTCCGGTCTGAATATTTAGAGTCGAATTTGGAGGTCGACATCAAAACCAAAATACTATCGAAATCGTTATTCAAAATCCCATAAGTTAATCCAATTTAAGATTCAAATTGTATATCAGTAAATAAAAGGTTTTTCATCTCCGTAATTAACAAAACAGTAATATAATATTTACCATGTCTGTGATTATCAAAATTAGTTTAACAGGAGGTGATTAACCAGAGTAATCTCCAGAGTTGTCTCCAGAGTCGTCTCCAGAGTCGTCTACAATAGATCGGCTCACTTGCACAATTTTTACACTTTTATAAAATGATTTTCATTTACTTTCGTATGACTGGTTACGTGAATAATTTAGCGCTTCTGAGTATCGTCTTGGCCTAGTTTAAAATGTATACTCAACCAGTCGCTCAATTGTTATTGTATTTATAAGCCGTAGCTTTTGTTTTCTATTCGTTTATTCACGTGTTGGGGCGATACCTTTTGTGTACTCCGGCAAATTTTACCAATTGTATAGTTCAAATACTTGGATGAACGCTTAAATTGTCACGTATTCATTTACATACCATGCGGTTTAATTGAGAAATCCCACGAATTTTCGTTTATTTAGTCACGTATCATTGTTGATTCTAATCTAAATTCTAATCTAAACCGAATCTAAACCGAAATAAATTTGGTGTTTGTTTATTTCCTAGTTAAATTGGATTTTTGAACAAATGTAATACTTTATGTCACGTACGATTTATTCAAATAATGCATAATTTTAGCCTGCGTATAGGATGATATATTTAACGCACTTGTTAAATATTTATCAAGCCAATTCATATAGGTTTTCCGTTGATTTAATTTTGATGCATTTCGTTAGGTTTTTAAATTTTATCTTTGCTCGTAACTACTCTTAGATATTTCTATTTCTTATGCGTTTAATCTATTGTAGTTTTATATACAGTGTGCTCTCAACTAACAATATGTATAGTGACCTATTTACTCTTATAATCTCTGTAATTATGTGCTTTTGTTAACTGGAAGTTTGTTTTATTTATTCTACGACCCTTGTGACTTAACCTACCCCTAAACTACCCTTATAGTTATAGCATTAAATATATTATATATATTATATATATATATATATATATATATATATATATATATATATATATATATATATATATATATATATTAAGTTAAGTTTAAAATGATGTTGTAAACCCCATATTTGTATAAATAGGTTACAAATCATATCTCTGATACAAAACTTCAAGATTAAGATTCAACTAATTAGATTAAGCATACTAATATCGCAAAATTTAAAGTGTAGAAAATTGTATGAGTGTAGGTCAGCAAATATAACTCATAAAGTGCATTTATTGTACGAATTTCTAGCACTAAAACAGATTTAATAATTTTATGAAGTTTATAGTAGAATATTAGAACTTAGTCCTTCTTCAGAATCCTTAATTTGTAAATATTACATAGGTAAAGTATTATTAACAGAATTTAAAACATTTGTTATATTAAGGACAAGTTAATTCATGGAAAACGCTCAAAATTCCTAACAAATGTAAAAGCAACATAGATAAATTTTAATCTATACAGATAATTGTACAAATAGCGTGCTATTGTACATGTAATGCATATGAAATTTCATTTAAACAAAATTTCCAAAACAATTTTCCAAACAATTTGCTGTTTTTCAAGGCAAGTGTACAAGTTTGTCATTATCTTGTCATTGGAAGATTAATAATAGTGCAAATGATAAGAAATCAAACACAATTTTAGTCTTTAAAAGCTTATAAAATTTGCTTATTTGTTCTGTAATTCTAAATAGCACACACGCTGGGAAAAATTTCGAAAAACAATAATCTGACGATTAAAAATCGTATAAACTGATAAATAAAATTACTAAGAAGGGATTTTGTTCTGCGATTCAAATGAAATAAGCTGCATGCATGCGAGTTTGAAAAATAATTAAATTAAGTGAGATTAAATAAAAAATGAATGTTTAGTGAAACGTAACTCTAAGCATTTGCTCTAACTTATACATACACATAATTCTATAGAAGTTTTTTGATATTCTGCGTAATTTTTAGTCAATTTGGTAACTCTTGGTAATTCTTTGTAATCTGGGTAATTTCAATAACTTTTGGAGTAAATCGAGAATTTTTGTGAATTTTTGTGGATAATATGATTTTCAAAATATTTTGAGAAACGATTTAGGATTTGGAGAGTTATTTGAGAATTTCGGGTGGTGCAAAATATTTTATTTCCATAATTTGATATTATTTTTAGGAGGTAGATATAGTCAATGGTGCAGTACAGAACAATTTGTAAAGCAAAGCTTTATTTTTGCCGATAGAGCACAGCCGCTTACAAACAAGGTATCAGAAACCTATTTTTAATATTATTACGTTCCATTTGGAATTTGAAAACTTACTGCTTCCTTACTTTAAAAACTATTTCAGTTTCTACTTATTTGAATTTACGGGTTGCTAAGTCGCTAAGTTAGGCAGCTAACTATACGCGTCTTTATTTACCTTTACCGATTCAGGTTAGCTCCGTTAGGCAACCAACATTACTCGTCCTTCATCTAATTTACAGGTTCATATATTAATATTCTTTCTGGTTCCTTATCTAAGCATGTATTTTAATAAACAGGAATTTCCTGAATGTTGCTACTTTAATGATAACTAGGTAAAGCAGCTGCATTATTTGTGAAAGATCAACATATACTCAAATTTAATGCCATTCTATATGAAGATTCCGTGATTATTTCGTCAGAAATAATTTTATAACTACATTGGTTGAACGAGTACACTAGATTGTACTATATAATTATTTTTTATTTTATATTTCTTTATCCTCGTGACTATCAGCTATAAATCAAACCTCCCAATTTTCTAAACCTTAATCTGATATCACAAGGTCGAGAATTTCTTCTTTTTCTTTTAAGCCCAAGGTAATGTCGGATGGAGAATGGCTTGAGACAAAGAAAAACTCTTAAGATATAAACGGCTAGTCGAGTGTTAGCTCTGGGTAGATCATGAGCTTGGGTCATGGGTGAATAAAAGACCAAAAATATATTTAATGAGCGCCACCGTATTTTTAACACAATAACCAACAAAATTTAACTGTGCTTGTATAAGGGGAATACGGAAACCTTATCTTAACACCACTAACATAGCCATAAAACTTGAATTTCACTCTTTCGGACACACTTACCAAGACCTCAACCACCAGATGTCATACAGATGTCTCAGCTTTACCTGTGAACAAACAAAAGTGCAACATGGACACCATTTGTGTCCTCAAACTACTTAAGAATTCAAAACATGGACCAAAAAGAATTACGACTGACATCAACTATAATTGGAAGTACTTAAGGAGCAGACACATTTTTAACGTGTTCCTCTTCATCATCACCTATCGCAGAATTATCGATACTACACATTTTCTTTGACTTAAATTGAAGATACGGATAAATTGAAGGGAAGAAATTTGAATACGAAGTTATTTTCTACTTTACTTCATGATAACCATAACTAAATGTTCTGGTACACTCTTACTTTACCCATAATCAAACTGTCGATATACTCTAAGGTGCTTCACAACGCATAAACTTGCTAGAATGACAAGCTCTTTCTACAAGCCTCACCTAGACTTATAAACAAAATTGCTAGAACGACAAACTCTTCTCTGAGTTTCATCTAGACTGACAAACCAAATAAGCAAACCGAATTACATCATAACTGACTTCAAATAATCTCAAGTGACGATGCCGAAACTGCTAAAGCGACAAACTTACCACGATTCTCGTATAGACTGACATAACGCTGAGCGACCAACCCTTCCTGAGTTTTGTCTAGACTAACATAACGCTACGCGATGAACCAAAACAAGCCTCGCTTAGATCTAACTTAACTCAACATACTACGTTGCAACGCGGATATACATAAAAATTGCTACTCAAAACAAATCAAATCAAACCAAAACGTGCTCATGCACAAGAGCAATCTTCAAACTATATTTCAACAGTAAAAACTTGTGTACCATTAATCGAACAACTAATATAACTAATAAGACTGAAAGATGAACCTACTATCGATGTAATACATCCAGAATCAAATAAACTTGTAATATCCATATCAAACAACTTTAACATTTTGTCTAGAAACAGGAATTTCGCTACTCAACTTCTGTTCTTTTACTCGTTGAGTTGGACACGACGGACAAGTGATACTAGTCACACCTTTATGACCACAACCATAACAAAATAATCTCTTGAAAGATCTACAGACACTGAAAGTATGTCTATAACGTGAACAATTCCAACATATCAATTTATGTCTAATATAAGGGTTACCTACTCCACTCGTTACTGACATTGGGGTAGCAGAATTAAGAACTTGAACTGGGGAATGAGAAGACGTAGGGGTATAAACACGACTTGAAGCATTCTGAAATGAACTAGGGGTTTTGTTTCTAATATGTGGATTAAAATAATTAATAGGCTGTTTGTGACTATATGACGCAGTTGAAACAGACTTGTGTTTACTTAAAGAAGCTTCTTTTAACTTCTTACATAATTTAACTAACGCACTAATATTCTCTATCTCTGTAAGAGCAAGGTGCTGAATGAAATATGGCAACAAATTTTTCTTGACTATTCTAACTTTAGTGTGTTCTGCAGGAATAATAGGTAATCGGTTAAATAAACTTTCCATATTAGCAATGAACAAGACTACTGATTCACCGTTCTTCTGTAATCTATTTTTAATTTTCTCCCAAATATCGTCCTCAGGATGTGCTGGTAAGAAATCTTCCTTTAATCTACTAACCAATGAACTCCAATCTGTTAATGAACTACGAACGCAACGATACCATACCAAGGCATCACCAGTAAACAATTCAACTGCAGAATTAAACAATTCCACTTCAGATACCTTTCGGGACTGTGCAATGTCACTAATGTTTTCTAAAAATTGATATAAGAGAGATGGGTTTCCTGAATATTTTATCGACCAAGATCCAATAGGGACTGACTGTGTGACATATGTGACCGTTGGAATGGGCACATTAGATGCAACAATAGAATTTATGCTAATATCAATATGATTTGAACTTAAATCCTTATTTAATCTCTCATGAAGATCTGCTTCCACAACAAGAATAGTAGCCAAACTTTCATTTTTAAATAACACAACTTCTTCAAAATTTTCTTTAGGGAGCTTTAACCGTTGAATTCTACCTGTAAGATGTATTAATCTTGACCTTATCCTTTTAAAAATAGACTCTGCGGGATCATCAATAAATTCTAACAAAACATTTTTAACAGACTCTATACTAGACTCAATTTCTTCTTTCTCTACTTCGAAATCCACCTTACAACTTGAAAGATCAATCAAACAACCTGGTTTATCTGTTTCTTTGGCCAACAACATCGCTAAAATTTTCCTTTTATCTGAAACTGGTCTTGAATTTTCAATGCCTCTAATGTTCAATTCATATTCTAACTCATTTTTAAGTAAATGAACGATGCTATAAGTTTCTGCCATAATTAAATATCTGAATTTCTCTAAGGTATCCCAACTATATAATTTTTGAAGATGAAATCACAAACAAACGGATGTCCTAACTATATAAAGAACCCACTATAAACTGTAACAAACTGTAACAAAAATGAAACAAAAAAAATGACATTACAAGAATCAATGCAAACCTCAGTCGCTGAATATAAGTGTGATGAAAATAACTACAAAATGTTCCAGCCTCTAAATGAAATTATTCCAGCCTCTAAATGAAATTATTCCAGCCTCTAAATGAAATTATTCCAGCCCCACGTTGTGAGCGCAAGTGTACTGTAAATTATTTTCTATTTTATATTTCTTTATCCTCGTGACTATCAGCTATAAATCAAACCTCCCAATTTTCTAAACCTTAATCTGATATCACAAGGTCGAGAATTTCTTCTTTTTCTTTTAAGCCCAAGGTAATGTCGGATGGAGAATGGCTTGAGACAAAGAAAAACTCTTAAGATATAAACGGCTAGTCGAGTGTTAGCTCTGGGTAGATCATGAGCTTGGGTCATGGGTGAATAAAAGACCAAAAATATATTTAATGAGCGCCACCGTATTTTTTAACACAATAACCAACAAAATTTAATTGTGCTTGTATAAGGGGAATGCGGAAACCTTATCTTAACACCACTAACATAGCCATAAAACTTGAATTTCACTCTTTCGGACACACTTACCAAGACCTCAACCACCAGATGTCATACAGATGTCTCAGCTTTACCTGTGAACAAACAAAAGTGCAACATGGACACCATTTGTGTCCTCAAAAACATTTACCAAAAACAGAATAATAGAATTTAGGCATCTAAAATATACTGAGGCAATTCATTTTCATTACACACACTTTCTATTCCGGGAGGACTTGCACTTTTTTAAATGTAGAATAATAAAACGTCTTTCAAAAACAAAAGCGATTCTATTAGGATAAATTTCTGTTTATATACACGTGACTGCAATATTTAAATTTGTATCTTTCTCATAATTTTTTCATAATAATTCTAATGAATTAAGATCAAAATTAAGATCTATGAGTAGATCATATCTATAAAATTTGATTAGATAAACATATTATTTATTAATTGTTCATAACACATAAATTTCTTTTAATCAGAGAAGTACTTCCTTGATCATTACAACAAAAAATTAATTATCAAAGAGCAGACATTTTAAAATGCAAATATTCTAATTTAATTGTAATCTACAATAAACACGCGAATTTCATATATCAATGAAAGTGCCTTTACATGACCTGAAAGTCTTTAAACATAATGTAAACTTAATCAAGACAGCAGAAGGCGTCTAGATTGGAAAACGGAATCTACATATTTTTTTGTCTGACATAGGTTGTCATTCAGAATTTCATAAAATACACTGTTTGCGTACATGTGCAAACAAACTGTAAAACAAAATACTTATTCGTTAATGTTACTGGCTTCTTAAAAAAACTACTTTATATTTACGTTACTCAAACAATTAATGTTGGATAATTCATAATAATTTACTATAATTTCAAAGCTATCAAAAGTTAAAAACACTCATGTGCATCAAAAATATCTTACAGGTGCCAGACCTTGACGTCAGTTGTCGGACATTTCCATCGTAATATCCGGGTGTGATATTAGTCATCGGTAAGTTTGAAATATCGAGGTCCTATGTGGAATCAGCGTTTACTTTACTGCATATTAAATTGAATAGAACGAAACCATAAATCTTTGCTTTAAATTACTGCCATAAAAATTTGTTTTAGTTTATTATCAAAAATGTTATTGAAGATATGTCCTTAAGATATTGCACTAAGATAAAAAATATTAGTATAATCTATTGTATTAATATATACCAACTGTCTAAAATGATGTCCAAAGGGGTTCCATATTCTCAGGCCTGTCGGGATCAACTAAAACTGCTCGAAGCGAGGCTTACTGAAAATCATGCTTACGCAACCGCTGTTAGGCTCGACCTCCAGACACCAAGAATTTATTATTCTCTACTTTTTCCTAACTTTGTTAGAAGTCATGTGTTTCGACAGGGCCATTTCGACTTTACCTCGTTTGCAAAAGCGGCTTGCACTCTCGGACGTTGAGAATAAAGTGCCGACTGACAACTTGACAGCGCTTGGTAACGAACTTTAGAGTATATATATATATATACTAGAATCTATGTGTTATTACGAATATTATATATTAATTTTTATTGGATGATAATTCACAAATTAAATACTTTAAAATACAGCTGTTTTATTTTTATTTTATTGAACTAAATGTAACTAGAAAAAAATACGTTACATGATATTTAGCACTAGTTTGCGTTGGTTCTTCTGTGTTAAATAAAAGAACCCAATCGGGCAGTTACAAATCTTTATGATGAAAAACGTGTTTTCTCTTTCTACATAATTTATAGGTAATTGAAAATTGATATTCCTTTAATAAACATTTTAATATTTACAGCCAATTTGTAACAAATAGTTTTCGACTTTTCGAACTAATGTTTGCTTGGTCGTACCACAGAAATTTGCTTTATCGTTACCGCAAATCTTGTCTGACTGTTGGATTGTATGTAGATCAAGTTAGGATGCGATGGGCGCTGATTGTATCTACACATACCCTTCACAACCTGCTTGATAGAATAGTACTTGATGACCGACAGCTATTTGCTTTATTTCTGGACGGTATGTAGATTGCCTGCATTCTAGCAATGTTAGGAGTAACACTTCAGACTGCAAGATTTATCAAAAAATTGGGGTTTTTGTATTTAAATGTATTATTGTAAATATGTGTTTTTGTGTACTTGTATGTTTCAATAGGTTCTAGTTAGAATGACTCCGATCTGCATCATTATAGTAAGTAAGCATTTAGTATATGTAGGTTTCTGCTGTATATATAATAATTATTAAGTGATTGCTGCTCAAATATAGATTATAATTAATTACGGTGATTATATTCACCTAGTTTTGTTATCCTAAATCATGCGGTAATATTTAAGGGGCATATACTGATGTAGACCTTTTGTTTACAAAATACTCTTCGGTTTGATTGTTACTAGATATAAGTTGTATTTAAGGAGGAGTAGAGGATACAGATGTTTGTTCTTAAACAAGCAATTTAATACTGTTCTGCTACTCAAATTCCTAGAAATTGTTTGTTAGAGCTATATATTACGCGTGTTTTATGTTTAATTATTCTTTCAGGTACATATGTTCGAAAAAAAGGCGAATTGTTTTGTGTGTGCCATTGTTTCGTTCTTTAGAACCTTCATCCCCAATCTCCGACTGTGTTTAGTGCGGCATTTATTTTTTTGCCTTTTCTGTCCCTTCCTTTGTTACCCCGTAATTACTGATTTCGTTTCTTTTTTACTGGTCCGCTCGTATTACGGGTAACAATATTTACTGAACATTCTTATTTTATTGTGCTACTAATATTTATTGTTAAATTTTGAATATTAATTGTCTTAAGTAAGGTAAATTTCTACAGTGAGTTGATTTTAAAACTATTAATACTACTAGACGGGGAATATTAGTGCACAAACAAGTATAGTACATTAAACAAGGTCTACAAGTAAAGGAACATTTTTAAACCACGGTGTAAACTCCGTTTATCTTAAATTTGTTTGCTAACCTTTTTGTTGTATTAGTGAGAGGGTTTAATATTAACCTTGACTACAAAAGAGCCAACTTTTATTGAAAACGTTTGATGTAGATGAGTGTAATTAGGGAAGATTTTATGCAACTTTTCATGCATTCATGCATCGTTTGAGAATCCATCAGGTTTACGCTAACGAATAAAATGAATGAAAACACATTAATTAAATAAGTTCGTCAATCGCGTTAACACCGGTAAAACTATCAATTAGATAAAATAACACGTTTTTAATGGCCCTAAATTATACCAGAAGCTCATTAACGATAATAGGGAGATAAACGCCAAGCATTAACAAGAGATAGTAAAACTTTTATAATTGCAACAAATCCTAAACCGACAGGCAATTAAAAATGAGAACACACGAAATTATAATTAATTATTACATTATGAAATAAGTCATACCTACCAGAATATAAGCGAAGCATTCGAGAAAGGTGACGTATTGAGTTTTATTATACGAAGCCGATAAATATGAGAGGATTTTATTCAACAATCAAGAATTATTCATAGATAGTTACTAAATCGCTATTTTATGGAGCGCACCAACGACATATTTATTGCCAGAATATAAATTATAAGTTATCTTGGTGCAAGGTCACCTTGATATTTTAATCAATTAAAATGAAAATACTTTCGAAAATTGATCAAGTGAACTTTGACATATAAAGATTTATTTAAAGTAAAAATCTAGAATAGATCAATGAATTTTTTGATGCAGTTATTGCTAAATAAAAACGATCTTAAGATGACAATTATAATCAAAGACATGAATATCAGCAAAAATTTGACGATCCAAAACGTAAGTATAACATTGTTTCAAACTCTTAGAGAGATAGTTTGTGCTATTATTAAGTAGATTAAGCTAGTATAAAGTTTTTGTGTATAGAAAATTACTTGTAAATGAATTTTTTTAAATTTTGAGGTCAAATCTCGACGTAATTTGACCCTTACAAAAGATCTTCTCAAGGTTACTGATTAGTCACACTGAAACAGGATATTCGGAGAATATTCAAATTATTCATATTCGTAATAAAATCGAAATTGTGACATATAAAGGTTTTGGGGTTTTTAATTATTAACAATGATTATATGAAGACTGTATTAATGTGTAGTAGTGACGAAAAATTGTTTCTTTCTAGACATAAGTTGTAAATAGCATTTATCAGCTTTCTTTATACCTATTCGTGTAAGAAATTTTCTTAGATAATGTCCGTAGAAGAAAAGATGTTTTTGAATGTATCAAGTAACATAATCTGAAGGATTGTATATAAGAATATTATGTATATAACTATAAGGTTGAAATTTCTTTGTTTTATTTTATTTGCGTTTGCCAAGCTGACAAGGTAATGCAAGCATATTCAAGTAAGAATCTATATCTTTTTATTGCATCTTTGTTGGTCAGGGCGGCTTTACTGAGCAGTTACAGCAATATATATATATATATATATATATATATATAGTTTAGAGATAATGACCTTATATAAATATGATGATATATTATTAATGGGTTTGAGGTCAGCTGTAGGAAAGTAAACTCTTTTTTAAGGCCTAAATTTTCGAATTTTATTTAAATTCTTGATCACAGGCTTTATGACGCGGTTAAACATTAAATTAACATAAAAATTAAATCGAAATCTTATTTTAACTGATTTTTGCTTCAATTTATTATAAGAAAATTGTATAACTTGTATAAAAATAAAAATAAAAATAAAAATAAAAATGTCAAATTTTGAAAGGTTTCTAGTTATACAATTTTCTTATAACAAATTAAAGCAAAAATCAGCTAAAATATGATTTCGATTTAATTTTCATGTTAATTTAATGTTTAACCTTGTCATAAAGCCTGTGATCAAGAATTTAAATAAAATTTGAAAATTTAGGCCTTAAAAAAGAGTTTACTTTCCTACAGCTGACCTCAAACCCATTAATAATATATCAATATATATATATATATATATATATATATATATTTATATATATATATATTGTTGTGGATTTAAAGGGTAAATAGGTGTAGACAATAAAATTTTAGCGACCGTGTATATAGAAACAGGAGCAAATTATTTACGCGCCAAATTAATTAACCTATATAGTGAAAACTGACGATTATTAGGTATTTTTCTATATTTAAATTGGAATGTTAAAGGTACATAAGGGAAGAAAAGTTTTAGAGTACCTAAACAACTCAAGGATACGCATAAGAAATTATAATAATTTAATCAAACGCATGGAAGCAAGAAGGAAGCGCAGGCATAGGAAATCAATAATTTCAAACGCAAATGTGTTCATTTTAAAAGCCAACGTTCGTTTATACTAAGAATGAGTAAACCGAGAACGGTTATTTCAAACGGTCGATTGTTTCAAGAAACACCTTAGTTAAATGTCAGGTTCATAAAAATGGATTATACGTTAAGATAGAATTCTTATAAAGTTTGTTGCAACGGTCGATTTGTATAAGCTGATAAATAAACAGTACCTTAAGGAGTGAGTGGAATAAACGATCGATAATATAAAACAGACAGAAAAGTATAAATAAAGCGTTGGATTGAAGTCACGTACTATACACGGGTATTTATGAAGGACAACTACAATATCGATTTTCTGTAACTCAAGTGGGGTTCGAAAGGAGACAACAGATATACGTGGAACGGAGATATATAACTAAGAGATGGCGCGTCTAAACGGGGAAAAATTCTATCATTGGTCGATGGCCAACAGTTTTCGAGAAGTGCGCATACGGTAAGGTAGGAAACGGAATTCTATGTCCACAGTAAGACAGACGGGAGAAATTTTTTAGAAATTATAGTCGGCTACGTTCAGAATTTTAAGAAGCCGTTCCTAAAACAAGCTTTTCACGCGAAACAGGTTCCATTAGGGGGGTTTGAAATAATATAAATACACGATCGAATATACTAAAACTCTCTTTTCTTTCCATTGAGATCTGACTACGGGTTTAGATCTTCAACCTATAATAGTGAAAGCTTTCGGTTAGCAATTATTGTGTTCAATAAAGTTACATTAAACATCCTGTTAAAAAACATAAAAGCTGTAGTAGCGGACCGCAAGTTATAAAAGTGTTTGCACGAGTTGGTGCTTATTTAGATAAAAGGTGCCGTTACTACGACAAAGTTATTAAATGGATGGATGATATTTGGGGTAAGCAAATCTGAAAGCAATTTGTATGCATGGTATATCTGGTATGGAATGATACTGTTAAGACGAAGCTAATATCTTGGAAGAAGAACCGGAGGGATAGCGAAGATGTTAAATGGTGGTGAGCTGTGGATCCACACTTCATCGTAGTAGATGGACACATCGACGAGTGTTTCTGGTAGCCATCTGCAGCAGTGACGAGGAACGTAGGTGACTCCAGGTAACGAACTGTAAATTTCTGTTTTGTATAAACATTTGTGGTAATATTTTCGTGTTTGTGTGTTTGACTTATTGGTGGCGTATTTATTATTTTTAAAACTTGTTTAAAAAGGTACATGTGCAAAACAATTAATTTTGATTATTAAAATAGGGTTTATTGATGGTATATAGAGGTTTATTCAGGCTATAAATTATGGTTGTAAGGAGTAAACGGGTCTGTAAATTTGTTTTCACTAATGCAAGGTTTTAAAAGCATTTACAAAAACTGGGTTATAATGAGCTCACAATAGATCAGTATGAAGTCAAATCAGGGTTGCATGTGGGGCCTATCTACTCATATCATGTAGAATTTTTGTTAAAATAATTTAAAGACCAAGGACATTAAAGCATTTAATAATTGAGCTGGTAACAATTGTACCAAATCGTTTGTACTCATGTGTAAATATTTTATCCGTTAATATGTGTAAATAAAAGGTCGTATAATTGTTGTATTATATTGGTAATTTCATTTGATGGTGTATGTGTGAGAGAGGTATGTAGTTAAAGTTAGGTATTCAAGAAGAGGCCGATTGCTGAGCTAGCCAGGGTGAGCAGAGAAATCCGAAAGCGTCCAATAGAAGGGTAGAAAAATTAAAAAAATTTTTTTTTGAAAATTTTATGTTGGCCCAGGAGTGGGCACGAAATTAATCACAGGTTCCACGGCAATATATATATATATATATATATATATATATATAAATAATTTCGAAGTAGCTTTTGGACATTTACTGGCATATTGCTGGAGGCTGTCACTTGATGGCGTTTCTATTTTACTCTTGCCATTACACGAGGATCTTTTCCAAGCTATTATTGGTAATTGTTTTTGGCTGTTTTATAAGGGTTATAAACAACTATATTCAGACGAGCTCAGAAAGGTCGAAACTAGTCAAAGGATGTTTATTCTCTTTATGAAACAATCAAATTATTTTTTATTAATGGCTATGCAAATATTAGCTTGATTTGTATATGCGAATTCGTTCTTTTGGTTTCTCATAAGAAGGTGTTTACAGAAACATCTTATTACTAGTTTGTTATATACAAATAATATTTGCGGTCGGCAATTAATTTTATACTCAATTATACACAATTTTTGCCCTCAGGGTAGGATACCGAGTGTCGCTACGGAACGGTGTGTAATTGACTACAAAAATATTTGCTTTTAACACTACCTAAAAGCCCAAAAGCAGAACGTATTTGTATGGCCATCTATGAAAAAGCGATTTAATTTTGAATTAACTTATGTACATTTATTCGTCTAGTGCTGGTGGCTACCATGTTATTATTTTTTATTTTAATTCTCGATTTGTACGGATTACGCCAATTCCGATTCAAAGCTCAAAACTAAAGCCATTTCGCTTTGCAAACAATTTATTTTGAGCATCTAACGGCAGCCATTGGTATAATCAATTTTCGAAACAGTAGGTTATTCATTTATTTGATATGACCTATGTATATATATATATATATATATATATATATATATATATATACATATAGTGAATAAGATGAAATAATAACTTAGACTTTTATGCAAAGCCTAAATGATTATTTTAAATCGAGCTAGTAATTAAAAGATGAAAAATATAAGATCTTGGACAGGACTTGAACCTGTATCCTGGTTTTGCTGGAACCATGCGTTTACCAATTACGCCACCGAGACCGATGACACAATTTAAAAATTTACAAATTTAAATCGTGTACACAACTATACATCGGTCTCGGTGGCGTAATTGGTAAACGCATGGTTCCGGCAAAACCAGGACACAGGTTCAAGTCCTGTCCAAGACCTTATATTTTCCATCTTTCAATTACCAGCTCGATTTGAAATAATCATTTAAGCTTTGCATAAAAGTCTAAGTTATTATTTCATCTTATTCACTGTAATACTATAGTATTTATCAACTTACCTTGTGTAATAAACTACCTAATATATATATATATATATATATATATATATATATATATATAATATAATTCAAGGTCTTGGGGTCTTGGATAGGACTTAAACCTGTATCTTGGTTTTGCCGAAGCCATGCGTTTACCAATTACGCCACCGAGACCGATGACGACAATTGGAAAATTTACAAATTTAAATCGTGTACACAACTATATATAAACCTAACTTTCAATTACGTTTGGTATTTTTGTCAATCATATCTGACATTGTCAAGTTTTTGACTTATGCCAGTTACAGACAGAAAACTACGCTCAAAATTACGGCTATAAGCCAAGTATTAAATATATAAATATTGTAGATAGTTATTTACACAAGTTATGTTGATAAATACTATCGTATAACAGTGAGAATAAGATGAAATAATAACTCAGACATTTATGCAAAGCCCAAATGATCATTTCAAATCGAGCTAGTAATTCAAAGATGGAAAATATAAGGTCTTGGACAGGACTTGAACCTGTATCTCGGTTTTGCCGGAACCATGCGTTTACCAATTACGCCACGGAGACCGATGACAACAATTGGGAAATTTGCAAATTTAAATCGTGTATAGTTGTGTACACGATTTAAATTTCTAAATTTCCCAATTGTTGTCATCGGTCTCGGTGGCGTAATTGGGTTAAAGCATGGTTCCGGCAAAATAAAGATACAGGTTCAAGTCCTGTCTAAGACCTTATATTTTCCATCTTTCAATTACTAGCACATTAATCCCCCAAAAGTACCCTTTTACCTTGTACATACCAAATATTGTTAATATCATAAATCATTTCTAAACCTAAATTATCAGATAAAAATACAGTGCAATAATACAACAGAAAAAGTTTAATCCATAACTCTTCCCAAGTTTATCTTTTTAGTTCATAACATTATTCCCACAATGCACAAAAACACTTGTTTATACACATATGCAAACAACCTGGATTCTATCACCGCTCCCTGGACTGCCATTATACCATCAACGACTGCTGTTTACAGGAATACCCGATCTGGATTGCAATCACCACGGCTGCTAGCTACAACCATATTACCAAAGAGTTATCTCGTTTTCCACCTCCATACTGTCTTCAGACTCCCAAACCTCTCCTATAAAGTGTAGGTAATCAACCAGTTCGGCCAAACACTATTTTTTACTCTATTCTCAATTTTATACTTAGCACACTTAATGCAAATTAAAATGTAACAGTTTTAGTTACATAAACAGAACTTTTATGCAACTTGTAAACGTATTAATGCTTAGAGCCGTCAGCTGGTTGTAAACTACCAGTGTAAGCCTAAACAGACGTATGCTTGCTGGCAACTTAGAGAGAGTCTCACCACCATTCGTTGGAGTTTATATATTCTTCTTCTGCCCCTCTAAAGCTTGTTAATTCCGTGAATACAAACAAACATTCAATTCTTAAAACTTCAAACGAATACATTTTTTCACAAACAAACGTATACTTTTCTCTGTATTTCATTTCCAACCGAAACCGATTTTCTACGAATTCATAAGCTTAAGCTCACCACAACGCACGTACTAACATCATTTCTCTGTATTCGTTCTAACTTCTCTCACCTAAGCCAATGAACGCTAGTGTTCACCTACACCTATCTCGCTTGTACCTATTCTATCTAATAATCTTTCCTTGTTTTATTGTTTTCAAGTTTTG
Source organism: Platerodrilus igneus (assembly GCA_036346225.1). Classification (NCBI taxonomy): domain Eukaryota; kingdom Metazoa; phylum Arthropoda; class Insecta; order Coleoptera; family Lycidae; genus Platerodrilus; species Platerodrilus igneus. The sequence goes on from JARFIW010001281.1 coordinate 952,580, forward strand.
TTGTAAGTGACGAAATCACCCTTTCCAACTCAAGCTTTATATCTTTTTAACGAGGTTATAGATCTATCCCTAATTGACAGCGGTAAGCAACACAACTTAGAATTTGCATGTTAATTGTTCTAAGTTTTAATCTACTCTTCATAATAACATTCACAAACTTTGCAACGGCTACATTCGTTTACATGTAATTTAATACTAGGAAGGCTGTTTCATAACACTTTTACAACTTCTCGTAAATAATCTAACGGCCAACCTTGCTTGTAAACTAAACGATTTGAAATCTTAGAAACACTTTTGAAAATGTTCTTCCACTTTTGTTACAATTTAACTATGAAGGCAACTTTGGTTTACAATATGAAATTTACAATGCTTTATACTTCTTAAATACAACGGTAAAAATATGTTTATGATATAACTAACATACGCTATTTTTAATTAGTAGTCATAGTTAAAGGATGATGATAAATTAACTTTTAGCATACTGAAATTATTCAGTTTCACCTTGTTATTTGTATTTTCTATACTGATTCCTGAAATAATTACCAAATTAAATACTAATGCTGTTTTAATCCCCAAATATCACAGAAATATATATATAAAATACTCATATTTAGACCAGGGTAGAAAATTAAATAATCAAATCAAATAATTTTAATTACCGTGTATAAGGAATTTCATTAAATAATACGCTTTATTAAAACCTTGAAGCATAAATAAACACGGTCGTTTCAGTAAAAAATAAGAAATTTAAATTATCTATAAGACGCTTTACATCAAAAGAAGCAGTATTGAAAAGCGCAGTGGATAATTTAATTATTCCTAAACAAATGGAAATTACGTGCAAAATGTATATTAATTAACCCTATTTTAAGTAACCGGTATTAAAACGTACAGATAATAATTAATATTTAGTTGGAGTTAATTGAACCATTATTAATAATAAGCATAAAACTTGTAAAAACCCAATAATAGTCAAATCGTAGGAAGGTTATTTAAAATGTTACGTTTGAACACCCCTGCGTGTTTTTAAAAGGCAATTTCAAGTTAATTTGTTTGGATAAACATGTTGATTCTAAGGATATTGGAAACGATCAGATGCTTTAGCAGGAAATACAGAACACCTGCGTATTTTTAAAAAGCTCATTCTGCGTAAATTTGGCAAATAATTAATGTTTCAAAGAATCTTGGAGAAACCGGGACTTAGTATTCACGAGAATGTGCGATACGGGTTTATTAAACCCAGATAACAGTCCGCGTGGACTAAAATATAATCGATAATAAAGAATATAAATTTGCACCAATACGAACAGGTTAGAAAAGGAAAGAGAAAATGCGTCAAGCAAAGACACATATTGTAAAAGGGCGGGATTTAAGCAACGTCAAGAGGTTGCGATTGGTTAAAAATAGGATGCATATATCAGAGGTAGAACAACAATTTCTGTATAAAAGTAATTAGTTTTTCTCGGACAACTTTGCGGGCCGTGTTGAAATTTTCTGAGATCTCAATGGGGTGAGTACTAAATTCATAAAAATCGACGTGCAGGCTACAGACTGGGAACGTAGAATGAGGAATTCGTTGGAATTGCCCGTTTTAGGGAACAAAGCGACGTGTCGGCTATTCGCTATATATACAGGCGGGAATATGTGTTTCTCTCTCTTAGACTCTTAGACTTTCGACGATTCGATGCGTTAAAAGCTCGTGCATCCGCGACTTGATAATAAACAGTGCATTTTAGTTTGATTAAATAATTTAAAGTGTGCTAGTATATTTTAGTGACTCAAAATAGTTGGTTATTTTACGTGCTAACATGAATGTACTTCAGTGCACTTAGATACAAGGTAATAAAAGTTTATTATCACGGTACCAATTAGTAAAATTTACAACGACAAATGTATACCCAAAAGTAGGCAGTTTTGGCGTATATTGGTAATATTGGTAAAAGGAAGTATGAATTTCTTTGCTATTTTGCGGGGTGTTAATGACTAAATGGTTCGTAAATGTGTCTGCATCCACTGAACCAGAGGCAGATATACACAGATGAGTTCCGGAAAAGCCTAGAAACAACTTTAAATTAATGGTGATGGAGAACATTTTTAAAGCGTTGACAACTTGAAGCTGTAAATAGAATCCGGTTGGAATGGTGTGATTTACAAAAGGGACGATTACACTGAAGCTACGAGGACAATAACCTTCAGGTAAATTGTACTATTTTGTTTGACATTTTTGTGTGTATTGAATGACTTTATAATTGATTTACTTTAAATGGACATTAGTGGAATTTTTCTAACCATAAAAATTTAATTTTAAGATGAAATTTGCTTGTTTAAGTAAAAGGGTATTTTGTTTTGATGTTCGGGAATAGGATGAAACTTTGGGTAGGTCTTTGAGCTCAATTAGACAAACCTGGTTAATTAACGTAAAGGGTGGTAGATGCTCCTTTATACTCAGACTCGGTCTGCTTATCTTGTTATATTAATTAGTAGGCATCCAACAAGGACTTTAATTTTGGATGCACAGTAAAATGATAATAAAATTAATCCGGAAATTCTTTTAAAACTGAATTTTATGTTCAAATTTAATTTGAAAATTTAATGTATTCTGAATATTGATGTAAATAGAGTTAACGTTGATGTTTGTGGTAGGAATGTGTTGTTTAATTTTATGATTGAGAATGGAAGTTATCTAGAAGAGCAGCCGAGGCGATTAACAGAAGGAATCAACGGACCAGGTGATTTAAAAGGTTTCACAGCATTCTTGACGCCCAAACTGTGGGGCTCGAATGTTTTTTTTAAAGGGCCAGTACCTGCAGATATGAGAGGATTCACAGCATTCTTGGCGACCCAAAAGTGAGGCTCGAGTTCCAAATAAAATTTTGTTATTTTATTCCAGGAAACTGGCGATCTGAGAGAGAGTTTCTGTTTGTGGATAAATTTAAAAGTATTTTAGAGTGTGTGAGTGATTAGAACGTATGCAGAGAAAGGAGTGGTTAAGGAGTCAAGGAGTGGAAATTGGAAGTGACGATAGTGCATTGTGTGGGAAAAATTCGAAAATGGAAGAAGCAGGAGGCAGTAGAGATCAGTCGAGGACGGAATCAGGGGATCAAGGAAACGAGATGATAATGAGGATGCTTGAAAGAATGAATGAGACGTTAAGTGGGGTTAGAGAGGACTCAAATCGAAAATTTGAGCAGATGAGTGAAGAATCGAATAAGAAATTTGACCAATTAAATCAGGAATTAGGGGATAAAATAGAAAAATCGACGAGAGAATTTACAGAGTTTAAAAATAGTCTTACTGTAAAGATGGGGGAAGTTGAAAATAGGGTAGATAAAAATGAGCGTGACATTACAGGTCTTCGACAGGAAATGGGACATTTAAGGTCCGAAGTACGCATTTTCTGTGAAGAAGAAATAAACGTAAAATGACTGAAGTAACGGACTCATGTAGGGATCAGTTAGGCAGGGTAGAACGCGAAGTTAGTAGTATTAAATACAACATATCAAATTTAACGGGGGAAGGTCCCAGATTTTATACAGGTGGAGTATCATTGGACCAACACATGAAGTTTTATGGTGATAACAGGGTAAATCCACAAATTTTTATTAATAGTGTAAGAAATCTAGTGGGAAATTTATTTGACGAACAGACTAAACTAAATACGATAAAGGCTTTATTAAAGGACAACGCGGAAGCATGGTACAATTTAGTAGGACAGGACATAGACACGTATCAGGACTTTGAAGACAAATTTTACAACATTACTGGAGTGATCACAAACAGGATCAGATTAGGGACGACTTGATTACAGGAAAATTTAAGGGAGAGTTTGCAGGTTCTAGGGAGCAATATGCCATCCGCAAATACAGTGTGGCCAAACAACTGAATCCACCATTGACGGACAGACAGATAATCAAGTACCTATCACGACATTTTGAACTGGAAATTAGACAACACGTGGCCTTACAAAACATCACAGAACGGGAGACATTTTAGAGTATTTACAGAGATATGACGATGTATGTGTTGGACGGACAAGAGAGATACGAGAACGAAACGTTAACACAGTTAGGTTTGACAACAGGACACCGAATTATCCGAGACGGCCTGACTACAACAGAAATTCTCGACCGAATTGGGAACGACGAGGACAGGAATACAGGAGCAATAGTGCGACTAGGGGACCGACGCCAAGACCTAGTTACACGAGACAGAACAGTTTACCGGAAGTAAACAGGACTGTGACCAGCACGCCGAATAGAGATAGGGACACGGATATTAACACGAGGAGGACGTACGCACAGGTTGTAGAAGAACAACCAGGACCAAGCACGGAAAACGGGATGAGACAGGATTTTTAGAACGCGACAGACCACTAGATTTCTGTGTAAATGTATACGAACATCCACGTGAATTTTTCAAAATGGAGGAGGAAGTAGAGCCAGAAACTGAGGAAAAATTATGTTTGCCAATTATTAATTTAGAAATTTTTGAGAATAATGTAGAAGTATTACTTGATACAGGGGCAGAGGCGAGTTTAATATCGGAGGAATTCGTCAGCAAAATTAGGGATAAGGTTTGTGATAGAATTATGCCTATAAAACGTAGCCATTTAGTAGCTCAAATAAAAAGAAGTTTGCTGTAGTAAATAGTGTTGTGGTGCTTAGGATAGATATAGGAGGTTTAAGCTGTGAACAGGAGTTTGTAATTGTACCTGGACTGAAGTTTCAGAGCATTTTAGGTGTTGACTGTATGATGAAGTTAGGGTTTTGATAGATATGGAAAGGAAGGTAATAAGGATTAAGGATAGGGTAGTGCCATGGAAGGGCAGTTATGAAGTCACAGAGGATGACACGGGGTTAAGTATTAATGTAGTAGAGGTAGAGGATGATGAAGTTAAACAGATCAACACGATAAGATGTCCAGAGGAAAGGAAAGTAGAGGTTCAAGCTTTAATACAAAAACATGCAAAAGTAGTGGGGGTAGAAGCAGCATATCAGGAGCAGGTGAAGGCGAAATTAAGTAAAGATGGCAAGTTTGTTTTTAATCAAGTAGATTTAAGGGATTCATTCTGGCGGATTCCATTACACAAGCATTCTAGCAGGTACAGAGGATTTTCCGTAGAGGGAAAATTTGATAATTGTAAAGTAGTATCGTTTGGTTTGTCGGCAGAAAAGGAAATAAGAATAAATGAGAAACAGACAAATGTAGGGACTGAAGAAGAAGTAATATTTAAGAGTAAGGATAATAGGGATGATAAGTTTATTGTATGTGAGATAATAGAGATGTTAAGTATAGATATAGAAGGGGGAGAAATAGGGATGAAGAGTATTAGGTTGGTGAGAAGAAAGACTTGGAGGGTCAAGAAGAGAGTTAGATTTAAATAGAATAGGGATAGAATAGGTGTATATAAAAAAGTAGAAGTAAGTGGTTATAAAAAATAAAGCTAGATATAGGATAAATATGGGAGATAATTAGGAATAGGTTTAGGATGAGAATAAAGATTAAATGTAGGAAGAAAATAAGATAGGTTAAGTATAGATATTTCATATAAGATTAGTGGAGAGTTAGGAATAGAGTAAGAGTAGGATAGGCATATAGGATTAGGTAGGGGGAAGTAAAGTATAGTGAAGAGTAGTTAAAAGTTAGGAATAGGATAGGTATATAGGATGTATATAGGATTAGATGGATAAGTAGGATGAAGTTAGGGATAATTTCAGTTTATAGAAGTAGGTGAGAGTTAGGAATAGGATAGGGATATAGGATAGGTGTAAATATTTTTTGGATTGGAGACAAAGTAGGTAAGTTAGATAGATAAGGATAGAGAGATAGGCAAAATTTTGTAAAGATTTTTGGCAGTCTAAATATTTGATATTTGCATTCAAATAAGTGGGATTATTTGTATTCAAATAGGGGGAAAATACTCATATTTAGACCAGGTTAGAAAATTAAATAATCAAATCAAATAATTTTAATTACCGTGTATAAGGAATTTCATTAAATAATACGCTTTATTAAAACCTTGAAGCATAAATAAACACGGTCGTTTCAGTAAAAAATAAGAAATTTAAATTATCTATAAGACGCTTTACATCAAAAGAAGCAGTATTGAAAAGCGCAGTGGATAATTTAATTATTCCTAAACAAATGGAAATTACGTGCAAAATGTATATTAATTAACCCTATTTTAAGTAACGGGTATTAAAACGTACAGATAATAATTAATATTTAGTTGGAGTTAATTGAACCATTATTAATAATAAGCATAAAACTTGTAAAACCCAATAATAGTCAAATCGTAGGAAGGTTATTTAAAATGTTACGTTTGAACACCTGCGTGTTTTAAAAGGCAATTTCAAGTTAATTTGTTTGGATAAACATGTTGATTCTAAGGATATTGGAAACGATCAGATGCTTTAGCAGGAAATACAGAACACCTGCGTATTTTTAAAAAGCTCATTCTGCGTAAATTTGGCAAATAATTAATGTTTCAAAGAATCTTGGAGAAACCGGGACTTAGTATTCACGAGAATGTGCGATACGGGTTTATTAAACCCAGATAACAGTCCGCGTGGACTAAAATATAATCGATAATAAAGAATATAAATTTGCACCAATACGAACAGGTTAGAAAAGGAAAGAGAAATGCGTCAAGCAAAGACACATATTGTAAAGGGCGGGATTTAAGCAACGTCAAGGGGTTGCGATTGGTTAAAATAGGATGCATATATCAGAGGTAGAACAACAATTTCTGTATAAAAGTAATTAGTTTTTCTCGGACAACTTTGCGGGCCGTGTTGAAATTTTCTGAGATCTCAATGGGGTGAGTACTAAATTCATAAAAATCGACGTGCAGGCTACAGACTGGGAACGTAGAATGAGGAATTCGTTGGAATTACCCGTTTTAGGGAACAAAGCGACGTGTCGGCTATTCGCTATATATACAGGCGGGAATATGTGTTTCTCTCTTAGACTCTTAGACTTTCGACGATTCGATGCGTTAAAAGCTCGTGCATCCGCGACTTGATAATAAACAGTGCATTTTAGTTTGATTAAATAATTTAAAGTGTGCTAGTATATTTTAGTGACTCAAAATAGTTGGTTATTTTACGTGCTAACATGAATGTACTTCAGTGCACTTAGATACAAGGTAATAAAAGTTTATTATCACGGTACCAATTAGTAAAATTTACAACGACAAATGTATACCCAAAAGTAGGCAGTTTTGGCGTATATTGGTAATATTGGTAAAAGGAAGTATGAATTTCTTTGCTATTTTGCGGGGTGTTAATGACTAAATGGTTCGTAAATGTGTCTGCATCCACTGAACCAGAGGCAGATATACACAGATGAGTTCCGGAAAAGCCTAGAAACAACTTTAAATTAATGGTGATGGAGAACATTTTAAAGCGTTGACAACTTGAAGCTGTAAATAGAATCCGGTTGGAATGGTGTGATTTACAAAAGGGACGATTACACTGAAGCTACGAGGACAATAACCTTCAGGTAAATTGTACTATTTTGTTTGACATTTTTGTGTGTATTGAATGACTTTATAATTGATTTACTTTAAATGGACATTAGTGGAATTTTTCTAACCATAAAATTTAATTTTAAGATGAAATTTGCTTGTTTAAGTAAAAGGGTATTTTGTTTTGATGTTCGGGAATAGGATGAAACTTTGGGTAGGTCTTTGAGCTCAATTAGACAAACCTGGTTAATTAACGTAAAGGGTGGTAGATGCTCCTTTATACTCAGACTCCGGTCTGCTTATCTTGTTATATTAATTAGTAGGCATCCAACAAGGACTTTAATTTTGGATGCACAGTAAAATGATAATAAAATTAATCCGGAAATTCTTTTAAAACTGAATTTTATGTTCAAATTTAATTTGAAAATTTAATGTATTCTGAATATTGATGTAAATAGAGTTAACGTTGATGTTTGTGGTAGGAATGTGTTGTTTAATTTTTATGATTGAGAATGGAAGTTATCTAGAAGAGCAGCCGAGGCGATTAACAGAAGGAATCAACGGACCAGGTGATTTAAAGGTTTCACAGCATTCTTGACGCCCAAACTGTGGGGCTCGAATGTTTTTTTTTTAAAGGGCCAGTACCTGCAGATATGAGAGGATTCACAGCAATATATATATATATATATATATATATATATATATATATATATATATATATAAAACGCATAGAAAAAAACGTTCAGATAAAAGTAATAGCTGATGAAGGGGGGCATACACTTCTGGAGACAAATCTGAAACTTTTTCAGTAGCTTTTTCAGGAAAATACAAAGTTACCTTTTTTAAATAGAAAGGGATATTTTCAACTATCGTATCGGATAGCTCTTTAAAAATGCTATTTTTCAATATCCCTATGACTAAAATCAAGAATAAGTCTTCAAAAATGCATTAATGTGTATGCATGAGTACAGACGATCAATACCTTTCAGAGCAATGTAAACCACAATGTTTTCTATTTCTATATAAACCAAAACAGTGGTTCCAAACGTACTTGTTCTTTATTGTATAGTTGTATAATGTATATTACCGATAGTAGTTTAAGTGATGACTTTTCTTATTTCTCAATTGATAAACTAATAATTTCCGAATATATGTGTTTGCTAATTACCAATACTATCGTTCTATACAAATTTTGCGAAAGCCATATCTTTGTTCTTTGAATAATTTTAAACAGAATGTAGCATCAATCCATATTCTGACTTAAAGCGCCGTTTGATTCTTCTAAAGAATATTCGCCGTTCTAATTGCTTAAGTTGTTAACTTACCTCACATATTTCAAGCTCATCAGATTTTATTTCTGTAACATTCTGCATTTCTTTCCTTAATGCCAGGTTTATATCCATGTTTATTTGGTAGAATAGTGATCGACTAAACCAAAGGTTGTTATTTCATCAACTAATTATCTATAAACGAAAAAAAGAAAAATTAACATCAATGTTTTTACTGCAGCACAGAAAGCAAAACATTTACAATATTCTACATTTATAAGACAAGTAGTTTAACTATTACTAATAAGGAGATATGAAATATTTATGCCTCAACCACTAAATCTTTGTAGTACTTACTGTTTAAATTTTAATTTACAAAATATGAAAATGAATATTAAATGTTGAAATATCATGTTGAGTGCCTACAGTGTGCGTTAAAAATTTTCGCTACATATATGTATGTATATATATATATATATATATATATATATATATATTTATTGCTGTGTTAATAAGGTCATTTAAGGGTAGATAGGACCACTAGTATAGTACACTTCATTAAAACAACATGAGGGCGTAGAAAACTAGACATTTATACGAAGAAAATAAGAAATACAACGGTTAGGCAGGAAAGTAAATGACAACACCTTGTATATAAACCATAGTCATAATTAATTTAAGAGTTAAAAAATACTTTAGAAAATTTGATTAAATAAACAATTTGTCAGGTCATAAGACAATAGAAAACGCATATAATTTAATACATAAATTATATTAAGAATACGTGACCAGAAAGGTCAAATTCAACATCTGATAGACTATAAATAAGCACGGCGTGGTGATAAAAGCAAAGTTTATCAAATTTATTGTACAAACATTTATGTAAGCTTGAAATGAGAAAATCCAATAGAACCAATGCATTAACTTGAGTATTACGTGTTGAAAGTAGCGCATCAGTTTTGTGTAGACTGCAAAAATCCATACAAATCCCAAAAGCTGGTATGTAAGAATTACGTACAATAGCGTAATCGTTGAACTCTGCGCTTGTCAATAAATAGGCGATACTTTTAAATATGAGCGGATTTGTAAACAAATCAGTTCAACTTGAATTAAGGTTTACTCCACATCACTTAAAAGAAAATATTTATGTCAAAGAATTAGAAGTGATTTATTGTGAAGTAATAAATAGTACAATGGTAATTGTGAAAAATTAAAAGAGGTTCGTCGTTTTAACCCTTTAAAAACGTAGGTAACTAAAGGTTCTTTTAATTTAAATTCTAATATTAACATTAATAAAAAGCACTCTGAATAATTACTGGATCCAATAAGGAAATTCAACAAGCATTTAATTCAATTATTAATTACTGGATATGACCAGGAAATTTAACAAAAGATGCTAAAATAATTTAAAGCTATGCTAAGAAACATGCAGACCATATCTAAAGCAGATCTGGATTCAACGTTGGGACCATTAAATCACTAAGCTGAATACGAGAGCAGTTGGTAAAGGCACTGATTTGAGCTGGAAACAACAGATTAGCCAATCTGAATATTTTGTTATTTTTATTTGTAAATATTTCGTTGTATATTTCTAATTTGAATAATTTAAAAATTGCTATCATGAAAATTTTATGTGAGGGTCAACAACGATCGTTTTTTTAATACACGTTATAAATTACGTAAATTTGGAAAAAAGTTAATGAATGTTCATGGGGCTCCAGATGAGAATAATAATAAGGGTGACTTTTGCTGACTTTTGATTAACTTTGGGAATGATGATTATTGAAAGAATTTTTATTCAAGTATTAAAAAAAAGTTCTATTTCGAGAATTATTAAATATTTCATACATTGTAAATATTTTTAAGAATATTAGTAATTGGGCTTAATGGTGTTTTGGTTTAAAGAAACAGGAAGTGGAGGTAGAAGGTAAATTTAAAGGCATTATTGTCATATTGTCGCAAGCTCCGTGCGTGGTTAAAACTGAGCTAGCCGAGGTATTTAAAATTAAAATTTGTAACCCTTTTTATTTCACAAAAAGGGGGCACCCGGATATTGCAACTTAATCACAACTTATATTGGAAGGTTATAGGTTATATCTTCTACTTTCAATTACTAGCTAGATTTGAAACGATCATTCAGGTTTTGTATAAAAGTTTAGCTATAATTTCAATTTTAGTATTCAAAATCAACGACTTTGTATTATATATATATATATATAAATATATAAATATATAGATATATAAATATATAGATATATAAATATATAGATATATAAATATATATATTACTCATATTTAGACCAGGGTAGAAAATTAATTAATTATAGCAAATAATTTTAAGCACCGTGTATAGGGAATTTTATTAAAAAAATACGCTTTATTAAAAAAAACCGTGGAGAATAAATTCGGTCGTTTCAGTAAAAATAAGAGATTTAAATCATGTACAAGACGCTTTATATCAAAAGAAACAGTATTAACAAGCTCTACGTGTAATGTAATTATTCCGAGGAAAGAAACAAATGGAAATTACGTGCAAAATTTATATTAATTAACCCTATTTTAAGTAACCGGTATTAAACAAAGTGTACTCATAATAATTAATATTTAATTTGTATTCTCTAAAAAATGAAAGGATAGAAGTCAATTTTAGTTGGAGTTAATTGAACCGTTAGGAACATATAATATCTATAAGAACTTGAAAAACCCAATAAAATACCATGAAATAACGCTCTGAGAATTAATAGTATGTTTGAACACCTGCGTAGTTTAAAAAAGCTCATTCGGCGTAAATTTTGCAGATAATTAATGGTTCAGAGAATCTTGGAGAAATCGTCGCATAATAGTTACGAGAAATGCTAAAGGTGGGTTATTTCAAGTCCACATGGACTGAAATAATCGATAATAAAGAATATCAATTTGCACCAATAAGAACAGGTTAGATAGAGACAGATAATATGCACAAGACCGAGACACATACAGTAAAAGGCGTGATTTAAGCAACGTCACGAGGGTCACAATTGGTTGAAAATAGGATGCAAATATCAGAGGTAGAAACAACGATTTCTGTATAAAAGTCAATCAGTAATTTCCAGACGCTGCGTACCGTGTTGAAATTTCTGAGATTTAACTGGGGCGAGTACAAAATTCGTAAAAACCGACGCGCGAGCTACGGAATGGGAACATAGAATGAGAAATTCTTTAGAATTGTCCATTTTGGGGAACAGACCGACAGACAGGCTAACCGCTATATATACCGAGGTGAATATAAACAAGCTCTCTTACATCCGCGACTTGATTCAATACGTTAAACAGTGCATTTTAGTTTGATAGAATAATTTAAAGTTTGCTCGTATATTTTGGTGATTTAAAACAGTTTGTTATTTACGTGCTGACATGAATGTACTTGAGTGCACTTAAATACAAGGTAATAAAATTTAGTATCACTGTACCAATTAGTAAAATTTACAACGACAAATGAATACACCAAAAGTAGGCAGTTTTGGCGTATATTGGTGAAAGAAGTATGAATTTCTTTGCTATTTTGCGGGGGTGAATAATTAAATGGTTCATAAATGTGTCTGGATCCACAAAACAAGGGTCAGATATACACAGATGAGTTCCGGAAAAGCCCAGAAACAACTTTAAATAAATGGTGATGGAGAAAATTTGAAAAGCGTTGAGAATCAGAAGCTGTAAATATAACCCAGTTGGAATGGTGTGATTAACAAAAGGGACGATGTACATTGAAGCTACGAGTGCAGTAACCTTCAGGTAATTTATACTATTTTGTTTGAACTTTGATAATTTTGTGTGTGTTGAATTACTTTATAATTGATTTACTTTAAATGGACATTAGTGAAATTGTACTAACCATAAAATTTTAATGTTAAGGTGAAATTTGCTTGTTTAAGTAGAAAGGGGTATTTAGTATTGATGTTCGGGATTATGATGAAAATTTGGGTATGTCTTTGAGCTCAATTAGACGAACCTGGTTAATTAACGTAAAGGGGTGGTAGATGCTCCCTTTGTACTCAGACTCCGGTCTGCATATATTGTTATATTAATTAGTAGGCATCCAACAAGAACTTTAATTCTGGATGCACATTAAAATGATAATAAAATTAATCTTGAAATTCTTTTTAAAACTGAATTTTATGCTGAAATTTAATTTGAAATTTTAATGTATTCTGAATATTGATGTAAATAGAGTTAACGTTGATGTTTGTGGTAGGAATGTGTTGTTTTTTTTTATGAATGAGGAGGTTTATAAAATTAGGTGAGCTGCCGAGGCGAAAAGAGGATCACAGCAGTTTATGACGCCCAATCTGTGGGACTAGAATTTTTTTGTTGAAAGGACCCAGTTCCCGCATTCACAGGAGTATATCACAGCAATATATATATATATATATATATATTGCTGTGATAAGGGGTTGTTTAAGGGTGTATTTTATAGCAATGGTCATGTAATAATCAGAAATTATAATAGGAAGCAGAAAACTGCATTTATTTAGAAGAAAATTGAGTAATTGGGATAGTTTGTAAGTAGTAAGCATTTAACACCCTGTATGTAGAGTATTAGTAATTTTTAGCGACGCAAATAGACACAATAAGACGCATAGTTAGCATAGAAATAAGTAATTCATGCACTAGGTAAATAACGAATATTTAGCACCCGGTATATAGAGTTTTAGTAATTTTAAGTAATGCAAATAACTATATTTTTCAGTAGAAGCACGCGTATTTAGAACAGAATGATAATAAATGTAATTAAACACGCATTGAAAAAGATTCGAATTAATCATAACATAATACGGAGATAAGAGATCAAGAAGCTTTGTGAGTGCGTAGAAACAATTAACATTTTGAATAGTAAAGGTAATTAGAAAATGCGTAAAGAGATAAACGTACATGAAAATCGAAATTCGAATTGCATCAGGTATTTGTGTATAATATGGAAACGCGATTATTTTCTCAAAACACCGCATGGTCTGATAACAAAGCATCTGTAAGCAAACAACAATTACCCGAAAAGCCAAGAATGTTACATCAGAAAACCACTTTAAGTGTAGGAAATAGAAAGACCTTATTGGTTAAGATTAGTAAGCCAAACCCACTGATAATGGGGGACATACCCATATATTAACAGCGAGCAATGATAACCGAGCTCAGTTTTCAACTCAACAAGGCCAAGCTGTGTTACTCTGAATCAAAGAGTAACGCGTAATAATAATATTTTAAATAGTGAAAATTGTTTAGTGACAGATAGTGCTACGAAAATGAAAATTTCTCTTGCCGATTAACGTAAGTAGAATTTGGGGAATTTATTTAAACTAAAATATAATAATAATAATAATAGGGCTCTAAGTGTGATAATAATAATTCGGAGGCTGACGACAATAATTCATGTAATATAATAATTCAAATGATATTCTGAGGCTGGTGAGAATAATCCAGAGGGTGACAACGGCTCTAAGTGTGATAATAATAATTCGGAGGCTGACGACAATAATTCAAGTAATATAATAATTCAAGATGTTCACGATCCAAAGAGGTGCATGATTCTGAGGCGGGTGACCATAAATTCTAAGTTTGATGACAGTAAAGATAAATTTTGACGACAATAAGTCCAGGCTGATGATAATTTCAAAATTCCAAAGGGGTGCATAATTCAGTAGATAATATTTCAAATGGGTATATAATAATTCCGAATTGGTGGAGAATAATTTTGAATACGATGTTAATAATCAAAATGGATGGTATAATAATGCATGGAAAATTCTAATTGATGTTGGTTGATAATGGATGCGTCGATAGTCTTGGTACAATTTTGAGTTGCGAGAAAGAAATAAAGAAACACGAAGTAAACAGACCAGGTTAGATCTTTTTAGTTTTAAGACTTTTTTTCTATTTGAATTTGAATATTGAATTTGCTTAATTAATATAAACTAGTGTAACTGAGTCAGCAACGAACTTTGCATACGTCGAAAGTACGTAACATAATAAAAGGGTTTAAACGTTCTAGGCTTCTTTGATAAAAAAAAAGAATAATTTTTGGTGACTTTAAATTGATTGTAAAGCATATGATTTTTGAGGTAAATAAGACTTACAATATTGATTGATTGAAAAGTGTATTTTAATAATTTTCAAAACCTGTACATAATATTTGTTTTCATTATATGGAATTAATTAACTTCATTTTATAATTCAAAATAAAAGCTAGTCGAGGCAGAATAATAAAATTAGTGGGAGTGAAATTTGATAATTTGAACAGAGAGTTGGAGTCAAGTAAGAAAACGCCATTGATACCAAGTACTGCGTTATCATACCAGGTATTTATATGGAACAACATCGGCGATCGAGAGTTCCAGTTAATACATAGCAATATATATATATATATATATATATATATATAAGTATAGCGAAGAAAAATAATCCACATTTGGAATGCAAATGCATGGTTATTAATATATATTAACAGTTATAAGATGAAATGAAAACCCAACCTTTTATGTACAGTTGAATTACCACTTCAAATCGAATTAGTAATTGAAAACCGCTAAAAGAACAGCTACAGCAGGATTTGGACCTGCGACCCAAAACTGAGAAAAGTAAAATTTTCCTATAAATCGGTTTTACTCTGTATAATATTTTTGTAAGATTTCTTTAGTACATAAAGTGAAATCCAATGTCAAATATAACACACGACGTAATCCAGGACGCCATATATATATATATATATATATATATATATATATATATATATATAAAAAAGAAAAGTAGGATTAGTGAGTTTTAAATTAATACAAAGTAAAAAGGAATTATTGGCAAGTGACTCAAATTCAGCCACGAGGGCATCCTGTCGACGCGTTTCGCTCTAATTGGGGCTCATCACGACAGCAGTAGCAAAGTTGTAATATTTAATACAGACACCTTATGGGAAGTACAGCATCACCTAGCTTACAATTTGTGTCTTCGTGTCGTTTCACCTGACATCGCAGGTTTTTAGCAACAATCGGCACGGAGCAGATCTGGTTCAATTGCCTTTTTCCATAGCCAAAAGTTATATTTTAAACGAAAAGTAGGATTAATGAAGTCAATTCCGTTGAGCTAGTCAGGCAAAGTTAGAAAGGAAGGTAAGAGAACAATTTCAAGTTTTACAAATTGCTGTATCTGTTTTACAACAGTCTTTTAGTGACGCTCTCAACGAGGCGCTGTCACAGCACTTTTTCAGCGGCGCTCCAGCGCGGGGTCTTACCACAGCAATATATATATTTGTTGTATATTTCTGGACGTTGGTCTTTATATATATATATATATATATATATATATATATATATATATATATATAATATAATATTTATATGTATATACAGGGTGTCCCAAAAGTCATGGTCCAAATTGAAGGGTTTGATAGCTGAGATTAATGCCTATTCAAATAACTATATATGTTGTTATCCAATTGTTGATGGTTTCAAAGTTATAACAACTTTTGCATTTTGTGTCAAAATCGTGCAGAACTTCGAATATTAATTTGCAATAAAAGAAATACTGATCTTTTGAAGGTAGTTCGTTTTCTGTTGTATGCGCGAATGTTGCGTGTTTAATAAATGAAGACTTCCTTAAACACTTACTTATTATCGCAAGAAAAAATCATAATTCTTCCATAATTTTGGTTCTATGAAAAATTGTGCGTGCTTTTCAAACTGAAATTACTCAAAAAAAGTATTACCACCAAAAAGTGCACACCTAGCCAAAAAACTTCATTAATCTATGCACTTTGTTTAAAGGTATAACTGGTAGGTCTAAGATTAAATGCATAGAAAATTTTTGGGTAATTTGTAGGTACAATCCCAAGAACCACTTTTATTAAAGAATTCGTAAGAAATAGCCAACTTATGATTTTCGCAAAACATGAACTCAAAATAATCAAATGTATTTAAAATTCGTTTATAACAAATGTTCGAATGTCCTGCCACTAGTTCTTATACATAAACGACACCGTCTTAAGAAATATAATAAATATAATAACCTGAAGGCGGACCGTCTTATAAGTTGGCTATTTCTTACGAATTCTTTAATAAAAGTGGTTCTTGGGATTGTACCTACAAATTACCCAAAAATTTTCTATGCATTTAATCTTAGACCTACCAGTTATACCTTTAAGCAAAGTGCATAGATTAATGAATTTTTTTGCATAGGTGTGCACTTTTCGATGGTAATACTTTTTTTGAGTAATTTCAGTTTGAAAAGCACGCATAATTTTTTATAGAACCAAAATTATGGAAAAATTATGATTTTCTCTTGCAATAATAAGTAAATGTTTGAGTAAGTCCTCATTTATTAAACAAGCAACATTCACGCATACAATAGAAAACGAACTACCTTCAAAAGGTCAGTATTTCTTTTATTGCAAATTAATATTCGAAGTTCTGCACGATTTTGACACAAAACGCAAAAGTTGTTATAACTTTGAAACCATCAACAATTGGATAACGACATATATAGTTATTTGAATAGGTATTAATCTCAGCTATCAAACCCTTTAATTTGGACTATGACTTTTGGACATCCTATGGTTTGGTTTTGCTTCAATTTTCTAGAGTGAAGTGTACATCAACTTCGTATGGATGGTTCCTTCCAGTTTCAACATATTACGCAACAAAACGTGGAACGTTTGTTTGTCGAAGGATGGCAGGCAACATCTGGTTGCGACAAGGTATTTGTTTCAACGAAAAATCCCAGTTTACAAGGTAAGCGTTTTTCTATCCATATGACTTGACTACAGCTGTTCCTATAACCTAACAGCGAGGCAGATAATTGAAATAACATTGCAACATTTTTATAACCTTTGTTTTACAATGTAATTATTAAAATTTTTGTTATTTGGAATTCATTTCAGCACAAATTAGAGATTAACTATTTATGATATCATTGCATATAATTATGATTATGAATACCTTTATTTAATTCTAACAAGGTATTTCATTTAAATTTTATTACACCCCAAGTAATCACTAGATCTAATTTTATTTGTCTTTGAATAATTGATACACACTTGTAAACCAAGTTAACAGATCTGTGTATTTTGGGTAATTTATTTGGAAAACCTCATAAACATGTTTAATGCATTATTAATATTTTTGATTCTTAGTAAAGACAGTCTTAATCTTCATATTTAATATTGGTGTCTAAAAGATTAGACCACTCTAATGATGTATGTTTTGTATATAAAATTTTATCACCAAGAAAGCTAAATTTAATTAAAGAATAACTCTTAATTTATTTGAGTAATTGTTTTATTTTGAACAAGTGAGTTCAAGAATAGGGTAATTGAGTTAAGAGGTAAGAACGTATAAATACCCTTTACAAAATTAATGTTTTTAGCTCTCAGTTGATAACGGAGCACTAAAGAGCCCTTTCAAGAACTTTAATGCCTCTATTTGCTTTTAAAATAGTGTTCAAATAATTGATATTAATAGCGATTCCTTTTCTTTATGGTATAAGGTAGCAAGAGTGCGTCTCTTGTGTCCTTCATTATTATATTAATAATATTTTTCTTACAGCTCCTGGTTTAGCAGTAAATACGATATTTATCTCTAAAGACTTCCAAGTCCTCCTTTAGGGCAAACTCGGGTTTAAAATTTCTAGGACTGGGTGGCGCCTCTTTTACACCCTCATTTTGTATTATTAGAGTCAGTAAGTGAGCGATGTTTTTGTTATAAAACCCACGACCACTCCTCATAAGCTCTACCCGAGGGATAGACACCTAGCTTAGTCGGAAGATAGTTGAGATTCCATCACCTTAAGGAGACCATTCCAAAAAAGTCCACTTGAGCACACCATTAGATCTCTTTCTCCAATTATAAAGTTAAATTGCAATATTTTAATTTACATAAATTTAATGCAGCTTAAAATATATTTCCAGTTGGTCTGTAAGAGTGTTGGTTAGGTTTGTATATCTGCGCAGAGTCATTAAGATTCTGGAAGATCTTTAACTCTTGAATCAACAAATTTGTACGTTGTTATTCTTCTATGAATTTCAGTCTTTTGCATTACAAGTTAACCTGATTGTGGTCTATGACTCACAACTAGAAAAGGTTTTGTAGTTTGTTGCCAGTTCCTGACAGTAGAGACAGTACAATGTCAAAAATCTTCTTAAAAAAGCAATTGATTTGATATGGCTTAGAATATTTCACTTTGCAAACTTCGTTTATATCTATAATTTTGTATATGTTTAAAATATAAAACTGCCTGAGGTCTAGTGTATCTGTATCTAATCAATTTGTTGTTACTCTCAAATTAAGACATTTCAATATATTTTCATTCCAATTAATGCATTTAATTAAATGCTATTTAAATTTTGATTATAATTGCTAGACTGATAGGTATTTTAGCTAAAACGTAGAAAATGCAATACAGTTATAGTTTATTTTACAGATTTGGTTTCTTTTTTAACATTTACTAGTTTAAGTATTGTTTAGTATTAAAAACAATAACAAGTCATTTTTCAAAAAACACAGAAAAATATTGGGTTTGAATATATCTACACAATAAGCGTTGCATGTCAAAAATTACTTACCCATCTAAGAAAAGCACTGCATAATAAAATCAGTTTATGTTCTATAACAATTATTTTTTTTGCTAAACACTGCAATAATTTTAAAACGTATTATAATTAAGGAATAATCATGTTCAAAATAATATTTTTAAATATATGTTCTTATCGTGAGGGGATGTCGATACTATTCGAGTGGGTATTTTTATGAGAGCAATAATATCGCAACACTGATAAGATAAACTTGAATAAATAAGTTACGTATTAAATATTAAGCTGAGGTGTAAAACTTCCGATTTCGTTCCTTTTTCTTTGGCTAATTGAAACTCAATTTTAATTAGACAGTATTCTGTTGATGACTAATATTTAAAAGGTGATATAAAGAAATGACCTGATGCAATAAATTACTTACAGATAAATGATTTTACTTATTCATGGATAAAATAAATGATATAGTGCTTGCTGTGTCGAAACTAAGGATCTATAGTATCAAGCGATCTAATAAAAAAGCACGATTTTATAGAAAATTGAAAATATGTAAAGCAGTTTTTTGAGATTAAGTAACTTAGACTAATTCTACTTTACGCCCATTGAGGATGTGGATTTGAAAAGTTTGCTCACAAACTTAGTACGATTTTTGTATAAGAAAACCTTACATTATATCGAATTATTTTAGTCACGTGAACATTATGCCAATTTCCTTTTTTGTTTACTTTTTACACTCAAAAAGTTATTATTATGACAGTATTTTTGTTTGCATGGGTACTAGTTCATATGAATTAGGTTTCATATGGATATCAGTTTTGTGTAGTTATTCTCTGTTTGTGCTTTGTGAAGTTTGCGCAATATTATCTTTCTTACAGTCTAAATAGGTAATTTTGTAAATTGCTTTTATTTGATTTAACGGAAAGGTTTTATCTCTAATTTTGAGAACAAACTATTAAGTGTTAGATATCTCTTTTAATTTTAATGTTGAATTTTTTAAAAATATTACATATAGTTTTAAGGTGGGTATTTTATGTGAGGAAGGAAATGATAATCTACAGTTTCATTCAGCGACGTAACTAGGTACCCGCAGCACCCGCAACCGCGGGGGCGGGGCGACCATCAAAGGGACCCCTGGTAATATTTCACGCAAGGGCCTACCTGACAAAATTTCAATAATAACGTAATCAAAAAATAAGTTTTTAGTATTCATCTCCTGAATGTTGTATTAGTAAAATGTGCTTTCAACTTTATAAGTTTCTAAAAAAAAAGTTTAGTATAAAATTAGAACTAAAATGGAGAATGCAAATTGAAGCACAATGCCACACAATATAGCACTGAATAATTACCTATTACATTTTTACATTATACCTACAATTCAAAAAAATCAGCAGAACATTATTATTTCAAACCCAAGCACTGGGGTCCAATCTATAATGCATGTAATTTAATATGTATATACTGACGGCTACTCAATCACCGCTGAAATCTTAAATCTAGTGGTGTTAAGGTGCCATTTTGACACGCTCCGCTTGAAAAATGTTAAGCGAGCATTTTTCATAAAAATACACCCTCGTTAGGATGAGAACTGAAATGCAGGTCCCGTGTGTGAGTGTTGTCATGCACGTTAAAGATCCATACCTTGCTTGGAACAGCAAGGGTTCGGCAAAATTCAAAATTTTCCAGGTAAAAAAAAAACTCGCTTCTTGGCCAATGTAGTACCTTCGAGTAGAGCATTGGAAAAAAAATCACATATAAGGTGTTAAGGTGCCGCGTCAGATACGACGTGCCAGCGTTGTCCTAACCCTACTTGCAGATGCATGCAGGATTTGTACGTTTATATTATTATTTTAGTCTGCTGTATGTTGCTGTCGGTGTTGCGTGTCGCATTGCATAATACTGTAACTGTACGAAAATGATATCTTTTTTATTTTTCATTTTCGAATTTTGATTACCGCAAATATATACATCACTGAGACTTAACACAATGAAAGGACACTATGAAAGTGGTTTTGCTAAGCGTAAGAAAGGGGAAAAAGAAAAAGTGAGCAAGGAAAAGTTTGTGGAAAAAATACCAAAACTAACAGCATTTTTCAAACAAACGACTATCTCCGAATTTGAATTTACTCTAAGCGAAAGTGATGCAAGTCCCTCATGTTTATTCAGTACAGAAACAATCCCCATCAGAACTTCTTTTCTGCGTTCGTCAGAAGTTGCCATTGATAACGATGTTTTATTAAGTAGTTCTTCACCCTCGCAAGCGACGATGCTTGATACTGAACTGGAGTTTTACAAAAGTCTGAATTATCCGAAAGTAAGTATTTTTATAGAGCATTTAAGTAAGTTACGCAAGCGTCGCCAAGCGCGACAGATTTACGAATGCAGAAAAAACAAGTGTGTTGACTTAAAGCAAAATGAAATTCCTTCAAAGAAATTCCTTTGAAGGAAAAAACAAATATCTTGACTTAAAGAAACACAAAATTCTCTCAAAGAAATTTCTTTGAATAAAAGAAAATTAACATATTTGTTTTTTCTGTGAAGAAACGCAGGCAAATTTTACCGCGAGATCGTGTGGCGTCATGTACGGAACTTACATTGCAAAAAATTTTGTTTCATGAATTTGTACTACAACCTATAATTTATTTATAGTAAAATAAGATTCCGAAATCTAAATAAAATTCTTTATCGAGGAGAAGTGTCCTACTGATATGGCTCTATATTCTGGTATGCAATTAACAATAGACATTAAGAGATTTATTTTGAAATACGGACTCTGTCGTCCGAAAGGACCTTTTCCCAGAAATGCTAAAAACAGGTCTTTTCTGAAAATTATTACGTTTGTAAATCGACATCTAATATTGAAATTGATTTAACTTGGCTATGTTACTCTCCCAATTACGACAAAGTTTATTGTGAACCATGCTGGCTGTTTACTACAATTAAGTCTGGGTGGCAGGAAGGCATTAATGACTGGCAAGGTTTATCTAAGAGAATTAAAAGCCACAGAGATAGCGTGGCGCATATAGGTTCATGTTATGTTAAAGAAACTTGGAAAAAACTGAATTGTGTAGATAACGTAAATGACGAGATCATTTTGAAACAACAAATTTTTGGCGCCAAGTGCTAGAAAGACTGTTTAAAATCACTTTGAAATTAGCAAAAAACTTTAATTCATCGGAGGAAGTAAAGGCCAAGAAACTCTCGATGACATTTATAATGGCAATTTCTTATCCGAGTGAAGCTGCTTGTTGAGTACAACGATGTCATTTGAGAACTGGTTAATAAACCAAAAATATCATCAAATATTTATCGCCACAAATTCACAATGAGTTAATTGACTGTCTAGCTAAAACTTTGAGAAAATATTATTAGGGGATATCGTGGAAGTCCCTTACTTTTGTCATTGCTGACTCAACTCAAGATATTAGTAAAATTGATCAACTTAGCATTACTTACCGGTATGTTAAAATTACGAAAACTGACATGGGCGTACCTACAGGAATCTGTATTCAAGAGACATTTTTAGGTAAATCATTTTTATGTAATTATAAGTAGATTATATTTATTATACTTTCAGGGTTCTTTCAAGTACATTCTCAAACTGCTGTAGGTATTAGTAACCAGATAATGAATATTCTACAGAATCATGGTGTAAATATTAATAAGTGTCGCGGCCAAGGGTATGACGGTGCAAGTAACATGCAAGTACGCTGGCGTTCAATCTAGAATTAAAGCCATTGAACCTAAAGCTCTTTACGCGAATTGTGCAGTACATAATTTGAACCTAGTTATTAATGATGCAATCAATGCAATTCCCGAAATTCAAAATTATTTTGCATATTTACAAGACATTTATAACTTTTTCTGAAATAGTATTAATAGGTGGGATATATTAAGTTCTATAACAGATGAGTTGCAAATCACATTAATAAAACTAAATCCAACATGCTGGGCTGGAAGTCTAATTTCGATATTAGCAGTTAAAATAAAATACATGAATATAATGAAAAGTTTATCCAAAATAATTCTTGAAAAACAACGCGAAGAAATTCAGGAAGCAAACAGAATAAAGAGTAACATGGAGAAATTTGAATTTATTTTTATTACGGTTGTACTGACAAATCTGTTTGGAGAAATTTAATTTTGGTTCAAAAAGACTCCAAAGAAAAGATTTGGATGTAGTAAAGGCGTCCGAAACTTTAAAGGAAATATATGCAGTAAGAAACAAGTTTGAAACTTTGAAAACAGAGGCTACACATATTGCTAGAAATTGAGGAGTTTCAGAAAATTTTTCAAAAAGGAGAACTATAATTAGGAAGAAATTTTTTGATGAATTAGCGGAAGATCATCAATTTACAGATGAGGAAATTTATTTTAAAATTAATATTTTTCTTCGAATAGTTAATATTGCAATTATTCAAATTCGTACACGCTTTAAAGGATTTCACGAAGTGGTAGATATGTTTTCATTCCTTATTTCTCAAAATTTACATCAAATGACAGACGACGAAATAATTAGAAAAGCTGAATGACTTTGTTTATTTTATTCCAATGACTTATCCGATGGTTTAGGTTTGCACGTATTATTATTTACCAAAACTTTTAAGAGTGAACTGAAGAAAATCAACACAATCAAAGATATTGGATTTCTACTAATTGTTAACCACTACGATATAAGTTCCACATTTGAAGATTTAGTTGCGGCAATTCTTTTATTTTTGACGACACCAATAACTGTTGCTTCAGCAGAAAGATCATTTTTAAAATTGAAAATTATAAAGAATTATTTGCGTAATAGAATGGGCCAAGATAGGTTTTGTATGTTAGCTTCGCTTAACATAGAAGCAGAAACAGCCGCTAAAATGGAGCTCCGGGATGTTATTGACAACTTCGCTGCTATTAAAGCACGTAAAAAATTTAATTTGCAGTTTTGTGTTAGATACTAAATAAAGTTTATCGTGAATTTTATGTTTCTTAAAATTTTTGATTAAATCAGGCCTCATAATTTTTGCGGGAGGGCCCCCAAATTGTAGTTACATCGCTAATTTTATTGTTATTACCTGTTTGCGCCTGGAGAATGTTGAGTTCAGCATCTATGAGCTTGATGGTTCTGGGGGCTTAGAAACTTGTCTCGACACCCAGTTCCAACCTTGCTGTTGACCAATAGGGTTTGTATAATCATGTCACATTGAGCATTATCAAAAATTGAGATAAAATGCTTTATTTGAGTTTGTAAAAAGTCTGTTAAGGCTTATGAATTACTCTGCTATATTACAAAACTTTTGAGTATCGATGATACGTGAAGCTTCCCACCTTGCTAGTTTTGTACGCTGTCTTTTGCTTGCTGACCACCAACATGCAAAGATAGTATGTATAGTGCTTAAAAAGCATCAATATTTACTTTAACTAGTGTTTAGTTTTGTGTGTTAAAAAAAGAGCATGAAGAAAAGTCACAGGTAACGAGCATTTTAATTCACTAAAACAATTCGCTATTCTACGAATGGCTGGTCCTTCAAGCTAACCAGGAGTTGTCATCATTTTGTTTTCGACCTTACTTAGGGTCGGTTTGACCCAGCTCTAACTTCTTTTCTATTCTGTGATAATCTAAAAAGTTCTGCATACCCTTCACAACCTAACTTTCTAATAATTTGACTAATATAGTTTGGTCTAGGTCTTCTTATACTCTTCTATCTTTTTCTACCTGGCTCTACATAAATATTAGCAACCTGAAGGTTGTTAAAGAACTCCAACAAGTTCATATGATTCCCATTTATAAGGAAATGAAATATTACCTGGTTATCTCCTCCAAAAAAGAAAAAGTGTTAAATTATATGTTATGGTAAGGCTTAAGCAACGAATCGCTGCCAACATGCCATACTGCTAACTAATTGTGAGTTATGTCATGGAGACCTTAGTTAAGTTATATGTTGATTGCGGTTATTTTCGTATTCCTCAAATCAAGGTGGGAGCACCCTCACGATTACTGTCTAAAATACTGACTCCTAATACTATTCCTGTGTCTTGGAGCAGTTCATGGAGGAAGAGCTTTATTAGGTGAGTATCAGTAGTCATATGCTTGTAATTGTTTTTAGATCATAGGTTCTTGTGACTCGAATAAATTCTCCACGCTTGGAAGTCGCATAATTTAAAAATAATAATCCCGACACGGTCCGCTTGAAAAATGTTTGGCGAGCATTTTTCACAAAAATACACTCTCGTTCGGATGAGAGGTAAAATGGAGGTCCCGTATGTGAGTGTTGTCACGCACGTTAAAAATCCCTACCTGGCTTGGAACAGGAAGGGTTCAGCAAAATTTCAAATTCTCCAGGTAAAAAAAACTCGCTTTCTGGCCAGTGTAGTACCTTCGGGTGGAGCATTGGAAAAATCGGTTAGGCGGCTCCTTGGCGTAGTGTTATGTGTGTGACTACTACGCCCAAAGTCTCGGGTTCGAATCCCGACACGGTCCGTTTAAAAAATGTTAGGCGAGCATTTTTCACAAAAATCCACCCTCGCACGGATGAGAGGTAAAAATGGACGTCCCGTGTGTGAGTGTTGTCACGCACGTTAAAGATCCCTACCTTGCTTGGAACAGTAAGGGTTCGGCAAAATTCTAAATTTTCCAGGTAAAAAAAACTCGCTTCCTGGCCGATATAGTACCTGGGTGGAGCATTGGAAAATCAAATGTAAGGATTAAATCGGTTGGCGGCGGAGCTAGATTAACGTTACCCCGTCCATGTTGATAATATTTAGTTATATTACTAGCGCAGGTTACTTAGACCTAGCACAACCTGGCACACCCCATACCAAAGCTAGCGCAGCAAAATTACCGCATTTGGGGGATTAAATCGGTTGGGAGCGGGGCTAGATTAACGTTTCCCGCTCCATGTTAAAAGTACTTACTTATAATGCTAGCGCAGGTTACCTAGAGGTAGAGCAACCTAGCCCACCCGAAAATATACCTAGCATAGGCATAAAAGCTACAATATGGTTGCCCTTTTTTTGGTGGCATAAACATATATCCATCCGTGGTGTGTCGATGTTTACGCTGAGAATCAAGTTTATTTCACGCTTCTAAAGCCCATCCAATTATTTTGTTTACTGATTCTGTTCGTTTAACACACTATAGCGGAACATAATGGCTAAATTAGAGAAATTAGTGTTTTGAGAATACCTATTAAGTTGGAAATTTTGTAAATAATGTAATTGCCTTTGATTGAATTTCCCTCTTCCAATAAACGTATTCAGATTTACAAAACGAAATTCTCGTTTACGCAGGTGTATCAGACCTAGATTAGCAAAAAAATAATTTTGAAAACGAGTTGCTTGGAAACAACCGTAGCTAATTGCTGAAGGCCCTGAGAAACAAGTTACTGTAATAAAGTTTCTGTGCAAAACGCTAGTTATCTCTTAGTGTGCGCTAGGTTGCTCTAATCCTATGTAATCTGCGCCAGCAGTATGATTTAGTTCCTCCAGTATGGAAAGGTTAACGTTAACTTAGTCCCACCAGATAAAAAGCTAAAATAATGAAGTTTGTATGCCTGCGCTAGCTATTATTTCGGGTGCGCTAGGTTGCGCTAGGTCTAAGTAATCTGCGCTAGCACTCTATCTAAGTATTTCCAACATGGGGGGTGGCTAACGTTAATTTAGTCCTCCCTCCGCTAATCCGATATAGTCCTTACACGTGATTTTCCAATGCTCCACCCGAAGGTACTACATTGGCCAGGAAGCGAGTTTTTTTATACCTGGAAAATTAGTAATTTTGCCGAACCCAACCTGTTCCAAGCAAGGTAGGGTTCTTTAACGTGCGTGACAACACACACACGGGACCTCCATTTTACCTCTCATCCGAACGAGGGTGTATTTTTGTAAAAAATGCTCGCCTAACATTTTTCAAGCGGACCGTTTTGGGATTCGAACCTGGGACTTTGGGCGTGGTAGTCACACACATACCATTACACCACGGAGCTGCCTAAAAACCGATTTAATCCTTACATGTGAAATTCCAACGATCCACCCTAAGGTACCACTTTGGCCAGGAAGGGAGTTTTTTTTTACCTTAAAAATTTGGAATTTTGCCGAACCCTTGCTGTGCCAAGCAAGGTAGGGATCTTTAACGTGCGTGACAACATACACACACGGGATCTCCATTTAACCTCTCATCCGAACGAGGGTGTATTTTTGTGAAAAATGCTCGCCTAACATTTTTCAAGCGGACCGTAGGAATTCGAACCCGAGACCTTGGGCGTAGTAGTCACACACATACCACTACGCCACGGAGCCGCTCATCCGATTTAGTCCTCTAAATACGGCAATTTTGCTGCACTAGCTCTGCTAATGGATGCGCTAGGTTGCGCTAGGTATAACTAAGCTGCGTTAGCATTTTGAGCACAATTCGACATTGTGAGGGACCAGGTTAACGCACCTCTTTCATGAAACGGCCTTGAATTTGGTTTTGTTCATATGGATCGTATTGTTGTGAAGTGCGAGGTTCATTATGTAAAGTTGGGTGGAAAGTGAATTTTAAATTAAAAGAGAAATATAGATCGTCAGCATTTTTGCCGATTATAGAAAAGAGTGTTGCACCGCTAGGTTAAAAATTCTACCAGAAATGAAATTCACAAGATACCCTTTATACCACCAAACAAGATTAAAAAAGCAAAAGATTAGATTTTATGAGAATGAATATACTTTGTAAAAGTATTGTACCATAAAATGAGCGGCTAATGTCAGGACTGCATATGCCTACTTATGCTAAAGTATCCTGACTCTCAACACGGACCGTTTGAAAAATGTTAGGCAAGGTTTTCCACAAAAATACAGTCTCGTTCGGATAAAACGTAAAATGTAGATCCCGCGTGGAAGTTTCGTCACGCAGGTTAAAGATCCACACCTTGCTTGGTACGATAAAGATTCATGTAAATTCTAGATTTCCAGGTAAAAAAATCACACTTTGGTCAATGAAGTACCTTTGAGTGGAGTATTTGGAACTAAAATGGGTGAGTTTTCATTACTTATTCATCATGATAAACATATTTCCATTGAATAGTATCTAATTGCGATGTGGTTTTATTTTGATCAACTTTCTATAGTTTTGTAACACCTGTAATATTTTAGTTGTTGGCTTTAGAAAAGTAAGCAAATTGTAAATTATCGAAGTCCAAGGTCCAAAGTAATTAGTTTTTGGGAAAGTGTGCCTTGAAAACTAATTAAAAATATTTAGTAATAAGTTGTGTAGCTGGATTACACTTTTTTCATTTCACTGGTATAATCAAAAAACGCGTGATCTGTAGAGAGAGTAGCTACAAGTAGGGGACTTTATTGGAAAACTACCAGATACATTAAACGGACTTAAAAAGGATTATTTCTATCTTTTTGACATGGATGTAACCCAAGATTTTGCTGGCATATTTAGCAAGATGGAGATGTGTACTTATTTAACTACAAACCATAACTTTTGCTACAAGGGCGAATACGAAGAAAACTGTAATATTATAGTTGACAACGATAAAACTGTGGGAATCGATTGTTTAACATGGCTAACAACCAATGCAAGAATTAAGATATACAACAAATTTGTGTGTCAGATAACAGGTTCTGGTGTAAATAAACAACTTGGAAATCATATACTAGATTTTTTACGTTGTCCAGATGCACGTTTAAGAGAAACATTCGCGTTTACTTTGGCCAAAAAACATGGTATTACACGATTGGAAGCGATAATATACAACTGTATAATTGGAAACTATGTCAGTACGGACCAGGTGTATAATCCCTTAAAAGACTGCTTAACCTTGTTGGAAGATAGTAAGTTATACTTCCTAAAGGCGCCAATGTACTCGGTTCCGCTTGCCAAAATGTGGAGTAAGCTATCGGACAAGCTACAAAATAGCTGCTGTTTAGTGTATAATAACCTACTACAGTACGTGTATTGGGGGAATAGCAATACAAAGAAATTGACTGGGCTGCAAATTAAGTTGTCCGAAAAACTAGAGGAAAAGGAAATAAAGTATGTGCTTTCGCCTTTTAGTTTTAACAATTTATCTGTAGATTATTTGGAGATAGTAGAGGAGGAAGACAGCCAACATAAAATAAATATCTTACACAAGTGCTACATTAAAGCAGGTAGTACATATTTTACACAATCTGCAACACCATATTCTACAATTCCTAAAGAAATAATCATTTCGGAATTGGGGTTGATAAATACGCCTAACATTCGCCCAGAGGTTGTATGACAACGCGTAAATATTGGCAGTAAACTCTATCGGTTTACGCTAAAGGAAATTGCCCCATTATGCATACCATACGCTGTAAGTGGAAGAAAAAGTTGAACTACATGGAAAACACTGCAACAATGCGCGAATAATACAAAGATGTGTTAGACAAAGAACATCTTATTAGAGAAAATAAGGAAGAATTAAAAGATTATTTTATGTGCGGATGGACTGACTTAGATACATCCGGGTTCTACAAGCTGTATGCATTTGTGGTTGGTAAGAAAGACTTTTTTAGTTATGTAGACGTCCTTGCGGAAAAGGACGGTACAAAATCCATAAACTTTTTAAAAGGTTATTCTAAAAACGTATTTATCAAAATGGCAGATAACATAAACGAATTACGGAATGCGGGTTTCGTAACCTTAGCGTACGCCACACGCAAAGAGGTTCCGCTATACATTGTATATTTGCCTAGTAAAGAACCTTTCGTATCATTTAAAACCGAGGGTCCTACAACCTATAACGACCATATATTCCCAAAAGTGGTGGACATGCAACTACGCAACAGTGAGTGGGAGAATAAGGATTCCCTTCAGTACCGACAAGAAGAAGTCGATCAAGCTAACAAGATACGTATGCCGGATATAGTGGGAGAGCCACGATTAAAAGATTGTCACAAGCTGCAAGAATTACACAAAGGAAAAGATCTGGTTGTCGGTGGAATAAAAGACTTTATATATATAGAGACAAACTTCGGAACATTTTACAATTCGAAAACCTAGACGGTCTCTATGTATCAAACTATTGACTAGAAAAAGAGATGGAGGACTTTGGTGTCGATTTAAATTTTAAGCTGCGTATACAATTAGATAAAATTAAAACCACTCTAAACAAACAGAAAGAAAGGACTGTTTTCTGTGTATAAATTGGTATTAAAATTAAGTTAAAATGCCTGCATGCTTGGCATTAAATATTTTTAAATTTTGTTATATATAATGTCAGAATAAAAATTTTAGAATAGTATTACATTGCTCTTTATTTATAAAAGGCTATGACGTCACCACGACCTTAAAGAAGTAGCCAAAACTAGGTAACCGAAAGCATAGCGAAGTAAGTGGTGATTTTACCTATATGGTGGTTGTAAGTGTTGGCCCCAAATTTTAGGGGTTAGGTTATCGAATTTTTAGGGTAGCGATGGTGGAGGTAAAATGAAGCAAGAAGGAAATCCCTCCTCCACAAGGAGGAAATTTTACCCCAACAAGGAGGAGTAAGGAGAAAATCCTTCCCCACAAGGAGGAAATCCCACCCCCGCAGATCCTCATTATGGGAATTTACATGTAAAAACCTAGGTTAGATATGAATCGGGAGGATCGTCGGCTTGGGAGGATCGGCGGCTTGGGAGGATCGGCGGCTCTGTTCTAGGATCGGCCCCATCCCCTACTGTTACAATATTAATAATTCGGTAAAAAGCTAAAATCAAAAATGTATATTATGTGCTAAAGCCTATGTAGTTTTGAGATCGTTCAAACCTGTACAGAATCCATATTCATTTCCAACATAATTTGTTTTTATTATATAATTGAAATTTTATCTAGTAAAAAAATTAGATTCTAGTAGCATTTATTCAATCAAAATTTTTGCATATTATATAAAATGTACATAGTCGACATTTAAAGACTTTTGCTGCTCATGAAGATAAGCATTTTACAAAATAATAGCTGCATTAATAGTAAGAAATAGGTGTGACTTGGTTTTACGTCTAATCATATGAAGGACAACTGAAGGTTAATTCCATACACATATACAGGTGTTTAACGATTTTGGAGGCGAAGATGGGTAAGTGAAAAACCTTTAAAGAAAGATGTTCTGTTCAACCTAAAAACACCATTTGAGTTCCAACAAAGGAGAAATTAATAGTTATTCACTTTAAAATTAGGAATTGAATGTATACCTTTAATCTAAAAAAGCTATTTAATAAATGAACATATTTTAATTTAACTAAATTTAATTCAACTTAAATATACAAGAATATTGTATAGGTTCGTATATCTGTGCAAGGTCATTAAGATGTTAGAAGACTTTTATCCCTTGAATTTACAAATTTTTGCTTTGTAAATCTAACATCGCAATTTAAAGTTAACCTGTTTGTGGTCTAAGCCACACAATTAGAAAAGGATAGAAAGCTGGATGCCAGTTCGTGACAGTAGAAAAGGTGAAATATCAAAAACCTTCTTAACAAGATTTTCATAAGAAATTTCTTAAAATATATCACCGTGCAGAACTTCGGTTACATCTATAATTAAATGGTTCGACTATTTGTGGTGTAATGGGACATAGTTTACTCAATTTGTTTTTGCTCTAAAATTAGGACACCTCCACATGTTTTCATTCCAATTAATTCATTTAATTAATACTATTTAAACTTTGACAAGTATAATTTGCGTAGGTGCTGCTAGAGACTAACAACTATTTTAGTTAAAACGATATAAATGCACTACAATTTTATTTGATTTGGCAGATTTGGTTTCCTTTTTAACATTTACAAGTTTAAGCATTGTTTTGTATAGAAAATAATAACAAAATTCGCTTTTTAAAAGCATAGAAAGATATTGGGCTTAAATATATCTACACAATAGGCGTTGATATGCAAAAATTACTTACCTATCTACGAAAGACACTGCATAATAAAATCAGTCTATGTTCTATAACAATTATTTCTTTCCTAAAAACTGTAAAATCTTTGAAACGTATTAATTAAATAATAATAACGCTAAGAAAATATTCTTTTAAAATATATGTTTTTATTCTACGTGCGATATCAATACTATTCGAATGGGAATTTTTTATGAGTATATAAATAATCTAATTCTGATAAGAAAAACTAACAAAAGTACGCTACGTATTATGTAGTAAGCTGAAAAATAAAGCATCATTTTTCTTTCTTTTTTCCTGGTTTAATTTTTTCAAAAGTAACACAATTGTAATTCGACAGTATACTTTGTTAATTGTTAATATTTGGAAGCTGATATAAAGAAAGGATCCAAATTATGCTACCTGATACAAGAAAGGATGTAGAGATAAACGAGTTTACTTATTTATACACGGATAAAATATAAAGACACAAAGGGTGCCTGCGGGTGAATTGATGTACTTCCTCTTAAACAGCTTTTAGTTGGAGACCCTTCTTGTAGCCGATTAACCCTACATAACGCAATTTTTTTAATAGCCATAAGAAAAATATTTTTGGCTGTAAAATTATGCTTACATAAAGGAAAAAATAATTAAAAAAATCTTGATTAACTATTATACATTTATTTTTCAAAATGTTTACTTGTAGCATATATGATACATAATGCTTCTCTTAAGCGATCTTCCTAAGAAGTATGAAATTTTACAAAACAATTATTATTTTTGTTTAGGCAAAAATGTAGACCGCATTTCTGACATTTTATATAAGAAAATGATTTACATGAAGGGTACTTGAATCTCTGGCGAGTTTCTTCGTATATTGGCCAATGACTTGCCCCATCAAGCCTTACGTCTTTTGGTGGAACATAAGAGGTCGTTGCAGAACGTGCCTTTTTCAGCTGCAATTTTTTTTCAGTTTCAGAGGGCCTGCCCCTTTCTGAATAATTGTGGACGCCTACTTTGCATAAACAACAAGCTATATCTGCTCGAAAATCAGCAAGTCTTATGTTGGTAGTTTCACCACGCTGTTTTTCTACTCGTTTGTAGAGTAACCAAGCATTCACTATCATTTGGTCAAGGAGGTGATAAAATAAACGTATGTACCACTTTTTGGAACGAATTTTTATATTGTACCTGCCAATAAGGCTATCCATAAGATCGACGCCTCCCATGTGTCGATTATACTCAGTTATTACATTCGGGCACTCTATCTCAATCCGTTTTTTTTTGCTTTCTGTCAAATCTTTCTAAAGTTGCCTTTGGAAGTGTTCCGGTATATGTAGACAGTAGGCAAACAGTTTTATTATCTTTCCAGCCAATACATGAGATATCGACACCATCATAGTTGCAAACATATTCATGAGATGTGCCTCTTGCCATTTTCTTGAATTCGTTTTCTGTTGGCAGCTTGCAGTTTGGAATTCTGGACCTTCTTACTGTACCCAAAGAAAATATTATTTTTTTTGCTAGACATGATACCAAAGGAAGGCTGGTGTAATAGTTATCAAAATACAGCACATAATTTTGATTTATGGGAACAATTCTACATAATCGTTGAACTAAATTTCCGGTAGCTCCCAGATCCTCCTCAGTGTTAGGCACGAATTCATGGTTGCCTTTTCCAACATATACCTCAAAGTGATAAGCAAAGCCAGATATACCAGCTAGAATAAATAATTTGATGCCCTACTTATGCGACTTAGCAGGCATATATTGCTTCAGAGAATGCCTGCCCTTACTGGCACACATCTGCTCGTCGAGCGATAACTGTTTTTCAAGTGGAATAGATTGATATTTTGACAAAAAGCTGTCAATAATAGGCCTAATTTTGAATAATTTGTCGTAGTTGGGATTATCTTTTGGGACCATTTTACTATTGTCATTGAAATGTAAGAACTGGCGTATTTTGTCAAACCTATTTTCACTTAATGCTTGTTTTATTTGAGTAAAACCTAAATTGGTACTCCAATAGGACCGGATCTTCGGCATATGTACGATAGACATATAAATACATATGCCTAAATATTTACGAAGATCTTGTTTGGTAATATTGGCCGGCTTATTTGGATTTATTTGTAATGAATATAAGTTTGATTCATCAACTATCTTTTGCAGAATGTCTTCAGAAACAAAATATGTGAAAAATGAATACGGAGTACTTAGATTCATAATTTGTGGAGATAATTGTTCAATACCTTTGAAAGATTTCACATCATCATCTAGGATCAAATTCTTTTTCTTCCAGGTGACCGTTTTTTTTCTTTTTTGCATCCAAAACTTGCTTATTCGATGTTA
Organism: Platerodrilus igneus; assembly: GCA_036346225.1. Classification (NCBI taxonomy): domain Eukaryota; kingdom Metazoa; phylum Arthropoda; class Insecta; order Coleoptera; family Lycidae; genus Platerodrilus; species Platerodrilus igneus. Next base: position 987,056 of record JARFIW010001281.1, read on the forward strand.
CTAGAGTCACGTTAGTTTCATGGTCTCCTGTCTGCTAGCCTATTACAATTCCGTCTTCAAACTCAATGGTGGCATTACGAATATCAACCTCGTCGATTTTACCTACATCGTCTTTCAAATCGGATTCATCGTCATCCAATCCATCCACACTGCACACGCTATCATCAAATAAATGCTAAGCATACCATTCTAATTCAGCCTCTGTGAGTGGTTTGTGTTTATTCATTATGACGGCAAGTGTGCGTTACTGAATTCACTATGTATCAGCTTTGATACGCTCAAGTCGTAGCCGTATATCGACTGATATAGATAAAAATATTTTACTTAGATCGTAAAAACAAAACTATACTTACATTTTTGCATAATATTTTCAACAATAAACAGTCAATTCTGCTGAAATTTGTGATTATTCCAAACACGTGGTAAACTCTGCAAGACAAACAAACACTACCATCATTTCACGTCCTCTGTCGCGGAGCATAAAATTGAGCGATTTTAGATCTAATGTAAATTGGAAATAGGTATGTATCAGAATTGCTACACAGCGTTACTAAACGAAAAATATTTAATACACAGTTGGAAACAAGTTAGTTTTTAGGTTGTATCAGATACGATACAATACGTTATGTAGGGTTAAGAACCAGAGCTTGACCTGTCGTCACGTTAATTGAATACCACTTTCAATAAAGAAAAACCCTGTCAATTGTATGCCTTTGTTTACGTATGTACATAAAAAACCTTACACATTATAATAAACAAATGCAAATTTACTACATAAATCGCCAACTGTGAAAAAGCTTACTTATTATACATCGTTGGAGCACCCTAGGTGCATTCACCTTGAAGCGCGATACTCATCGTTTTCCTTTTACCTGTTGTCAAGAAGAAAAAACTGGTTAAGGGACGTAAACGACCCCTCCATTCAATATATCAGTCAAGGTCGTGTTCAAATAAAATTACAAAGAAACATGCCTTTACATACGGCTTCCCAGGAAAGTATTTAGGAGATTATCTTTCAAGCCAAGAAACAAAACTTATCATAAACTTAAAACAAATTTTTGTTGTTCGTCTCTAGGGTGGGAGGCTGATTAACAACGAAAACCCTTTCCGATGTAGTTAGGGGTTTATTTCTGGGTAGCGATTTTTTCCAAGTGTTTCGTGGATATCTTTATCTTTTAGTTTCTCAAAGTCAGTGTCTTTGTCCGTTCCTTTTTTATTTTTAAATTTAAGCGCGGCCTTCATAATTACGATGTTGTAGTCAGTGTCTATTTCTGCTTCTGGGTAGCTTCTACAGTATTTTATTTGATTCCCAAACCATTGTCTAACAAGGATGTAATCTATTTGATATCTTCCTATATCTCCTGGCATCCTCCACGTCTATCGTCTTATAGCATTATGTGAAAATAATGTGTTTGTAATGGTTAAATTGTATTTGTCGCAAAGCTCTCATCATCATTAGCACAGATCAACAAAGAATAAGATGACGATCTTCCGTACAATAAATCAAAACTGAGTTGACAGCACCATCTGTTTGGGCTGGACCTGTACTAATGGAATTCATATTACAGTTTATTCAGCACAGTTGACTTGTCATCTAGCGTCGATTGCAGACTTTGTACAGGAAAGGTTGAAACCTAACTTTCTTGTTCAAATCCCAAAATCCTAATTATTTTTAATTCCAAAAAGTAGATTTGAAAGCAAGAATGTAAACTAGATGTTCATCAAATTCGTTTCTGTTTCTTCAATTATGAAATATTCGCTAAATAGATTATCCATCTAGGATTCTTTGGCCAAACAAACCTTACAAGCGTAGGAATAAACAAAGTTAGGTAAAATAATTAGCGGTCTTTTGCTTATTTACCAATGATTTATGACCTTAAAAAGGCTCTTGAAAAGTGGTTTGTTTAAGCGAATAAATGCGGTATTTCTCGTATATTAAATGGAACAACCCCGAAACTAGCTTCTTTGAAAGGAAACTACTTCGTTTTGGAAACCCGTAAAATAACATTTTTAACAAGGATGAATAAATTATTGAACATACACTTTAGAAAAGTACGCTTGTGTGTAATTTCTCCGCCTGTAACTATTTGTCTCAAAACAGGGTATTACGTTTATTAAATGATATTCTTAAAGCAGATAACTTAACATCGAAGTTATTTAGTATTTTTAAAGTGGATGAGACGCGTTTTTCAGCCTGCATAAGCGCAATAAAACTTGTTTTAAAGGTATTTTCACAAGAATAAATATTTATACACGAATTAATGATTGATTAAAGATTGGACTTTGTTTCTAAATGGCATGTGTCAACACTATATGTATTTAAAGCGTGTTATTTTACATAGGAGTCTTACAAGAATATTACACAAGATAAAAACTAAATATTAAAAAATTTTCTGTTTTTCTCTTTGGGTCGGTTTTTTCTCACAGAATGTGGTGTTCAATGACCTATTGTGATCTTTTGTGGTTTCTCGTGACTCTTGGGACCTTATTATCACACATATATATATATATATATATATATATATATATATATATATATATATACATATATATTGCTGTGATAAGAGATTATTTAGGGGTGTATTGAGTAGTAAGGGTCGCGTAGTAACTGTAAATAGCAATGGGAATCAGATAACTGCATTTATTTAGCAGAAAAATAAATAATTCGCACATTATGTAAATAGTAAGCATTTAACACCCTGTATTTGGACCGTAAGTAATTTTAATCAATGCCAGCAAGCATATCTTTCAATAATAGAACGCGTATTCAGCATTGAAATAATCATACATGTAATTAAAATACGTCAAGAAGCGTTCAATAGGTTATAAAATAGATACGCAAAAGATAAGATAAAACCTGATAAATCTTCATGCAATTACACTTGTAAGAATGAAGGAACAATAAGCGCTTTGATAAGAAAACGCACTTTCAAAGATGAGTTTTAAATAAATACATAAACGAAAACAGGACTCATGTTACACCATTTATTTTGTACAATTCTCCAAAAGCTTTATCTACACAAAACAATAGACATAAGCTAAAGTAAAATCCAACAACGATAACAATAACAAGGCGATCAAAGATCGTAAAACAGTAGTAAATAGTAGCATGATACGGAACTGCAAAGTTGTTACGTCAGAAATCAGCTTGAAAATACTAGGAATGTCCAAAACAAATATGGTTGGTTGCAACACTTCGTAAAGCTGTTTGGAAAACCAATCCAAATGCAGATAGCAAAAGCTATATAACGCCCAGAGTTGATAAGAAAGATCAGTCTCAATTTGAAGCACGTCGAAACTGCAATACTCTTAATCAAATATTTACGCGTCAAATAAATAAATGTTATATTATAGTAAAAAATAGTGCTGTGTGAGAATAATAGTTGATGACAAATTGCGTTAAGAATATATGAAAAAGCTTTTGCCATTTTTGCAGAAAACGACTTTTAATTCTAATTCATGATACTAAGAAACCTACGAATTGTAAGTGGTATTTAAGTGAAGAGGTCCAAGGCGTATCCAGAAAAATATAGAATAAAGCACGAGGTAAATTTTGGAAACAAAGGGTAACCATACTGAATTATTGGTTTAAACATACGTCAAGGAGTACAAAGCAGAGCATTGGTTTTCGATTGAAGATAATAAGGGGGTGTTCATCCACAACACGCGACAACTCATCAGAATATCACAGGTCAGGGCTAACTAGTTTTAAAGAATCTTTTCAAATTTAAATTTTAAACACTGAATACGTTAATTTTCTCTCAAGCTTGTAAGGAGTCAACAAAAATATTGAATACGTTCAAACTTACGTGATATTCATAAAAGGGTCTTGAACGTTCCAGATTTTTTTGTAAAAGGTTTTGTTTTTGGTGACTTTAAAATTAAATTAGAAGCATATAAATTTTGGAATAAATGATCCATATAATATTAATTGATTGAAGGGTGTATTTAAGGGATTACAAAAATTGTAAAGTGTAAATATTATTTCCTTTCATTATACGAATGTTCATTGACTTCGTTTTATCAATTCAAATTGAAGGGGTAAATTAAATTGATCATCGTAACACTGTGCACTCTGTGTAAATTAAACTGGGCTAGCCGTGGCATAATTAAATTAGAAGATTGAAAACGCAGAGCGGTGGCGTTCAGCTGGACGTTATCATATATATATATATATATATATATATATACACATATATATATTATATATATATATATATATATATATTGCTGTGATATCCTCCTTTGAATGCGGGAACTGGGTCCTTTCAACAAAAAAATTCTAGTCCCACAGATTGGGCGTCATAAACGGCTGTGATCCTCTTTTCGCCTCGGCTGCTCACCTAATGTTATAAACCTCCTCATTCATAAAAAACAACACATTCCTACCAAAAACATCAACGTTAACTCTATTTACATCAATATTCAGAATACATTAAAATTTCAAAATTAAAACTCAGCATAAATTTCAGTTTTCAAAAGAATTTCAAGATTAATTTTATTATCCTTTTAATGTGCATCCAAAATTAAAGTCCTTGTTGGATGCCTACTAATTAATATAACAATATAAGCAGACCGGAGTCTGAGTATAAAGGGAGCATCTACCACCCTTTACGTTAATTAACCAGGTTCGTCTAATTGAGCTCAAAGACATACCCAAATTTTCATCATATTACCGAACATCAAAACTAAATACTCCTTTCTACTTCAACAAGCAAATTTCATCTTAAAATTAAAATTTTATGGTTAGTACGATTTCACTAATGTCCATTTAAAGTAAATCAATTATAAAGTTATTCAACACACACAAAATGTCAAACAAAATAGTATAATTTACCTGAAGGTTACTGTCCTCGTAGCTTCAAAGTACATCGTCCCTTTAGTTAATCACACCATTCCAACAGGATTATATTTACGGCTTCTAATTCTCAACGCTTTTAAAATTTTCTCCATCACCAGTTGTTTCTGGGCTTTTCCGGAACTCATCTATGTATATCTGACCCTTGTTTCGTGGATCCAGACACGTATTTGAACCATTTAATTATTAACACCCCGAAAATAGCAAATAACTTCATACTTCTTTCACCAATATACGCCAAAACTGCCTACTTTTGTGTATACATTTGTCGTTGTAAATTTTGCTAATTGGTACAGTGAAACTAAATTTTATTACCTTGTATCTAAGTGCACTGAAGTACATTCATGTTAGCACGTAAATAACCAACTATTTTGAATCACTAAAATATACGAGCAAAATTTTACATTATTTTATCAAACTAAAATGCACTGTTTAACATCTTCAATCAAGTCGCGGATGTAAGAGCTTTTAACGCATCGAATAGTCAAAAGTCTAAGAGTCTAAGAGGCCGAAATTCATATTACCACCGGTATATATAGCAAAAGCCTGTCTGTCGGTCTGTTCCCCAAAACGGGTAATTTTAAAGAATTTCTCATGCCATGTTCCCAGTCTGTCGCTCGCGCGTCGATTTTACGAATTTTCACTCGTCCCATTTAAATCTCAGAAATTTCAACACACGGCACGCAAGCAAGTCCGAGAAAAACTAATTAATTTTGTACAGAAATTGTTGTTTCTACCTCTGATATTTGCATCCTATTTTCAACCAATTGTGACCCTCGTGACGTTGCTTAAATCCCGCCTTTTACTATATGTGTCTTTGCTTGACGCATTTTCTCTTTCCTTTTCTAACCTGTTCGTATTGGTGCAAATTGATATTCTTTATTATCGATTATATTTTAGTCCATGTGGACTGTTATCTGGGTTTAATAACCCCGTATCGCACATTCTCGTGAATATTAAGCCCCGGTTTCTCCAAGATTCTTTGAAACATTAATTATCTGCAAACTTTACGCCGAATGTGATATTTAAACTACGCAGGTGTTCAAAATAATATTAATTCTCAGAGCTTTATTCCGTGGTATTTTAATCTTGGGTTCTTACAAGTTTCTATAGGTATTATATGTTATTAACGGTTTAATTAACTCCAATTAAAATTGATTTCTATCCTTTTCATTTTTAGCGAATACAACTTAAATATTAATTATTATACGTACACTTTGTTTTACTACCGGTTACTTAAAATAGGGTTAATTAATATAAACTTTGCACGTAATTTCTCTTTGTTTAGGAATAATTACATTACACGCAGAGCTTTTCACTACTGCTTCGTCTTATAAATAATTTAAATTTCTTATTTTTACTGAAACAACCGAGTTTATTTATGCTTCATGGTTTTAATAACGCGTATTATTTAATGAAATTCCTTATACACGGTGATTAAAATTATTTGATGTGATTATTTAATTTTCTACCCTGGTCTAAATATGAGTAATATATATATATATATATATATATATATATATATATATATATATATTGTAATGTTTCAAGACGCACTACTGAGATTTCTAAGTTAAAACTGATGATAAACGAAATCGTAGAATAAATTATTTGCTGAATTATATCGAATGCTATTTCCGTGTGATGGACCTTTTGAGATTTCAAATAGGTGTTTGAGAAATTTTTATTTAAAAAAAAAAGAAAAGTAATTCCAATTAAATAAGCTTCTGTTGATTTTATTTAACGTTTATGTTTACTATTTAATGGATACTACTGTTCTTGAAAATAATATGTACCATAATACCTGAAATATAATTCATTTAGCATGTTTTGGTAGAAGTAAGTAGTTATAGGATATAAAAAATGTTTGTTTACAGTATTTAACTCTTATGTTCACTATTTAATGGATACTACTGTTCTTGAAAACGATATGAACCAATGACAAATAGTAGTCAAGTGATCCAAATGAAATGTTTTTGTAAAGAGTTAATAGATCTGTTTGTGATAGTTGATCCAGGAGTGTAGTATTGTAAGATTTTGTATTGAGTAGGCAAGTAGGAATTTTAAAAAAGATCTCCTAGGTGAGAAGTAACAATGTACAACTTGATAAAAGGACTTGTTAATTTTTATTTAAAAAGAATAAATGTGTTTTTACATTCTCTCGAGTTTTTATTAAATTATTTGAAGTTAAAGTAATTTGAAAAAGTTTAACAGTGAATTAAAATAGGCCTTGTGCAAGGGGTAACAAATTTCAAAGGTTTATACAACTATTTGAGGCCGAGAAGATTATTTCCTTCAGCAAAGTGAAATGTGTACAGCTTACAAGCTGATATGAATTGAAGTGAAGAGAGTTCCAAATATTTCCAGAAGATTCCCAATAATATTGTAACAATTTCGATTTTCTGTTATTCAAATACACAACTTTTGTTCAATACACCTAACCAATTAATGTTAAATTTATATTGAAACTTTTTATTATAAAATTCATACATAGTACGCCCTCTACATTAGAATTACACTTCAAGTGAACTTCTAGTTGTTTGTATCTTGTTTCAATATCTTCCGTCCCGACGAATGCTCATATAATTCAGATTGCCTCGTGGAATAAGCCATTTTGAATATCAGATGTAGTCCGTAGACAAGTATTATTTCTAGGCTTGCAAGTTTTTAATTAAACATGCCTCCCGAACAATAATTTAAGTGGAGTCAACATGTACCATAAGTTAGTTTTGGTAATAGCATCAGCCTAAAATGGTTGTAGATATATTTTTACGGTAAGAAAATATTTCACAAGCTTGCCCCAAATTTTTATTCTTTCGTTTCAGTTCAACGCAAGTTCTTCTAATTCTTCAAGTTTTTATTCCTTTTTTTGTTTAGAGTTTTAAGGATTAAACTACCTATCATTTTTTTTGTTTTATCGTATACCATCCTACGACCCTGGCTCATAGCTCCGCCCTAAGTTGAAGAAACTTAGCTGGCTGGAAAAACTCTTTAGAGGGACCTTTTTTTCTCAAAGCCGTTCAACATCCTTTTTACCCTGGGCTTAACTATCAAACAGGAACCCCTCGTAATTTATCGAGGCTCTGCCGCCTGTATGGTAGAGCAAACATATTATTTTCCTTTTTAAAGAATAATATTGTTACAATATGAACAGTGTTCCAGCAGTGGTGGTAATTTTTTGCGGAAGTTCCTAGTTAGATCGCCGGTTCTGAGTATATTGTTTCTATAATATTATTTTAGTATTCCTAAAGCCTGAAAATTAAGCGTAAATTCTTTAAAATACAAAATATTAAAACTTACTTTTAAACAGGTATTGTACATTTCAAGTTTCTATAACGGTAAGCAGTGAAGAGGTCCATTCTTGTAAACTCAGGCGACTTCAGTGGAATTACAGGTATTTAATAAATTAATTGGTATAGTTGTAACACCTAAAAACTGTAGTACTGATTGAAATCTCAATATTTTTATCAAATTTAAGCATTCTGGGCTTTGTTTTTACATTATGAATAAAATTGTTAGTATGGTCACACCCACACCTATGGCGAGTATTTTTAAAAAATAACTAGATGGTGCTTTGACTGGCAGTGGTTGCATACAGTTTTTGTACCCACACTGTTTGCAAATTATAATTTTTAATTGACACACACACACACACACACAAACAAACAAACACACACACACACACACAAACACACACACACACAGACACACACGCACAAAAGCAAGTGAACTGGATATTATATTTTTTCACAAAATACACACATACACACACAAACACACACACACGCACGCACGCACGCACGCACGCACGCACTCACGCACACACATACACACACAGATACACACGCACAAAAGCAAGTGAACCGGATATTATATTTTTTTCACAAAACCAAATTGCGCGCAATGAAAATAACAAGCTTTTGGAAAAGGAACAAATATAATTCTAATGTCGGAGCAAGTGAATCAGAGACTTTCAAAAACAAACGAACACTGCTTATGCAGAAAGTATAGACAGAAATTTATTTTTCAGCTGTGACTGTTTCTAAAAAGGTTTGTAAATATTCTTATGACGCACTAATTTATAATTTTTGATTTTAGAGATCTTTTTGAATGCTTTTTGATAAGAAATAATCTCAAATTCAGACATCTCTCGCTCTTTCTCTATTCTCTATCCCTTTTCTATCTCAACCTCTCTTTTTACCTTCCTCCTCCCCTACCCACCCTCCTTCTCCCTTCTTCTCCCTCTCTTCCTTTCTCTTTAATCCCCTTCTTCTCTACCTCCCATCTCTCTCACCTTCCCTCTCTCTCTCTCCCTCTACCTTACACCATCTCTCGCCTTTCCTCCCTCTCTCTCCCTCCCTTCCTCTGCTCTCCCTCACTCCCTCCCTCACCAAGTAATGCTTATTTCATATCATCTGTTTTCACAATTAAGTGTTTGTAGTAAATCAATGCCTTAGTAAGAAATCGTGATAATTTTTACACTAATGTAGAAATAAAATGGCAACCTACAATTTGTGGAGTTAGCTTTCAAAGTCAAGGGATTAGAGGGTTCACAACCTTTATGTGCATAAATCTAAACTAGTTCTTTGTCAACTGCGTATCCGCTTAGTCACGTTCAACGTAAATCAAACTCTTTAGTGCGAATGATGATGTCACAATTGGTCAGACCTGTGAGAAGTCATTGTAGCAGACAAATACATACTTAATTTTTTTCCGCAAACACATTTATCAAGTGAAATAGTAGTCTTCTTTTTAAATGACTTTTGTTTCATCTATCGCTTTTCAAAAATATTTTAAAGTGAAGAATTTTCTTATTCTACGAGAAAAACGAGCAGTCGCAGCGCAAATGCTGTCCTACATAACTTATTGAAGTGGAGATTCTCAGTCTATTCCAGGACTAAATTGTTTAGTATACTCAATCATGGCCATTGTGTTAAAATTGCCACAGTTATTAAGTTTAGTGTTACTCCTAGTAAATAGAAGTAAGTTTACCTTTTTTCTATAATTGGTAGATAGTGGATAGAAAGGCGATAAACAAATTAACTACTAATTATTGATGAGTTTGTATAGGGACGGTTATTTATAGATGTTCGCATTGTATGGTAGTAACCTTGTGGTCTCATATTACAGTAATGAAGTTTGCGTGTTCAAACCACTTTAGAGAAGATTTAATCATTCATCCTGTTTGTGTAATATACTTAACGGAAGATAGATTTAATCATTTAATTTATTTTTAATGTGGGTGAGAAAATTTTACATGTTTTTAGAAAATACTACGAGACATGTTTGAGAAAAATGGAGTCAGTACCGTAAACTAGCGTGAAATTTGGCTTCAGATTTCAAACTTTGAATAAAAAATATTTTATTGAAGATATAATAACTTAAATTACAACTGAAGTTATTACTATATTCAATAATACAACACAATACGGTAATTGTAATAATAATAGTAAACCTTTCGTCCGTTTAGGTTTTTTTCAGTTGTTTGTCCTTTGAAAGGGCATAATATTTCTTATTAAAAATGACTATTAAAAATACATAAAAATACAATAATAGAATGATATCTTGTGTAATAAAGGGTGTTCAATTGTTTCTTGGTTGTATTACAATAAGCAGGTTGGACAACTTTAATAACAACCGAATAACACACACACATACACGCAAAACACATACACACACACACACACACACACACACAAAACACACACAGAATTACACATATACACACACGAATGCACACACGCACGCGCGCGCACGCACGCACGCACACTCACACACACTCACACACACACGCACGAACGCACACACACACACACACACGCGCAAAACAGGAAAAGAGCAAAATAAGGTAAGAATTCACATTTTCTATTAAGAAAACAACATCCATTGTATCCTTATATGCAATCGATGTTAATAGAAAATTTGAATTCTTACCTTATTTTGCTTTTTTTTTCTCTTTCGCTAGCTCATCAACAATATGCTGTGTACTTTACAAAAATGAAATGAAATGAAGAAATCTTAAGAAACATTTATGAACAATCCTCAATACATTCAAAAACATTTATCTTTTACACATTATCTAAAAAATCTACTTACTTACACAGATATATAGAAAGCTTACAAATGCAATTTTATAGCTAAGTTTAGAAGAAAACAACACTTTTATCACTACTTACATATTAACACAATATCTATCACATCCTTGTTAACAATTAGAAAACCTCAAACATTTCAACTGTGAGACATTTTCTTTAAAATTTTTGCGGAAAATTTAAATATGCTTGTATTACCTCGTCCCCATGTAGCTGATCAGCGACTGAGAGCATAAATTTTGTACGGGTTAAAACACTTCAAATTCTGACTTCAAAATTGTTAAAATAAAACTATCCATTCACAAATAATTTTCTATACCCAAAATAAAAACTTATACTAGCTTAATCTATTTAATAATACACAAATTGTTTCTGTAGATTTATTCCATTTTAGATTTCCATTTTTTAATCAATGTTCATACGTCGAAGTATCACTTTACAAAAATAAGTTTATTTTTAATAGATTAAAAATAGCCGATGACCTTGCACCAAGATAACTTATTATTTATATTGAAGCCATTAATTGACGTTGTGCTTCATAAAATAACATTGATTAAATGCCGACTGACGTGTTCAAAACGCCAATGCTAAATCGTGAACGCCGAATGAATGAATGCAGCTCTTCATTAAATTCCGTCTATATATAATAAAATTCTAAATACGTCATAGGTCTCGAACCTTCTGGTTGCATTCTAGAAGTATGGGTCATTCTAATGATGTAATTATCCACCTGGATTTTGCGCTTTATTATCTCTAATAAGCTCAGTTTAAAATTTATGTGCTTATGAGCTTCTGTAATAGTTATAGCCATTAAATTTCGTTATTTTATCTGGTTTATAGTCTTTCTCAATGTTATCTCGTTCTGCGATCAACGTGTACAAATTGAAAGAAAATAATTAGCTATTCTTTACACATTCACAAATGATTTATGGCGTTCAGAATACTCAAAATAATGTGAATAAATGCTGTATTTTTCGTTTTGTATTAAATAACGCCTATTGACTAATATTTCTAAAGAGAATATATAAATTTACATATTTAGAAAGTACGAATTTTTGTTATATTTTCGTCGCGTAGAACTTGCTTTAAATGATATATTTTAAGAATCATTTGACATCGAAGTAATTTGGTATTCTTAAAGTGGATTAATGCAATAAAACTGATATTTTTCAGGAAATTGAATATATATATATATACACGCATTTTAAATCAAAGAATGCTGATTGGTTTCGTTTTAAAATGCTATAAAGCGTTTTATTTTACATAGGGTTTCATTTTATGTGCTAAGGGAATACGCTTGCTTATTGTACTAAAATATTATACAAGGTAAAAATTAAATATTGAAAAATTTTACTTTTTGGTCTTTCTCACAAATGTGATGCTCAATGGCCTCCTGTGACATCTTTATCTTTCGCATTCATTGTGCGATAGAAAGAGACTGCGAGCATTAACTTTAGGTATTAGAGAAGGACGAGGCAGCGCGCGTCACTATTATAAATCAATCACGCAATCGACGCTAATGAAGTTTTCTGAGAACGCTTGCGTCATTACAGTGTAAAATATACTATAAGATACGAGCACGTTCTAGAAACGAGACAATTTTGTATATAAACGCGGAACTTTGATTCAAAGATTTATTCATGAATTCGATCCTGAAATGTTACTTTGAGTAAGTCGCAAGCATGTTGCTATACGAAAATGATATTTTAAGTCTGCAATATGCATATCATAATTAATAATTAAAATATAACGTAGATTATAATATGAAACAGTGGAACCTGCATAAAAATGAAAATTGTTAAATATACACTTTGAAAACTAATGTTCCTAAATGGAGGTTTTATGTATGATTTTATAAACTGGGATTTGGCGTCAATTAATGAATAGAAGCCGAAGATTATTAATTGGAAAAACGCTTCGTGGATTTTTGCAAGTATTATTTGTTTGTAACTGATATTTGAATTTTGTTATTTAGTTTAAGAGAGAATTAGTCCTAATCATTTTATTTTTGTAAGAATTTTTACAAGGAAAGTTTGTGATCAGAGTTTGAAATACTCTGACTTCTTTTATAGACTATCTGTCAAGAATTCTTTTGGTCAAAACAAACCTTACAAGCGTAGGAATAAAAACCAGGTAAACTATCCATAAGAGAAGAGATTGAGTGCTGTAAATTTAAACTTAGATAAAGTAAGGAAGATTTTCATAATTAAGTAAATAAGTACTTGTTAGAAATAATTTGATGTTTGAAAGAAACGATGTTGTAAAGTTTTATATGCTTTTGAATGAGAGAAAATATTCTATACTGTATAAATGCTTTGTGATATTGCTGTGTTTGATTTCATTTTATAAATTCTAACATTCCCGTTTAGCTAGTCGGGCAAAGTAAAGTTAAAAAGGAAGGCAAATTAACAATTTCAAATTTTACAATTTGCTGTATATGTATCACAGCACTCTTTTAGCGACGTTTTAAACGCCGGCTGTTATTACAACAATATATATTGACGTTATAAGGGGTCACGAGATGTCATTAAAACCCAAATTCTACAAATAAATACCACTAAAACATAGAAGAAATGGGAAAAACTATAATTTTCGTAAATTCATGGTACGCCCTGTATGATGCAAGCGTACTTTTAGTCATTAAAGTGCCAAGCAAAAATGCAACTGCGAGTGTATACATAATCATCCTGTATGATATAAGCGTATTGTAAAAACATAGCAAATAACGTAAGCCGTATATGTAAAAATAGTTATTTTTAAGATACTTTAAAACGCATTAAATGCGAACGCAAATCGATCACACTAAAATAAATACAAAGCCATTTATCTTCACTTATTAATTATAATACATTTTTGATGCATATAAAAATGCTCTTCATTTGCTGTAAATAGCATAGGATAGTGCTAGCTTTAAGCATTCTGCGTAAGGATTCATATCAATTTTGTTTAAAAAATAACGCTTTAATCTCAATGTGTATTAAAACACATTTTACCGTAAAAGCATATATTTTTTAATAAAAATGCAACTCATTTGTATTATAAGCTTTAAATTAACAATATAAATTGACTTTTGTATAACATAAATTAATTTTAAATAATGAATTTTCTAGAATATTAGGAATAGAAAAAGGATGAAACGTCTGTACTTAGAACTACCTAAATAACTAATTAATAAGTAATAATTTATTCCAAGAAGCGACTGAAACATTACATGTGTTTTTTTTCCAATGCTTCACCCGAAGGTACTACATTGGCCAGGAAGCGAGTTTTTTTTATCTGGAAAATTTGGAATTTTGCCGAACCCTTGCTGTTCCAAGCAAGGTAGGGATCTTTAACGTGCGTGACAACACTCACACACGGGACCTCCATTTTACCTCTCATCCGAACGAGGGTGTATTTTTGTGAAAAATGCTCGCCTAACATTTTTCAAGCGGACCGTGTCGGGATTCGAACCCGGGACCTATGGCGTAGTAGTCACACACATACCACTACGCCACGGAGCCGCCCAGCGACTGAAACAGTACAAAACCCATAAAAATCGATAAGATTCTTATTAGCAATCGCAATCACTATAGGAAAGAAGCGATGCGACACAATAGCCTTGGGAGATAGAGTAGGACGGACAGCGCACATAAATCAATATTAACGAGGTAATGAAATAGCGATTTTGGACGCCAATGAAGAATTCCTAGAAATTACGTCAGATAGGCGTGTTGTAATTGGAATGGAATTCCATATAAAAAAAAGGGGATTCTAGTAAAGAAATAATTTTTATATATAAACAAGAAGCAATCGATATGGAAAATAATTAATTAATCCTCATCAACAAGCAACATGTAAAGACGGAATATGTGGATTCAACAAGATTCAACTATAAGTCGATTTCTTGATGAAAACTATTTTCATCGTTGGATTAGCAGAGGCAGAGCTATTATTTGGTCAACTTGATTTTCTGACAACGCCGTTGGATTTCTTTTTATAGGGGTTTGTTAAGGAACAGGTTTATAGAATTCCTCCAAAACCTTTGATGATAAGAAGAATAGAATAGGCGCAGAATTTTGCTCAATTGAGGAAGCAATGTTAAACTGAGTACAAATTTCTTCCATTAGACGACTAGCAGTCTGCGTTGAACAAAATGGTGGTATTTTTTAACGCTTGCTGTTGTCAACTTGTTTTTTTCCATTACATTATACAATAATTTTTCCGGCATTTATTTATTTTTAAAATTTGTTTTTTTGGCATTGATGAATAAAAGTTTATTTGCTATTGTACCCTCTTGGCACCGGATACTTAATATAAGGTTTAATGATAGTAGTCTGCTCAGGTTTCTCTATTCTGAAAACCGTAATTTTTTAGAATTTTTCTCAAGTAACCTATACAAGATTTTATATCATGGGAAAGCTCTTTAAAAATGTCATTCAATATCAACATCCAATATGCAAAAAATTTGCAAAAAATTATTTTTCGTTTATTTTGCATTTTGATTCACCCTATATAATAGAAAACATAAACATGTACCATGTGCTATGGGTAATGATATAAAATGGTTCAATTACGTTTTCAGCATAGAAATCATGATTATTAGATAGTTTAATGATAAAAGGATCATGTTTTAGCTAAAACTAGAGATATTCACTACGCTCGACGCGTAAACGGGGGTTTGTTGGAGGGATTTCATCCATAGAAACATCGTGTTTGAGAAAATCGTATCAAAAAGCTTTCACTCATATTTTATAATAAAAGCATTATGCTTAGAGAAATTTACCCTCAATGCTTTTGTATGTTCAGTTATATGTTATATTAATCTGCTCGTCTTTCCATTTTGTCCCGCCACGTTCCATGTTCCTATTCTTATTATCTCTTTCTTATTCCCAATATCTCCCCCCTGTTGAATTTTTCTGCGCCTCTTCGTTATATTTTTGGATCGGCTTTCAGTGTTGTTACGTTTATTTTCGACGCCCAATCATAACATTTCTAGTCAAATCTATTCATGCTAGAAACGGCAATTTGTTTGATGGTTAAATGGTTTATATCCGGTATATTTTATTTTCTACACTGAATACGCTTTCTAACAATTCCGCAACTCAAACCCATTGTGCTTTAAACACGAAACTTTATGCTATAATTAATTAGTCGAGACCTTCGATATTATCGCTTGTTAGTTTCAGATTATTGGACTTGTGTTTTCGCCAATAATCCTACTCCGTTGAAAACGCTGGCGCTCAAGATATTTCTTTGTTTCTTCCTTCCCTCTCTGTATATTTTGTTCTTCCCGTCACATCTAGAGTTAATTGTTTTTTTCTCCGATTTTTCTTTTATTCTACAGCCCTATTCTAATTTCTATTTTGTTATTTCGCTTCAATTGGTGTTCCTGAAGTTTATCCGTTGGATATGTTTTAGATTGTCCTATAATCGCAATAATTCTTTTTTCTTTTGAGCGTCTACCGAGTTACGGTTAATCTTTATTTAGTTGCTGTCTCCAAATTTCTTTTTTATTATTACTAAAAATGACTTCTTTTTCGACTTCCTACCAAGGTCTTCTAGTATGGGAGTGGAATTTTAAATTTTCCGGCACCCCGAACACTCTTACCGTACTTGATTTTTTGAGACGGGGAAAAGCTCCGACGACCTCACCATGTGTCCGAATTACAGTTATTTGAGTCTACAGTGGACTTGTTCGAGGCTAAAGCGTTACTTTTGTATCGTGGTTACCGGCATAGGTTATCTGACTGGAATTCGTTGTCTAATTTACTGATTTAACATTTTGAACCCCGGATTTTGCGTATAAGTTTGCTACTATTGAGGAAAATACTTTTGCTTCACATGACCGAGTTGTTAAGATTTCTCCAACGCCTACGAGTATATCCGATACTTCTTCTGTACGTTCTCATGTTCTTGTTCCTAGTTCTGCTTCTACTTGTAAGATTATCTGCTTTAATTGCGACAAACCTGGTCATGTTTCGACACACTGTACTCGTCCTCAAGTACTCCATTGCCATGGTTGCGGATATAAGAGAGTTTCTCGCCGCAACTGTCTAAACTGTCATCCTACTACTAATAGCTCTTCAAATAATACTTCAACTTCTGTTCTCAGCTCTAGGAGCCAAACTTCTTCTGCTTCTCACTCTACGTTCCCTTCTGTTCCTCATCCAGGTCATCCTGCTACTATTATCAAAACCTACTCTACTTCGGCAAATATAGCTTCTAACAAAATTCCTTCCATCTCTAGTTCTACATCCTATTCTACTCCTCCTTGTGCTTGCCCTACTTATTTACTTCCACTTCAAACTGTGCCTCCACCACCATTGTAACCCATACTTCGGACTAGTGACTTGCAGGTAGCTTCTCAAGAGTTTCTTCCCGCTTTCTTAAACGATTGTACCCAAGATTTTCCTGTCATGTCTGCAAGCACAAATATCGCTGAAGTGACGATAACTCCTAATTTAGTCAGCGAAGGTTCAGTTGAAGTTCACGAACCTGTATCTTTAATGTCTGTTGCTGTTGCTGTCAAAATTTTACATGTTCCTGCTTTTTTAAATTGTTTTTCTCAAGAAATACCTGTCGTGTCTACAATAACAGCTGTAGCTGAACTGACGATAACTCCTAATACGAATAGAGAAGGTACTGTTTAAGTCAGGGAACCCGTCACTATAATGCCTGTTGCTGCTGTCGTCAAAATTGTACTTGATCCTGTTTCGTTAC
Source organism: Platerodrilus igneus (assembly GCA_036346225.1). NCBI lineage: Eukaryota > Metazoa > Arthropoda > Insecta > Coleoptera > Lycidae > Platerodrilus > Platerodrilus igneus. The sequence goes on from JARFIW010001281.1 coordinate 1,004,708, forward strand.
CTACTCTTACTCATTTTTCTCATTTTAAAAAATGCTACTTGCTTTTGTTCTTTTAACTGGGATTGGTAAAATCTTATCTGATGTCCTGTTATCTAATGTTGACGAAGGTCCACCTGATTGTCTCTTTATGTAATATGGTTGAAGTGTTATCGTATTCTGATTCTTTTCCTAGGGTTGATATTCCTACAGCCAATGCTGTTTCCTTTCCTAACTGTGATACTTCTAGCCTCTATCTAATGTCGTTGAAATTTAATCTACTTCTGTCCCTCTAGTTAACGTAACTAAAGTGTGCTTCGCTTGTGTTTTTCTTCGTAAGGTTGATTCTCGTAGAGCCAATATATTTTCTCTTTCTAGCGTGAATATTCTGACAACCCATGATGTTTCTTTTTCTACCGTTAACATTCTTAACTCCAACCCCACCAACAAACAACTTCTTCCTTAACTCGTTTTGAGTTTTACAAACTACCCTTGCCACCTCCTCTGCCACGTGTTGCAATTACCACACTCCCTGCTGTCCCGGTTTTGCGGAAAACTGCCCAAAAGAGGCAGACATTATTCTTTGCTTTTTCCGAACTTGAAGATATATTTCGACAAAATCCAAATGTCCTCGATCTCGTTTTGTTCTCCTTCTGGCGGCGTAAACGTCTTAAGCCCAATATCTAGTCCTCGCGCCCGATTTTTTACGCCGACTTTACTCTCTTCGGATTTGATTTCTGGACGTTAAGGTTTCTTTATTTACTTTCCTGTTTTGCTGGGTTCTCGTTCCTTTTCTTTCACCCGTGTGGGTTCCGGAATAGAATAGCTCCATGGTACGACCTGCCTTTCGTAAGAGGCGACAACAGCAATCCAACACACACACGCATACTTTATACACGTCCGATCTATACCCACACACTACTACATACACACATACACACACACACACACACACACACACACACACACATACACCCACACACTTCATAAACACACAGTTCTACTTGGTTCTCCTTTCTTCCGTTCTCTTCTTGGTTCTTCTTTCCTCCGTTGTCTCCTTGTACTCCTTGCACCAGTGTGGATCCGGGAGTAGAATAGTCCCATGGAACGACCTGCCTGTAGTAAGAGGCGATAACAGCGCTCAAACACATACACTCACGCACACTTTATACACACACAACACATACATACACATACACACCCATACACACACACACACACACACACACTCACCTACTCATACCTCAACACACACACATACACACACACGATGCACACGCACACCTTTACGCCTACATAACTACACTGGGATTTTGTTTTACTTTCTTTTGTACGATTTTAGTTTTTTTTTGGGTTTTGCACTTGGTGTTTGTGTTGGTGTTATTCTTTTAGGTTTTTCTTTTTTTTATCGTTGCTTTTGTCCACTCTCCATTCCCTATCCTTTTGCTGGTTTTCTTTGCTGTCGGTCCCGATCCCGATTGTGCTTCGTCCATCCACTCCTGTGGTAGATCTTTCTAGTCCGTCATTCGTACTTCGGAAACCACGACTTAGTCGACTGTACGACTAGTTAGCCTTACTTTTCTTCGGTTCTTCGGTTTTGGCTACCACAGTGTGCAGTACACCGTTCCCTTTTACCAGCGTTTTTTTTTCTTCCTCTCATTCTCCCTTGTTGACCCTTTGTTTACTTGAGGCTTGACCTTTGTTTTCTTCCTCGTTCAGTTTCTTCTTTTGAGGTTGATAACCTTTTCTGTTTCTCTCTTGCAAAACATCCGTCCGTTGACGACTCCGCACTGCTGAAGCCGCTCCATCTTAGTCCTCGTTGCTTGCTTCCGTTCACTCTTTCCTTTCTTTTTCCCCTTCCATTTTTGGTCTTTCGAGCTGGACGAGAGTTCTTTTTTTATTTTTTGTTTTGGGGTGTTTTTTCCTTTTTCTGTTGTCTGTTGTGTTTTGTTTTCGTAACGAGTTTTCTTTTAGTTCTTAAGCGGATTTTTTTTTGTTGTTTTGTTTGGGTTTTTGTTTCTTTTTCTCTTTGGGATTTTTTTCTCGATGTATCCTTTGATCCTACCCATTCCCGTTCTTTTGTTTTCCTACCCCGACCGTTTAATTTTGCTGGTGGGGGTGAGGGTGGGGAAGGATTTGTTACTTTTATTTTCGACGCGCAATCAAAACATTTCTAGTCAAATCTATTCATGCTAGAAACGGCAATTTGTTCGATGGTTAAATGGTTTATATCCAGTATATTTTATTTTCTACAATGAATACGCTTTCTAACAATTCCGCAACTCAAACCCATTGTGCTTTAAAAACGAAACTTTGTGCTATAATTAATTAGTCGAGACCTTGTTAGAGGTATCAGTTGATTTGTTAAACATTGCGATAACATATAATTATTTTTTCTGTAGTGTCATTCTAAACGTTCGTCTAAATAGTGTATTGAACTATTCTGATAAAACCGTATTTTCAATCGTTCGATGACACAAATGTTTGCATTTAAAATTCGAGTTGCTTGAACTCATTTTTCAACTTGACCCTGCAGCTTGTGCGTCGTAATGCTTGTTGCATGATTCGTCACCGTACTTTGAAAGCAATGCAAGCTTTTTTTTTTGGATCGACAAGATAGAGATGGATTGCGTGTATTGGTGAGTTTTCCCGCGCTTACTCATTCTAATCTGATTTTCTTTTTAGCGTTTTTTAGCCGGAGGCCAAAGGGTTCCTTTCTTTGTGTAGGTCCGACTGTTCGTTGCCGTGGAGCAGCTGTTTTTTTTTGGTGGATCACTAGCCTTTACGCCGCTGTGTTGACTCAAGCCCCACGGTTGGCCAGATAAGTATTCTGACGCACAGAGGTATGTGCCTTGTTTTCTTTTATACATGTCAAGAATTTTTATTTATCAACGGTTGATGGTGTGAAATCAGTTCACCATACTTGTTGAACAGCTGGCTGCGCAGGTGCTTTTGTTTATATTTTGTTAGTTCTTACTACAACGTGGCCTGTATTTAAAGCTTAAATTTAACACCTGAACTATTGAGAAAATCAACATTTGCTATTTTTAATATTAACATATTTGCTATGGAATAAATTTACATTGAATGCTTAAATTTAACCCCCGTACTATTGAGAAAATCTACATATAAAACTTGCTATTGCCATTGCTATTGAGAAAATCAAAACATTAGTCTTTTTTTTTGTTTCAATGAATTTTATTACATGTTAACCGCGAACTGCGCACTTCGTGGATCCACTATCAATTTTGTCCTTTACAATATTACTAAAATTTAATACTTTTATTTGTCCATGTGAATCAAGAAATGTTTTTGTTTTTAGTTGTTAATAGATAATCGTGGACGATGTGCTTAATTTTTTTTGGTGCTTTATTTTTATTTTTTGGTATTTAGATGAATCCCCCCACTCTCCGCGTTTGATAGCTAGCCTGGTACTTACGTTTTGTCCGGTTTTGGTGATTAATTTCGGCTGCGAATTTGTTTTAATTAATTTTTTTGTGCCACGATTTTGTTCTGTGTAACGTTGATTTAACTTTTGCTTCGATTTTGGTTTTGGTTAGCGTTCGTTTCGATTTTGTTTCGCTTAATTTCTGCCCCAATTTTTGTTTTGTTTCTCGGCCTGATGCTACTTATTTTTTCCTTCCTTTACGTTCGGACTGTTATTTATTTTTACTTTCGGCTCTTTGCTGTCCCCCACATGCGGTTCAATCTTCTTAAATTTTAGTTTTGTTTCTTTCCTAATCGCTCGATATTATCGCTTGTTAGTTTCAGATTATTGGACTTGTTCTTCCCGTCACATCTAGAGTTAATTGCTTCTTTCTCCGATTTTTCTTTTATTCTACAGCTCTATTCTAATTTCTATTTTGTTGTTTCGCTTCTATTGGTGTTCCTGAAGTTTATCCGTCGGATATGTTTTAGATTGTCCTATATTCGCAATAATTTTTTTTTCTTTTGAGCGTCTACCGAGTTACGGTTAGTCTGTATTTAGTTGCTTTCACCAAATTTCTTTTTTATTATTACTAAAAATGACTTCTTTTTCGGCTTCCTACCAAGGTCTTCGAGTATGGGAGTGGAATTTTAAATTTTCCGGCACCCCGAACACTGTTACCGTACTTGATTTTTGAGACGGGTCGAAAAACTCCAACGACCTCACCATGTGTCCGAATTACAGTTATTTGAGTCTATAGTGGACTTGTTCGAGGCTAAAGCGTTACTTTAGTATCGTGATTACCGGCATAGGTTATCTGACTGGAATTCGTTGTCTAATTTACTGATTCAACATTTTGAACCCCCGGATTTTGCGTATAAGTTTGCTACTACTGAGGAAAATACTTTTGCTTCACATGACCGAGTTGTTAAGATTTCTCCAACGCCTACGAGTAGATCCGATACTTCTTCTGTACGTTCTCATGTTCTTGTTCCTAGTTCTGCTTCTACTTGTAAGATTATCTGCTTTAATTGCGACAAACCTGGTGATGTTTCGACACACTGTACTCGTCCTCAAGTACTCCATTGCCATGGTTGCGGATATAACAGAGTTTCTCGCCGCAACTGTCTAAACTGTCATCCTTCTACTAATAGGTCTTCAAATAATACTTCAACTTCTGTTCTCAGCTCTAGGAACCAAACTTCTTCTGCTTCTCGCTCTACGTTCTCTTCTGTTCCTCATCCAGGTCATCCTGCTACTATTATCAAAACCTACTCTACTTCGGCAAATATAGCTTCTAACAAAATTCCTTCCGTCACTAGTTCTACATCCTATTGTACTTCTCCTTGTGCTCGCCCTACTTATTTACTTCCACTTCAGACTGTGCCTCCACCACCATTGTAACCCATACTTCGGACTAGTGCAGGTAGCTTCTCAAGAGTTTCTTCCCGCTTTCTTAAACGATTCTACCCAAGATTTTCCTGTCATGTCTGCAAGCACAAATGTCGCTGAAGTGACGATAACTCCTAATTTAGTCAGCGAAGGTCCAGTTGAAGTTCAAGAACCTGTATCTTTAATGTTTGTTGCTGTTGCTGTCAAAATTTTACATGTTCCTGCTTTTTTAATAAATTGTTCTACTCAAGAAATTCCTTTCGTGTCTACAATAACAGCTGTAGCTGAACTGATGATAACTCCTAATACGGATAGAGAAGATACTCTTGAAGTCAGGGAACCCGTCACTATAATGCCTGTTGCTGCTGTCGTCAAAATTGTACTTGATCCTGTTTCGTTACCTACTCTTACTCATTTTTCTCATGCTGAAAAATGCTACTTGCTTCTGTTCTTTTAACTGGGATTGGTGAAATCTTATCTGATGTCCTGTTATCTAATGTTGACGAAGGTCCACCTGATTCTGTCTCTTTATGTAATATGGTTGAAGCGTTATCGTATTCTGATCCTTTTCCTAGGGTTGATATTCCTACAGCCAATGCTGTTTTCTTTCCTAACTGTGATACTTCTAGTCCTCTATCTAATGTCGTTGAAATTTAATCTACTTCTGTCCCTCTAGTTAACGTAACTAAAGTGTGCTCCGCTTGTGTTTCTCTTCGTAAGGTTGATTCTTGTACAGCCAATACTTTTTCTATTTTTAGCGTGAATATTCTGACAACCCATGATGTTTTTTTTCTACCGTTGACATTCTTAACTCCAACCCTACCAACAAACAACTTTCTTCCTTAACTCGTTTTGAGTTTTACAAATTACTCTTGCCACCTCCTCTGCCGCGTGTTGCAACTACTACACTCCCTGCTGTCCCAGTTTTGCGGAAAACTGCCCAAAAGAGGCAGACATTATTCTTTGCCTTCTCCGTACTTGAAGATATATGTCGAAAAAATCCAAATGTCCTCGATCTCGTTTTGTTCTCCTTCTGGCGGCGTGAACGTCTTAAGCCCAATATCTAGTCCTCGCGCCCAATTTTTACGCCGACTTTACTCCCCTTCGGACTTGATTTCTAGACGTTAAGGTGTCTTTATTTGCTTCCCTGTTTTGCTGGGTTCTCGTTCTTTTTCTTTCACCCGTGTGGGTCCGGGAATAGAATAGCCCCATGGTACAACCTGCCTTTCGTAAGAGGCGACAACAGCGGTCCAACACACACACACGCACACTTTATACACGTCGGATCTATACCCACACACTATACACACACACACACACACACACACACACAACACACATACACACACACATACACCCACACACTTCATAAACACACAGTTCTGCTTGGTTCTCCTTTTTTTCGTTCTCTTCTTGGTTCTGCTTTCCTCCGTTCTCTCCTTGTACTCCTTGCCCCCGTGTGGGTCCGAGAATAGAATAGTTCCACGGTACGACCTGCCTGTTGTAAGAGGCGATAACAGCGCTCAAACACGTACACTCACGCACACTTTATACACGCACAACACATACACACACACATACACACACACCCATACACACACACTCGCCTACTCATACCTCAACACACACACACACACACACACACACACACATATACACACACACAAAAACACACGCACACATACACGCTTACATAACTACACTGGGATTTTGTTTTATTTTTTTTTGTACGATTTTAGTTTCTTTTGGGATTTGCACTTGGTGTTGGTGTTGGTGTAATTCTTTTTGTTTTTTTTGCTCGTTTCTTGCGTTCCACTCACCTTTCCCTATCCTTTTGCTGGTTTTCTTTGCTGTCGGTCCCGATCCTGATTGGGTTTCGTCCATTCACTCCTGTGGTAGGTGCTTTCTAGTCCGTCTTTCGTTCTTCGGAAACCACGACTTAGTTGACTGTAGGACTAGTTAGTCTTTCTTCGGTTCTTCGGTTTTGGCTACCACAGTGTGCAGTACACCGTTTTCTCTTGCCAGCGTTCTTCCTCTTTTCCTCTCGTTCTCTCTTGTTGTCCCTTTGTTTACTTGAGGCTTGACCTTTGGGTCCTGTGTTGGTCGGCACTGTTGGTTTTCTTCCTCGTTCCGTTTCTTCTTTTGAGGTTGATAACCTTTTCTGTTTCTCTTTTGCGAAACATCCGTCCGTTGGCGAGTCCGCACTGCTGAGGCCGTTCCATCTTAGTCCTCGTTGCTTGCTTCCCTTCCTTCCTTCCTTTTTTTTCTCTTCCATTATTGGATTTTCAAGCCGGACGAGAGTTATCCTTTCTTATTTTTTTTTGTTTTGGGGTGTTTTTTTCCTATTTCTGTTGTCTTTCGTGTTTCTTTTTCCTAACGAGTTTCCTTTTAGTTCTTAAGCGAATTCTTTTTTGTTGTTTTGTTTGGTTTTTGTTTCGTTTCCTCTTTAAGATTTTTTTCTTGTTGGTTTTTTTGGTTCTGCCCATTCCTGTTCTTTTGTTTTCCTACCCCGACCGTTTAATTTTGCTGGGGGAGTGAAGGGGATTTGTTACGTTTATTTTTGACGCGCAATCATAACATTTCTAGTCAAATCTAGTCATGCTAGAAACGGAAAGTTGTTCGATGGTTAAATGGTTTATATCCGGTATATTTTATTTTCTACAATGAATACACTTTCTAACAATTCCGCAACTCAAACCCATTGTGCTTTAAAAACGAAACTTTATGCTATAATTAATTAGTCGAGATCTTGTTGGAGGTATCAGTTGATTTGTTAAACATTCCGATAACATATAATTACTTTCTTTGTTGTTTCATTCTAAACCTTCGTCTAAATAGTTATTGAACTATTCCGATAAAATCGTATTTTCCAGTTTCAATCGTTCGATGACGCGAATGTTTGCATTTAAAATTCGTGTTATTTGAACCCATTTTTGAACTTGACCTTGCAGCTTTTGCGTCGAGATGTTTGTTGCATGATTCGTCATCGTACTTTGAGAGCAATGCACGCTTTTTTTTTTGTTCGAAAAGATAGAGATGGCTTTACGTGTATTGGTAAGTTTTCCTGGGCTTACTTATTCTAAACTGATTTTCTTTTTAGCTTTTTTTAGCTGCAGGTCAAAGGGGTCTTTTCTTTGTGTAGACCCGACTGTTCGGTGCCCTGGAGCAGCTGTTTTTTGGTGGATCACTACTGTAGTCTTTACGTCGCCGTGTTGACTCAACCCCCGCGGTTGGCCAGATAAGTATCCTGACGCATAGAGGTATGTGCCTTGTTTTCTTTTATACATGTCAAGAATTTTTATTTATCAACGGTTGATGGTGTGAAACCAGTTCACCATACTTGTTGAACAGCTGGCTGCGCAGGTGCTTTTGTTTTTACTTCGTTAGTTCTTACTACAACGTGGCCTGTATTTAAGGCTTAAATTTAACAGCTGTACTATTAAGAAAATCAACATTCGCTATTTTGAATATTAACATTGTAACAAAATTTTTGTTACATTTAATATCCCTAAAGAAAAACATTTCTAGCCGTTGTGATTTTACAGCATACGAAATTGTCAGTTAGCGTGAAATCGTTAAATAGTTTAATTTACTATAAGGAAGAACACCTCTTTCCTTTTTACATTATCTTCACCTATACAAGGTATTTAATAGTGACTCCTACGCTTTTGATATCTGCAAGTACCCTGAACGTAACTTGAGTTGCATAAGCTACAGGCATTCTGAAGCCCACTTGTGCAATTGCTAGACACAACGCCTGCGCGTAAGGTGACGCTATAGGTAGGGTGTTGACAAGAAGGCGAAGCAGCCATCTTGCAAGCAACAACGAGCAGGTACGCTTCGTTTGAAGATGCGGAACTTTTGCTTCAAGTGGGGCATTAGAATTGCTCTATTATCGGAGAGGGTGTAAAGGTTGTCGTGGCGGGGCTTTGCAAAAGAGCTCTTGCAAGGCCGCCCCAGACAATGAAGAGTAAACAGTAACAACACGTGCTGGTGGAAGTCCGTTGATGGTGAGATTGTGTAATAATACTGCCTTATATAAAACTAATAGATGCTTTAATTTCCTTAGCACATTTAAGTAGACACATTTAAGTATGCCCGTCTGAAGGATAAAATTTTAAGGAAGCACGTTTGAGTATGGTAGAATTGAAAATTTAAATCGTTTGTATGTCAAGCAGAATTCCATGTAATGCTATTGGAACGTAATTATGTATGGTGGAATCACTCGTTTTGAAGCTGTCTGAGTGGCTGATCATGTAAGAATGCTGTATCTAGTAAATGCCAACTTCGTACCTTTTTAAACTTCAATAAGATGGAGTGTTGTTTTGGTTGGTCTAGACTAGAGCGTTTTGCGGCATCTGCATCAAGCAGTTAAAACAAAACCATTCAGATACTTATAAAACTATTTATTGAGAGAATTAATTTTACGTATTAGTTACGGTCAAAGCTTTGATTTAACGTTTTCCAAATTATAAGAAACTTTTGTTAAACGAATGTTAAATTTTTTTTGCAAGATATGTTTATGCTTAAATCCCATATAAAAACCAGTTAGAGAATTAACACATCACTCAATAAGTCCGTAGGATAACTAAGAAAAACAATTTTTTTTGGCGAAATTCGATTTTATTCATCAACATACATTCCTTCAAGAGTGATACAATCAGTCCAACGCCGTTCTAGCATTTCGATACCTTTTTTGTAAAACAATTCGTCTTTGGCCTCAAAATAAGCTTCAGTTTCAGCGATCATCTCTTCATCCGAGCCAAATTTTTTTCCGGCGAGCATTTTTTTCAGGTCTGCGAACAGGTAGTAGTCGCTGGGGCCAAATCTGGAGAATACGGTGGGTGCGGAAGCAATTCGAAGCCCAATTGGTGCAATTTGGCCATCGTTGCGATCGACTTGTGACACGGTGCATTGTCTTGGTGAAAGAGAATTTTTTTCTTCTTCATGTGTGGTCGTTTTTTGGCAATTTCTTCCTTCAAACGCACTAATAATGCCATGTAGTATTCGCTGTTGATTCTTCTTCCTTTCTCAAGATAGTCGATGTACAAAATTCCGTGCGCATCCCAAAATACAGACGCCAAAACCTTACCAGCCGACTTTTGCGATTTTGGTCGCTTTGGACTCCGGCTGCAGTCCACTCAGCTGACTGCCGATTAGACTCTGGAGTGTGGTGGTGGATCCATGTTTCATCCATTGTCACATACCGACGCAAAAGTCCTTTTATTCCGGTTGAACAGCTCCAAACAGCTCTCAGAATCATCGACACGTTGTTGTTTTGGTCCACTGTGAGCAAACGCGGCACCCACTTTGAGAACAGCTTTCTCATGGACAAATGTTCATGCAAAATAGTGTGCACACTGCCTTCTGATATCTTCAAGGTGTCAGCTATCTCACGCAATTTCACTTTTCTGTTTTCCAAAACGATTCGGTGACTTTTTTGATGTTTTCCGGTGTAACCACCTCAATTGGCCTTCCAGAGCGTTCAGCATCGTCAGTGTCTGTACGGCCACGTTTAAAATCAGCAAACCACTTCTCCACCGTTTGTCTCGATGGAGCAGAGCCCGGATAACACTTATCAAGCCATGCTTTGGCTGCGATGGTATTTTTACCCATCAAAAAGCAATGATAAATCAACACGCGAAATTGCTTGGAATTCATTTTTTTTGAAAAACTCAAAAGTATCGTCACTTGAACCTCTGTAACTTGTAAACTAATCGTCGGATTGTCATGAAATTTTGACAGATATCTTTTTAAGGTTAGTACTTCCTACAAATCATATGGATTATTACATAGCAACGCCATCTATGTATCATCCTACGGACTTATTGAGTGATGTAATATATCCTACTAACTTAATAGGTCAAATACCTTTTTGTTCAGAACTAAATTTTTTTCATAAGAGGAATTTTTGAACCTTTAGATTAATTAATTTAAAGTTGTTATTCAAAGCACGTAAGTGATGCACATGTTAATTGAGAAAAATAAGTATAAAGTCCACTTTTGATTGAAAGATGTTTAACTACAATATGCTATATGATTAGTAGAATATCAATGCTGCTTCTAACATATGATGAACTGACTTTCTTTAATTTCATATAATGTTTGAGCCATATGAACTTTTTGTGTAATAAGTTCGTTAGAGAAATTTTGTAAGCCAGAACAGATCTGTTTTATGGATGTTTAAGAACCCGATTGTAATAAAGAATTTATAAATGTTAAGATCTCTCTATGTAGAGAAACAAATTCAGAGATTTTTGAAACTTATTTTATATTGATTATCAGATTTTTTTATAAATAATTTTTGCAACAAAGAGAATTGCATTTAGATTATACTTTGATTTAAAACTTGCGTCTTTTTATTTGACTAATTGAAATTAATAATATCCAAATTAGATAAACAGAATTTTGAATGTGGAACTTAGAAAAAAGTTGATACAGTATCAGGTAATAGAAACAGAGTAAGTAATTTTCAGTAGAGTATATTTTCATAGGTAAGGTGTTGTTGAGATTTTGAATTCGGGACAGTCGATCTATAAAGACCGAAATATTTTGTTGTCGTAAGACACAAACAGTGTCTTATATTTTATTTTTTTGTGTGACATTTTCTTGCAGGTCTGACATCGCAGAAGCTGGAGCAGAGGTCCAAGAGGTTTCCAGAGGCATTGCTTATTTTAATCTGTATGCTTTTTGATAATCATTATATCCTATAGGTTTCTGCGTCTTCCTGTAGGATACTTTAGTTTTATTTATTGTCTATATAGATGCAGTGGCGCTCATTTCCTTTTTTTTGTTCCCGTTTGTAGTCGAGCCCACCCTATATCCACGCCCAATCTCATTGCTCACCCTTGGGGTAATTCCCAGACTAAGCCGCGAATATAGTAAAGCTCGTGGGTCCACCGAGGTTTTGTTCACTAATTGACTCACTCCCCATTTAAAGAAATTTAATTTGTCTCACTGATACCCAACGTCAGGACATAATTAAAATAAATAAAGAAAAAAATTATAAGTTCAACATATTTGCTATGGAATAAACTTACATTGAATGCTTAAATTTAACCCCCAAAGTATTGAGAAAATCTACATTTAAAACTTGCTATTGTTATTGAGAAAATCGGAACATTAATTTTTTTTGTTTCAATGAATTTTATTACATGTTATCCGCGAAATGCGCACTTCATGGATCCACTATCAAATTTGTCCTTTACAATATCACTAAAATTTAATACTTTTATTGGTCTATGCGAATCAAGATTTTTTTTGTTTTTATTTATTTTTAGTTGTTAATAGATAATCGTGGACGGTGTGCTTAATTTTTTTTGGTCTTAATTTTTATTTTTGTTCGGTATTTAGGTAAATCCTCTCACTCTCCGCGTTTGATAGCTAGCCTGGTACTTACGTTTCATCTGGCTACGTCATTATACGTAGCAGTGTGTAACAGGCATTTTTGTAGTTTTAAACTTTTACGCTGTTTCCTCAATTCATAAATACATGTCTGCAATTACTAGTTTTATATTTGATATTTATTAACTCCTTAGGCGAGTGCATCGTATTAATTATAGATTGTATCGTCCTTGTCTTGCCGTAAAAATAAACTTTGTTCCTTATGTGGATATATACAAGTTTAGATAAGAGTCAATAAGCGGTTATAATAGCGAGCAGTGGTAGTTTGCTCTTCGTTCTGATATATTAATTACATTTGACGGACGGTTTTATTTGCTTACGCGTATTTTACTAATGTGTGGTTTTAGTTGTTTGTCTTGTGAAATAGGAGTCGTGTTTCGTTCTTGGTTGCTATATATTAATTACGTGGAAAATACTGTTTTTTTTTGCTTTAAGAATAGTGAGAATTAATGCGGTTTCAATTTTCGAATTGTTATGAACAAGCGCGGCACGATTTTTAGTTGTCTTTCTTGTGAAATAAAACTTGTACATTAACTGTAAAGAAAAGTGGAGTGCTAATTTCGATTGAAAGATGTTTTTATAGGCGAACGTGTTTGACTCGACCGCACGTGTTTGTTTTTACGGAACAGTTGACTTAGTGATTACGCGTTGCTTTACTAATTGTGTTTTTTGTTGCTTTGTCTTTTGATATTTAAACTGTGTGTGCGATCTAGTTTCGTGGTCCTTTTGTTTTTTTTTCAAAGTAGTGCATACTTTGGATTATTTAAATACAGTTGATACTGTAGTTCTGAATTTTTCTAACCACAAAGAATCTAAAATAGATCATTGTTTGCACAAATTTCGTTATCCAAAAGCATTAGATTTTTCTTTGTTACCATAGGTAGCAAATATAACACCTCGCGTTACTGTTAGTTTAATGCATTACATCGTGCTTTGAAAGGCCGTGATTCTAAATATTTATTACCAGTTTTTTTTACGATTTGTGTTACAAAAGATTTCGAAATTATTGCCTCAGGAAATAGAGTTAACAAGAATTTATTAATGCTACATAGTTCCATCAGAATGATAATGTCTGCTGCTAACGCCAGTGAAATACATAGGTGTGATTAGTGTAAAGTGTAAGCAATTCCATCCACACCCTCACAGTCAAGGGTGCAGTGCTTCGTTAGTGTAGGACATCGTGAATCCCCCACTCCAATTACAAGGAAGCGTTACTGAAGGACTTTCTGTAAGTTGAACTACTTCCTACTTAGCATTACTTTAAATATCTACCCGTTGTTTTTGCCATATCTTCGTCGTTCTGAGACCTTTTGCAATAGAACTGCATGCTTTTAAGAAAAAAAAAGAACTAAAAAAAAAAGAAAAACTTCAATACTACTAGAATTACTCATATCAATTGTGTCTTATCTTTTTATCTTTTATTAACATGTTGTCTGATTTATGTTTAATTGGTGTGTGAGGAAACGTTTCTGCTACTCCCCAATATTACCTCACTTTGTAATAAAAAATTTTATAATGCTTTTATCGTGATTATATTATATAGTTTATCTAAACCGTTTTATTTACATTCTACAAAGTACTGAATAACTGAGACTTTTCATTGCTGCTATGCTTTTTCTTTATTTCAGGTTGGCAGGACTAATTTTTTTTTATTGCAGGTTTGCTATTCTAACTTTTTTTTATTGCAGGTATTGCTACTAATTCCTTACAGCCCCGTACGTTATATGTTGGTCTGCTTTCTACCCCCCCCCCCCCACTCTCCGATTGAGCCCGGTCATTTTCTTTTTTTTCTCTTTGATTTTCTTTTTGTTACGCACGGCTACGAGCCAACGTAACAAATTTTTGGCTCAATATCGGAACCATATCGGAACCAAGAACAAAAACCGACCACGCATCTGTTCATAACAACTCGTTGTTATTACAACCGCACTTCTTGTCCATCCAACACGTTACATACCAAAGCATACGTCTTTTCAAAGGTAATCAGAACTACACTTCTTATCTGTTTATATTTAGACTCGTATATCCACATAAGGAACAACATTTATACGAATAGCAATTTATCTTAATTCCAAGCGGTTTGTAATTTTCACTAAGTTGGAAAACAAGTTACGAATAATTCTATTTAAAATTCATTCATTGCAATGTATTTATTAATGAAAACCAATCTTCAATTAAACCATCTTTTCAAAGTAATACCCGCGAGTTAAATTGCACACAATATAGAACTAGTAGTTGCAAAAATGTAATTACGAATTGGGAAAAAGGCGTAAAAAGGTTAGGCTGTAAAAATGCCCGTTACAAGTGTAAATATCATTTTTACTTCCTCTTCATAATTTAAAATGGTTTATAATCATATGTTTGTGTTACAGTATTAATTGATTTGATATTAAGGTAATCAACCGTTTGGGAACGACTTAGAACATCAAATAAGATTATGCTGTATATCTATAAATAGTGCATAATCATATAATTAGGGTAATTTTATCGCATTAACAATTTGATGCAATGCATCGGTACCATTTTGTAAATCCTATTATAGACTGAGGTGTCTATTCTATTCCACAGTACAAGTGGTTTAGTACAACCATGATGACTAATGTGTTTAGATCTATTCTGTTTATAAGTTCAGCAATCGTTATGAATAACAGAAGTAAGTTAAATATAGTTGTTAATTAGTCAATAGTAAATTGACGATCAATAATTTAATAATTACATACTATTTATTTTTGGAATGAGGATAGTTTATTTGTAAGAGTTTGCATATTTAGGATCACTATACGTATGTAACTTTATTGCTTTACGCATTAGTTTGTATATGTATCAATTTAGAAATCAGTAATGATGTCGGTGACGAATCCGTATTATGCAAAGCACGTCACGGTTGAATTATCGGAAAACATATTTCCTCTGCGATTGTGTAACCTCAGATAAACAAAAAATCCATGATTAAGCTATAATAAAAACAACTTGACGTACACGGTGATTAATTTTCGTTATCTTATTATGTAGCTAGGTGTGAGCGATAAGAAAGAAACAACAGCCCTCAATATCATCGATTATCACGTTCTGGTAGTATTTGAAAAAATCGTTAATTTACAAAAATCTTTTGTTTCTTGCTAGATCTATTAAATACCCAGATATGTTTTATATATAACCACTATTTCATATTACAGGGGCGAGCGGGAAAATACCGCACACTTAAGACAAATTTCAAATTACTCAGTTTACGTAAAGTATATCGATATAATGTGTTATTAAATTTGGATTGCCCAAAAGGGCGGGAATATCGTGATAAAATAAAGATGCACCGGTCAACTACAGTGGCGCAGGAATGGGTCCCTACAACAATAAATAATCACGTGTACTCGAACGATAACTACTGTAGTAATAACTACGGTACTAATAACTACCGATTGTTCACGGGTCGTATACACATACGGTGTTTCTAAGTTCCCACTTATAATCCAGAGTAGTAACTCCCGTCTGAAGTTGTATCTACTCATGTTGCCAACAGAAGATTAAAAAAATACCCTGAAATTTATAGCAAAATAGTTATTGTTTACTCTTTTAAATATTTGAAGGTTATGTTGAATTTCTTATGAGATGATTCCACCACGAGTAATTTTGTGTATTAGCCTTTTGGCATACTGCTCTAAATTTAATAAATGCTAGCACAATACATTTCTGGAGAATTTTTTCGAGTCGGAAGCGTTAAGCCAAATTATACTCGAATATTTGATAGCAACAACACCAAAGAATCAACTTTTAGAAATAGGTAGTTTTGCGATTTACGAAATGCAAGAGTATTTGGATGAAAGAACGAAGTGGCGATTGGTGGAATCAAATAGTTCAAAACCATTTTAATGATACAGATTGAATTGAAAATTTCCGTATGAGAAAGTCAACATTTTTGTGGTTGTGTGATCAACTACGAACGTCTTTGATTAATTTGAAGCATCATCATCATCATCATTAGGTCTTCAGTCCTGGAACTGGTTAGACGCGTACCATCATAGTTTCCTATTCTGAACTAACGTACAGATTTTCCTGAAATTTGCACAGTCTGCATCTATAACTATCTGATCTAGGTTTACATCTACTTCCTTTTTCCTATCTCTGCTTGTAATATATCCCATACTATTCCCCAGAAATGCCTTAGAACGTATTCTGCCCTTCTATTTCTCTTATCTTTTCCCCAGATATCCTTGTTCCCCTACTATTTTTTTAACCTAATTGTTATTATCTTTGTCTATCCATGCTATTGTCCTCAAACATCTGAAGCACACAGCATTTCAAAAGGCTGCTACCGTTTTTCTGTCTGCTTTTCAGACTGCTCGTATTTCATAGGCATACTGTGCTGTGCTCCACACATATGCTTTCAACAATTTTCTTCTTGTTCTATGTTTGTTATCTTTCATCATAGGCGCTGTTCTTTCTTGTTAGATGCAGTTCGGTCACCTTCGATTGTTTTACAATTATATATCCCTATTTCTCCTATATTCAGTGGTTGTGATGGGAGGTAAGAGGCATGTGGCTGCCAAGTTCCCTCAACAGTTAAACATTTACAGATTTAATATTTTTTCCAATATATCTTTTCGCACAGTCAACATTGGTTGCAGATATTTCACAACCAACATTTTTAGTTGTTTATACTAATCATCAGATTTATCAGCGCTTATTTTTTCGTCATTACGTTTTCCGTCTCAAAACTGGTTGGGCACATACCTGCACTTATTTATATTCTGAGCTAGCCTACATAGTTCTCTGAAATTCTCACACAGCATGTATACAGCTCGTTTCCCTTCTATTGTTTTCTAATTTTATGCCCTATTTCACCGGGCTTCAGTGAAGGGGGTTAAGCAACCTATGGCTGCCAAGATCCCCCAACGCTTAGACTTTTGCCGAAATAATGGTTTTCGAGTAAATCCTTTCACACAATTAACATTATTCGTGAATATTGCCCAACCAATTCTTGTAGTTGCTTATAATAATCATCCTGTTTAGGCACAGTTATTTTTTGGTCATTAGTTTATCCATTTTGGGAGTGGTTGGGTGCGTACCTCCATTGATTTCTATTCTGGGCTAGCCTACACATCTCCCTGAAACTCCTGCAGCCCACATCTTTTACTATCTATGTGCAGTAGTCTAACCTAGGTCTACCTCTTCTTCTCTTTTTTCCTATCTATGCTTCTAATATATTCCGCACTATTCCCTCATGTCGTAGTATGTGGCCTATCATTCTATCTCCTCTATTTTTTACCATTTTCCACATATTTCTTTCTTCCCCTACCATTTTTAGTACCTCTTCAATTAATATGAAGTTAGGCGTATATTATCTACGGACATTTATTTCAAACATATTAGGTTGATCAACTGGGTATTAGCGTCAAAGAACGGTATACATGGAATTTAGCACGGTAGTTATGTCTAATGCTGTTGAAGAAGAGTAGTAGACTTATAAATCCGGTATACTAAATTCGGGTGTTATGAGGTATATACACGGAGCTTAACACCGTGATTTATTACTATCGTAGTTATAACTATGGTAGTTATCGTTCGTGTATACATACTCAAGGGCAGAATATTAACCCTGCAGGGGTCGCGCTATAAGTAGTTACCTGAGAGGTCGCGCGTGTGAATTACTTTCACATTTACTTTTTATATCATTTTAACCCAAACAATTGTAGAAATATCTAATCTGCATAATATGTTTTATTACATAACACATACAAAATATAAACAGGATTAATAACTAAGTATTAAATGTTTATATTCCTATTGTCCATAAAAAAGATAATAAGAAATTTTGATAATATGCTAAAAAATTTTTGTAGAGCTACCACTGATGTTTTGGTTCTGAAACATCATCATCATCATTTTATTTTCGACCTTCCTTAAGGTCGGTTTGACGCAGCTCTAACTTCTTTTCTATTCTGTGCTAAGCTAAAAAGTTCTACATACCCTTCACAACCTAAATTTCTAATAATTTGACTAATATAACTTGGTCTAGGTCTTCCTATACTCTTTTTCCTATTTACCTGGTTCTACATAGATATTAGCAATCTGATGGTTGTTAAAGAGCTCCAACATGTTTACATGATTCCCATTCATAAGGAAATAAAATATTACCTGGTTATCCCCTCCAGAAAAGGAAAAATGTTAAATTATATGTTATGGTAAGGCTTAAGCAACGAATCGCTGCCAACATGCCCGACCGCTAACTAATTGTGAGTTATGTCATGATGACATTTAGTTAACTGATTTTTATTTATTTATTTTTTTTGTTTTGTTTTCGAACTTATTTAAGGTCGGTTTGACGCAGCTCTAAATTCTTTTCTATTCTAAGCTAGTCTAAAAAGGTCTACATACCCTTCACAACCTAAATCT
Organism: Platerodrilus igneus; assembly: GCA_036346225.1. Classification (NCBI taxonomy): domain Eukaryota; kingdom Metazoa; phylum Arthropoda; class Insecta; order Coleoptera; family Lycidae; genus Platerodrilus; species Platerodrilus igneus. The sequence goes on from JARFIW010001281.1 coordinate 1,023,297, forward strand.
CTAATAATTTGACTATTATAGCTTTGTCTAGGTCTTCCTACTCTATTTTTATTTGGTAGTCTATAATCTAAGACCGTACTAAATAGTCCCTCATGTCTTAACTGGTGCCCTATCATTCTATCTCTCCTGACCTTTAATTGTTTCCACATATAGGGTTCCTCACCTATCCTTCTATAAACGTCCTCATTTGTTACTCTATCTGTCCAACCAATCTTTAACATTCTCCAAGTTTCAAAAGCTTCTATTTTTTTCTTATCTACCTCTTTAATTGTTCAAGTCTCACTACCGTATAATAGAACTCTCTATACGTACGACTTTAAGAAACTTTTTCTATTATCTAAACTAATACTATTAGCTATTAGTAAGTCTTCCTTTTAAAAATTTTTTTTTTTAGTTTGAGCTATTTTAGCTACTATATCCCTTCTGCTACGTTCGTACTTTGTAATTCTACTATCTAAATAGCAAAATTCATCTATCTCCTCTAACTCGATATTTCCTATTTTTAATTTTGGTTTAGAACTAGGCTGTACCTCACTTGTCCATTATCTTTGTCTTTTCTGAGTTAATTCCCATTACCATAGTTACTCTGTAGTATCTCATCTAAAATATTTAAAAACTCTCCTAACTCCTTTCTAGACTCTGTTGTAATGGCTATATCTTCTGCAAAACGTAACATGTCTATTTTCTGTCCCTGTACACTAACACCTATTTCTTTTCTTTCTCTAGCTAAGTTTAAAGCTTCCTCAATATAAACATTTCATTTTCTATTTCATCAAATCTAATTACTACGCTTTGGTTTTTATATAGATTGTACATAATTTTTCTATCCCTATGATAGATTCCTATTTTCGCAAAACCCTGAACATAACAATCCAATTAACCCTATAAAATGCTTTTTCTAAATCTACAAACGCGAAATGTGTCTTTTTATTTTTTTGTAACCTTTTTTCGATAATTACCCTAATCATTAGTATCGGTTCTCTAGTCCCCCTGTCTTTACGAAAACCATATTGGTCTTCGCCTAAACAATTCTCAGTCAAAACTTCTACTCTATTTTAATTATTATTGTTAGTATTCTGGAAGCGTGGGAAATTAAACTAACCGTTCTAAAATTCTCATGCCTATCAGCTCCTGACTATTTTGGGATTGAGATAATAATATTTTTTTCGAAATGTCCATTAGTTGAAGAAGTTGTAATTATTCTATAATTATCTTTCCAAAAGCCATTACTATTTGGCCATCTCACCTCACTAATCCCTAAAATGTCCAGTTTTCGTTTTCTCATTTCAACTAATAAATTCGTTTACTTATCTACTCTAAGTAATGACCTTACATTTCAAGTCCCTAATCGAACCGTTGTAAATTGTTAGGATGACAAGCCCCAAGTACCCCTTCCGGAGATTCGAATGAAGTGGTATTTTACCTCCGGACAAGAATTTTACTTGTGGGCTCTCCATCATACATATTTCGTGTTTTAAGCCACGCATACCTGGAACATCATGAACACGTAAAAATCGAATGTTCTGAACAAATTGCCTATTACATTTGGCACAATGTTTCTTAGTTTTACGGTTTTTTCTTCTTGGACAGTATCCACAAATTCCCGAGTTAGCTTCTGGTATACGGTGTTTTTCAACTGATATTCCCAAGATTTGTGTTCGTGTGCTAAATGACAAACACTGTACTGATGAGCGATTGACTAAATGTGGTTTTATTAGTTCTTGACCTAAGTTCTTTAAGAATAACCTACGCTCTTGTTTACTGTCTTTATTACTATTAAATATGATTTGTGCCTTAATATCTCCGACATCCAACAGCGCAAAAAAATTCTCAATGGCCACCGACAACAAAATCTGGAAACGGAATAAGTAGATTTCATTCGGTCTACTGTGTCGACCCCTCCTTTTGATAGATTATAAAATGTTAAAACTTCCGGCTTATACAAATTACCACTTTCTGTGTCAATCTTATCACCACTATGCAATGTAGAAAGAGCCAACACATTTTTGTTTCGTTTTGGTTTGTACAAAACTAAAACCATATTCTTCCTAAAGTCAAACATACTACTTGGAAATGGTCTCGCTTTCATATTGAGATGGTATTTCCTTTTTATTTTTCCGTACACTGGAAGATATGGTTAATTTGTAGTAAGTGTGTGAAATATGCTCATTGCGCGATCCTTTCAGGACTAAACAAATTTGCATAATTTCCGCAATTTCACTTAGATGCGATTTGAAGCTACGTTATTACTACCACTTACCCTATTAGGTTTTCAATTTGTTACGGTATTCCGTCCAGGCAAAAAAAAAGTAAAGTAAGCAAAGAAAATCGCCCGCACCCAATACAGCAACAAAACAAGGGGAGAATCCACAGAATTACTGTCATACTAGCTGAAAACGTCGTAAAATGGAGTGTACCACCCAAAAAACAATTGGAAATCTCAGTAAATAGATTTATTACAAACCGTTAGTTAACAAACATATTGTCAAAAGAAATATTTACAAAAACCAAAACAAACATTTACCCAACGTCCCGTTAAGACACGATATAAACGAAAACGTCGACACAATCCCCAAAATATACATAAAAATTTAAACAAATATCCATTAGGGAATATTTCACAGTCACCTAAAGTCTAAAACACTAAACAGCAAGCACAAGTATACTCACATAATGTTGCCAGCCCTAAATAAATTCAAAAGAAAATTAGGCATAATATACAGTAATACACAGCTGTCTATCTGCTCCTATAAGCAATAGCGTAACCCAACACTGAAGGTAACCAAGTGCTAAACTTCTACATTATAAATAAAACAATTTGTAGACACTAGTATTTCCTAAATCTTAAGTTAAAGTAAGTAAAATTGCTTCAACGCGAACTTCTATCTTAATTGTGTGACTTGAAAAACAATCGCTTAATCACTTTGTGCACTAGTACGTGAAGGTAAATTTCAAAACCGCAATCTGTAATTTATTGTGCAGTAACCACGAGTGAGAAAAACTAAAGCACTGGTGTGGTTATCAACCAAAGAAAAAAGAATAAGTACCTAGGTTCTATAGAAAGCAAGAAAAAGGATCAAAGTCCGTTTGTGTGCCAAGGAGAAGTAGCTGTCTGCAAATGGGGACTATTTGTTCAATATGTACCCTATCGTACATCGCCAGACTGCCTCTGGTACCATTGTAGCAGATCTGAGAGTGGGTACTTACACTTATCGATGGAAGGGATACTTCTGCTAGTTACGGAACTTGACTAAGTTTGACTTCATAAACACTAAAGTAAAGCAATGTCTCTTAAAAGAAAGCATCTTGAGTAACACCGCGACTTTACAGAGACTCTTTACGTGAAAGAACGCTGCATGGAATAGAATTTCTTCAGACACTCAGCCGGTATATATAGGGAGAGAAGGTCTCCGGTGGTAACATGTTTTTTTTTCAAAAATATTTTCCATCGACAAAATAGTGCCTACAAAAGTATTTTCAGAGCACCACCTACAACTAAGCAGAATTCAGAAAGCAAAAGGCTTCAAAACAACATAACGAGGTAAATTCGTGTGAAAACAATGTTTGTTTAAATTGTTAAGTATGCCTGCAACTCGCTCTGCAGCATTATGTAGTTAAGTGTATGAGGGGCAGCGTATTTGTTATATAAAACAATAGAGATTTACTATTACGATTTACAATACTGGAAACAGATAAGCAGGTGGACAAGTTTTATTATTCGCAATCTGAGCCTGTAAACAGTTATATGATAACGCTATATAGTATTTGGTAATAATAGTATTGATAACCAACATTTTAAAGCAAACACATTAAACGTGTTCATTGAAGAGATGCACGTGTTAAACTTATTTCAGACAATCCATAGGGCGAGGATTTTTAACCTGTGCCCACAGCAAAATTATTATAGGATAGATTCCTCATATGTAACTAAATGAGATTTTATGGGATGCTTGAATGAGTAATCGACCGTGTTAATAAATACTTAAATGACTCGAAATAACATAGGAAGTGCGAAGTCGTTTAAGGTTGAAATTTTATGAGGTGTTTCTTAATAAAAAGCAAAGACGAACTAATTGGAACTTAGTATATATATAAGGGATGCAGAAATAAATCGATTGTGGAAATTTAACGTAACAAATTCGCCAAGTTTAGAAAGCACCAACGGCGTCTGAGGCAATAGGAATTCTGCTGGCCGACGTGTAAACCAGGGGATTGTTGATTTTCTTAGTGGAATGGAAAGAAATAGAACTATTTTCCGCTTACTTGGCTTATATCTATTCTACATAACATTATGCAAACATTAACAAATAGGAAAACACACAACCAAATTAAAAATCTACTTACAGTAATAGTTGGGTTATTAACCTGTAATTATCTGTACTACAAGGTACATATATTAAACAGAAATTGGCGAAATTCAAAAGAAGTCCATTCTTATCGTAATTAACTCTATATTCACTTACAGCTCCAGTTCCACAGTTATTTCCTTTAACAATGTTACCTTATAGGTTCTAACTTCCATTTAAATAAGAAATTCTTTCCTTTTGGGTCTGAAATTTTAAAATATTCTGCTGGGGAATAAACAATCCCAAACTAAATTCTGCTGGGAAATAAACAATCCCAAACTAAATTCGTTTGTTGGTTATGTTGAAAATCCGTGTACTATCACGTGGACTCTCATTATTATTTCATAATTAGTAGGGCATTTACGAGAAACCCACACTTATCGTTGTTTTAAACCCCACAACTATTGATATTGGTAATTCGGTAGGAAGTGAATTCCTTTGTTCAAGTAACTGTCTCGCGTTGTCATTTCCTCTACTTTTCTTGTCTTAGAGGGGGCGGCTTCGTGGCGTAGTGGGTGTGAGTTTAAATATTATGATCAAGGTTCCGGGTTTGAATCCCGACACGGTCGGCTTGAAAAATGTCAGGCGAGAATTTTTCACAAAAATACGCCCTCATTTGATGAGAGGTAAAATGAAAGTCCCGTGTGTGTGTGTGTGTGTGTGTTGTCACACACGTTAGAGATCCTACATTGCTTGCAACAGCAAGGGTTCGACAAATTAAAAAATTTTCCAGGTAAAATGATACTCGCTACCTTCGAGTGGAGCATTGGGAAATCAAATGTACTGTCTTAGGTGGGTACGCTATTAATATCTACCTAGTATATGTAAGATGTTAATTTTGTTAATTTCGCTGACTGTGATATAAATGAATACCTAAATAAATACAATATCTGGTCTGTAATTTTATCTCTGTGAGTTTTTATCATTTCAGTTTTTCCTTCTTGTATTACCATGTAAAATTCTGTTTTCATTGCGTCTGGTATACATTGTAACTATCTGAAACTATGTTATGTAGGTGTATTATTAAATTATTAAATATTTTCAATGTAAAAAGCTTTTTTAACATGTTATGAGAAATGTATTGAAATTTGTTTTCTTGTTTGGTGCGTTTTAAAATAATTCATGAATTGGAGTTTCATTCCAAATGCATTGTACAGAAATAAAAGTTGAGATTCCTTAACTTATTATTTTTTTTATAGAATTCTTGTTTATTGCACTAGCTTACTAAACACTATTATACTGAAATCAAACTACACAAGGTGCTTCAATAATAAGCTGTTCGCTTTAAATTCCTTACCTTCTTTCTCATCTGATTTTTATTTCTCGTAACGCCTAAACTTTAGAAAGATTTCCTCTGATTGACGAGTAATCCAGAGGATTTGAATTACGTAGTACTCTCTTGGTGAAATGGATTTCCTTGCTAAAGGTTACCTGGCTGTTTGAACAAATAGAACATAAATGTCAACTTACCTTGCTTAGATCTATTCTAAAATAATATTATTTGAGCATATCTGTGGACAAATAGGAATAAAACAATTTAATATGTACTTACATTAATATTCGGGTTAGTGACATAAAGATATACCTGTAACAAAATACATGCAATAAACAAAAACGGTTTGATCCTTATGCATATGAACCTTGATAGTTAAGTATCGTAATTAGTTGTCCAGACCTTATATTCCTAATAATATGACACTATACATTTGGCAATACTTTGTGAATGCTATCAAACATAAATACAGTCCAAATTATATATCTGATTCTTGTAAAGTTTAACTTACAGTTTCACCTTAAGTCACCACGATGTCCACTGAAGCCAAGAGATTGCCTCATCTTTCGAGGTATTAAATTTAAAACTAATTTGCTGGGAAAACAAACTGTCCCAATCTATTTTAGTGTTTGTGGATTATGTTAAAATCCGTGTACCACGTGGACTCTCATTTATTATTCCATAATCAAAGGGGTGTTTACAACAAACTAAGCTTCTTTTCTATTTAATCTCACATCTGTGTGCGTTGATGACTTGTAAGTAACTGAATGATTTGGTTCCGACGTCTGCTAGCGATTTTGCTAACCCTCCCTTTTCTGCTTCGGAGGGGTATGTCATTAACATATTCAACACGTGAAAATTTGTTACGGTATACCGTGTGGACAAGAAACAAAGGTAAAGTAAACGAAAATAGCCCACATCGTGTAGCGCTACAAAAAAATGAATCGGAAGGTGCTGTCTAAAAGTCACAGAGTGGGGTGGGTTGTAAAGAAAGAAAAAAAATCCACAAGAAAGGAATGATATTTACATATCTCTAATTAATAAAAAAACAAGTTACAAAAAAGGAAACCAATCCGCGTGGAAAATAGTATTTATTTGAAACATATTCCGGAGGATTTACACAGTACAAAAATCAACGCAAAAAATAGTTAATACTCTCTCTAATGATCTTAAACTAATTTTTAACCTTAGATCTAATATTCACTTAGAAAATAAAACAAATATATGCTATGTATTTTTCCCAGGGAAGGTATATATATATTGCTATGATAATAGGGTAGTTTAAGGGTAGATTAAGTCATAAGGGTCGTAGGATAAACATAAGCAACTTTAACTTTAAGAAAGTCAAATAATTCCAGAAATTATAAGAATAAATCGGTCATTCTACATAATGTCAATTAAGAGGATACTGTATATAAAATACACGGAATTAAATGCATGAGAACATAAATATATCTAAGTATAGTTTAAAGGTAAAGATAAGATTTTAAAACTCAATGAATGGCATCAAAATTAAATTACCGGGAAACATAGATAAATTGGCATTGCAAATATTTAACAATTGCATCGAAAATATCAACGTAAACGCATCGTAAATAATCCATTATTAGAAAATCGTTACGTGACTAGAGTAAAACACATTTGTTCAGAAAACCAATATTTTGTATAAAGAATAAACACCAGGCGGTTCAATTATATGATAAATTAACAAACATCGAATACGTGAGTTAAAGAGCCAAAAGTTGGAAATCCTTGAATAACACTGCGGACGTGATGAACAGAGCATAAATCGAAGATTTAAACTAGGTAATTTCTAAAAATTCCGAGTTCTGCTAGATAGGGCAAAAGCACCAGCTCAGATTGTAAACACGCCAATGAAAACAGTTGGAGGAAGGGCGTATATATACGATAGAAACTGAACGACATTTTAGTCTACATTTAACTAAGCAACAACTATGTTCGAAGGTGTTAAAAACTCACGCAATTAGTGAGAAGAAGGAAAATATAAGGCCTTGGACAGGATTTGAACCTGCATCTCAGTTTTGCCGGAACTGTGCGTTAACCAATTACGCTTTACTAAAAAAGTCTATGTTATTATTTCATCTCATTAATTGCAATACGTTAGTATTTATCAACTTATCTTGTGTAAAAAACTACTTATAATATTTATATATTAATACTTGGCTTACAGCCGTGATTTTGAGCGTTGCTTCCTGTTTATATCTGGCATAAGTCAAAAACTTGACAATTTCAGATATGATTGACACGATTTAGATTTGTAAATTTTCCAATTATAGCCATCGGCCTCGGTAGCGTAATTGGTTAACGCACAGTTTCGGCAAAACTGAGATGCAGGTTCAAATCCTGTCCAAGGCCTTATATTTTCCTTCTTTCAATTACTAGCTCGATTTGAAATGATCATTTGGGCTTTACTAAAAAAGTGTAGGTTATTATTTCATTTATTAATTATATATATATATATATATATATATATATATATATTGCTGTGAAACCTCCAAAAAACCTCACCAGAGTAAAAAAAGATATTCGAACTCGCCCTGTTGAATCTATTCAGATAGTCGCCTTTTTACTATTTCCGCCTCGGCTGCTCACCTAATTAAAACTTTCATCCTCATTCATAAAAAAAAAACACATTTCTACCACAAACATCAACGTTAACTCTATTTACATCAATATTCATAATACATTAAAATTTCAAAATTAAATTGTAGCATAAATTTCAGTATCATAAAATTTCAAGATTAAATTTGTCATCATTTTAATTTGCATCCAGAATTAAAGTCCTTGTTGGATGCCTACTAATTAATTTAACAATATTTGCAGACCTGAGTCTGAGTACAAAGGGAGCATCTCCCACCCCTTTACGCTAATCAAACAGGTTAGTCTAATGGAGCTCAAAGACAGACCCAAATTTTCATCATAATCAAGAACATAAACTGCTAAATACTCCTTAAACAAGAAAATTTCACCTTAAAATTAAAAATTTGTTGTTTGTACAAATTCACTACTGTCCATTTTTTTTAGCAAACAAATTATAAAGTTATTCAACACACACCAAAACATCAAAAATCGAACAACAAAGCATAAGTTACCTGAAGGTTAATGCACTCGTGGCTGCAATGTACATCGTCCTTTGTTAATCACATCATTCCAACTGGGTTATGTTTACGGCTTCTGATTCTGAACGCTTTTTAAAATTTTCTACACCACCATTCATCTAAAGTTGTTTCAGGGCTTCTCAGGAACTCATCTAAGTATCTCAAAATCTTGTTTTGTGGATCCAATCACAATTACGAATAACATTTGATTATTAACACCCCCGAAAAATAGCAAAGAAATTCATACTTCTTTCACGCTATACCCAAAACTGCCTACTTTTGTTTATTCATTTATCGTTACTAATTTCGATAATTGGTACAGTAATACTCGCAAATATAACTAGACTTTATTACCTTGTATCTTCTTTTCTAAGTGCACTAATGCATAATAACTTGTATCGTAGCACGTAAAGAGCAAACTGTTTTAAAGTATTCAATAATCACAAAATATAAGAGCAAACTGTTTAAAGTATTGAATCAAAATCGAAAATCTAAGAGAGCCCCACTCCTATAAACACGGGTTTATATAATCGCTCGCCTGCATGTCGGTTTTGTCCCGCGACGGCCAGTTTTCAGAATTTTGCATTCTCTGTTCCCTTCTCGACAGTCCGGCACAGCGATTCTATTAAATTTGCACACGCGCCAGTTGAAAATCTAAGAAATTTTCACACGGCTCGCAACCGTTTGCAATATACGCAGAATCTGCATGTTTATCAGTTCGAATTTATTAGAATTTGACATTTAAAAATACGCAGGTGTTCAATCGTAATACTTTAAATAACGCTTCTACGATTTGAATATTATTGGGTTTTTAAAAGCTTTTATGCATATTATATCTTAGTAATCGTTTAATTAACTCCAATTAAAATAATAATGAATCGCATTGACTTCTACCCTTTAATTTTTAGCGAATCCTAATTAAATATTAATTATTATTTGTACATTTTGTTTAATACTCGTTACTTAAAAATTGAATTAATTAATATAAATTTTGCACGTAATTTCTATTTGTTTCTTTACTTGGAATAATTAAATTACATACAAGTTAAGCATTTTAATTCTGCTTCTTTTTATAGAAAACGTCTAGTGAATAATTTAAATCCCTTATTTTTAATGAAACGAATAAATTTGTATGCTCCACGTTTTAATAACGCGTATTATCTAATAAAATTCCTTATACACGGTGATTAAAATTATCTGATGTCGTTAATTAATTTTCTACCCTGGTCTAAATATGAATAATATATATATATATATATATATATATATATATATATATTGCTGTGCTATGCCCTTTGATTGGTATCATTAAAAATTTTAGTGAAAATTCCTACGAATGTTTCATCTTTAATTTTGCTGTGAACCCCTTTAAATTTTCTATAATTTGTCCTGCCTCGGCTAGCTCAAAAACCCAACATGCCCTACTTCACGACAATAAAGATTATTTAATCCTTTTTCTTTTTACTACCTAACTGTTTAAATGAAGCAATCCAAAGGTTACACAATATAATGATTGATAATATGTACAGTTTTATGTAAATTCAAAATTTAGCCCCTGAATAGAACATTAACATTCACCAAATTTATATTTTCCTGAAAGCCAGCAAAAATATTTTTATAATTACTTTTAAGCATCTTTCGAACGTTCAAAGATACTTTCTTTATTTTCAAATTCTCAATTAACCTTTTTGTTGACTCTTACAGATATATAATATATAGCAAATATTAAAATTGAAACAGTCTTTGACTAATGAAAAGTTTAAGACTTCTAACCTGCGTTTTCTTTGCTTGTCACTGGAATAGTATCAGTGGTCAGCACCCCTCTATTGTTACAGTTCGACTTGCTTCACCTGACTGGCCAGAATGATAGATTAATGGTTGCTTGTATTTTTTCCCTAGGATTTCTAGAGTAACCTTGAGTATCTTCACGTTTATTTTATATTTTCATCTAATAATTTATTTAGACGTATTTTCAGACGTATTATTTAAATATGTATTTTGAGTATTCAGACGTACACTTAAATCTTTATTCGGACCTTTCTTCGGATCTTTATTCAGACTTTTAATCGGAGCCATAAATGGTTAAATATTAGTATAAAATTTAGTTAATAGTTTCATCTTACGTTTACGCGTAGAACGGCTATTTTTTGTCGCACCAATTTGGCACTTTCAATCTTTTACTAAATTATTGACTTTTCACAAATTGTCACTGGTACGTAAAATTTTACTTTATATCGACGTGAGTCGTGCCTTGTTGAGGGTAGACTGTCTGTTTTGGAGTTTCCTATCGTATTTATAAGCTCCACCTTCCAACGTTTTAATTGGCGTGTTCGTCGATCAAGGCTTGTACTTTGAGTCTATCTCTTGTAGAACCCGGTATTTCTCAAAATTCCCTGGTTTAATTCTTGATGAAATGCTCTGCCAATCACGTAAGCGTTCTGTATATCACAGTATATTCTTAAAATTTCCAAATATTCCTTTCATTCTGTCACGTATTTTATATTTGTGTCGCTTATAGTCCAAAGCTTATCGTATAACGAACCGCCTGTTATTTATTTGTTATTAAAAATATGTTTGATTTTTCCGCAAATGGAATATTCCTGGTCACGTATTCATTTTCTAATAATGATGTATTAGAATGCGTCTACTTATTCATGCGTTGCCATTTTTGAGGATGTTCTTAAATAGCTAGAATGCTAGTTTTGTTTATCTTTACCGATTACGTGTTTATATTGATGCAATTTGTTACGTATACAACCTTATTTTCACTCGCAATTCTGGACTTATAAATTTAACTTAAAACATATTATACGACGTACACATTATTATTTTAGCTAAATGCTATCGGATTATTGCAAAATGAGCTTCTTTCTTATGCATTAAATTAAATATAATTTTTATACAGTGTGCTCGCGATTGACCCTTTGTAAAATAGTCGATTTGCTCCTATAATTGGTGGAATTGTTTAATTTTCTTAACGTTAAAATTATTTACATTTATTCTACGACCCCTACGACTTAATCTACCCTTAAACTACCCCCTTATCATAGCATTATATATATATGTATATATACAAACTAACAGTGTCCACTAGCACTAAATAAGTACAAAAAATATATAATAGTCGACACAACAATACAATAAAAAATTTACCAGCTGAAATGAATTTCGCTGCACCGATAAAGAAAATTAGTTAATAACGTCACCTCTAAACGATAGTGTAACTCTCAAATTTTTATATAGGAAATCATAACGATAGCCAATACTAATTGTATTTTATAGATACTATCTACACCATAAGAGCTATTGACATTAGTATTTTCAAAATAATAAACCGAAGCAAACGAAATTTAACACAAATTTTGTTGGTCTCAGTATGACTTATATACAATACGTAACCACGTTTAGTATACGTCAAACTATATTTTATAAATAATTATAACCTGCGCCTACAAACTTTATCAGGCAATGACCAAATGTAAAAAGGCACTAAAATAACTGCATGGTGAAAAATTATTTTTCTTTATATCAAACGAAATTAAATGTTCGTCAGAAAACCAAAGCATCACTGTATAAAAGAAAAGTTTATATACATTCAGTACTGGGGTTGATGTGTTCAAAAAGTGCATTCTCCGACGGCTCCATCTTCGAAGAATGTCAGCAAGACAACATCGCCGCTTCTTCAATATGGACGTTCAGATCATATCATATGCTGCACCAGACGCTAATAGGTTTCGAATCCATGGTCGAGGGTATGTACCCAGACAGTCAGAAATTCAAAACTGTTCGAAAGAAAACAGCAAAAATACTAGACAAACACTAAACTGTATTATTCACTGTTCAGTTACTACCCGCCTTAAAATCATAGCACCATAACCCCGCATACCAAAATCTATTCTCTTTAATACAGAAAAACCGGCACAATAATAATTATTATTATATCTATCGTACCTTTCTTTGCAAACATCCATGTATAGATAAATAAAATACAAATGTATAGTATTTTCGGTCAAAACATCCACCTGTTGATAAAGGAACCAGAAAAACTAATTGCATTAAATTTGTGTTGGATAGTTCTTAGGTAACCTTGTGTATTAAAACCTATCATATTGTTTCAACAAGCAAACTACAATCAATAATGGAAAATCCGGTTAACGTCTGTCAATAGAATTAGCCACAGCGCTTCAAAACAACACGAAAGGTCATCAAACTTATGGAGATATTAAGTACCCGTAGGATGTGTTGCCACACCTTTCACACAAAGCTATAGAAGTTCAACATCAACCGATGCATAATTTATCTTCAATACGGTGTATAGATAACGAAGAGGATATGTTTATTGGATCGAAATCTGTGTTCGCAAATAACTTGTACGCAATATTTCCGAAAATAAATGTTCCTGATAACCTAGTACCATATTTAAACACTATGTTACAATGAAATGGATTGAAACATTTTTAAATTACAACTAAATATTATTAGAATCCTAGAGGATGATGAATAATCTATCGGTTAGAATTGAGAAGGCGGTAGAAATTATTAATGAATATTTAAATGACCGTGAAAAGAGAGTATGGAATGTAAAATTTCACCACGAAAAACGAAAATATTTGCGTGCAGGCACCACTCGAAACAAATTCTACAACTAGCAAATTAAAAGTTAGGAGTAGGAATCAGAAACAACGGAACAGTGCACGGAGCAGTGCACTAATAGGACACCACAAGAAAATTCGTTTCACAAAACAGAAGGCAGAAAGAACAACAACAAAAGCATCGGGCTCGAAGAACCAATATCCTGGACATAGTGAAAAGGTAGAGGATTATAGAAAGAAGGAAAAAGATATGACAGCAATCAATGAAGACAAAGATGGAATGGCCTAATTGCGAAAGTCGTCGGAGGATGGATATCTTTAGCAAAGAATTAGTAAAGTTTACAAACCTCAAGAAAGGAATTGCTTTCTTGCAAAAAACAAAAAGTAAGAAAAGAAACATGGAAGAAAACTAATAGAAAAAGCCAAAACGAGACAATAACTGCGGGATAGAAAAATTGAAGTACTTCAAGCTGTGGTAACAAAGAATCGTTTCAAACGAACCACAAAATAAAGAATAGCTAACTAGGCTGAAAAGTCGACTAAGTCGTAGTTTCCGAAGAAAAGAAGAAAAGTCTAGAAAAGGAGCGAAAGGCAAGAAAAGAACGACCTATGACATGTGTGTATGTGGGTATGGAGCGTGTATCAAATACATACAATGCTAAAATTAAACGATACAAGCTTTGTGGTTGCTTTTAAAATTAAATAGGAACTATTTTTGACGGATCGTATTTTTAATCATATTTCTTTATAGTATCTTTGATAATGACAACAACCCTTGGTGAAACGTTAGACTGTTAATCAAATAAATGTAAAATTTCGTATATAAATTCGTTGGTTTGGTTCCAACTATGGGCGTATCTGTTTTATTATCAGACACTATGCAAAACAAATTTGTCCAATTATAGGAACAAAAGGATAATTTCGCAAGACAAGCTCAAGATAGCGATAAAATCTCAAAGATAACCACAAGATAAAGGTATAATCCTGAGATAAAGGTAGTATTCCAAGATAGTTCTCAAAAGTAATCTCATGGTAAAGGTAATATAGGTAACTCCGAGATAAAGATAAAAATCTAAGATAATTTTCAGGGTAACCCCAAGATAAAGTGAAAATCTCAAGGTAATTTCCAAAGGCAATCCCAAGATAAAGTGAGGCTAGATTATGACTTTTACGTATATTTTCGTTTAATGATTTCAAAAATACCTTCATTTTTAAGCAAAATATCTCTGGTTGCGAGGAACAAATAAGAGATATATTTTTAGGAATGATAAAAAGCAAGTAGTAGCAAACGCACGTTTAAACTATGTTGGCCGTTTTATGCAAGTATCACTTGCAAAAATTTGAATTTATCATTTTTTCCAGGTGATGCAGTTCAATGTTATTCCTGCAGCTCTTTATATGATGGTAATTGCGAAGATCCTTTTAATGGAACCACGTACGATCCGATAGACTGTGGGAACGAAAACTTTATTTGTGTAAAGCAAACTAAATTTGATATAGGTGAGTATATATGTAGATATGTAGATGTATGTATGTAAATTAGTTAGTTATTCTATGACAATCTGTAACGCGTTTGCGTTAGGTCGGAGATAAATTAAATGAGAAAAAAATTTAGTAAATTTGGATGAAGAGACTAAATATTGATGTGCTCTGTATAATAGATTTTATGAATCATTAACATTAATTGAGCATTCTATATCAAAATTTTGTTACTGTAATGATCATTTAGCTAATAAGGTATAACATTATTTCTTTTAAATACACTGTAAATGTAATAATTCATGATGATGACTTATTTTAAAATCGTAATTCAAACAACTTTAAATGTTACAAGACGACAGGATTGCAGTTCCCAGAGAAATATAATTAACAATAGATAGTTGTCGCACAATAACCTTGTACATAAGTATAGATTAAAATTGTTACATTGTATTAGCGGAGAAATAGAAAGGCAGGACACGTTCTAAGGCGTTTTTGAGGAAGAGTGCGAAATATATTACAAGTACAGACAGGAAGAAAGGTAGAGGTAGACCTAGATTAGACTATTTCACACAAATAGTGAAAGATGTAGGCTGTAGGAATTTTAGGGAAATGTGTAGGTTAGCTCAGAATAGGAAATAATAGAGGTACGCATCTAACATGTTCCAGGACTGAAGATCTACTAATTATGATGATTGTTTTAACGGATGTTGACCACAATTAGTAGAATTTTACGGAAGGGAGAGTGTAATGTAACAAATAAGCTTGACAAGCAGAAGGTTAAGTGCAATCAGACAAGTGGAAAGTAATACAGCTTCAAGATGTGAACATAGATTCCCGCAGAAAAAATATACGGTGCGCGACATAAGGTTGCATAACGCTTGCAAGAGTAGGATAGACCTCACAAACGGGAACGTGGACTTAATCTCGTAACGACCGAGGTAAACGGGTTAAGAAACGTGTGTGTTCATTCCACAACTGGTTTGGATTTCGTTTTGTGTTAAAGAAACTGCTCTTTTTTGGATAACTGAAGTAACTGATGAAGGAAAGATTGATATTGGGCTAGTTCAAATTTTTCTTCGCATTAACTGAGGGAATGACCTACAAGTTGGTAATAAGACGTGTGGACCATAAAAACCGGAAAAGACACTGGCGTTCTTGGACGTCCTTGTTCAGTGGCTGTAAAACAACCTAGAGTAAGCAAACCTTCCGTTTTGATGACATTAAAGTATGTAGGTGTTGATTTAAGACACAAGTTGTAGATGGTTTGTATTTATTAATTTAATACGAAGTTGACATAATGCTAGCATTATTTTTTATTGGATTTAGTGAATAGCGAAGGGCTGTGTTACCTGAAACTAGTGCTTTGTTTATTTTTAAGTATGGCATTGTTGAAAAATGAAATATAACATTTTCATGTTTATTAAACCTTACGTAACCACAGATTCCTTACGTAGATTTGCAACCTCAAAATTGTTTAGATGACACTTACATACGATTTACTATGAAAATTAAATTCTTAATCTAATAAATAATACTTAATGGAATCGTTCAATTGAAACAAAATAGCTCATATATATTTTACCTAAACAGATAAGTCTTTCTTTAAGGGTTTTTTTAGGTTATCAGAGTCCACTTTAAAAAAAAACGATTATCAATTCTTATGAATCAATATCAGTGTTCTATTCTCCCTGAATTTTTTTTAAAAAATCCGACTTCCATGCAACATTAATCTACGCGTTCCTTGTGAATCAATATCAAATTATTTAAGCAGTACACTTCCGTCTTAAACTAGTAATTAATTTTCAAATATTTGATTAAACTCCAATCCCAAAATTGTTCTAAATTTGTATCAAATTGCATTTTTAATATATTTTAAATAATCATTAGCTGCCAAATATTGTCCATTTTACATATGATCTTAATTACATAACATTTTTAGACTGAGGTCAACGGTATGCCCACGTCGGCGTTTCAACTCATACTGATCGTCCGACTGCTACACGCATTGGTATTAAATAAGCCAAAGCCTCCCTGACATCATTATTCAGGTAGGCTCCACCAACCTCGCGTTTTCTCTAATCGCCTTCTCGTATTTCTGAGAATCTGCAGTCATTTACCAATGCATTTGGTATAGAATATAGGCTTCCTTTTACTTATTTAAACTGCTGAATAATTGAAATTAATTAAATTAACACGTCTTTTTGTTATTAATTATAAATGAAGATTTTTTTAGGATTTTTAATATGTGCATTAAACGTAATTATATAAAAATTACTATTCTTCAATTAAATATGAACGAAATATCTTTTATAACCATAGTTTTTATGCGTCAAATGCAACTATTACATTTATACAGTATATTTCACAAATGTCTTAATGTTGTATATGTAAATAAATGGCTAAATGAATTGCTTCTTTTCGCATCTTTTCGAATTATAAAACAAAATCTTTTGTCATGTACTATAATATGAACTTGCTATGACCTTTAATTACAATATATATTACACTATATACATATATATATATATATATATATATATATATATAATATAAATAATACTTCTTTAAATTTTTAGATGAAAACAGTACCTACCTTTATAGAGGCTGCATACAAAAGCATTCCTGTGAAGTTTTCGCAAAAGCCTCTGATGTCTGCACTACGTGTATCATGGATCTATGCAATTCTTCAATAAACATTTTTCCTTTAGCTTTCATAAAATTATGTCTTGCTACAATACTTTTATATTATCTACTTAAAATATAAGTAAATAAAGGCTGCTTCTATTTAAATTATAAGTATTTTAGTATGCGTTATAATTTTGTTATTTCTTCTTGATTAAATAAAATAAAATTATTTAGTTACAATATTATTTGAACTAAGTACGTTTTTGGTCACTAAGTGTTCAATAACAGAAGTTTAATCACACAAAATACAGAAATTGTTCTAGAACCATTCTTCTCTACGTGGGCTAAATAGAACTTTGTAATAACCAATTTACTAATATTACCTTGAACATCTGGGCCTACTCTCTTCATCTTACAAACTACTGATCCCCACAACATGAGAGTGGATTCTAAACACAAGGTTTCTTTATTTATACTCTACATCAAATTGTTTGGACTGAGCCAACATAGTATTCTCATTGACTGTTCAACCACAGAGAAAGCAAACTAGATAAATTTATGGATTCCTTTTCAATATTTAAGCGGGATTCTTGTGCTTCACAGTGTTAATTGGTTTATAAGTATTTAAGAGTGACAGCGTTGGCACCACCTATAATGATTTTAAAAATGTGATTAGCATTGTGTTTCGCATTTACCACATTTGAAGTGAGTAATCTATTCTTTAAATCTTGTTGTTATATTGCCCTTAGTCAGCCAACAAGTTTTTGAGAATCATCTAGACACCGAAAAGCTAATCTCATAAATTTCCAATTTTTGCAAATCGTCCACTTTGTCTTTTGGCTTACCAAACAAATCTTTAATTTTAGTTATATTACTAAAAGCAATTTTAAAATCAACTTTTTCAAACACCTTATTAAAATCCTCAGTGCTTTTATGAAAAAGAAATTTTATATATTTGATACTGTTGTTAGTGGACGTTGATTGCAAAGACATTGATTTACAAATTTCAGCCCTATCTTGCGTTTTTAAATAATATTAGCTCAACTACTGTGGAGAAATTATTGTAATTCTTTGTTATACCTGTCCTTAATTAAGAAAAATGAAGTAACCTGTGGCGGGTGGCACTTCCGCGCTGTAGAGATTGGAGAGTCGGGATCAAAGGAAATGAACTTTCGCAAGACAACGCGGGTGCAGTGAAGCAGTAAGGTTATACTAACTATTAATCTTGTGGACTATGTTTATTTCACTAATTTCAAATTAGTACAACTATATAAATCAGGTAAAACTTGCATTTTGTTTTCTTCTCTCTCTTACAAATTAATTGCAAGCTATATTAATTACTCTAGAACTTTTGACAATCTATCGTTATGGCTATGGTATTCGAACACGCTCACTCAAAGGCAGTAATTAATTTATGCCAACTTAATTTAATTTAATGTATTTTTACGTTGAACGGCTACACAACCATTAACTACAAAAATAATAGATATTGGAGAACTGTAGTTAAAAGAGGATAAAGCATATTTTTCTTCAAGATAATATTCAAATCTTTCTTTCAGTTTGATTACATATTCAATCGTGTTTTTATACAATGCCACTGCTTGCTGTAAAAAGCACCCTAGAGAAAAGGCAGAGAGTAGAGAATGTCCCTATTAAAACATCGGTTCGAAGGACCACCTGCAACGTTAGCGGTACAATAAGTCCTATACTAAATCGTCGATAATTATAAATAACTAGGCTTGAAATCATACTTATACAAATAATCTTCCTACCAAGCGGATTCACTGCGATAAGAAAATCAGACAAAAGTAGAAACAATCAATTTAAATACACGCACACGGTAATTTCAAAAACAGTACAAACATACAGAAGTAAGCAAACGATAAACTGTTATCAAACATGGAAGTAGAAAGATTTTCTATATACCGAAAAAACAATAAGGGATTAATGATGAACACGTCAAATGGCGACAGCCCCTCACCAACACCTTCAGGGAAAAACAGAAAAATGTTCAAACGTCTCTATGGTATAGAAAAACAGTTGGTAATGGAAATTGTAAAAAATGATTGAAGTATTTGCGAAAGAAAACACATCGAATAGAAATTTCTTGTATTCGCAACTGTGGAAATAAACTTCTTACAACAGAGGTATAAATTGCAAGTTTATGTAAGTCCAAAGAGAAAACAGTAATCGGACATTAGCTAGTATAAGTCAGAAATTCGTTGAGTTGTTCAAACGGAAGACATAAATCACGACAAAATAAAAAGAGGCGTTGTGTGAGAATAAGAATAATAGAAAAACAAAAAATAAAAATCAAAGAGTAAATAAAATTATTTAAGTGTAGTGACAAATAAATTTTTAAAACTAGAAACGAGGTAACTATGTGATTTTACGAATAAGGTATCTAGAAACAATGTAACAATTTTTTTTTTGACGACTACAAATCTTTTTCAAATTATTTATAAAATACACTGTATTGTCTATTTAAATAAACAATTAAAATTTGCGATGTAAATAAATATTTAGATCACAATTCGAAAATTACTTTAGTGTATTGGTTTAGTTACTATTAGTAAACGTTGGTCGTTTGAATTGCATCTTCAATGTCATGCGATTTTGATGTGAGTTCTGCGCATCGAACGGACGATTCAGTCTGGCGCGACCACTTGTGGAGTCACAAGCACCATGCATTTGAATAGGGTTCTCGCCAGCAACCTGCGTGTAGCGATAGGCGTTGCCGCTTGACCAAGTGCAAAATGCACTTGTTTTTCTGTGTATTTGAATAATGGTAAGCAGATTAAATTATTGTTAAGTCAGACTAAATAAATTTATTACAGCGCTCTATGGATTTTTGATAATGAATTCCTTAAATTTGTTAATTTTGATTTTACTGAATTTATAAAATGTGTTCTGTGGATTTTCTAGTTATGATCTTATAGAATTTCCAATAATAATTTCTTTAAAATTTGCTAATATTAATTTCAATTAACTTATTAAAAAATTAACATAAATGGTTGG
The DNA here is from genome assembly GCA_036346225.1 of Platerodrilus igneus. Taxonomy (NCBI): domain Eukaryota; kingdom Metazoa; phylum Arthropoda; class Insecta; order Coleoptera; family Lycidae; genus Platerodrilus; species Platerodrilus igneus. Next base: position 1,043,752 of record JARFIW010001281.1, read on the forward strand.
CGAAATTTGGTGTTTGTAATTATCAAGTCCATTCTCACTATCGTAAATGTAATAATGTTTATTCTGGACATTAAGCAATGATATGATTGCAAGCTTACAAGTTCAAATTTATTTAAATTTCCAATTACCGTTAAATAATTTGTCTTTAACAAAAGTTAAAGAAACGTGGAAAATGATGTACTTTGGATAGCCTGTTTTATGGTTCGATTTTGTTTCGATTTGCAAAGATGAAATGCACATCAAGTTCATGTAAATGGTTCCAGTAAAGATCCAGTATATTACGCAATAAAATGTGGACACTACGTTGACGTCATTTGTTTGTCAAAGGATCGCAGGGCAGCACATCTGGATTCGACCACGTAATTCTTTCAACGTAATTTAAAACAACAGTTTCCAAGGTAAGCATTTTTCTATCACTTTGACATGACTACAGCTGTTTGCCTATCTTAACAGCGAGGCAGATGATCGAAAACAACATTGTAGCAATTTATGATTATTGTTTTACCATGTAATTACGAAAACTTTTGCTATGTAGAATTTATCACAGTTTGAATCAAGGGTTATATATGATATTATTGCAAATGAATATGAATACCTTTATTTAATTCTAACAAAGTATTTCATTCAAATTCAATCACACCTTAAGTAATTACGAGAAGTAATATTTCTAGTCTTTGAATATTTAATACACATTTGTAAACCAAGGTACCAGATCTGTGTATTTTGGGTAATTAATTTGGAAAGCCTTGTAAAACTGTTTAATACGTTATTGATATTTTTTTATTCTTAGTAGAGACAGTTGTAATTTTCATATTCAATCATTGTGTTAAAGACTTTAGACCACATTTGTGATGTACATTTTGTACATAAAATTTTATTACTTAGAAAGCAAAATTTTAATTAAAGAGCAACCATTAAATTCAATTGCATAATTGTTTTATTTTAGACAAGTGAGTTCAAAGATATGATAATTGAGTTACAAAGGTATAAATATCCTTTCATAAAAGTAAAGTCTATAACAGTGACTTGAAAAGAAGCACTAAACTACATCTTCAAGAGGCTTAATGCATAAATTGGTTCATATAATAATGTTTAAATTATTGATATAAATGGCTATTCTTTTTCTCTATAGTATAAGGTAGCAAGAGTACATCTCTTGTGACCTTCATTGTTATATTAATAATGGTTTTGTTACAGCTCCTGCTTTCGCAGTAAATACGATATTGCTCTCTAAGGACTTCTAAGTCCTCCCTTAGGGCAAACCCGTGTTTAAAAAATTGAAGGACTTGGTGGCGCCCCTTCTGCACCCTCTATTTTAGTATTATTAGAGTCAATAAGTAAACAATTCTTCTTAATCTTCTTTGGGTATTAAACCACTCATAGTTTTTAAAATTATCTTTATTAACGTTTCGATCCATAACCTAGGATCGTTTTCAAAATAATAAAAACTTCAAGTTTGACATTTATGACATAAATTGAAGGTGACTTTGATTTATTGATGTTTGAAATATTTGGTTTGAGTACACTAAGCAAAATTTTTAAAGTTTAAATGAATAATTGCCTTCAATTTGTGTTACGGCCTGGGACCGACTTTTTTAGGTAGCCAATACGCTTAACGTGAAATCAGCTGATTAATTTTTATTGTAAAAATTCAATAACTTGAGAATTGGAAAACATTTTTTAACATGTTTCTATTTATACAATTTAGAGGATGGTTATTAAAGAAGTGTGCAATTGCATTATTAAAAGGCTTAAGTAGTCGTTTTTTTATATTTATTTTGAAGGGGAAATCATTATGATTTAGGTTACCTCTTTGGTAGATTTTAACATTGTTCTGAGGTAACCTTATGGTGGGTTTACACTTGTCAGATACCAATGTTTTGTCGTAAAACCCACGACCAGTCCTCATAAGCTCTACCCGAGGAATAGACCCGTAGCTTAGTCGGAAGAATGTCGAAATCCCTTCGCCATAAGAAGATCTCCAATTTAGCCCTAGGCTAATAATTCACACCCCCATATATTTTATATTACAACAAGAAGATTTGAAATGATTCATGGCTCAAGGGTAAGATCTAATTATACACGGCAAGATAAAGTTAAAAGATAGAAATTCAATTTAGATAACAATAGGGAAGAGAAAATATATTTAGATAAAGATAAAAAGGGAGGCAAGAGTCACTACTAATTGTTAGGAATAAAAGGAAAGGTTTTAGATTTATAACATGCCATGGTCATTGAGATTTTCATCAGCATCTTATAATTTATAAATTAACGAAAGAACCGCACAATACAATTTACATAAAATAAACTTGAATGCCAATCGTGCAGCAAACTTTTTAGTTATATTAATAAGAGGTAGTTTGGTCTCATGTTTAGTTTCGAAAACCTAAAGGTAGTTTCATCTAACTTTACATGCAGGTAATTCATAATAGTTAAAATAATATGCAAGGTATAACCAAACACAAGAATGTGCAAAAAGTACTTAATAAAGACATATTATTAAAACTATGTAATAGTAATAAATTGAGGTTAACAATTTTTTTTCACAAAAGCTAAGTGGATACACCTACTAAAAATGAGGAACTAGGTAAATTTTATAAAAACAGTTGTGAAAGTTGAAACGAATTTTCAAACGGGCGCAGCTAGCCTCACGCATTGGCGCCAGTGAAACTTATCTTCTACTGGGCTCAGCAGGCCCCAGTGAAACTAAGTCTTCGGACATAACTAGGGGTCTATTCCTTGGGTAGAGCTATGAGAAATGGGGGGGTAAGTCGAAATCTGTTTGTAGGTCAAACTTAATCTCAGACAAATAGGCGCCACCAAGTCCGGACTTATTTACGATAATGGCATGGCATATTTCTAAGGGCGGACGTGGAGACCCAAAGAAAAAAAAGATCGCCTTCGATGACAAAAACCTATCTTAATAAAATAAGGCTGTTCCTGTAAGAAATTATAATAGTTAGGTTAATAAAAAAGGTGGAACACTATTTGTGTCCCGCAAATATACCTAAAGAAATAGTAAAAAGATATTTTCTAAATAAAGTTGGCATCAAAATTCTACTCTTAAAGATGTTAGCTTTCTGTGGTTAGGTTTGATCATATTTGATCAAAATAAAAAACTTTAATCTTGAACCAATTATTTACTAAAACGAATCTCTTTTAAAATAAAATGAAATGCAACAAAGTTTAATTAATAACTGAATTACTTCGTGAATTTTAAATTCAGGTTTATCTAAATTATTCATAATCAAACATTTTACAGTATATTGTAAACTTGTTACACAAAAAAAAACTCCGACCCGTGCAGATCTGTTCAGGCAGGTTACATCTAAAAATGTTACTACTCAAGTTTTTCCTTTTTAAGTTACATGTACTAGTTTTAGTTTCTTAAAAAAACAGATCACAAAAATATTCTTGTTTACATAATTTGTGCTAAAGCTGTTCGAAGCATTTGCTTTCAAGAACACATCTGTCAGCAGTATGCTACAGAAAAATAAGTGACGTCAGTAACACCTGTTGTTGTAACTAACGATTCATACTGAACCACGCGTGTTGTTTCTTAAAACATCAAATTAGTGAATTTTAATTTCGACACTGGAAATCCAGCTCAGCAATAGTTGAAACTTTTATAATACTCATGCTTTTACACATAAGAACAAATTAACGTGTTTCTAATGTGAAACACCAAAAAATTACTTAAAGCTAACTACGAACCACAAACTGCTTTTCTCGCCTTGATGAGGTACTTGTTATATCATGCGAAGTTTACTGCATGTAGTGTGAACCAAGCTCATACTTAACGGCTTCTACCAAGTGGAGTTGTTCCAGGTGTAGAATTAAATACGGTCACGATACATTCGGCAGCTGCTGCAATCCGGAAGTTGAATCACACCGCCTCACCAAAGTAGCATCTTTACGCTGTATAACAAAGTGGTCTTCTTAAAATTGGTTAAACTTTCTATTTTCAAAGTTGCATTGTTAAGTGTTGCATTCCTCACGTCGTATAACAAAGGGGTCTTCTTAAAATGGATTAAATTTTCTAATTTCTAAGTTGCATTTTTAATTGTAGCATTCATCACGTCGTATAACAAAGGGGTCTTCTTAAAATGGATTAAATTTTCTATTTTCAAAGTTGCATTTCTAATTGTGGCATTCATCACGTCGTGCGCTAAATAAATCAAATTAAACAAGTTAATAACCTTCATACGATATTCAAAGATGTGTTCCGACTCCTCAAAGTTGATACGCAAATTGCCGGCCTGCAGTCTTTGGTACATCTTATCTCTTCCTCCACGTATGGCCGACTGATTACCCAACTAGCTCGGGCGACCGAGGCGTCCGAGGAGGGGGCTGTCAAACCGAAACGCGCCTGCGAATAGCTGTAGAAGACACAGATTTTCAACCACAAATAGAATACCAAAGAACGATGCTGCTTTAACGTATTACCTTAGTTGTTAAATGTATTTTACCATTATTTTAATAAAAGTGTTTTATTATTCTCGCACTTTGATGAAGGGATTTATTAATTAAAAATAAAATTGTTACAATGTTAATTACACAAAACTTCTTTCATACAACAATTTTGAAGTTAGGTTATGGGGTTATGATGTAACTTTGACGAACTCCAATTAATTTTATCATTTTTAAAATTGGGATGTTATTTTTAGAATTTATAGGTATACAAAGCTTATATTAAAATAGAAAGAAAGTTACTCACCCATTTATTGTAATATTTTATTTATAATTTAATAATCTTGTTTTTCAAATAATATTCTGTAGGCGCGCTTCCAACCCTCGCTCATTGTTTACGCCTGCCGTTCAATTCCATCTATTTCCCCACTCATGGGTCTGTAGACACAATTTGCTGTATAGAAGTTCGATAGCTAGAGCAAGGGGCTGGCTATTGTAAGTAAATTTACGCGAAACCGGTAGAAATACATAAGTTACAATTCATAGAAATGACAAATGAAGGCCGTACTTACCTACGTTCCAGTACTGGCACACACTGCAATTAAGGTAGAGGGTTTAAGGAAGGAATGAATTCAGGAATTGCCGGGAAACTTTAAACACTTCACCCGACTGACGCATATGGTAACGTAATTGAAACCGTTCCCGAGCTCCAGTCTATGCAAAACATTCTAGTCTCGGGCTTGCCTGAATTTTCGGTGAATTCAGGGAAGACTTTCGTCTTTGACATTTTTACGATGCACGCTGGCCTATATGGTAATGTTCATATACAATTGTCGTTACCCAAAAAGGAAGTTGCTCGGTCCTATTACGTCCGAGAATTTGGAAAATTCTAGGTTGACCCTTGTTAAGATAACACAGCGTCAGTACTATGAATTCGGGATTGCTCAAATAAAAGGGAGTAAACTCACTTCCAACTCCACAAGAAAACTTTCGCCTTTTCTAGATTCTGGGGATCATCTTAGGGTGGGCGGAAGACTTCATAATTCTTTAATGCCCTACGATTACAAACATCCTTTCTTATTATCTAAGTGTTCAATCCCTTTTTGTCTTCTATGTGATTATTATCATAAATTGTCTTTACATTCTGCTCCTTCGAATACTTAAGCTTTAATTCAGCGCAAATTCTGGATCGTTGGTTTGCGATCCCTAACGCGACAATGCATACGCAAATGTTTGCCGTGTTTCCGGTTTGCTGCTAAACCTCTGCAACCAACAATGTCAGATTTACCTTCGCCACAAGTTCTTATAAGTCGCGCCTTTACTAATGTGGGCGTTGACTTGCTGGCTCTTTTTTTTATTAAAAGTTCAAAACGTCGAAATGCTTCCGTTCTAAAAAGCTATTTATGCTTATTTGTCTGTATGGGCACAAAAGCGGTGCACTTAGAACTCGTTTCTGAGTTGACCACGGAGGCTTTTCTAGCCTAATTCACCAGCTTCACTTCCCGACGCGACCTACCTACGTCGGTATATTCTGACTGCGGCAGAAACTTCGTTGGTGCTTCTCGTGACGTAAGAGAAGCCAGCGATTTTTTGAGACAAAATGAACAAGTAATATTTTCGGCTTATGACTTCTCGTGAAGTTTGTTGGCTCTTCAGTCCTCCATATGCCCCAAATTTTGGTGAAATTGGGGAAGCCGGCGTAAAATCTGCTAAGGCTTTGATGCTACGTTCTTTCGGTAATCAACCTCAGAATTTCGAAGAACTTTCTACGATTTTCGCTCGTATTGAGGCGGTTCTAAACAGTCGCCCTCGATCCTAATGACGGCACGGACTATCTTACTTCGAGTCTTTTTTTTATAGGTGGTCCGATTCTTAGTTTACTTGAAATTACCTTTGCTGAAAACCTATCTCTAAGTTCTTGGTAGAAACGTCTCGTTCAGACTACCCAAATTTTTTGGCGAAGATGGTCTAAAGAGTGTTTGAATACTCTTTTACAACGTAACAAATGGAATAGTTTTTATAATAATCCGGAAATAGGTGATTTGGTTTACATCAAAGACTTGGAAACTTTGCTTCTTGTCATGGCCCATTGGTCGCCTGGTAAAATTGTTTTCCGGCAACGATGGTGTTTTCCGCGTGGCCTCCATAAAACGTCTGGTGGTCTTCTTGCGCGCCTCATTACAAAACTCATTTTTCTTCCCAAATAGGAGTAATTTTATTTTAATTTTTTTCTTTCATTCTGCATTTACCAAAATTTTTTTTTTGGCAATTACTCCGAATGTTTAATGTATTAGTTTGCTTGTTCTGGGGTTATTTTTCATTGTTGGTAGGTTTAATTCACTAAATGTTAAGTTTAATTAAGCCTTATATATTTTTTCTTTCCGTTCTGGAGCTTACCGCGTTCCTTGCTTCTTCTCTGAACCCGAATATCGGCGGATAAGCCGTAATCCTGGCTGGAAGGAAATGTTCAGTTTCTTTCTTGTTACCTTAAAAGTTGTTCAATTTTAGGTGGGCGGTGTGTTTACGCCTGCTATTCAATTTCATATATTTCCCTACTTATGGGTCTGTAGACACAATCTAGAATCACTGCTTAACCTTCAAGTAGTATCTCTCGAGTGTATATTCAAGTACGTTACCATACGCTTTAGTCTGGTGAAGTGTTTAAAGTTTCCTGAATTCATTCCTTCCTTAAATCCTCTACCTTAATTGCAGTGTGTGCCAGTACTGGAACGTAGGTAAGTACGGTCCTCATTTGTTGTTTCTATAAATTGTAACTTATGCATATCTACCATTTTCGCGTAAATTTAATAACAATGGCCAGCCCCTTGCTCTAGCTATCGAAGTACTATACACTCATTATAACCGCTTCTGCGGATAGTGTTCTATTTGATCGAAAATACAACATACTGGTTTCACGACCGTCTACACTACAAAAGTATATAATAACAAATATTAGTCTCCTTAAACATTGCCTGTGGAAAACCAGGCAACATTTTAATAAGGCGTAATACCCTATTTCTAAAACTAAATTACACCAATATTTGCAATACGCCCAAATTAATTAAACAAAAATTCCCTTAACACGCTAATTTATTTGAATCCTTTGTGGAGCGTATTTTTAACGCGTAACAGAATTATTGAATTATGAAACATTTAATTATTTGGGGGCGCTGTGGCTTAGGGGCTCTGGGTTACAGCCAACTTGGACATATGGTAAATCCGGCTCGGTCCACCAACAATTCAAGCAAACTTTATTAAATCTATCTTCTACAGTTTTTTAATAGTGCGTTCACTAGTTTGCCCGTACTTAAGACATCTAACAAACTAAAACTTCTCATTTTCATATAACATAAATCAGAGACATGCTTCAAGATGGACAATTATACCAACGGTAAATTTTCTAAAAACATTTTTCATTGAACGTACTTTTTCATAAAATAATTCAACAATTTGAACGCGTTTTTGTATTTTATAGCTTCATTCTTATAAATGTCAAACATTACATTTCTCAAACGTCACTTCATGCAGTCAAATTTAAAACGCCATTTGTGTTTTATCCAAGAGTTCAAAAACCTCTCAATTTAAAAGTCCTTTAATATGCTTAAACTTCATTTTATCAAACTGTTCATACATGGAATCTATTGATAAGGCAAAAAATAGATAAGTAATTTATTTAAACATCCAATTCACTCAGTAGAAGTTGCAATAATTGCACGTATGATTTTCGAGTGTAAATTCTAGATACTGGGTACCATTGAACTTGAATAAAAAAGCTTTTGAACAATTTACTTGCTTATTAAATTGATAAGAATTGATAAAATTAGCAATTACAATGGGATTATCAATTTACAAATAATTATACTTGCAACATAAGTTAAATTTTACCGATAGGAGCTTATCAGCTATTAAAGTATAACGATACGAAACACATTTCATTCGGGTTCTATAATGAACTATTTAATATTTAATTACATTTCTCAACCAAAGTAAAATTTCCTAAAGAGCACAGTGGCGTAGATATATCTAAACAAAATGAAAGCCTTACTTTTGAGATTATTTTAAGGCGGGTACATTCCTGCAACATACGGTTGCAACTGTACATCGTATCGTAACTCCGTCGCGTACCAGCGATCCCGATCTGGACCTGAAGGCGCAACACCGTCGCGTAACAAAATATGACACGTGACGGAGTTATGCCACATTTCATCAGTTTGCGGTAAATTTTAATCGTATCAAAGGATGTTACTAGGCAGGGCTACAAATAGTGTTTACGCGATTGTGCAGCATTAAATCAAGTCTAAGCAGGTCACATGGTCGATAATGAATATTGTTCATAAACATTGTTATATGTTTTTTCGCTAGAGTGGAACGATACATTGATATTTATCAAATAAATCAAAACAACCTCAGAATTACAATAAACTTAAAAGGTGTGATGCTTGGGAATTTATTGCAAAAGAAATTGGTTTTGCAGTTGATGAATGTATCAAATGAATGATTTGTTATCTGAAATGAGACGCGAAAAAGGTAATATGAAAAAGTTTAAGAACAGGAAAGGTAAGTAAAAAGGTAATTTTTTTTAAAGTAATAGTTATATTTTTTATAGGTGTAATGGAATTATAGAAAAGCTATAGGTATGAGTATAATAGTATGAAGTTTCTTTGGAATAAAGATACACCTTGTCATATAACCAGCTCTGTGGATATAAAATAGTTTATATTTTACGTTATTAGTAGTTAGTTGAGTCATAATAGTTACACAATACAAGTAAATAGTACTAGGAGTTAGAAAACTACATTTATTTAGCATGAAAAATACGCAATTTGTATATTATGCAAAGAGCAAATATTTAACATCCTGTATAAGGATCGCAGTTGACTCTAATTAATACCGGGAAGCATTTCATTCAACGATAAACACACATTCAGCAAAAGAAATAACTTTACACGCAATCAAACTTGTCTTAAACTAAAAGTATTTATAAATTGTAAATCAATACGCGTTAAATGCAGTAAAAAGCTAGAAAATCCTAATACAATTCGCATAAAACATGCAATATTGAAAGTAAATAGCATAGTGTCCTGATAAGAAACGCATCCTTAGAAATAAATACGTTTCGGAAACGCAAAATGTAAACGAAAATATGTTAATTTATGTCACTTTGTCTACGTGATTTTCTGCATGGAGTTAACACAAATTTCAAAGTATTATCTAGACAAACAAAAGCCATAAGTGAAATTACGTATCAAGGCAAATTAGAAATTCCTGTAACAACATCAAAACAGACGGTATAAAATAAATACAAACTAGAAATCCACTGGTACCTTCGATAGATGAAATGGGTCACCTAAAATGTGACCCAGTGACCCAAATGAGGATGTGACCCACCATCCAGTGACCCATGACCCAAATTGCCCAGTGACCCAAATTGACCCAGTGACCCAAATTGACCCACATTGACCCAGTGACCCAAATTGACCCAGTGACCCACATTGACCTACATTGACCCAGTTACCCAAATTGACCCAGTTACCTAAATTGACCCAAATTGATGCAGTCGCAAAAATTTTCTTACTGTCTCAAATTGACCCTCTGTGATATCTTCAATTAGTGGGCGAGTTTTATCGAATAACCGATTATGAAATTTGGAAACTTTATTATTAATTTTTAATAAATATGTGCTGTTCTACGAATTACAGTTACAAAATAAATCTCAGAACTATCTGGCAGAAGGAGTAGCTGCTATCCGAGACAATATTAATTAGTGTGAGAATGTTTAACAATTAAATATACTAAATGATCAAAATATTTTTCAATGGCAACCGCAATAAAATATAAATTGAATAATCCCGTTTTCTGACATCGAATTGATTGATACAGGAACATTGTTTTATATGATCTCCATCATTCTTTTAGTTAATTAGTCTTATCAAGAAAACTCAGTCTCACGGAGATTTATAAAAGTCAGCACTTTTGTATAAGGTTTAAATTACAATTAAGGTGATATTTATCCATGCTTAATGATAATGATATACAAATTACAAAAATAATGGACACTGAAAATAACCGGGTATTTAATATTAAGATTTTTGCTACAAATTATTTCAGTTCTTATGTGAAAGAATACTATTATTTGAACATACAAAATTGTATACGTTCATACCACTGCATTCTCGCCGCACAGCGCCACAGCACGTTTCTTGAAAAACATGTAAAATACGTTTCATATTATATAAAAAGCGATGTATTGATTACAAAACATTTTAGCGTTTGCTTGAAATATGAAACGAATGCTAGCAACTAACGGTACCAATAAGCTTATGCATTTGTGAAAATAGTTAATAAATTGAGCTGAAGGTATGGGAAAAAGATTTTTATGACTTCAATAATTCAATTTGTTACTGAATTAATTGGGTCAGTTTGGGTCACTGGGCAAGTTTGGGTCACCGGGTCAATTTGGGTCACTGGGTCAATGGGGGTCACTGGGTCAATGTGGATCACTGGGTCAATGTGGGTCACTGGGTCAATCCGGGTCAGTACACGGGACCCACTGACCCAGTAACCCAAACAAGAAAGTGACTCACTTGGACCCAGTGACCCAGTTGACCCATGACCCATTTCATCTCTGGTACCTTCGTGATCAAGAAATCGTTCCTGTAAAAGCCCAAAATATCCAAAACGTCCAATGGTTGGTCGTAAACTTTGAACAACAGTTCAGATAACCAATGAATTTTTAGATGGGGCGTAGACTATATAACATGCGAATTTAATATGCAGACAGTCTTAGTTTGAACCAAGCACAAGATGCATCACTCATACTCGAGAATTTACGCGTGGAGTATATATTCAAATTAAATGATCAAATTTTTGTGAAAAATGGTGTTATAGAATTTTAAAATAAAGTATAGTAAAAATATATGAGACAAGTTTTGCAGTTTGGTGGAGAACGTGAATAGAAGTTTATTAATTAATTTTGAAAAAGGTATAAATGGTTTCCGAAACATTAAGTGCTTGATTAAATATATTCATTCATAGTTTTATTATTGGGCTATATCGCAAGTTAAAGTGACTGCAACAGCAACAATTTACAAAAAGCAAATTTTAATATATTTAAAAGCTTTAAATTTGCATTGCTATCAATGAAAACGCATTAAAATTCAAGCAGTTCGTTAGTGAATATAAAATCCAAACACCGAAACGGATTGTGTGAGAAATATGGGTGAAAATTCTAGTTTTGACAGTAGTCTAAATGAAAATGACAACGTACAAAATTGGAGAAATATTAAAAGATATCCTGTAGATAATCACCTAACGCATTTTATCAGAACCAATCACTGGACGATTTCATCAGAAGATAGAAGACAGGCAGGACCTTGCAATAACCTTATAATGGAAAAAAACATATGCACTACAACTACAACACAGGAAACGGTAAATTATCTAGGCATAAATAATAATAATCCAATGCCTATTAATACCGTTAGCTCGCCAAACATTTCAATTTGTGCTGCTAACGGAAATAGACGAAAGCGCATTAAATGGTCAAGAAATATGAATATAGATGTAATGCGTTCATTTTACTATATTAACAAATGTAATGACTTGCCGCTTCCTGGATCGAGAACACTACTGCATAATGAATTTTCAAACAAATAATAATCTATAGGAACACTGTGGCACGATTTAAATAAAATTAAATAAAAACCCTTAACCACAAAAAATATTTAAATTACTAAATACGTATTTCGACCACTATGTGGTCATCATCAGTAGAAAAACTGTATTTAAAAAAAAAAAATAATAATAATTCACTATATTGTTGCTTTAAACACTATCGAGGATATTCTCCTCACCCGCAGGCTGGTGTTCTCAACAACAAACAAGTGAATTCACTTTTTTTTTTAAATACAGTTTTTCTACTGATGATGACCACATAGTGGTCGAAATACGTATTTAGTAATTTAAATATTTTTTGTGGTTAAGGGTTTTTACTTAATTTTATTTCAAACAAATATCCTAATCTAGCTTTATCAGAACAAAATATTGTATATAGAAGGAACGTAATTGTAAAAAAAAATATTTAAGTGAAACAGAGCTTCAAGAAATCAAACGTGAAGTAGGCAACATGCTATATAATGATAAAATTAGAGAGGAGTGCTATAGTAACGACCTGGAAGCTAATCAAATCATGAATGACAGTGCGATATTGAAAGAAAACTCAATTTATGATAGCACTTTCAAATTTTATGAAAGTTTAGATCTAATTAATCGCCCAAGGATTCCAAAACTAAAATTTAAGATTCAGACAGAAGAAATAATGACACAAGTAAACACTACATTGAAAAAAGTACTACAAAAATTTGGAAAAGACCTAACTTCAATTAACGTGATAATTTACAGTGCAATAATGACATGTATACAGTTAAATGGACAAGAAGTATGCAATGAAACGAAAAAATCGCCTAATTATAATAAGGAGCCTTCATGGAAAATACGTTTAACTAGAGAAATAGATTTGCTGCGTGGTAAGATTGATATTATAAACGAGTTTATTAAAAGAAATAACAGTCCTAAAGTAAGTTATAAAATTAATCATATAATCCATGAAGCTAAATTATTTAAAAAAAAGAACTTAACGGAATATTTAATAGAATATTGTGATACCTTAAAACAGAAAGTTAAAGTAAAAGGAGCACGTTTACGCAGATACAATAAAACTACAAAAAGAAAGCAGCAAAATTCTAGCTTTGTGCATTCGCAATCAAAATTTTATAGGTCCTTAGAAAATGATAACACCAATACAATTCAAAAAATTAATACAATCGGATTTTTAGAATTCTGGAAAAGTCTATGGGAAAATAAATCAAAATCAAAGCTTATGCCAGATCTATTAGACACAATTAATGAATCGGCTAAGAGTATTAAATCAATGGAAAATACAAATATAACTGTAATTGATATTACTAATGCAATACATAATACGGCAAACTGGAAAGCCCCTGGTTTAGACGGAATACAAAATTTTTGGTTAAAGAAATTTGTCTCTACACATAAATATTTAGCATTATGTTTTAACAATTTGTTAAAAAACCCCGAAAGTGTACCCAAGTTTTTCGTAACCGGTAGAACCTCATTGATTTATAAGAATGGCGACCCTGAGTCTCCCAGTAGCTATAGACCAATAACATGCCTATGCACAACATATAAATTGCTAACCTCAATCATAAGAGCTAAAATATATGAACATTGTAATGATACTGTCATTGCAACCGAACAAAAAGGATTTACTAGGCATGCAATGGGCTGTAAAGAACAACTTACAATTGATTCAATAGTCATAAATCACGCGAAAACGAAAAAGCGAAATTTAAATGTGGGATACATAGATTTCAATAAAGTCTATGACTCTGTACCTCACGATTGGCTAATATCAATTCTCAAAATCTATAAAATCTCACCAAATATAATTGAATTACTGATAAACTTAATGAACCAATGGAACACTAAATTATATGTACAAAATGAAGATATTGGTAATATAAATATTAAACGGGGAATATTTTAGGGAGATTCTCTAAGTCCATTGTGGTTCTGTCTAGCAATAAATCCCTTGTCCGCAATTTTGAAAAATACAGGAGGGGGATTTAGAATGGAATACAAAAAAGATCAATTTAAATTAACACACTTACTTTTTATAGACGACATAAAAATATATGCTGAATCAAAAGCCATGCTACAATCAATGATTGCTACTATGAAAATATTTAGTGATTCAATAAATATGTGTTTTGGAATCAAAAAATGTGCAACATTGAGTATAATAAAGGGCAAAATTACCGGTACAGAAAACAATTTTGAAGGAATTAAATCTTTATCCAGTGAGGTAACGTATAAATACCTGTGTTTTGAACAAAATAAATCTATAAACCACGAAAATATGAAAAATATGTACCGAGATACATACAAAAAAAGATTGACAAAACTATTTAATACTCAACTATCTGCAAAAAATTTGTTTACGGCCATAAATACTTGGGCAATAAGTTACCTCGCCTTTTCTTTCGGAATTTTAAAATGGACGGAAACAGACTTAAATGATCTTGATAGATTAACAAGACGAACACTTACAAAATTTCGATTCCTCAACCCAAATTCGTCAGTTGAACGACTCTATGTCTCTAGAAAATACGGAGGTAGGGGATTAATTAATATCCATGATCTATGTAAAAGCCAGGAAAATAAACTCTGCGAATACTTCCATAATTTAAAAAATAATGAAATCTCAAAAGTATTAAAATATGACAAAAACTATACGCCTTTGAGATTAGGAACTTTTAAAAAACCAACAATAGCAACAGTACAAGACAAAATTGACATATGGAAAAATAAAATTCTTCATGGAAAAGTCCCTCAAATTCTAGACACCCACGATGTAGACAAAACGGCCTCTCTAAATTGGATAAGTAAAGGATATCTGTATCCCGAAACAGAAGGTTTCTACGTAGCCATTCAGGATAAAATTATTCGTACTAAAAACTACGAAAAACACATTTTAGGATGTAAAACCATTGACAGATGCCGTAAATGCAATGAAATTGGAGAAACCATAGAGCATATCACCGCAGGTTGTTCAGCACTCGCTCCAAATGCTTATTTGAGAAGACATAATCAATTCACCAAAATAATACACCAGCAATTAGCAATAAAATATGATTTGTTGAAGAACCCAATGCCATACTACAAATACACACCTGCTGCTGTATTGGAAAACAATAATATACTGTTATATTGGGATAGACAATTACTTACAGATCATACCATAGCGTATAACAAACCGGATATCTTCTTATTTGATAAAATTAAGAGTGAAGCATACATAATCGATATAACCGTTCCTTTAAGCTCAAACATATTCAAAGCAGAGAAACACAAAATTGAAAAGTATGAAGACCTTGCAATTGAAATAAGAAGAATTTGGCATATAAAATCGATAGAAATTATCCCTTTAGTAATAGGAGTCGACGGTATTCTAAGTAAATATATGAAGAAAAATTTGGAAAGAATTGGTTTACCGTATAGACTTCAAAATTTATGTGTTAAAGCAGTAGTGTTACAAACATGCCACATAGTGCGAAAATTCCTAAATTAATGAGTGAATCTGAAGTGATAGTTCATTAATTATATATACCAAGATCTTTATATACATCAATATTGTATATTGTATAATCTTGAGCTAAAAATAAATAATAATAATAATAAAAATTGACGGTTTGGTTAGCAAAAATTTTTGTAAATATTCAGACTATCTTGACATACCTAGAGGACTAACAACGACTATCGTAAAAGCTGTCATATTACAAACTTGCAAGATTGTACGCAGAACTTTAGCTGTAAGATAACAATGTTTCCTTATAGTTCAACTACCGATAATTATGTAAACCATATTATTGTAATTTTGTACTAAGTTATCGAATTAATAAATAAATAATAATAATAATATTCATTTTTATTTTAATATAACACTGACCAGTCTATTATCTTTAATATATATTGCTATGATAATAGGGTGATCTACGGGTGTATTGAGTTATAACGGTCGTGCGATACATGTAAATATCATTAAAGTTAAAAAACCAAACAATTTCATCATAAAATGGGATTAACTCGACAGTTAGACAAAAAGCCAATATCGAGCACACTATATAAATGTCAACTAACTTTAATTCATGAAAGGAAGCTTATTCTTCAAAAATCATATCATATTTAGTAAGATATATAACTTGTACGGCGTATAATGCATTTTAAATTAAATATACAAACATAAAATTGAGAAGAAATACGCAGGAATAACGGTTTAAACGCAACGAGTTTTATTAAAATAAATGCGCAATTATTGAAAGGAAATAACCTGGCATGCTAGTTATAAACAAATCTCATTTAAAATATTAATGCATAAATGAATAAACGCGTTCAAATACGTTATCATGGAAAATTTACTACGTGACCAACAACATTGTATTTTCATAAAATCCAACAGATTTTGGAGTACTAAATAACAAATAACAAATGTTTGGTTACACGATAAAACTTGAATAATAGCAAATATAAATAAGAGGACGTGACTTAAACGCAGGTAAAAGTTGGATTTTCAGAGAAATACGCTATGCAAAGTACGTGCCTACGTGAGAATATACATCACTTCGACACTGGTCTGTATAGTAAAGTCCAAAGGCTGTAATGATAAAAGCAAAGTACAACGCCTCAATTAACAAACTGCGCGAGTAAAACCAATAGCACAAGTGGAGAGAGGAGTCTTTACATAGAACACAGCTGTAGTAAACAATCAGTGTATTTTCGACCAAGGCACAAACTATACCAATTCAAAGCCGACTATCACGCGAGTGAAAATAAAAAAATTTAAATAATTATTTAGTGACACAAATATTCTAAAAGTCGTGATAATTCAAGTGCCAATATATAATAAAAGTTGCCGTTTACTGTGAAAAATGTAAGTAATAATTGTTAATTAAATTTAGGGTTCTAGGTATCTGCCAATTATCCTCCGAGTATACTCTATGTGTCCTCTAAAATATCTTCTAAGTATACTCTAAGCATATTATAAGTAAATTCTAAATATACTCTGGGTAAATCTACATAAACTCCAAGATAAACGAATTTAAGTCTAAACACTGATGGTTGAGCATCGAAAGAAAAATTAATCAACAAGGGGTTATACTAGGCGAAAATAAATGGAAACAATCCAGGGGTGCTGACCTACCTCATGCAGAGGCAGTCCTAAGAAGTAGAAACGAGCAGGGAGAAGGCAGGTCACAGATGAAAATATTATTTCTAGCATAACTCTTTATTTCAATTTTTAACACTTATAATTTTTATATATTGAAGTATTTAATTTGCGAGGAGTCATCAAAAATCTTTTGAAAATTTATGTAGAGAGAAAGAAGGTCATTTGAACGTTCAAAAGTGGTTCTAGTAACAGACAGTGGTATTTTTGCTGGCTTTAAGGCACTTATGATTTGGGCATAATCAGATAGATATTATTATATTGATTCAGGGGTTAATTTTATGAATATCAGATCAAAGTATCAAAGTTATTAAAATCTAAAGTGTACATATTCTTGGTCATTATACAAATTTTTGTTTGTTTCGTTTATACCATTCAAACAGAAAGGAGCTAAAGAAAAAGGGGGATTAAAACAGTCTTTGTTGTCGTATCGGCGTGCGCTCTGTGTGAATTGGACTGAGCTAGTCGAAGCATATAAGAAGAGGTAACTTTAAAATTAACAAAAATAAGTTATATTAAAAATAAAACAAAAAGGAAGCACATAGGAAGGCAACCCGAACATCACATCAATATATATATATATATATATATATATATATATATATATATATATATATATTGCTGTGATAAGGGGTTGTTTAAGGGTGCACTTTATAGTAAAGGTCACTTAGGAATGAGTAATTAGAATAGGCAGCAGAAAACGTCACTTATTTAGGAAAGAATTAAGGAATAGACATAGTTTGTAGATAGTAAGCAGTCAGCACCTTGTATATAAAGTAGAAATAGTTTTTAAGCAACGCAGGTAAACATAGGAAGACGCATAGTTGGCGTAGAGATGAGAAATACATTCATTAAGTAGATAGTAAATATTAAATACCCTGTAGATAAAGTTTAGGTAATGTAGGTAAAACCAATAATAATATTTTTCAGTAAAAGCACGCGTATATTTATAAATAAATGATAAAGTGTAATTAGACACGCATTAAAAAAAAGAGTTCCAGACGATTAAATTAATACGGATATATAAATAGAGCTTCAGGTAGCTAATATAAATGCGTACAAGTATCTAACCAGTATTTGATAAGAAAAATGATTAAAAATTGCGTGAATCACATGTAAATATGAAAATTTAAAGTCAAGTTGCATCAGTTGTTTATGGAAAAGCAAGTAATCTATCAAAATACAGCATGTTGATAACGAAAGACAGCTGCGGGCAGGTTGTGATTATGGGGAATCGTGGAGCATTGCATCAGAAACTGCTCTGAGTGAAATTGTTTGATTGGTCGGGAACGAGCGACAAGTTCTAGACTATACCCACGGATGGAGTGGGAATTCGAGAATATATTAGCGAGCACCTTGATAAGAAGGATAGTTTTTGAACTCAACAAAGGCCGAAGTGCGAACAAAGTAATACGTAATAATTATAAAAGTGAAATAAAATGAGTGCGAATATGAAGATAATAATTGCCGTTTAAACGTAAGTACGCTTTTAATGAATTTATTTTAAACTAAGACATAAAAATAATAGGGCTTCGAGGTCTGAGGGAAATAGACTATGATTCTGATGTTCAGAAAAAAATACAGGAATACAATTTAGATGTCCAGGGGAAAAGAAGAATAATACAATTTTGAAGTACGGGGTGAAACAAACTACAACTTTAAGTCTGGGGCAAGAATGATAAAAGTATAAGTTTGAAGAATTGAGATAAATTGGGGTGTATAATTTAATAATGGTGGTCCATAGTGTAATGGAAATAATTTAAATGGAATCCAGAATTGGGGAAGATCATTTTTTTATTGGAAGCGTCGATGTGAAAATAAACCAGGTCAGATTTTTAGTTAAAAGACATTTTTGTTTTTCTATATAAATTTTTATTTTTAATATTGAATTTGCCAAATATGATATGCTTGTGAAAAAGTCAACAAAAGAGGTTGCATACGTATAGAATGAGTAATATGATATCAGGTTTAGAATATTCTACACTTTGTTGGTAAAGATAATAAGTTTTTTTTTGGTGACTTTGGGTTTTTGAGTAAATAGTAGATGGTTGTTAATAAATGAAATTTATAAGGTTAACTAATTGAAAAGTGTATTACAGATAATTTCAAAAGCTGTACATAACATATTGGTTTCATTATATAAAATCGAAATTTACTGAATTTTATAATTCCAAATAAATGCTAGTCGAAGTCATAAGATTTAAATAGTACAAGGCGGAGCCACAAGTTGAATAGGAAATTGATTACACGCAAGGTGGTAACGTATCGAATTTTGCGATTGGTAGACGAAGTTGTTTTAAGATAAAGTCCAGTTGATAGCAATACTAATAAGACAGCCTGAGAAGGAGATAATTACAATTTATAGTGAATATTAAAATGGTGGTACAATAATTTAGAGTACGTAGAAAATTAATAAGGCGCACAACAAAGGGGATCAAGAATTCCAGTATCATAGCAAATAAAGATAGCCAGCACAACGAAGTGGGCATGATAATTCCGCCAATATCATAGCAATATATATATATATATATATATATATATATATAAATATATATATATATATACAGGGTGCCCACAATCTATCTCCGTATATGGGTAACTTTTTTATTATAGAAGATACAATGTTGGTTAAATTAGCAAAGTTGAAGAGAAATTTACGAGTTCTGTTACAGGCATAGTAACAAAAGAGCATGTCATTTTTTTCGTCGTTTGTATATATTCTCTATTATAATCAAATAAATTTAAAAGTCTTCTACACAAAATTTGCAACCCAGAGCAAATAAACACTTTAATTAATAATATCTGACAAATGCCAGTTGTTTTTTGTTTATTTAAAATATGTATCCATGGACTCCTTGATGCCCGCAAATAAATAAATCGTTTTTTCTTTATGAAGAAACTACTGAAAATAAAAAACATCAACCCTTACATCAGGGTAATCAGAAAAGAAAAACCTTTCCATTTGGGTTATATTGAACTATGGTTTCTATTTAAAAAAGTGAGGTTATGTTTGTAGCTTGAAAACCCATTCCCAATTAAAATTGTCATATACGCTATTGAATTCTAAGTAAAAAGTTACCTTACAAGCAGTTTTTATTTTCTCTATAGGTTAAACCGTTAAAAAGTTATTAGCGTTTGATGAAAATGGCAAACTTCAGTTTTTTTCAAATATCTAAAAAAGTTGAGCATCTAGGTGAGTTTTCAAAAAGGCATCATACTACTCGTAAATTTCTCTTCAACTTTGCTAATTTAACCAACATTGTATCTTCTATAATAAAAAAGTTACCCATATACGGAGATAGATTGTGGGCACCCTGTATATATATATATATATATATATATATATATATATATATATATTACAGTGAATAAGATGAAATAATAATTTAGACTTTTATGCAAAGCCCAAATGATCATTTCAAATTGAGCTAGTAATTGAAAGATGGAAAATATAAGGTATTGGACAGGACTTGAACCTGTATCCTGGTTTTGCCGGAACCATGCGTTTACCAATTACGCCACCGAGACCGATGACGACAATTGGGAAATTTACAAATTTAAATCGTGTACACGACGATACATCAACCTAACTTTTAATTACGTTTGGCATTTTTATCAATCATATCTGACATTGTCAAGTTTTTCACTTATGTCAGTTATAGACAGGAAGCGACGCTCAAAATTACGGCTATAAGCCAAGTATTAAATATATAAATATTTTAGGTAGTTAATTACACAAGGTAAATTGATAATTACTATCGTATTACAGTGAATAAGATGAAATAATAACTTAGACTTTTATGCAAATCCCAAATGATCATTTACCTTGGGTAATTAACTACCTAAAATATTTATATATATATATATATATATATATATATATATATATATATATATATTTACGCAATATTCCTAATTTTCCTGTTATATAATTATTAAAAATATTTATTTAATTTTTTATAGTAAACCAGAAATGTATTAAAACTTTATAAATGTTTGCTTTTATTTTAAATTTAAGTACGGCAATTTATTGTTTAATCACTTTCTTTATTTATAGATACTGAATGAAGGCGAGATATATGAGACCCCAGTGAAAGATAATAATATAGAAAGTGATGTATTGGGTACACCTTCTCCAAGCTCTTCTCTATCACCACCGACTCTACCATTAAAAAAAAATGGGAAACGCTCGATTAGATAAAGCGTTTGAATTGATTTTGTATAAATTCCAATAACGCCAGCTCGATACTTCAAGACTATCCCAAGGGTCTGTTGTATCACCAACTCTATGGAACTTGTCCATGAATCCTCTTCTTGCCTTAAACATACCTAACAGTGACACCATTGCCTATGCTGACGACATCACCTTCCTCATCCATTGCAACTCCCGATTGGAATTAGAAACAACAACCAACACCTTAATAAAACGTGTTAAATCGTGGTCCATCCTGAATAAATAACCAATTTCTCCTACCAAAACCAAAATGTTACTCTTGAAAAGCATCCTGTACCACCGTCGTAGTCCAAAAATCCATTTCCTTGACACACCTATTACTTTTTCAGAATCTGTTTCCTATCTTCGAATTACCCTTAAAGCCCGACTTAATAGGCCATTCCACCTGCGTAGAATCCGCTTCAAAACTAAAACTCCTATACAACATACAGCACTCCCTTCCTAAATCGATCAAGCTAACAACCCACCAGAAAATTTATCCTGAATAACAACATCATCATCCCTATCGTTCAATACGGCATAGACTCATGGTTCCCACTCACCACTCCCCACTTTTGCAGAATCTCCGGCCCTATAATGCGCCCCTACCACTATACGCTTTTCCAGTTTTTTGAACCACCCCCTCCGCCCCTCTATACACATTTCTAAATATCTCTCCTCTCAAAATTCAACTTCATACCGCTTCATAAATCCGTAATTACAAATTCCAAGGACCAATCCAACTTCATGATGAAATGCTTTTTCCAGCTACATAACGGAATATCCCTGCCACAGAAATCAAATCTCGTATTTACAATTTTTTACTCCATTCTTGGCAATCATCCTGGACCCAACAAAATATTGACAGACACACTGTCCTATTATCATCATCAAGTCTACAGTCCTAGAACTGGTTGAACGCGTACTCTCATTGTTTCCTATTCTCAACCAACCTACACATTTTCCTGAAATTTGCACAGTCTGCATCTATCACTATTTGTGTGCGAAAGTCTGAACTCGGTCTACCTCTACATATCTTTTCATATCTCTGCTTGCAATCTCTTCTATAATCACAGAAATCCCCACTCACATACCCAACTCCACCAGAACAACTCTACAATTCCTAACAGGTCATGGTAAATTACGCCATAAACCACACTCCTACCACTTTAACTCCTCTCCGCTATGTCCTTGTAACCAAAAAGTTCCGGAAACACCAGACCACCTACTTTACCACTGTCCATCTCTCACCTGAGGAACAACTTAAGGACAAGCATAGACTTACCTTCCTACTTCTCGCTTCCAAACTTAAACTTCTAAGCAAACAACGATCAAGGTAACCTAAGACCCAACAACATGATTGGAAACTGATGAAGCCCAAACCAACATCCAAATGGCGACTACATCGGAGCTAACGAAATTCAACCTCCTTAGAGCCATTCAATTCAGTAGGCAGAGAAGTCGGACAAATCTTATAATTTATTCTATTTCTTTTATTTAAATTTCATTTCATTTAGTTATATTGTATTTAATTATGGTTAGTATGGGCTAGTGGCTTGGATATAGCCTAACAACAACAGTAACCCCTAAGAATATTACTTTCATAAATCTGAAAGTTAGCCGGTGCACTAATTAACTGTTACGTCACTCCGTCTCCTGTAGAGTAAATATAATTGAGTAACGTAACGTCAAATCAGCACGTAACAATTTTTAAATACGCCTCTAGAAAAACCTTCAGGTGGTTTAGCGTTTTTGTTAATTATGCAATTAAGTTGTAGATTTTCTTGTTTGTAAACTCTTGTTTTGGTTTTAATTTTGTGTTTTTACGTATAGAACTGAATGTCGCTTAAGGTTCCGTGCCGTGACAATCAAGTGTAATTGAGAATTAAATACAATATTTTTTAGTCTTTAAATAGATATATTTCATTTTTAAATATGAAAAAGAAACTTTAGCTGTTAATCTTTAATAAAAAAATTAATGTTAAAATCAGAGACTTAACTCTCATTCTGTTTCAAATAGATTATTAATCTAGTTCAATGTCTTTGTAACATTTTTGCAGGGTTTTCCTCTCATTAGTTTGCATTTTATAATAACATAACTGGGAACAAAAATACAAACATTTTTCCTGTATGAAACAATGGAAAGAAAGTAAGAATTAACACCTATACAAGTTGACCAGAGATATATAAAAGTGGCGGAGTTGGATTTTTAGCTAACTAGTTCCATTCCTAACTCATTAAATCAACCTTATTAGCTTATACCTACGCATTATATTATCGCAATTGATACTCTTTATACGAATAAGTACACACATTTTAAGGGAGTGCTTCCTAATGACACCCCGATTATTATGAACGGAAGAAAGGGTCGCCTGTGCTACACTAAAACTTGCAAACTTGATTAGTACAGTATTGCCCGAAATAAACAGTACTGAAACTAAGTTGGCGGTGTTTTTATGCGTGCGCTGCCACACTCAAGTTAGCTAGTATAGACCTGTCAAGTAAACCTCAAACAAGTAATTAGTAGGGCCTAATTGTTAAAAATGGTGTTAAGTACAGAGGAGAAAGTGTTTCTGGTAGAGCATTATTTTCGTTCATACGGAATCGGCCGACATAATGGTGCAAGTTTGCTATACGTGTCTGATCAATTCACACAAAGGTTTAATAAACGTTCTCCAAGTAATGCTGTAATTTTGAAGGTTATTGAAAAGTTTAGAAATACAGGTAGTGTATTGTGCCAACGAAAAGGAAACTCAGGGCGTCCCAGGACAGTTAACAACAACAATAACCATGAACGTGTTTTGAGCAAATCTTAGAAAATCCGAAAGTCAGCCAGGCAAGGACAGCGTTACAACTTGATTTAAAAGAACTTCCTTTCAAAGAATCCTGAAGGAGCTGGGTACATTTTCGTATGTGATTCAGGTACATCAACAACTACATCCTCGGATTATCGCAGTAGAGTGGAATATTGCGCCAGAATTCTCGCGTTACAGTATGAAAATTCTGAATTTTTGAAAAATGTTTGGTTTTCAGACGAAGCACATTTTCACTTGTCAGGCTATGTGAATCGTCGCACAAATCGATTTCTGGGCTTTGCCAGACCCGATGAGGTTTAAGAGGTTCCTTTACATAGTGAAAAGTGAGTGTCTGGTGTGCTGTTTCCGGACACGGAATCATTGATCCGTACTTTATCGAAGAGAATGGTAGGCAAGTCACACTTAATCAATAGAGGTACAGACAAATTTTAACACGATTTATCCCTGATCTACGTCAATTCTGTCGTGCACGTAACTTGGCATTTCGAAACCAATTTTTTCAGCAGGACGGGGCAACTTGCCATACTGCTGCCGCAATTCGTCAATTTCTTCAAGAACATTTTCCAAGCAAATTCATATCACGATTTACTGACTTCCCTTATCCTTCACATTCTCCAGACCTCACACCTCCAGACGCATACATTTGGGGCATGGCTAAAAATGCCGTTTTCAAACGGGCACCACAAACCATCGATGAATTAAAGGATGCCGTTAGAGTCTTCTTCGCATCCCTGAGACAACCCTTATTCAATAACATGACCAGAAACTTAGAACATCGTTATGAAGTCTGTCTCGAACGAGGAGGTGCACATTTAGAACATATAATAAAGTGTCAATAATATGTATTTTTTAAATATACAAAACAATTACAATTTCAGTACTGTTTATTTCGGGCAATACTGTACTTTACTACGATGACAGTAAGCATTTGACATTCGAAAAGTTTGTGCCTACACAGTTTAGTGCCGTTACAATGAGTCTGAATACTTACTTCAAACTAATTGCTTCTTTTATCTTCCTTGTGATAATGTGCGCACAAAAAGGTATGAAAATTTTGTTTATCCCATAAGATTATTGTCTTGTATTTGTTCATAAAAACTGGATTCCAAAGACAAAGAAAAGGTTGCACACAAATACTATAAATTTCTGATTGAATTTTGTGTTGTCGTACTAAAACTCTACTACCACTAAAACAGGATGCAGAAGCCTTAATTCCTTAGGTGCAGAGCGTGCATATTTTTCAAATACTCCTTTGATATTTCAGAGTAGCAACTATTTTTCGGAACAAAAAAAAATATGACATATACACCGAAATAAGTTATGTGCTTTAATGTATTTCTAATGAACATATCAATTTTAGTTAAGTTTGATACCCCACCCACACACACGCGCGCACGCACGCACGCACGCACGCATGCACGCACGCACGCACACATTTATTTCTTGTTAAGTAATGGCCTTGAGGTCTGCCGATGGTAAAATAGGCTCTTTATTAACTACCTAAATATTCGAATACTTTTTAGCCCTTTTTAAAAGCTTAAAATGAAGCTATTATTTAAATGTATAATATAGTTGGAAATAATAAATGACCTGTTACCCACTATAACATTAGCGGGTCTTCTAAGAAAGTACTGCACCTAATGCTACTGGGGAGCTCGGTTGACAGAAGCTAATGCCCTTCCTTAATAATGATTATCTAATTTTGTCTGGAAATGAGTAGTTTAAATGTAGCGAACTAAAATTAAATTTGTTGGTTATTTTACAAAGAGGAATAGCCAATGACTGGTTTCGCTGTGTTTACAGCTCATCAAATTGGCGCGTTCCTCTTTGCAAAACAACTAACAATGATCTTGAATTATATGAGAATAATAGTGCATTTTTATATACAAAACATTTCCCATACGCCCTCTATACTTGAATATAAACAACCAACTATCGGAAACTTTTTAAATCTCCTATATTTTAGTGAAGATGGCATTGCCAGTGTCAGACATCTTTTAAATCGTACATAGTGCCGGTTGTAAAATAAACCAGTCAGTATAACAGAGAAAGCGTATGTCCAATATTTTTAACAAAGGTAGCTCACACCAGTAGAGCGATAATATCGCTTAGCAGCAACGAACAATAGTTCTACAATGTCACGTAACTACACCAAACGTTGATACGGGATATGCCATTGACACACACAAAGAAAACAAGTTGCATACCTGTAGGTGTCCAGATACTTAGCTCGCAATCCGTCGGGGGTGAGTCAACACAGGACCTCCACGGTCGTCAAAATCTATTTACCCTGCTACCATAACTGCAGCAGCGGTCTACGGACAAAAGCAGTTGGTCTACAGACAAAAGCAGTGGGTCTACATAAAGAAAGAACCAATCCGACCTCCTAGTTGTCGAACAGAAAAAAAACAAACGTGCAATGCTTCTGAAATAATTTCAACGTACAAGCTGTAGAATCAAATTCAACAATGGTTTAACTAAAACGAATTCGAACTGCAAACCCTCGCTTATCGAAGCGCGATTAAAACTGGAAAACCCAGGTTTTATCGGATAGTGCGCGACCTTATTTCAACAAGTCCTTACATCGGAATGTAATGTATACCAAGAGAACAGGTACCTAAAACAGGATATAAACTATTTAATTGTAGCATAAACTTGTCAATTCGACATAATAAGTTCGAAATGAAAATTTGTAGCTAGCGTACTTATTGTAAACAGGATGTTGTCGAAGAATTTAAGAGATTACGGGATACCTAAAACAAGGCATAGACTATTTAATTTATCGAATAAATTTTTGTTTTAATAGCAAAAGGGATTTGAGTTGAGGAATTTATTCGAGAGCGTGTTTATTATTAATTATGTTAAGCGGGATTATACTGAACAGGTACACTATATAGGAGGTTGTTGAAGAATTTAAGGATTGAAACGAAGTTTATTAGAACGAGTAATGACTGAACAAGGAAGAAAAATAGGGTAATTAATTTATGCAGAAAATAAACGTAACAACTGCCTTATTCGCCTTTTAATTGATTTTACTTGTCATCATATTAACTTATGAGTAATTTTACATAAATTTACTGATTTTCACTAAAAGTAACTTGATGAAGTGCGAAGGACCGAAGAAGAATTAAGAGACCGACACCCCTTTGAAAGTGGCTTATATAAGCATTGGTGCACCACCTCTGTTTTCCAGTTCGCACGTAAAATTGTTAACATACAACAATATCCTCTATAAAAGCCCCAACCGTTTTCTCGATATTCTTGTGAAAAACTCTAACGACTCTTTGTTTTCTTTGAATTACGATAACAAACATCTTAAAATACTTGATAAAACGTACACAACGGCCAACGGTCCCTCTGATTTCGCGAAACTAGCCTCAACCGTCACTCGCTTTCGAATACGTTCACGCCTTCAAACTCAAACAAACATCTTTTCATCTTCTTTATTCATATACCTCCTTTTCACACATATGCTTCCACTAGCTGAATATTTGCCCTACCTAATACAAATTTGTCACACATATACCTGTATCGTCCAATCATCTCGCTCAATTCCTTTCTCTTGCTTTCAATCGATGTGCGTCTGCTTATAATATTCCTAGAAATTATTGATTTTGTTTTCCCCTCTAAAATAAGTTTGTTCGTCGTTTTCCTTCTATACTACATCTATGATTAAATCTCTGTTTCTCACTTTTATTCATACGTTTCTACTCCGTCCTTATTCCTCCATGACAGTTGTTTCTAGCTACTCTCCAATACTATCTTTATAATTAAATATCGATATCTTAACAAACATACTGCTTCTTTGTCCTACGTATGTGTTTTCTGTTTTGCCCTTGTAGTATATTGACTACGCTAACTCCCAATGGTCTTTTCCTTCTTGTAACAAAACTTGTTTACCGTACGTGTTATCTTGAAATATTTCCTCCTTTTACTAGGCTTTGAAACGTTTTCTGGTTTTACCATTGAAAATAATAATTCTATTTTAAGGAATATGCAAAGTTTTTATGTTTTTGTATGCTACATTAAATAGAACTTAAAAATGATATTTTAACCTTGTTGTTCTTAATCCATATCGCCCTATCTTACAATAAATCTTATGCTACGTCATTCCTAAATAAATATAACTAAAATTAAATTAACCCTACATTATTATATGTTGACTAAGCTTTAAATTAATTATTTAAAATACCCTAATTATCTAAACTGCCTAATATATTTTCTTATAAGTTATTATTCTAACCCCAAGCTTGATTTATGACCTTATGTATTTACAATTAGATACGAATTACACGATAATATATATATATATATATATATCTCACAACAGTATTTATTTTTTCATCAGAATATAGAACTAATTAAGTAATAAACAGTATCTTTATAGAAATTTAGCAGCAGTTTACTTGCGAATTATTATCAAAGCCTTATCAGGTTCATAAATTTGATATATATCTAATTTCATTACAGTTCGTTGTGCCATTTAATTTAGTAGTCTAATTAATTCTTGTACATGTTCCTTTTAAAGGTTTACTGCAGAATTATAAAAAATGAACATTGTTTACAGTGCTTGTAATAGGCAAAGAGCAACCTAGAAGCTTAAAAATGTGTTTGGTTGAATGCTTTTTAAATTGTCATTAAGTATTGCTAAAAATTATTACCTAACTTGTTAAAGCTATTTCGATTAATTG
Organism: Platerodrilus igneus; assembly: GCA_036346225.1. NCBI lineage: Eukaryota > Metazoa > Arthropoda > Insecta > Coleoptera > Lycidae > Platerodrilus > Platerodrilus igneus. The sequence goes on from JARFIW010001281.1 coordinate 1,072,684, forward strand.
ATTTGCAGCTAATGTTCTAGCCATCACAGCCTTAAAGTCATTAAATTGATTTCTTTCAGATAAAACCTAGCATAGAGAGCATAAAGCGGATCAGAAATAAATATTTCCTTATCTATGAAATTCCATAAAAACGCAGTTTTATTTTTTATAAAAATTTATGCATTTATAGCGTTAGGTTGTGTTCACGTGCTTTAGTACTTGCAGCAAATTGCAAAAGACTTTATTGCTACAAATAAAAATATTCTTAAGCAAAAGTTATATTTAAAAAGTATGTTTAGAGACAAACGCACGCATTTAGTCTATTGTACGCAAGTGAAAAGACCCAACTTATACAGGAACACACTATATTAGTACGAATATTCGGGATTTATTTAACACTGTTACGGTATTTCGTACGGATAAGAAAGAAAAAGTAGAGTAAGTAAAGAATATAGATTGCACTGGGTACCGCAACAGAAAAAGAAGAGGTGTCCAAAAAGGAATGCCGTGGTAGCTAAAACGTTGTAGAGTAGGCTGGCTCAGAAGGAAAGAGAATGAAACCGTGTTAAAGGAATTTTATTTACAAAGTTTCTAACTAAAAAGTGTTATAACAAGAAAGTAAAACTAACTCGTGACGAAAACAATATATTTTACAAAATATATTGGAGGATTTACACAGTACTACAAATTTGAAGACAAAATAATTAATACATTCCATACTTAGCTTATACTTATTTTTACTCTCGATCATAATATTTACACAAAACAGCAATTAAATAGAACTTAGAATTGAGAATTATTTTCTTTACCTTCAATCTTACTATTTACATAAAACAGCAATTAAAATAGTCACGCATATCATATACTAACATATTGTCCACAAGTAACTCTTGATAAACAAATATAAAACAAAATTGTAACTGTAAACTATAGTAATAAAAAAAGAAACCATCTACAAGTCGGAATACATTTTACTGTAGCCGTAAAAAATTATTAGGAAAAACGTCACACTTAAATAATAGTGTACTCTAAATTTTATATGGATGAAAAATCGCTCCCATAATTAATACCCAAACTACAAAATCTGTCTTCGCTAGCAAGTAACAGATAGAAACAATAGAATACATCACAGAATATATCAAACAATACAACAACGCCGTAAAAACGATACACAACAATTAACTCTACAACAAACTCTCAAAAGAACATCACCCCTATACAAATACACACCGCAAAATATACTTGAAACCACAGAACACAAGCTATACTAGATCAAAAGCATAATAACCGACAAAACAACACCACACAAAAACCAGGCATTACGCTTATCCACAAACAAAAGACAATCACACAACTAATAGAAATATTTATCCCAAACACACCCAATATACAGAAGAGGACAGGAAAAAAATACATACAATTAGCTGAAGAAATCAAAGCCATGTGGCACCAAGATAAAGTAGAAATGATACCGATCATATTATCAAGTACAGAAATCATACCAAACAACCTAAACCAATACATCCAAAAACTATAGCTCCATCCAAACACATTCGCACATCTACAAAAATTAGTCATACTCGACACATGTACAAGCCCTAGGAAACCTTTAAATGTATAATATAACCTATAGATAAACAGAAAGCATGTTTGACCACAGTCCACGTGCCTTTCTACTAAAATACGATATCTCTCTGAGAAGAAAAAAATAATAATAAAAATAACAGTAATCCTAAAATACCAGCAATGATACTAAATCATACACACACAAACTAGCAAATAACCCAAACATAAAAGCAACAATAACACGCATAAACACAATCATAGGTAATAAAACAGCACAGTCATGGAAGAACTACAACTACTAATCTACGCAGGAGCACCATCAATATTAAGAATATACAAAACAAAAACAATTAAAGATAAATAGCACACAAAAAGAACAGACAATGCCACCGTGGCAACACAGAATAGAAATAAAATTAAGTTTAGGTATGATGACCATCAGCCGAAAGGTATCCAGCTTAACAACCCCTTCTAGGCCTTCATTCTAATTTACCTTAATCGGTAGAGTATCTTGTTTATGCGTGTTTAACATTTAATACATTAATTAGGTTCCATCGTTTTCACCTCTTTTCCTACATTTAGTTTGTTACGCCTTTTTGGTTGTACAAAGTTTTGCTTTGATGTTAGGTATAAGGATGTTTTAATCCAAAAGGGAAAGCTTCAAATTCCCTTCAGTATAATTGGATGTATAAATTAGGTTACGACGCATAAAAAATATGGTTATAAGTTCTCACGAACTAGTGGTGGAGAACCTATAATTTACTGATGTACTCCGTCAATTAACCTTTTCACACGCATCCGAAGGAACGTGCCGGTATTATGCTAACCAATAAAAGCATTTTATGGTTGGTTAGAGCGACGACGAGTTTATGACCAAGCGCGCGTTTTAATGGGGACCTCTATCTTGAACTAGCCTACTGTATCATGTTGTATGTTTTTTACAGCGTGAAAAGTACACTGAAGTTTATTCGTGAATTCCTTACCTCTTTGGTATCTCTTATCTTAATGTCGTCTGCTCCCAAAAGTTGTAGGTTCAGCAGCCAATTTCATTGCAAGGAATTTGAAGAAAAACAAATATCCGAACTACACGAAACTTGTTTAATATTTAGATGCGAGCATTAGGTCTACTGAGAAATAAGGACACAAAGGCCTACCTCAGACTACTACTATAAATTAAAGGTACGCCGTTTCTTTCTTTGTTTAAGTTGCAAATTGCTTTTTCATTGTATTAAAATTTCTACAATGTTGCGCCATCTGTAAATCCACACCTGGTACTAAGTGTTTACCTTTAACTGTTATTTTGCTATAAGATACTGCTATTTGTAGAAGCTTATTAAAATATTTATTTCACTATTACGACTTACAGCATTCTATATGGTGAAAAGCTTGCCATTTTATTATTGTACTATTATTATTATTAATAATTAATAATAATAATAATAACAATAATAATAATTATTATTATTATTATTATTAGTATTATTATTATTATTGTTGTTGTTGCTGTTGTTGTTATTATTGTTATTATTATTATTATTAAGAATATTATTATTATTACTATTATCATTGTTATTAGTATTCTTTGTGTATTTTTAAGACTTCGTTGGTTATTATTTTTATGGGTGTAGGTAAAGTAAAAGTCTATTGTAGAATAAACTAGTTTTGGTTGGAAGTATTTGAAAACAGTTAAATAATAAAAATATCATTTTTTCGAGTTTTCGTACCGATCTGAAAAGCATGGTTTAAGAATTTAATACACCCGTGTGCTGTAAAAGCATCGCTTTAAAATATAAAGGAAACTTATTCAAATCGCACGTTTTGCATATAACTGGCTGCTCTTCATACCATTAATATCTGACTTTTTTCAGGGTTTACTCTAAAATGCTACGTTTGTACATCTGGAGATCCCTCGGAGAAATGTAGGGATCCGTTCAGTAGCAAACAGCATACTCCAGATACTTGTCAAAACCCAAACGACGTATGTGTTAAAGAAGTTTTAAAACCTACTGGTAAGTTTATAATCTTTTCTTCTTTTTAAGTTTGTCAATAAATTTGTACAGTTCAACATAATCAGCAAAATTCATTGCTTTTCAAAGTGTGACTTTATCAGCTATTATTTTTGAAGTATATGGGTGTAGAGTAAGAAATCTGCTTCCTTCTATGAAAGGGAGGTTCTATGGCAAAAGAGATTTCAAATCCAAAAACTTCAATTAGTACTAAGAACACTTAGATTCCAGGTTCGTAAATTTAAATATATTGAATTGACACATTCAAAGGCACACTTTTTTGCTACAACATAATACATCAAATTTTGTAAACAAATAAAATAATCATTCTGCTCCTAAAAACTATTGCAACAAAAAAGAAGCTGAAAAACAGTGGAAGTAGCGCGGTAGCGCTGTGAATACTAGATACCTTATTGAAGTCGCTATTCAAACAACGTTGAGAACCCTATTTCTACATCCTCTTCTTGGTCGTTCTCTAACTCATCCATATGATCTCCCTTATATAAATCTTCTAAATAACTTTCCATCTATCTGCTGCTTAAGGCATTATTCTCGTCTTTAGTACTATTATATTTTTCCTATCTTTCCCAAAAAACTTTTTAACTGCCCTGTAAGCCCTGTCTGTCTTACCTACTCTTAAATTATCTTGTATTGCCTGATAATTCTTCTCCATCCATTTATTTCTTTTTCTACACTCATGTACCATCTTATTTCTAACTCTATTATATTTTTGCTTACTTTCACTATCCTATTCTCTGAAAGGTTTAAGCTTTCTTCTATTCTCTTTTAAATCTAATATCTCCTTTGTTACTCAGGGTTTTCACGCTTCTACGTTTTTCTTACCTATAGTCTGTGTTGGTGTAACATGTACAGCCCTTTTTATTTCTTCCCATTCATTTTCTACGTTCCCTCCTATAGCTATCTCTTTGATCTTATTATCTAATACTTGTTTATATTCCTCTTTTACCTAACTATCATTAAGCTTACACAGAGCCCATCCCTCTCTTTTAGTCTTTCTCAATTTTTTGAATTTTAGATTACACTTCATTTTAACTAAGCTATGATCGCTATCTATGTCAGCTCCTGGACAACTACGATAGTTTTTAACTTGGTTTCTAAATCTTTGTTTAACTTTTTAGTTTTTATAATCTATTTGATATCTAGACCTATCACCCGGCGCTTTCCAGGTGTATCTTCTTCTAGCATGTTGTTCGAATAGGGTGTTTACAGTTACTAACCTATAGTTGGCTTGCTAATGTACAAAAACAATGTCCTGTGGGATTTTTGATGATTCAAGCATAGGAACGGTATCAATCTTTTCGTTATAACATGGAGAATCAGTATTTGGATGGTGGACAATAGCCACTGGTGGCAGATTAAACTTATACGCAAAAAACAAAGTGGCCGCCGCTCTGCCGTACATGACACTGGTTTTTATATTTAATCTTGTAAAATACAATATTTACAACGAAGTGACTTATTAGAAAAAGTATTCAGTATTAAATTCTACACAAACAATGCTCTTAGGGATTTTTTGTAAGGTTAGCGTTTAACATAGAAATTCGACTTTTAAATAAAGAATTCACTTAGTCGCTGGAAATCTCCAATAAAATTACACATATATAAGCTTTTTGAAACTATTTACATTGAACATATGCATTTTAATTGTGTATATATTTAATATTAAACTAATAAAGATCTATTTATGTTATAGATAACTTGGAGAAGTAACCAGAAAAAGCCTAATAATGGATGCTGCATATCAGTGTAGTTTGGCGAAGAAAAGGAAGACAATCAATAATCCTAGTTGTTTCCTTTGTACCTTTTCATTGTTTGACAAGTTAATATCTCATCCATCTAGTGATAGTTACAAGAAACTTGTAGATTGCATAACGGTAAGATAGTGTTATGGTGATGAACAATGTGAAAATATTGTAAAGCAGTTTGAAGATGATTTTAGTGTTGATTCTATGCAAAAACAAAATAATGTATGGCATAGGTCGTGTTATCAACGTATGGCCCATAAAAAGCATATTGAACTATTAAGAAAGAAATACGAGGAAAGATTAAATGAGCCATCGACAGAGGTATGTGCTTCAACATCTGAAAGTTTTTCTATTAAATTTACAAGATCTCAAACAAAAAACTATATAAAAGAATACTGTTTTTTTGTGACGAACCAGGCTCTAGAAGACTTAAATTAAGAAAAGTATCGACTAATACTGCAGGAAAAAACTTGCACCAAGTTGTTGAACTAAGTAATGATGACACTTACGTGTACGGCTTAGCGAAGCAGTAGACCCAAATGACGCTCATGCAATTGATGTTTTGTACCACCCTAAATGTTGGACAAAAAATGTCACTAACTTCCTCCGACCGAAGACTACTGACACAAATCTACAGAATAATGATGTTGCTTCAATGGCAGCCTGTGTAGAGTTTATAAATATATTAGAGCAGGAACTGTTTTCAGGAAAAATATTTGGTATGGATGTTTGTTCAGCAAACAACGTACAACATAATGTTATGACACGCAAACAACTTAAAGTTTTCATTGAAACAGAACTATCGGACAAAGACATTGAATTTTCTCGTCCAAACCAGGCTAACAAGCCGCAAAGAGTTTCAGTGAAATGCACTAGAGACAAACTGATTGCTGAAGCAGAAAGATGTGGCGATGAAATGATCAGAGAGTTAAATGTATTGCTTGAATCTGCAAGCATAATAAGAAATCACATTTTTAAAGCAAAGTCGTAGTAATTTGATGGTGTTATTCCAGAAAGTCTTACAGAAATTATACCACAAGAAATTGAAACGTTCTTTCAATGGTGTATCACAGAAAAAAGTTTCATTAATGAAAATCAAATAACAAAGAACGAAGATGTAAAAAGACGAGCGAGCAATATGTCGCAGATGCTCATGTCAAACTGCCTTTCTCGGAGACAAGTAGAAAATAAAACATTTTTAAATTTCCGTCACAGTCGAGAGCTACCACTTCAGGTGGCTTGTGGTTTAACCATTCATAATCAACACGTAGTCAGTTTTTGATCAAACTCACGTATAACGTGGGGTGTAGTATTGATTACTCAAGAGTCCTCAGAATTGAAACAGATATCGCAAGAAGTGACGGAAGAAAGACATTTCATGGAACAGCTGTAACTGTTTACCAAGATGTAAAAAAATCTGATCTACATACTCCAATATCATTGGCTTCGTCAAATAATTTGCCATTACCATCTCTTGAAGATTCCTCACCAAAAATGCTTTTTTGTACAAAACCTACAAACTGGAATACATGTTGTCCAGAACCTATCGTCTCGAACATTGTCCCCCAATATGGAGAATTACTTCACAAAGCAATATATTTTGACAGTGTTTGGATCCTGTTACGAAGATTCATATTGAATGGTAATGATATATCTGTCTCCTCTCCTACATGGAATGGGTACACAGATTTTTACTAGATATGATATGTGTTTCCAGAGTTTCCTTGCTACCAGTAATTCCATAGCCTCCAACTAATATTCTGTTCAGTTAGCAGTTATGAGGCAACTTGAAAAACTAAACGAATCCATAAATAAAACGACAAACAAGGTCGTTGTTACAGCTGACATGGCAATTTATAAACCTTTAAAGCAGCTTGAAATAGCAAAAGAAGATTGAAAAGGCAAATGGATATTAAAGCCTGAAGAGTTGCATATCATAATAGTTCAACTTAGAACAATTGGCGAGTTCATATGTGGAAGTGGAATACCAGAGCTGTGGGTGAAATGCAATTTGTACTCTTCGGTGACTATGAAAGAGGGGAAGACACATAAGGAGAGCTATTGAAGCCTATTTAACAACTACAACCACATCATATTTTCTTCTTCTAGAAGAATTTGACAAGGAACAACCGGGGAAACTTACCTTGTTACAGCCTGTATTGGATGAAGTGGCAGAAAGTTTACAATTTAACAATGAGACCAATATTAAACAAAAGCACGATGCAGTAATCTCTTTCATTGAACAAAATGGGATAGTTGAAGAAATTAAAAGGTTTGTGAGTTCTAGGAAATCAATGAAAGCAGTTTTCAAGATGGCGTGCTCATATATGGATATGGTGCAGTCTATGTTGTGCTTTATCAGAGTTGTTAGAACATCTGATTGGAACCTTAGCTTGACTTCTCTTCATGACTTCTTGAAATATTTGTTTGTTCTTAATAGAAACAATTATGTACGGATGATTTCACTGTATCTTGCTGAGATGGATGTATTACAATCAACAGATCCAGACATCTGGAAAAATTTCATAGAGGGCAAATGGGTTGTCAATTGTAATGTTGTATCCCTTTGTGCCCTAGGTGCAGATGAAGTCTTAGAGCACCAAAACCGAAAATTGAAAGTGCAAGGAGGACTGGTAGGGATAACACAAAATGATAGTGCAAAAAATCGTTTCTTTTTTGCAAATCCAGAACTGAACAGAATATCAAATGCGACGGAGATGTTGCTTGAGATGAAAACTGTTGGACAAGCAAAACACTATGGGCTTCAAGATACAACCCAAGAACGCCAGGATCGCAATGTTTCGAAACTCAAGGATGCATTAAAAAATTTCACTGACCCTTTTCAGAGTAAAATCCCACAACTGACCCACGTTCTTACTCATAAAGTGTAACCGCAGGACGTGCAAGATTTTGTAAGTAACATAGAAGAAGTGGGTCAAAAGTTGAAGGAATCTTTTATGGCAGAGCTTGTAAATAGCAACACAAAACAATTTTGGTCTACGATGAAGAAATATCCAGCAAAAACTTGTAAGGCGTCAGCAAAAAAGGTTACAGTTGCCCTTAAAGATAAAATTGTATCCATGAAAACAGATCTTTCACTTATGTCTAGGCTATTGATAGCATCTCGAAGCCGAGATGATATTGACATAAAGTTCAATATAAGTAACTATGAATTTTCACCCCTCCCAAAATCATTGTTTGCTAATGATGAAAAATGCATTATTGTATCAACAAATCCAAACTTGCAGCGATTTTGGAATCATTACCATCAAATAAAAAACAGATTGATAGCAGTTTACCACTATTGCATCCAACACAAGACTAACAAGAAACTGAAAAAATTGCGGCTATAATTGATGGAAATGCTCTACTGCACACTTACAATAAGCCTAGCACAGTAAAAACGTGTCATGATCTAGGAATGCACTTAAGCAAGTGGATTAGTAACAAATTCAAAGCATACAATTCAGTACATGTTGTGTTTGACACCTATAAGGCCAATTCATTAAAAAATGAAATGAAAGGTATTCGGCAACTCTGCAATGATACAATCCGTTACCAAATAACATCTGAAATGGTAGTTAACAAAACTTCAATGAAGAATTTGCTTGCTCATAATAAAAACAAAGACGAGCTTACAGAGTTCGTATCTGGTCACATATTGTAACGGGGAGTGAGCAATAACAAGAAATATATAGTTAGTTGGAGGGATCAAGTTGCGTCAACAGATGGAGCAAATGTGTCAAGCCTACGGACCACACAGGAAGAAGCGGATACAAAAATCATACTTCACGGAGTATATATATATATATATATATATATATATATATATATATATATATTCTAATATCTAGCCCTCCACTTTGGGCTTTTACCTTATACTAGCTTCCCACTTGTTGGGTTTCAACTCCCCCTTTTTTCTTTATTTATTACACTTTAAACTTTAAACAAAGTTAGTTACACGACCTTTGTCGTCGTCCCTAATTTACTATTCAATGTATGACTTCAAATCGAGGTGCTTTAGCAAACGTTTGGTTGGTTCTTTATTTACTAATTACTATATTTTATGCCTCGACTATTTGAAACTTTAATCTCAGGGTTTTCTCACCTACTCACCGTGAGTTCAATCGTGAGTAGATGTGCACTACCCAACCAAACTGCACCCTCGTTTGTTTTACCACTTTTTTTTATATACTGAATTTACTATGTATGCCAAATTTTAACAGATCAAAGTTACCTGATGCCAAATTAATTTATGTAACTATTTATGACTTTAATTTTGACGTTCTAAGATATTCACGGTACTTACCAGAATTATACAGTGCTGAAGGCCTTCTTTTAACTGCTGGCTCAAGTTCGAAATCACCGTACGCACTTTCACAAAAGATTCTCCAATATAGTCCGCTTGCGTACTGCCTCCAGGTGTTCTTAAACCAATTTCGTTGACCCAAACCTGAAATAATTTTACCCCAATTTAGAATTTAGCAAAAAACGTTATGTCTACTTCCCCTGCGTTAATTCTTCCTCGTCGTATACTGCTCTCCTGTTCCTCTGCTTCGTACTCCAATTAATCCTCTCTTCGCTCAATCCAAATCAATCCCGCTGTCCTATTACAAATCGCTCCTAGTCCTGCTATTCCAATTATCCATACGATGTCCTTACTGCCGTTTAATCTGCTCAAATCACTCCAAAAATTATCTATATCGTCGTTGCCTTCTGTATCCACTCAAATCTCATACTGCCGTTATACCAAATCTATCCAAAACCAACACCAATCTTCCTCAAAACTAAATAATCGTCGCTTTACCCGTTGCACTATTTAAACCACTTTCAAATCTTCTCTTATACACGCTGACTTTCCCGTTGCACTATTAACCACTTTTAAAACCTTTTTACTACTCGTCGCCGTTATACTCTCGATGCTTCTTATTACTCACACTTTGACTAAATAATACTCGCTGATACATATAAACTTTTATTTCAATAAATACTTTACACTTTTTTAACGCAGGTTTCATAAAACACGTCTTTATCTGAACCAATTCGAAAAAATAAGTCCCTTTATTTATTTTGCTTAGCTATAAGATCAACAACCTTAGCTTACTTGAATTACAATTTTAAAACATACAACATCCAATAACAATTCATCTTTCTTTCCGTGTCCAAAATACCTTTACTACAGTCTTTATAATATTTTTAAATTTCTACTATTGGTCCAAAACATTTCACCAAACTCCAATAACCTTTTACATTTCGATTCACTTTAAATTTTGATTTACAATTCGTCCAAAAGTTGATTCTATTAAAAGGAAAAGCCAAATAATTTACACCCGACCTGGACGCTTTGTTATATTGCAGATATCCATAAATGCGTTCGGCTTTCCGACGGCAAATGTACTCTCAACTGGCTCATAAAATATCAACTCAGTATAAAACCTCAAGTACCGTGCATTATATCAACGTCATAAAGTCATGTTATCTACCTTTTGGCACATATGTTTTAAACTGAAATGGTACATACTTTAACGTATGTAAAGTATAGCAAAATTATAGTTTTTAAATTATTAGATCTGAAATATTGATCCTATCGTTTGGCATACACCCCTATTAATACAAATATACCTTTAGAAGCCTTATACCCCCCCCCCCCTTACATAATAATATATATATATATATATATATATATATATATTCTTCTAATTCCTGGAATTTGGTCATCAAATAACTTGAAAAAAAACGAAAACTACAACTTTTCGTATATGAATATATTACATAATTGCTATACGCGTTTCGGTACAAACTACCATAATCATTAAGAGCCTACAATATTACATAGTTATTACAAACAAGTTTTTTAAAATTGTTATACATACCCAAAATTATATAAAACTTTTTGATATTAATGATTTTGCTATTGGATGTGAACATTTTAGTCAGTTAGATAAAACACATTTATCGTAAAAATAACTAAGATTAAAAATAGACAAATAATAAACAAAATTTTAACAATGTATCACATCTTCTTTTAAGAACTAAATTGCTTAAACTAAATTATTATGCTAAGGTAACCAACAAACTTATTGTTATCATTGATAAATATTTAGCGCGGACAATGTGTGCATTTGTTTTAAACCAGGCTTGTATTAAGTGTATGAATCTTTACAGTGTTGTATTAAGCAAAGGAATCTGAGGTTGAAATAGCTTCATAATAATTTTTTAAAAACGAATTATATTGTTATATATGTTGATGAAATTATCCTGGTCTAGTTTTGAATTGATCGCGTTCGGGTGTTTGTGTATTTTAATAGTTTCTAAGATGTTTCTCTTCTTATCGTTATTTTCAACACCTAAAATTTTGACATTATTAAAATCGAATTGGTGGAGTTTTTCGATTGCATGGGCCGCTAATGCTGTAATTTTGTTATTGTTTGTTCCTATAGAGTATTTGTGTTCATATATGCGTTTGTGAATATATTGTTTTGAGTTTCCGATGTAACATCCTTCGCATTCTAAACAATTAATTTGATAAATAGTGTGGGTTCGGTTATTGTGATGAATTTGTGGTTTAAGATTAGTAAAGAAATGATTTGTTGAGTTGTTGGGTTTGTGGATGACTTGTATATTGTGAGCATTAAGGCATTTTTTAATTTTTTCTGATAAACCCGGATTGTACAATAAACTTATACGCTCTTCTTTCACTTGTTTATTTTTATCACAATTATTAAACACTTTTTGAATTTTTGTTTTAATTATTGGTTGGTAAAACGATTTTGGATAATTATTATTTTCTAGTATGTTTCGTACTAACTTTATATTTTGATGTCGATATCGATTATGTGTAAGTTTTATTGCCCTGTCAACTAAATTATTTATGACATTTATTTTGTATTGTTTAGGTACATAGGAGTTAAAGTTAAGGTATCTACCACTCCAGGTGGTTTTTCTGTACCAGTTGGTTGAAATTATTCCCGCAGAATTATAAGTAACGAACATGTCCATGAAAGGGATGGTTTTGTTTATTTCTTTTTCGTGTGTAAATTGCAACCTTTGGTGAAAACTATTGAATGAATCTAATGTGTCTTTAATTTTATGAGTTGGTAGGCAAATGATGCAATCGTCTACGTATCTTTTATAGAATATTGGTTTGTAATTTAAATTATTAATTGCGTAGTTCTCCAGCTCTTCTAACACAAGGTTGGCAATAGTAGATGATATGGGTGATCCCATTGCTGTACCAAAAATTTGTGCATAAACTGTATTATTAAATTTGAAATAGGTTGCCAGAACCAAAAAATAATCTATAATATCATATTTCTTAGAATCAAAAATAAACAAATTAAAAAAATAAACTGGCTAACATATAAACAGAATAAGAGGTTTACCGAACAAAATTATAACACCAATAATAAATGGATTATAAATTTAACAAATAAAAATATTCCGCCCGAAGTCAATTACTGTTTAAGTCTAGGTAAAAAGTTTTCAACACCACCGAAACAAACAAATTATGAAAATATTATCGCAAATATAGAAAACGGAATAAAAACAAAAACAACCACTGAAAAAATTGAAATACGAAATAAAATTTGCAATATTTTAACCAACCACCGCAACATAACCAAAACCAAAATACACAACCCAATCTACCAGAGCTTAATAAAAAACACCAAAAACTTCTTACAAAACAATAAAGATATATTTGTATTGCAAGCTGGTAAAAGCAAAGCCACTGTCTTAATGTTAAAAGATGACTACATACAAAAAATGAATGACATACTACAGGATAAAAATACTTATGCCATTAGAAAAAATGATCCCACTTTACAAATACAAACCACAATAAATTCACTAATGAACAATTGGAAAAAAAAGGCATATATATCACAAAATGAAAAAAACCACCTAATTTGTCACAATGGTCACGCACCATACATGTACGGGCTACCTAAGATACATAAGGAAAATATCCCGCTTCGACCAATTATAAGTACAAAAAATACACCAATGTACAACCTATCAAAGTTCCTAACCGAAATCATGAAAAAAATCGTAGGGCAAACCCAATACCATGTGATTGATAGTTGGGATTTCCAAAAATTTATCGTAAACCAAAAAGTTCCCAAAAACCATATTATTATTTCGCTCGATGTACAATCTCTTTTCACAAACATCCCTACTGAACTTGCAATTAATACAATTAACAACAACTGGAATAAATTTAACACAATAACTAATATTCCCAAAGAAGAATTTACCAAAGCCGTAAAACTATGTCTTGACGCAACCTATTTCAAATTTAATAATACAGTTTATGCACAAATTTTTGGTACAGTAATGGGATCACCCATATCATCTACTATTGCCAACCTTGTGTTAGAAGAGCTGGAGAACTACGCAATTAATAATTTAAATTACAAACCAATATTCTATAAAAGATACGTAGACGATTGCATCATTTGCCTACCAACTCATAAAATTAAAGACACATTAGATTCATTCAATAGTTTTCACCAAAGGTTGCAATTTACACACGAAAAAGAAATAAACAAAACCATCCCTTTCATGGACATGTTCGTTACTTATAATTCTGCGGGAATAATTTCAACCAACTGGTACAGAAAAACCACCTGGAGTGGTAGATACCTTAACTTTAACTCCTATGTACCTAAACAATACAAAATAAATGTCATAAATAATTTAGTTGACAGGGCAATAAAACTTACACATAATCGATATCGACATCAAAATATAAAGTTAGTACGAAACATACTAGAAAATAATAATTATCCAAAATCGTTTTACCAACCAATAATTGAAACAAAAATTCAAAAAGTGTTTAATAATTGTGATAAAAATAAACAAGTGAAAGAAGAGCGTATAAGTTTATTGTACAATCCGGGTTTATCAGAAAAAATTAAAAAATGCCTTAATGCTCACAATATACAAGTCATCCACAAACCCAACAACTCAACAAATCATTTCTTTACTAATCTTAAACCACAAATTCATCACAATAACCGAACCCACACTATTTATCAAATTAATTGTTTAGAATGCGAAGGATGTTACATCGGAAACTCAAAACAATATATTCACAAACGCATATATGAACACAAATACTCTATAAGAACAAACAATAACAAAATTACAGCATTAGCGGCCCATGCAATCGAAAAACTCCACCAATTCGATTTTAATAATGTCAAAATTTTAGGAAACTATTAAAATACACAAACACCCGAACGCGATCAATTCAAAACTAGACCAGGATAATTTCATCAACATATATAACAATATAATTCGTTTTTAAAAAATTATTATGAAGCTATTTCAACCTCAGATTCCTTTGCTTAATACAACACTGTAAAGATTCATACACTTAATACAAGCCTGGTTTAAAACAAATGCACACATTGTCCGCGTTAAATATTTATTAATGATAACAATAAGTTTGTTGGTTACCTTAGCATAATAATTTAGTTTAAGCAATTTAGTTCTTAAAAGAAGATGTGATACATTGTTAAAATTTTGTTTATTATTTGTCTATTTTTAATCTTAGTTATTTTTACGATAAATGTGTTTTATCTAACTGACTAAAATGTTCACATCCAATAGCAAAATCATTAATATCAAAAAGTTTTATATAATTTTGGGTATGTATAACAATTTTAAAAAACTTGTTTGTAATAACTATGTAATATTGTAGGCTTTTAATGATTATGGTAGTTTGTACCGAAATGCGTATAGCAATTATGTAATATATTCATATACGAAGAGTTGTAGTTTTCGTTTTTTTTCAAGTTATTTGATGACCAAATTCCAGGAATTAGAAGAATATTATTATAACTGGTCAAGAAGTGTGTTAAGTTAATTAATTTATATATATATATATATATATATATATATATATCACAACAAGGATTTAGAACAACTCATGTTTATTCGCCAGACACAGATGTTCTGGTTTTGGCGTTAAGGAGATTTCCTGAAATGACAGCACAATTTGGAATATTCCTTGGGCAAGGAATGAAAAGGTTTGTTGACATAGCTCCAATCCCTAAGTCACTGGAATCACTCAAAGCTGCTCCTCTCCTTGGACTTTATGTCTCATCGGGGTCAGATGTAGCTGGACCATTGGCCAATAAAGGGAAGCTTAAGTGGTGCAAAACTTTCAATTCTGTCAATTATGACCTACTAGAGACCTTATCAAAGCTTGGTACAACACCCACTCTTCCAGTCGATGTCATAAACGCTTTGGAGTCATTTGTTTGTCAATTATATATTCCAAAAACTACGATGACTGAGATTGGAGATGTACGATGGTGGCTTTTCATAAAAAAACAATGTCAAGATGAAAATTTTCCACCAACAAAAGCTGCTTTAACCCCTGCACTTTTACGAGCTCATCTTCAGGCGCTTGAGTGGAATCAAGATATCAAACCAAACCCAGACATTCCGTCACCACTCAGTTTCAGATGAACCAAATATTGGAGGAACGTTTGAACCAATCCCGTGTAATTGTAATTATTGATAAACTGTTCTCTAGTGCAATACAGTAGATATATGTTTGGTGTCTGTAATTAACTTTGAGCTCTAATACTGTCTCTGGTTAGGCAATTCAATTGTAAATAAATTAAAAAAATTAAAAAGCAACACTGCACTTTTTGGAAAACAAAACCATAAATGCTTTATTTATAAGCCGAACTTCTTTCTATGTTAAAGGCTAAACTTACAAAAAATCCCTAAGAACATTGTTTGTGTAGAATTTAATACTGAATATTTTTTGTAATAGGTCACTTCGTCGTAAATATTGTATTTTACGAGATTAAACATAAAAACCAGTGTCATGTACGGCAGAGCGGCGGCCATTTTGTTTTTTGCGTATAAGTTTAATCTGCCACCAGTGGCTATTGTCCATCATCCAAATACTGATTCTCCATGTTATAACAAAGAGATTGATACTGCTCCTATGCTTGAATCATCAAAAATCCCACGCATGTACACTTGCAAGCCAACTACCATGTTCTTGGCAATACTCAACGAATCTTTTCCCTCCATCACTTCGTCTATCATACCCAAATTTCCCTACCATTTTTCCCTCACTACCTTCTTGCACTGACGCATTAAAATCGCCCATAACTATCAAATTCTCATCTCCCTTTATCTTTCTCACTATACTACTTATATCCTCGTATACCTTTTCTACTTCCTTATCCTCGAACTGAGTCGTTGGCTTGTAAACCTGTACTAAAACAGTGTCTGCGGGTTTCGTACTCAATCTAACCATAATTATTCTATCACTAAATTATAAGTACTCTTTAACTTTATGTCCTAATCTTATACCTATCACTATTCCTACCCCTGCCTGTCCATTAGTTGAAGAAGTTGTAATTATTCTATCATTATCTTTCCAAAAGTCATTTCTATTTGGCCATCTCACCTCGCTAATACCTAAAATGTCCAGCTTTCCTTTTCTCAATTCGACTAATAAATTCGCTAAGTTATCTAGTCTAAGTAATTACTTTACATTCCAAGTCCCTATCACTAAATCGAACCGTTGTTTTAAATTCTTACGATGACAAGCTCTAAGCAACATGGTTACGTTACAATTATGAGCGTTACTCAAAAGAATTAAAATTTTATAAATCTTAATGTAATTAAACCATCACTTAATACAAAGGCTTAAAACGGCTTCTAGACGATCTTTAGGTATTCTTCTCGCCGCCAAGAGTTAACGCATTCTGACCAGTTCTACAATTTAGATCTGCTTGAAAAACCACCTTCAAAACGATAAGAGACCTCTTACAAACGCGTATAGCCCAAGAATATGGCAAACAAGATAACAAGTTATAATAAAGACAAATTAAACAGAAAACGAATCGTGTTCACCAAAATAGTTCAAAGACTTGTTATTATTGAAAATTTCTAAATAAACAACTGGTGATCTACTTCACAAATATCTAACTTTTAATTTACGGCAACCGAAAATTTGGGATTAGTATTATTATTGCATATTTAAAGTTATATTTTAATCAAAAAAGCAATTGTTCAATCATAACCTATTAGGTTGACTATAGGAAACTATTTCAAGTATGACATTATTATCTTACAGCTCAAGTGTGTACAGACATGTTGGATGTAAAATCTTAACCAACGGTGGTCAAATAAATCTTTTATTGCTGTGCTACTTCAATGTAGTTTTGTATAATGTATGAAAAGTAATAAAGGTATTTCAATAGCTATACGATATCTAAAGGCAAAGTGCGTAAAAAATAATAATAAAGAGTGTTACATTCCAAATTTGGCAATGTACGTTCTTATAATTTTTAAATAAATTCCCGCGGATATTTTTAATTGAACTTGTCAATTTTCGTCATTCCGGACAGTTGCGTTTGCGCAAAACAATGCGCAGGTGCAGGGTGTGTGAAAGGACGCCATTAAGCGACGAGACCTGAAGCCAAGAACATCTATCTGTGGTGTGTGTGTCTTTTCTCTTCTTAGGGGCGTAGGTTCCTTATTTTTACCTTTGTGTACCTCTACCTGGCTGTGCCTTTCATTCCGCTACGAGGAAATAGTGGTTTAAAACGGATTGGCAATTTGACTTAGCAATGGCGTACTCTACCCACAAACATGGATTCTGAGATGTTAAAAAATACAAGTGAGTAACCGTTTTACTTATATTGTGTCTGAAATTCGACTTTATATGTGCATGAAACTTTGTCTATTGCGCAATACTTAAAACGTGGTGATACGCGTTATAGGAATTACGCGGCTTTAACTATTGCGCAATAGTATATCAATTGCCCGCAAGATACGAGGGCCATTTTTTTCAACTTCCGATCGCTCCGTGCAGACGCTACGCTGGTAGCAGAAAGCGGGCATGCACCGTAGGTGACTGCGCAGCTCTTGCACTACACACTCCGCCATTGTTGACATTCATGCGTCAGTCGACGTTGTGCTACAGCCACGTAAACATGTCCGCTATTATTGATGCTCCCGCCAAGTGTGAAGTGCGAAGTGTGATTCGTTTTCTACAGGCTAAAGGCCATAGTGCTGCAGTCGTGTGTATGCGGAAAACTTCAAGAGTGATGGTGTTGTGCGTGAATGGTGTCGAAAATTTAAAGATGGCTGTAATGAAGTGCATGATGAAGGGGGCCAAGGACGCAAATCTGTCGTTTCAGATGACCTGGTTCAACGTGTTGACAGAATGGTTAAAGAAAACCGCAGATTCACCATTACTGCTTTGTCTACGGAATTTCTAGAAGTTTCAAGGTCTGTTTTGTACTCTATTGTTACTGAACGGTTAGGCTACAAAAAACTTTGTGCACGTTGGGTCCCAAAAATGCTGACGGACGGTCACAAAACTCGACGAATGGCGTCAGCGTTAGAGTTCCTTGAGCATTATTCTGATGAAGGAGACAACTTTTTGAAATCAATTGTGACTGGGGATGAAACCTGGATTCAATACGACACACCGGAAACAAAACGACAATCACAACAATGGATGCATTTAACTTCACCAAACAAACCAAAGAAATTGAAACAAACCTTCAACAACAGAAAGACCATGGCTGCTGTGTTTTCGGACCAACAAGGTGTGTTGCTTGTGGAGTTTATGAAGCCCGGAACCACAATTACTGCAGCTGTTTATTGTGAAACTTTACGACGGTTGCGTAGAGCCATTCAGAACAGACGAAGAGGAAAGCTCAACGCTGAAGTTGTTCTGATCCACGACAATGCTCGTCCACACACTGCTGGAGCAACGCAACGGCTTCTCGACCAATTTGGATGGGACATTTTCGATCATCCGCCATACAGTCCTGACTTAGCACCAAGCGATTGTCATCTTTTTCCTGACCTCAAGACGTGGCTTGGTGGAAAGCGCTTTCAAACCAATAAGAACCTTCAAACCAACGTCAAGTACTACTTGAATTCATTGGCGGCAACTTTCTTTGAACAGGGTATTGAAAAGCTTGTCCACAGATATGACAAATGTCTTAATCTCTTCGGTGATTATGTCAAAAAGTAACCGTAAGTGTGCCAATCTTTTGGTAATAAAATTATTGTTTTATATGAACTTGTCTTTTATTTATAGCCTATCGGAAGTTGAAAAAAAATGGCCCTCGTAGTATAGCGAATGACCGGTTTACAATAACACTTCAAACTATTGAGAACATTGTATTACGTGTAGACGTTCTTTCTATCGAATATAATATTTCAAATGAAAAATCTTAAAAAGATTTCGATTTGTATTATATTATTTAAAGTTTAGAATTGCATATAATACTGTGTGCATATAGAACCCTCTACAGCTGAACTTACAAAATGTTGGCTCAAGGGTACATTAATCCACAAGACAGATACATCAAACATCTATTTACTGTTTCAGATGCACAAATGATTCATTGAATCAAACAAATAAACGTTGTTGGTGATCCTACCAGTTAATCTCACCTAATAATAATAATAGTAATAATAATAGTATATGTCTTTATTATTTGTTCATGAAGAAAAAAGAAAATTCGATAATTGGATAATTGAAAACAAAAATAAAAGAAACAAAAATCCCATGACAAAGTTCAAAATTAATGATCTCTTATACATGCTACAACTAGAATAAACAAATTTTACATCGCTGTTTCAAAATAACAAAATACAATTTCAATCTAATTACAATACTAAAATGACAAACCCACAAACAAGTATAATTCTTATATTTGTAGTGAGATTACTTTATCAAATTTCGCTTTCTCATAGTGGACGAGTTTAGTTGTGATCTATTCTTACCTATTTTACTTTATTTAATTGATTAATTAAATAATTAAAGTAATTCCTGGGTTCTTTAAAATTGTTTGATGAAACCAGTGAACTTTAAGGAAGGATTTCTTTAAAATAATGGAACTCAACTATCTTCCGACTATGTTAGGAGTCTATTCCTCGGGTAGAGCTTATGAGGATTGGTCGTGGTTCTTTTTACAAAACATTATTTACTTACTGACTCAACTTTTACCAAAATAGGGGTATGAGGAGGGCGCCACCAAGTCATTAAGTTTTAAACACAGAGTTTCCCTAAGGGGGACTTGGGAGTCCTTAAAGAGGGATATTGCATTTACTGCTTAAGCAGGAGCTGTTAAGAAAATTGGATTAAATTAGCAAAGGAGGACACGAGAGGTGTACTCTTGCCACCTCATAAAAAGAAAAGCTATAAATATCAATTATGCACACACTATTATAGACACAAATATTAGGCATCAAATTTTGAAAGTGCTATCAGTACTCCTTCGTCAAATGGGAGCTACAAATATTATTATATTGAATGTATTTATGCATTTTACTCCATGATTCAATTACCCTATGCTTGAACTCACTTGTTCAAAATAAAACAATTAATTAAATGAATTAAATGATGATTCTTTAATCAAATGTTGCTTTATGATAAAAGGTTGTATGTACAAAATATATACATCAAAATAGTACTTCTATTTTTTCTACGCAGCTGTAGAATAATAAAATCAAATAAAATATGAAACATGTTAAGCATTTCCTTTTTGTTATAAAGCTATACCCAAAATATCAGATCTGTAATTTGGTTTACAGGTGTATATGGAAATTTCAAAAATCTAATAATTTAACTTTCATATTTGCTTTAAGTATAATTACACATAAATGAAAACTTTAATCAGAACTTAATTAAGGTGTTTAAGTTCATTCGTAAAATAACAGGTACAATCCTGGATTTAAATGTTGATAAATACAAAACCTCAAAAGTTCTTTATAGTTTGTTAAATAAAATAATAATCGTAGGTCATTACAATGTTATGCTAAATATGTTGCCTTGTACCCATGTTGGCCGAAATGCGGACGTCATGTTAAAATAATAAAAAGGCTTACCTTGTACAGCCATGTTATTGTTTATGTAACAGTGTTACTTTGTATAAACCAGATGTGTTTACATACTGTGCCTCGACAAACAAATGACGTCGGCTGTCCACTTGTAAATATCGGCCATTTGCCAAGCATTTTCTTTCGAATAAAACATCATGGCAATTAAAGGATTATCGTAGGCTTGAGTAAAATATGTAAACCGAAGAAAATTATGTCATATTGGAAATAATTTCTGCTAATTGAAGAACGTTTAGATTAAAACAAAAGTATTACAATTAAATTGAAGAACGTTCATATTAAATCAAAAGTATTACGATTAAATTGAAGAACATTCAGATTAAATCAAAAGAATTACGGTTAAATTAAAAACGTTTATATTAAATCAAAAGTATTACGATTAAATTGAAGAACGTTCATATTAAATCAAAAATATTACGATTACATTGAAGAGCGTTATAAAAAATTTATTTAGTTTGTTTTAGAAATTACATCTATGTGCTTACCATTATTAAAAACATTTATTCAAGTACATGTTGCTCTTGAATTAAACATCTAGGCGTAAGGCCACACGCAAATTGCTGGCTAGAACACTACTCTTCTGCATCATGTGTTCTTATCAAATGCCCATGCCAGACTGATGGGTTGGCCCGCTGCGCATAGTATTTCAAAGTCGCTTGACTTTGAGGTATTTATTCAAACAACCAACGCCTGTTGTTAGCAACCAAACTAGCACGAGAGAACAATCTCTGTATTATGATTGGGCTACATGATCCCAATAGGAATATTTATTAGAATGACGATATTTACTTGTTTCATTGAATAGACAAAATGGCGTATTTAACGAATAACTTATAGGTGATTTGCAGTCGTCAACAAAAATTGTTATACTATTACCATAAATTTGTATCGCCAAAGGATTGAGGATATTGAATCTAACGAAGAAATCTTCAGTACGTTACAAGGTAGATGGTTATATGTCAATCCACCATTATCATGATTAATACCAAAACTATCGAAGTAGTTCCTTTAATCTTGGGGAACTGCAACCAAAGAGAACAAAAGCTCGAAAACAATTGTCAATTGCAACTGTAAATCAAATTTTATTTTGTGAAGTTAAATATAACATCTAAAGAGGGATCAGTTTTTGTAATAATAATCGAGTACGAAAATCAAATATGAGTACACAAAAATGAAGCAAGCGTTTACCCATAAAATAATAGGATATGTATTAACTGCTTAAAATAACTCAATCCGCAAAGATTTAAAATAACTGTTATGGAAATTAACTATCTGACAAAGCAAAGACGTCCACGGTTGTTTCTTGCACGAAATCAACTGAAACAAGTTGTAGAAATTTAATTTGTATATGAAAGATACGTTTTGGATGTGAACGACATAAATAAAGCACTGAAAATAAAACTTACACTCTAATATTTCGTAATCATTTTTTGTACATTAAACGACGTATTTACATTAAAAAATACGATCTGAATGTAAGAAAGCATAAAAACCATTCAAACAACACCTGAAGATATTTAAAAAATCACTTTCCTTAATACGCATCTCGAAGTTGCTGACAGGATGACACACTGAGGCAAGCTATCACTGAAATATCTTTGTACAATATATAGCTAAAATTATTTTATGGTATGTTGAGTGACCACTGATGTTACAAAAAGTTTAAAATGTTATTACCATTTTAGCTTTGTTTTGTAAGATTATATTTAATTAGATATTTAACATTTTTGATTCCACAACCCAACACATGTTATTAATAAAGAATTTCTTGCAGGAACGCTCCAGGATAACATGCGCAGAGGATGCGCAATTCCAAATTTCTGCAAAGTGGTGGGAACTCGATCACTCTATTGCTCAACATGTACTACAGACATGTGTAATAAATCTTACACCGAAGTGCCATCTTTTATATTTACAACTATACTCGTAATCAAAGGCTTTGTAAAAATTGTTTTATAATAATGTTTATAACTTTTCTTAGTAAATATATAATGAGGACGTATGAGCCATGAAGCCATAGTAATC
This sequence comes from Platerodrilus igneus, assembly GCA_036346225.1. Lineage (NCBI taxonomy): Eukaryota > Metazoa > Arthropoda > Insecta > Coleoptera > Lycidae > Platerodrilus > Platerodrilus igneus. Next base: position 1,095,929 of record JARFIW010001281.1, read on the forward strand.
GCATAAAATTTTTCCAGCTCATTGAAAGAAAAGTTCCTTACTTGTAACCTCTATTAGCAATGCAACAAATTGTTATGGATGTTTGAAGCATTTTGTTTTAAATTTGTAATTTCTCAAAGAAGGCGGGAATCTCGTAACACTGGTCAACTACAGTGGTCGAGCAGTAAATCCCCATAGCAATAAATGGTATACAATTGAACAAAATTGTGTAATTATCAAAATTTCACCTAGATGCGATTTCAAGCTACGTTATTACTAGCATACGCTGATAGGTTACCAATACCTTAAGTTTAAAGGGAGCCAACATGTCTAGTCTAATAGGATTTTCTTTGGACGACTTGTACCCTAGGAGATTGTAATTACAGGGTATTCACTTGATAAAATAGGTATTTTTACAAAAGGTCACCCGTATATGTGAACAATTAAAACAAGTCCCAACTCACCTTGCTTAAATTTATTTCAATATAACATTATTTGAGTATGTTTGTGAACAAACAGGCATACACCAATTCTTAAATGTGATTACATTAATGTTTGGTTAGTGACCTAGAGATATCTCTATAACAAGATACATACAATCCATGGGAAAAATTGAAAAATGAATTCATCTGCAATTCCTCATATTTGGATTTATAACTGGAATAATAATTTGCAATATGCTCCCACTTTAGCATCAACTAGCAAACAATTATCATATATAAATACCATCAAACAGTATCTAATTCTAGAAAGAAATTAACTTACAGTTTCATCTTCAAGTGACAAAAACTCCAATGAAGCCAAGAGATATGATTTTATTCTCGGGGCATTGCATTTCACACCAATTTGCTGGGAAGCAAGCCGTCCCAATTTACTTCGGTGTTTGAGGTTAGGTCGAAAATCCTTAGTTAACAACGCGGACTCTCATTTATTATACAGTAGTCAACAGGGTGTTTACGAAAAACCAAACCTTTATTTCTGTATAACAGCACATTTGTTTATGTTGATCACATGTAAGCAATTAAACAATTTTATTCCGGTAGCTGACTAGCGATATCAGTATCCCCACTTTCTTTGCATCAGAGGGGTATGCCATTAATATACCTAACACATGAAGGAGGCGCAACTGTCATGTAGCAAAATATAATTGTGATATAAATAAATACATTGTTTTGTATAATGTTGTCTGGTGGACTATTAAATCTCTGTGGGTTTCATTAACTCTTCCGTTCTTCTTTATATGTTAATAATCTTATAATAAATTTGAACTTATTTATTTAGTGTTTTCATGAACCTAAAAATTACGTTAATATAGATCTCACTACAGAATAGATCTCATTGTTAATGTAAAAATAAGGATACATTTGAAAGAGGCTTCCATGTTGTTAATTGTGTTTGTGAAGTGCAGGGATTTATTTTTCATCTTAGTAAAATATAAATTCGGATAGTCGAGAAGATCGAATGATTAATTTAGTTATTCAAAAGAGGTGCTTCAAATTTCAGTATTATGTGAATTAAACCAGGAAAATGTAGTCAGGTAGGTTATCATAACTGTGTGGTTTAAATGCTGGCACGTATTAACTTGCATTGTAGAAGGTTAATCGTTTGTAACAAGCATTCTTTGATAAATACAAACGTATTTATTACAAAATTAATGTATATTTTAAACTTAACATAAATAATTATTTGCACGTCCTTCCAAAAGCTCCAGTTCTACTACAATCTTCAAAGTTATCGAAAATTTAAGTGTTAGGGCTAGACTTTCATGCAAACCTCTGGATTTTGATTCAGATAGCACTATATTTTGCAATGAAAACTACGAAAAGAGTGGTGAAAGTTATATCCCTTCCGGTTCCAATAACGATTCTTGAGAAATGGTAGAAATGTTAAAGCAGATAACACTGAAGATATTACCGAAAATATACCAAACAAAGAAAACATATGGTGATCAACACAAGTTAAATCGAAAAAAACGCAACGTCGTCCGTCTACATGGAAGCGCGATGTTCAAAGATGTTTGAGGGACAAAGGACAACCTTATATAAATCGTTCGGGTAGAAAAACTTTTGAAAGGCTACTGAAAGCAGTTAATTGCAAATGTCACTACATTTCCACGAAAAAAATAAATAACGAGCAAAGGCAAGTGATTCTTAGACAACTTTTGGGCAATTGGCGAAGGGTCCGGTTGATGAAATTTTTTAGCAAACCATGTTACTCGAGTCAACAAAAAGGGTGCATATTCAGAAAATAATCATCGCCAATTGACTTTAATTTATAAATTGGCTATTGGTGGAAATAAAGAAGAGGTATGCCAAAATTACTTAGTAAACACTCTAAATATTTCTGAAAAAAGTGTCCAAACTGCATTAAATAAGCTCACTCTAGTAGGCACTATTGAAAATATCAGCGAGGATAGAAAATTACGCCACAAAAGATTACGGACGGGCCTTACATATTTTCTCATTACTGCAGATCCATCAGCCAGAGAAAATATCTTCCAGCAAGTTTATCACTAAAAAGGTTATATAGTGATTATATTTGTTACTGCAATGAGCATGCCGTAGTACTGGTTAAGCAATAGTTCTAAATAAATCTTTGTCAATAGATTCAACATTGGCCCTCATCGCCCAAAAAAAGGCAAGTGTGACAATTGCACTAAGTTTAGCAATATGTTACAAGAAGAACAACAATTTGTTGCCTTTATCATGCAAGAAAAGCACAAGCGCAATTTCCTAAGACTACCGATAGATAGCGAGCTGAGGTAAATAATAACATTCTGTTGATTTTGCGATGGATATGGAGAAAGTTCTGTTAACTCCTTCTTTAGAAGTGGGAAAATTATACTACAATGAAGATTAAAGACATAACTTTACAATGTATAACCTAAGGTCACACGAGGTTGTGAGTCACATGTGGCATGAAGGAGATGGTAACAAAGGAGCATCCAAAACCGCAACATGTCTTTGGGAAACTCTCGTCAGATTGGATGAAAAAGTAAGAGGTTACATTCTGCGTAGATACAGCAGCAGGATTAAACCGGAACTAAATTAATGTTTCTACGAGCAATCACTGTCTCTTCTGTAAATATCATTAATCAAAAATTCATGGAAAGTGGACACTTCGAGATGGAATGCGTCAGTGTACATTTTTGTATTGAGAATCACAGCAGAAAGATTCTCATATACATCCTGGAAGGCAGGTTCACCGTTGTTCGTACTGCTAAAAGAACCTTAGTACATTGTAAGGGAATGGTTATATTCAGAATTAAAGTATTTCAAATCTTGGAGTAATCAAATTATTAAGAATAAAAATGAAGTTGATGATATTGGACTTGATATGAACTGGCTTCGTGTTAAGTGGCTACAGCACAAAAAAAGACCCAACTCGTATTTTCTTCACAGAACAACTTGATGATTTGGGGTTTCCAAGCATAAATGTTCTGCTAAAAAGGATCGTCACACGAAAAAATGTCAGTCCAGAAATTGCAGTGCATTATAGACAACCTCTTAAAATTCAAACAAAGAAATTTCATGATTTATGAAAACTTTGTTCCTCTGGAGCAATATCGGCAGTCTACCATAGATTTTATAACGAAGATGTTCAGTGTGAAGAAAAAGCAAATGACTCACAATGAATCACCTTGTATTTCATATTAAGAAAATACTGTATTTACAATTATAACGAAATGAATTGTTTTGTAAAGTAATTTGATTGAAGTAATTCCTTTTTGTTTGTGCTGTTTGAAAGTTGTAAGATGTTTAAATGTTTTTAGACATTATATTGTAAAAAGTTGATAATGTAGTATAAAATAAATAAGAAATCGTGAATTAGTTCTTTTTGGTTTTTTAAAACTAAACTTGCATCAATTAGAATTGATGGTAAAAGGAGTTATAACACACAAAAGTCTACTTCTATTAGATATATTCTTCATCATTTCAGCATTTTGTTTTCGACCTTACATACGTCGGTTTGACGCAGCTCTAACTTTTTTTCTATTCTGTAATAATCTAAAAAGTCTGCATTACATTCACAACTTAAATTTCTAATAATTTGACTAATATAGCTTGCTCTAAGTCTTCCTATACTTTTTCTTATCTACCTGGATCTACATAGATATTAGCAACCTGATGGTTGTTAAAGAAATCCATTCTCATTTATAAGGAAATGAAATATTACCAGGTTATCCCCTCCAAAAAAAGAAAGGTGTTAAATTATATGTTATGGTAAGACTTAAGCAACGAATCGTTGCCAACATTCCCGAGCGCTAACTAAGTGTAATTTATGTCATGGAGGCGTTAATTAAGTTATATGTTATGGCATGGCTTAAGCAGTAAATCGCTGTCAACATACCAGACCGCTTACTAATTGTCATGGTGACATTTAGTTAACTGATTTTTATTTATTTTTTTTTTGTTTTTTTTAGAACTTACTTAAGATCGGTTTGACGCAACTCTAAATTCTTTTCTATTCTGAACTAGTGTAAATAGATCTACGCACCCTTCACAACCTAAATCCCTAATAATTTGACTAATTTAGCTTTGTCTAGGTCTTCCTACTCTATTTTTATTTAGTAGTTTATAATCTAAGACCTTACTAAATAGTTTCTCATGTCTTAACTGGTGCCCCATCATTCTGTTTCTCCTGACCTTTAATTGTTTCCACATACAGGGTTCCTCACCTATCCTTCTATAAACGTCCTCATTTGTTACTCTATCTGTCCAACTAATCTTTAACATTCTCTTATAACACCAAGTTTCAAAAGCTTCTATCTTTTTCTTATCTACCTCTTTAATTGTCCATATAAAGAGCACTCCATACGTATAACATTAAAAAACTTTTCCTATTATCTAAACTAATACTAGTAGCTATTAGTAAGTCTTTCTTTTTCAAAAACATTTTTCTGGCTTGAGCTATACCAGCTACTATATTCCTTCTGCCACGTCCTCCTTTGAAATTATACTACCTAAATAGCAAATTTCATCTACCTCCTCTAACGCGGTGTTACCTATTATTAATTTTGGTTTAGAACTAGGCTGTAACTCACTTGTCATTATTTTTGTCTTTCCTAAGTTAATTCTCATACTATAGTTACTCAGTAGTATCTCATCTAAAATATTTAAAAACACTCCTCTTTTCTAGACTCTGGTATAATGGCTATATCATCTGCGTAACATGTGTATTTTTTGTTCCTGTACGCTAATACCTACCTCTTTTCTCTAGCTAAGTTTAAAGCTTCCTCAATATGTATAAACATTCAAAATCAAGGGAGATAGTATAGTCTTGTCTCACCATTTCTAATCTTAGCTTCCTTTTCTATTTCATCAAATCTAATTACCACGCTTTGGTATTTATATAGACTATAAATAATTTTTCTATTTCTATGAAAGATTCCCATTTTACGCAAAACCTTAAACATAATAATCCAATTAACTCTATCAAATGCTTTTTCTAAATCTATAAACGTGAAATGAGTTTTTAAATTATTTTGCAACCTTTTTTCGATAATTACCCTGATCATTAGTATCGGTTCTCTAGTCCCTCTGCTTTGTGAAAACCATATTGGTGTTGGCCTAAATAGTTCAGTCAAAGCTTCTATTCTATTTTTAATTATTATTGTTAGTATATGGAAAGCGTTGGAAGTTAAACTAACCGTTCTAAAATTCTCACACCTATCAGTTCCTGACTTTTTTGGGATTGGGATAATAATATTTTTTTCGAAATCTATTGGGTCTTCACCTGTGTCATATATTACTATTACTGTTCATATAATTTGTCTAAAGTTTTCTGACTTGCATATTTTATTAATTCTGCGGATATATCGTCTATCCCGGGCGCTTTATTTAGTTTAAGATCCATAACACCTCTATCAAATTTCTATCTTAATATTAAGAACCCTATTTCTACATCCTCTTCTTGGTCGTTCTCTAACTCATCCACATCGTCTCCCTTACATAAATCTTCTAAATATCTGTTCCATCTATCTGCTACCTCAACTTTATTTATTAGTAGATCATTATTCTCATCCTTAATACCATTATATTTTTTCTTATCTTTCCCGAAAAACTTTAACTGCTCTGTAAGCCCTGTCTTACCTACTCTTAAATCATCTTGTATTCCCTTACAAGTCTCCTCCATCCACTTATTTCTAGCTTTTTTACACTCATTCTATTATATTTTTGCTTACTCTCACTATCCAATTCTCTGAAAGGTTTAAGCTTTCTTCTATTCTCTATTAAATCTAATATCTTTTTTGTTACCCAGGGTTTTCTCGCTTCTACTTTTTTCTTACCTATAGTCTGTGTTGCTGTATTATGTACAGCCCTTTTCATTTCATTCCATCTATTTTCTACGTTCCCTCCTATTGCTATCTCTTTGATCTTATTATCTAATACTTGTTAATATTCCTTTTTTACCTGACTATCATTAAGATTACCTAGATTCCATCCCTCTCTTTTAGCCTTTCTCAATTCTTTGAATTTTAGGTGACACTTCATTTTATTTAAGCTATGATCGCTATCTATGTCGGCCCCTGGATAACTACGACAGTTTTTAACTTGGTTTCTAAATCTTTGTTTAACTAAAATATAACCTATTTGGTATATAGCCCTTGTTGACTATATCTCCGCACGCAAGCTGAACACAGAACAGACGGAAGATTTGCAGTTGACTATATCAAAGTACACGAGCTAAAAATAGAACAAACTAAGAATCGCGAAAATTTTTCAACTTATTTATTGTGGTATCCGAAAATCAGCACGCTCATTGTTCAAACTAAATTTGAAAATTATTTTACATTCAAAACTCGAAATACACAATTCCATTGGTTAAAGACATCATTAACGTTTTTCAACACCGGAAGAATAGGAAATGGAAGTGTATAAATATAATTTCAAATTCGTTCGAAGACATTCGTTAGTGCTCACCATAGTCTAAGGAATCCTCTTGCAGTGCTCTCCATAGCCTGCATAATCTTCAACGAGAAGCGCTCTCCATAGCCTGCTATACTTCAACACACAGTGCTCTCCATAGCTTGCGCATTCTCCGATAGCGACGCTGTCTGCCGCCGTACCTGGGGCACGTCATTATAATTTATTGTGGGTGGTTAATTCATCTACGTATGGGTGGTAAGATTCGTTACATGCACAAGACCAATAGAAAGCAGGCACAGAACGCTCTTTGACGTGCGATCCGTTCAATTCTGCCGCACCCAATGCTTCTGTCGCCTCTGCCACTATCGTCGAAAGAACATATTTAAACCGCTCCTACTACAAGTGCATTCCGAGAAGTGGTTTACTGTGATGTTGTGGACTGCATCTGACAAGTGTACTTCCGACACAACAGCTTCGTAACGTTTAACGGCGACTTCCTTAACGAGGCGTAAGGCACCACTTCTTCGACGTCTGCCGAAGGGTACCGAAGACCACCGAAGACGTCTGGGCCCCTTCTTAAAACTATAAATATTTTTAATCACCGCTGTCCAAGTTCTTACTGGGCCTCATAACTACAATACCGAAGCCTTCCGAAAAGTTCCGAAGACGACCAAAGACTTCTGAACCCTCTATACTTGTATATATTGTAAATTAGTAGTTTTTAATTTCAAGCCATAATTTTTTATAACTTAACGTTGTGCCAAAAGTAAAACACTAAGCCTTCCGAAAAATTTCGAAGACCACCGCAGCCGTTTTCACCGCCTTCAAGCTGTATAGACATTCATTTAATAAATGTTCAAGTTTATTTTGGTTCCACAAGCAAGCACCAAGCCTTCCGAAAAGTTCCGAAGATTACCGAAGACTTTCGAACTACTTCAACTATTAAAAATCAGTCAATTTTACTATTTCATTTTTATTTTTATGTATTTATGAAACTTATAATTGTTTTTGCTTGTACTTATTAAACAAATCAAGCCAAGCCTACCTTCTTTCAGACGCCGCCCACCCGAACGATAACAAGTGGTGTTTAACGTGATTGGACCGTCTTTACAGAAAATTTTTTAAACCGTGCGCTCGTAAAAACCATCATCATGCCCAAGACGAGGAGTTAAACCACATCAAACGTCCAGCCGGACACCAACCAACCGCCTTCAACCCAAGAGGTCACACAACCACCAACAGTTCTGGTACTGCAACAACCCAGTGGCGCTCAACAAACACAACTAATCGACAAAATCACCACAATCCAGACGCTCGTGGAAGACCTGTACCACGTTACCACAGCCATCTCCGAAGTAGAAAAACCTACATTCTCTGGAACCCTTCTGGAGGATCCCGCAGAGTTCCTCCAACAGATGGAAGCAATGGACTCGTATGTACCTACAACAACCGCTCAATTTCGAGGCCAAGCAGCCACATGGTGGGAAGCATACGCGATGTTCCAATTCACCTACAGCAAATTAAAAAAGTTCTTTCTGGACAAGTACGACTGTCCAACCATTAGAGTCAAAATAAACTCCGAGTACTGTGAACAGAAACAGATGGCGTCTCAATCAGTAGCCGCCTTCCTCGGCACTAAGGCGAAGCAAGCCCATCGCCTTAAGCTAGACATTAATCGGGACGTGGAGCTGTTTACGGATCTCCTCCTACCAAAACTGAGGAATCCAATTCAGTGCCACATGCCGACAACAGTATGGGAAATGGTCTCCCGCCTCACAAAAATCGAAGAAAACATTAAAGAGGCAACAAAAAAACGACCAACCCCACACCAGCTACCAGACATCCACCCACAGCAGAACAACTACTAAGATGCCGCATCTGCCCTCAAAGATACTGGCACCGAGACATTCCAACCAGAAACTGGGAAACGACACCCCGGCCGAACTGCACCAGCACTCCGCCCGGCCGGGCGAAACAAACTGGCGCGATTAAACATCATTCTCGATGACCCACTACCAAGGATCCCCATCACCATACAGAAAATAAACTTCGACGCATTACTATATACTGGAGCATCGACGTGTATGATTAGAGAAGATCGAATACCCACAGGCTCACGGGTAGAACCCTATCATGCTTCCGCCTATCTAGCCGTAGTAGGGATTGAAATGGCAATCAAACGCAAGTTCCGTACACCATTCACCCCCTGAGAAGTGACGGATTATGAAAATTTCCTGGTAGTGGCCAATCTAGCAGAAGATGTCATCCTGAGGCAATCCTGGTCCCTACGGCAAAGAGCCGTCATGGATCACGAGCGAGGTTCTGTACACTTTAGAACACACAATCGCCAGACGCTCCACTGGACTCGATGAACAAAAAACATCTCCGCCAGCAGGCCACTTTCACAAACCACAGTCCACCAGTTCCCAGCCAAATTCCAGCCCACATTTAACAGTCTCCTGGAGGTGTTCCACTCCGTTGTTAACGGACCAACACAGTCAACCGTAACTGCCAGCACCAGCCACACGATACGAACCAATCCACACACACCTTTACGATTGCCGCCGTATCGGTACTCCCCACAAAAGAAACTTATCATCGTCGCCGAAGTAGAGGAAATGCTGGCTAACCGAATCATTGAGCTCAGCCCCTCGGTCTACAACTCTCCTATAGTGAACGTGGGGAAAAAGGATGGAAGACCACGATTTTGCGTCGACTATCGGAGACTCAACTCCATCACCAAGGATGAAAGCTCAAACCTACTGATAATTCATTAAGTTCTTCTAGACCTCGGCACAGTATCCGTTTTCACCACCCTCGACCTCTAATCAGGATACTAGCAAATACCACTTGACTCCGAGTCCAAGCCTCTTACAGCATTCACCACGCCCAATGGAGCCAGTTACCAATTTCGCGTTATGCTATTTGGATTGAAAAATGTCCCAGCCAGTTTTCAGAGGCTGATGACACAAGACGTACTGGCATGTTTCCTCCGCAAATTTGTGCTCGTATACCTGGACGACTTAATAATTTAGTCTAACAACTGGGAAGAGCACCTACAACACATCCGACTCGTCCTGGAGAGGCTCGAACAACGCAGGCTTCACCCAGCGTTGGAGAAATGCAGCTTTGGAGTACCAAACATTGAATACCGAGGCCAGTTCATAACCGCCGAAGGTAATCAACCCATACCAAATTACGTGAAACAGATTCAGAAGGCAAATCGGTCCAGGAAACGACGAGGGCTAAGATCATTTCTCGGCCTTACCAATTGGCTCCGAGACTATATCCCGCGGTGTACAGACCTCCAAGCACCGCTAACCAACTTACTCTAAACCAATCAACGCTTCCAATGGACTACAGAAATCGAGAAAGCTTTTCAAACTATCTAGCAGGCCATCAGCCAACCATTGAAGCTTCACCGACCAGATTTTAACCAACCTTTTATTTTACAAACCGACGCCAGTGAAACAGGCATTGCAGCAGTTCTCTACCAAGAGATCGAAGAGCTATGCCAGCGCCAAACTCAACTAAGTCGAAAGAAACTACCACGTAAATGAGCACGAATGTTTGGCAGTAAACTGGAGCGTCAAGAAGTACCGACTATACTTAGAAAATAAGCCTTTTACTCTCAGCACAGACAGCCGCGCGTTGCTATGGTTGAACAAAACCAAAGACACCCGTTCCAAACTTACCGGCTGGGCCCCTGTTACTACAGGAATTCTGGTTTGACATCCAACATTTTCCCGGAGCTCAGAATGAGCTACCTGATCATCTCTCACGCCATCCCATCAACAATAACATTCTCGAAAAAGTCACAAGCGAAAACCGCTTGCTACCACCAAACTACTCAAGTAATCTACAGGCAAACTACGTAGCTCTAGTGGACCTGCCCGAACGGGTACAAACTGCAGAACGGGACAGCGAAGTCGTTGGACGGATGACTCAAGAATGGCTCCTCTTACAGCAAAGAGGTCCCCAAAACCCTCACGAGGAGAAAATCCTACAAGACGTTGTACTCGAAAACGGATACCTCTGGCGATGCAACTCTAACCAGAACCGGCTCTTTGTGCCTGCCGATGCACAGATCGACGTCTTGCATGTTCTTCACGACCTACCTAGACATCCAGGCATCGACGAAACTTACCGCGTCCTCGGCGAAAGATACTTCTGGCTCAAGGTCGGTGACGCGGTAAGACAATATGTAAGCCAATGTTGGACCTATACTGCTACAAAAAGAGGACCGTATCAACAGAAAGCACCCCTCCGACCACATCTACCCGTCCGACCATGGGAGGTCATATCCGTCGACACCATGAGTCCATACATCACTTTACGTCAAAACAATTGGTTCATACTGGTCGTAACCGACTTGTTTAGCAGATGTGTCGAAATTTTTTCGACACCTGACACCACGTCAGCCACTGTCATCAACCTACTCAAAAACGAGGTCATCTTCCGGTATGGATATCCAAGAGCGATCCTCACCGAGAACGGGTCCCAATACATATCTCGACGATGGAACCGAACACTGGATCAATGGGATAATCACCACTGCTCTACGCCAATCCTCCACCCACAAGCAAACCCAGTAGAACGCCGGAACCAGGAGATCAAGAAAGCCTTGCGAGCCTTCGCACGATCCTGGGACCGGAAACTTACTGAGATTATGTATTTCCCCCGCACCAGGAAGAACGTAGCTACGGGAACTACACCCAGTTATGCCTTACTGGGATGTGAACTACTCCGTGCGGGAGACCTCCACCAACCACCAGTGGACAATCAAGGAGAAGCCCGACTACGCCGCATCCGAGAGATTCAGGATCGCGAGCGCCGCTTCAAGGAAAAATATGCCCAACGCGGATCCTGCTACGTTTTCACCTGAGGACATGGTTATGGTCAGAAGCCATCCCTCCACCAGAAATCGATTCGAAGCCAAATGGGCTCGACACCCAATCCAAAGAAGAGCCGGATCCCACATCTACTGGGTCCGGATGGAACGGGGAGATATAAAGATACACAACAAAGATATACGACCACCACCCACTAGACCACCACCACCCTGCATCAACCAAGCTACGCTACTGTTACGGTCGTAATTTTCATAACGACATTCGCATTTAGCAGTGTACTCCAAAAGTATATTCTTTCCAAATTAGATTGTATGAATTCGAATAGTGATAGCACGCCGTGTTATCAGGTACCGGTTCCCGGACTAGCTTTGATGGTCTCAACACAATATTCTTGATTAGACTCTTGATTCGAATCGAGCAATTTTAATTACGCCGTTGGAACGTTGTATTTCCTCCTTTATTGAAAGGGTTTTGGGCGAATTAATTGAAAGAAATTATTTCGTTGCGATTTGAAATAATTTTCTTATTTCCTTATTGGGATTTCGGCGATTTGTAAGTATCGAAGAATTTTTCAAATGGATAATTTTTATGCTATTGTAGATCTAAAGTGAATCCTCGACCGTTGTATTTGGTGACCACTTGTACATTTTTCGGTTGTTGTTTTGTATTGGACCCGGAATTGACCGGTAAGAAGTCGTGAATATATTAATGGAAGTTATAGGTTATAAATTTTAGGGTTCCAAGTTCCAAGTTCCAAGTTCCGAGTTTGCAGTTTCAGTCTCGATCTGCAGTTTTCAGTTTGGCCCCAATAATAGCTCCAGTCGTTATTTTGCCGTCGCAAACCTTAGTTGGTTTATGCTAAGATCAGCTTACAACAACTAGTGCAGCTGTGGGTGAGTCGTTCCACATTTAATTTTTCTACTGCAACCATCTGGGTGATATTGCATGTTGAAGATTTTTTTTTACATTTAATAACACTTTACTGAAGACTGTTTTGTTTACACATTTATTATAGGGTGGGTTCAGATTTACTAATTTGTAATTTACATTATTCACAATTTTAACACGTGTGTGAAGTTTAGCCAACGCACCGATCATTATAGGTATAATTATAGTTTATACCAATGCCCTCAGCGTTCAAGGGTCAATCTACGAGGATCCTGGTATACCACCCTTAACATTATTTAACAGTCATTCTGTTCTGCCATCTTGGCGCAGAGTTGTTTCAATAGGTTGGCTGGATTGCGTTAAATATAACAGTAAGAGTAGCAGTAAGGGTTATACAATCAGGTTATTTGCTGTTTTGTTTATTGGAAATTACACCATAACAAGTGGGTGGGTAATTGAAGCCTTTTATATGTTTACTGTTATTATAAATATATTATATGTTTGTAGTAAAGTGTCAATACTGTATGTAAAAGATAGTTTTGTATTACTCGAGTGTGAGGTGTGAGGAGAATTTTTGCTGATTCGGGTGTTACAGGTAAGCGTGAGGATTTCCTATTTCAGTCCCGTCGGAGTACAGCTGTTATAGATTTAGGTGGCGCTCATTTGGCTGGTTGCTCATGGTCTACCCCACCCCGGCCTCAGTACTGGGTTGGTCCAGGGCATATTGACGCTGTTGACTCCGACTACCCGGAAAGGTATTATTTGCCCTTTCCTCCTTTGTGATTAGTATCGAACTATATCGAGTACGTCCTTGTGTTGTGTTGTTTTGTAGCGTCACACTACACTCTTCGGCGGGGGGGAATGTTGACTATATCTCCGCACGCGAGCTGAAGGCAGAACAGACTGAGGATTTGCATGTTATCCTCGTGAGTCTCTGATAACAAAATATTATGCAACAATATTTGAATAACAATGAGGTTTGATTTTATTTTGGCAGTTCGAATAATTAGATAATATATATATATATATATATATATATATATATATATATATATATTTATAAAAACTGATTACGGTTACTGAGGACCGAAGTATAAAAATTAAAAATTAAAAACTTGAATTGTATGCGACGTTTCGTGAAATTTATTCACATTATCACAGTGTTATGCTGTGATAATGTGAATAAATTTCACGAAACGTCGCTAAATATGCAGGACATGATACAATTCAATATCAATTTATATATATATATATATATATATATATATATATGTATCAAGAATATAATTAAAATCAAAGAGTTAAGGCATAATTGATTGCGCAGTTAAAAAAAGGTGGCGTCGGCCTCTCAAATATTGAAAATAGCGGTAATTTTTCCTGATAGTACCGCAACCTTAATTATCTGTATATATGTCACCACTACGCAAACATACCTTACTAAACTGTTATATTTTTGTAAAATCAAATAAAGGAAAAATTGTGTTTATTTAAACCACGGCTTTTGAAACACTATCAGGAATTATTATACCAAAATATTTCTACTCTGTAAGAAAACGTGGGCTCAGGTTGTCTTACAGGCACATTAACCACTTCCACATAAAGCGTCGTTGAGTTAATATCACTTAACCTTACGCAGTGGAGATGTGGCTTGTTATTATTTTCAAAGATTGATAAATATAATCTCAAATGTATAATTTAGATAAACGTTTGAGATTCAAATCATTAACAAATAACTTTAAATGGTAATTATACAAGGATTAATTTCAAATACCTGTAATTCCACCGAAGGTGCTTGAGTTGCTCGAATGGACCTCTTCACAGTATAAAACAAAATTGCATTGCGAATGCTTGCAGTTAATACCTGTAGAAAGTAAGTTTTAATTTTATGTTTCTATTAGATTCACTCTATTTTATGTTCTAGGACTAATAAAATAATAACTCAGGAACAGTATACTTAGAATGCGCTATATGAATATGTATTCTTGCAATACACACGACCGCAGGCGAACAAAACGTTGTCGTATTATACTGGGAAACCACTGCAAAATATTCGAAGCTCACTGATGCTATTTTTACCAATACTAACAATGACCCTCTGTTCGCTATAACTGGAATCAATCCTCTTAACTGCACACGGTTATATAAAACCTTTATTACTCATTATACGATACACTCATATTCTTCCACAAACATTAAATTCTTTATATTGCTCCAGTAACACGATGATTAAATAAAAAGGATAAATACAAGCTCTCAAGAAAAACGTCTATTCTTCAAAAATTTTCAAAATCAGTCCCCTATTTTCTAAACACTTATCACCTAGGAGATTTTATCAAAAATTATAACTTGCCAACTATTTACAAAATGTTTAAGAACTACACTCATTGATCCATTATCATTATGTATACTTCCTATTTTGGAACTTGTATCACTTATACTAATTATTATTGGTCGACATTTCACAAATCTTACAATTACCTAATGCTAACTACATGCTAAAATAAATTCTCTTACAGGTATTATGGTACATTAATTAATTAATGAAATAGAGTATCCATCAAACAGTTAACATGAAATTTACAAACAATTCAGTTAAAATTACATTAGATAAACGTTTTATTGAAGAACAGTTACCTAAAACACTTCTTTTAAATTTCAAACGCTTCAACACCAGTAAATAACATTTTAGTCTAGTTTAACAAGTAATTACTTATCAATCCTCATTTTATTGTAGTCAGTTTTAAATTTAGAAAACATTGTTAAGAGTAGTAAATAAATGTGTTTACCCTCAGATATCTTTTAAATCATTTTATAACATTTTAATATATATATATATATATATATATATATATACAGTAATTACAGCTAATTAGAACACACACACACACATACATATATATATATATATAAATACACACATATATATATATATATATATATATATATATATAGTGATTACAAGCTAAACTAGAACATACATATATACAGTGATTACAAGCTAAACTGAAACATACAAATATACAGTGATTACAAGCTAAACTAGAAGTTTTTACAGGAAGTTCCGTCGGTCCACGGCGTCTCGGTACGCCTTCCTCACAGCGAACCTTCTGGGGGTCGTCTGGGTGGACGAGGGTTGGTTCTACGCCGAGGCGTCGCCTATGCAGCGTTGTGGCGTCAGCGTCGACGTGGGTGTCGATGTGCTGTCTCGGGCTTAGAGCAGAGCCGATGTTTTCTTCGACGGTGCCCCGGGCTAGGAGAAGCGCCAGGGCGTCGGTGTCGCCGTGCTGCCTCGGGCTAGCAGAAGCGTCAGGGCGTCGTGCTGCCTTGGGCTCAGAGCAGAGCCCAGGTTTTCGTCGACGGGGGCCCAGGGCTAGGAGAAGCGCCAGGGCGTCGGTCAAGCGCTGAAGGTTCGACTGTTTCTCTCGAGGCTAAAAAAAGCGCTAGATGACTGAGTCCAGTGACGGTCTAGTCGTAATGCGGCTGGTTTTATATTCTTCCTTGAGGCTGGTGGGGTGACGCGCAGCCAATCCGTGTGCGCGATTTTTATGTTGGGGGTTGTGGGCATCGTAAAAGGGGAGAGCCGTGTTAAGCTCTATATACGGGTGTTATGGTCGCGCGCCTTCCTTATAAGATATGGTTTGTCACGAGACAAGGTCTGTGACATGCAGTTGACTATATCGAAGTACACGAGCTGGAAATAGAACAAACTTATTTGCAACTTATCTATTGTGGTATCCAAAAATCAGCACGCTCATTAGTCAAACTAAATTTGGAGATTATTTTACATTCAAAACTCGAAATACACAATTTCATTGGTTAAAGACATCATTGACGTTTTTCAACACAGGAAGAATTGGAACCTAACTAATACTATAAACTTTAAAGCTTTTTAAAAAAGCGTAGAAGTGTACTGAATATTATGCGTCGTACGTAAATTCTGTTTGAAGTATTAATAGTGGAGGAGAAAAGTACCGGCTCTGTGGTAAACGATGGAACTGGGAGTGTTAAAGTCAGATTTAGAAGGACCTTAGGTTGTAATAAAACTCCAGAAATTAAATATTGCAGACACTTGATTGAGCAGATTTTGGACAGTCGTCCCGTTTTCTTCTCCGCAGTGACTGCAGGTGTCCGTCTGTTTCGAACAGCGTTTAGTAACGTGCCCTTGATCTTGCCATCTTAAACATTTGGGTACCCTTAGGTAGTCTTTAATTGGTAGGTTCCTGTATTCCACGTAAATTTTCCCGTAGCTGTTAGCGCGTTTCTGGGCTTACCGTTGACGACAGTGACGTACTTTATCGTTGCCTTTCCTTTAGGACCAGAGTTAAAGATTTGGTTGAATTCACTATCGAATTCATTTAAATGCTCAATTTCCGGCTACGGTTTTAGCCTCGGAGCACCCAGGTAGTCGGCGCTGTGGACAAGGAAGCCCATTAACAAAAGCAATAGTCTTGTCTGAAATATTTGAAACTTTATATTTCATGTTTAAAAATTTAACTCGAAATGTTGCTATAAAAATCACATCGTTTAAGTCACGAATTTGTGATATATTGAAAACGCGTAAAAAAATATTCCATCCATACCACGAACCATAGCGCTTCAGTTTAAAGTAGTAAATAACCACGGAGAAATGAAGTTCTATGCAAATTGGGATAAAATAACAAAGTGACGAGATGAAATTTTTCAAAATTTCTTTTAAGTTCACAAATACTTCGAGCTCCTAAATTATAATGTAAATTAATTTTACTGGTGCTTATAACGCTTCTGTAGCCTAATATACAAATGGGGTCAATTAATTTAGTAGTTTATTGTTGTAGCTCTTTTAAGATATAATTATGTCAACTTCCGCACATCCAGTTAAAGCGCCATTGTAATTACTATAATTAAGTCAGCATATTCGCTTCAAATTATAAAGACGAAAAATGATAACACGAATATATCTCTTGCTTATAATTATGTGTTCAATTTATAAAGGTATAGAATGTATAGTTTATGTGATATTAATAAAGCTTTCCAATTTTTTATTTGTAGCAAATAGTATATGGTGTTATACTTGTTCATCCGCTTACCAAGAAGATTGCGGAGAAGATTTCGAACCTGACGACATTGTCAAAAAAGAGTGTGAATATGACGAGGAAATTTGCATGATTCATCTTACACCATCTGTACGTAAGTATTTTACACTAACTTATCTAGATTTAGTCTTGTTATAAATAAGAAGAATGACGTGACACGTAACAATAACGTCATAACTATAGTGTGCAAGCATTCACCGCCAAATAATGCTATTGGGTTTTTCCGGGTTGATTTGCCGTGGTCGGCTCACTGGCATAGATAATTATTTTTACTGGGAGGGGTAGTGATTTGGAAAAATAAGAAACATCAATATAATATGAAACATATTTTTATAGAACGAAATTTAAGCGTTCGTAAATTTACAACTAAAAATTACTTTAAAAATTTTTTTTATCATGCATACAAAGTCAGTATGGCGTCATCGTATTTTAGAAAATCTATCAATAATATAGTTAACGTCTAAGTTAATTTCCCTGTGAATGCTAAACCATCTAATCTTTCATTGCCCATTGTAGATCTTAACCAAGTGTTATGTTCCAATTTTGCTTTAAAAATAACCCTTCTTAATTTATAAGTTCGCTTTACGATAATTTTGTTAAATCAACTACGTTGCTATTCTTATATCCGTCAACTTAATTAATAATAAATACGTTGTCTAATACTTTTCAACTCAATCCCTTTTGCTTTAAAAACGACAAGTTTATGCTTCAATTAAATAGTTTACATCCTGTATATTTTATTTTTCTGCAATAAATACGCTATCTAATACTCTTCAACTCAATACCTTTTGCTTTAAAAACGACAAGTTTATGCTACAATTAAATAGTTTACATTCTGTGTATTTTATTTTTCTGAAATAAGTATGCTGTCAAATAATTTCTCAATTTAAATCTATTTGATTGAAAACGACAAGTTTATGAAATTTAAATAAGTCAATATCATGTTTAGATATCCGTGAACGCATTACACCTTCCGACAACGTATAATTGTGCTCTAGTGGGTTCCCATCCCAAGATTTGTCGAAATAATATATCCTACTATTCTGCGGTAAAACCGTGTTTTCCAGTTTCAATCACGTTTGGATAACGCGGATGTTTACTTTTCGAGTTTGTGTTATTTTGAACTCTTTTTAAATTTTGATTCTGCAGCTTGTGTGTTGATGCACTTGTAAAAACGACTCGTTCTGTTACTTTAAGAGCGATGCACGTCTCTCCTCTATCAAATGTGTAGATTTGGTGTGGATCGCTCTCAGCTGGAGGCTAAATTACTTGTTGCTGACTACCGCGGCGATGCTGTGTCAATTCGCTTCCAAGGGCTGACATAAGTATCCCGACACATGTATGTGACTTGTTTTCCTTTTCTAACATACCCAGGGATAAACCCAATTTGAAATTAGATACGCTAATGTTTGTTCTGGTAGAATCCTTACTAGAAAAGTTTCGAACTTTAATGCTTTTGCTTTTTGTACTTAACCCATCCGCGTATACGAAAGTATCAGTAGTATTCTTTTTTTACTGATTAGAGTTATAACAAATGCTTCGTATGGTAAAATCTTTACTAGAAAGGTTTCTAAATTTAATATTTTTTAATTAACCCATCTGCTTATACGAAAGTCTCAGCGTAATTCCTTTTGGTACTGATTAGACTTATTGCATGTTTGATACGAATTGCGCATTTCGTGGAACAATTAGTGAATTTGTCCATAGAGTAAAATTGTTTTGTTAAATAGTAACCTTACTTAATTTTGTTTTACTGTTTCGATAGAAATTGCTATATTTGTGTTTTTTTTATTGTAAATAGTCAATCGTTGGCGATGTATTATTTTTGTGTTGCTAGAAACCCCTCCACTACCCGCATTGGTAGTTAGCCTGCTATATTTACGTCTTTCTCCGGCTACGTCATGGTACGTACCACAAGTTTTTAGACACGCGTTTCGAGACACAATTATTTTTGGCCTTTTCAAGGTCATGTTTGACGTATAAATGTTAACCTTTGCACTCTTCACAAATAATTTCCTCTTCCATAATACTTATTAACAAAACTTATTATCTAATTCTAATTCTAATAATTCTATGCAAAGTTGAAACAAATAAAAATGAAATACAAAATTTGTATGGCGCAGTGCCATGATGTTTTATAATTATAATATTCATGCGAAAAGTATATGTTTTATTTTATGTACAGATCTATAAAATATAAGCGGAAAATGCGTTTTAACAGTTAGATTCCCTTACCGTTCAAATTAAAAGATACTATTATAGATAGTTCAGTTTTAACGAATAATTTAAATATGAGTTTAAACTGAAACGTTAAAGTTGACCTTGAAACAGCCCGTGTAGTTTTTAGCCGTTTAAGAGTAAAAAAAGAACGTTCAGCGGTTGCTACACTTGCAGGTTAACCCGCAATTTGACGTCTGATTTTAATAATAAAGAAATTAACTTAAAAACTTCTTAATTTTGTCAAGTACTCTGATGTGGTTTCATTAATAACTAATATTTGTTTTCATTTTTTGTTAAGGGTGTGGATCGTATTAAACTGTTTATTTCTAACAAACGGAAAACATAACTACCAAACCGAAAAGGCAACTTCTGAATAATATTGTCTAACGAAGGTATAAAATTGAAATTCTAAAATATTAATTAGGATCGTTTACTTGCACATTGACACGATTTGTTTGTCTGGCATTTAAACTTGGAGTTAGTAACGGTATGTTCAATTTGACGTGGACTTGTATCACTTCATTAAAAATTAAATCAAAAATTTTTCAGTGAACTCTCTTATTTTTACTAAACACTGATGTTATGCTGTTTATTAATGAATGTGTTACGTTTATTTTGAACATCCCGTACATTTTTATCGGTTAATAATTAATACGCGGTCCAATAATTTTCAACTCAAATCCGTTTTGCTTTAAAAACGACAAGTTTATGCTATAATTAAATAGTTTACATTTTGTATATTTTATTTTTCTGCAATAAATACGCTTTTGAATAATTCCTGAATTTAAATCTATTTGCTTTGAAACGTAAGGTTTATTATGCTATAATTAAATAAGTCAATATCCTGTTAGGTATCCGTGAGCACGTTATACCTTTCGATAACGTATAATTTCGTTCTAGTGGGTTTCCCACATAAAAATTTGTCGAAGGAAAATTTCATACTATTCTTCGGTAAAACCGTGTTTTCCAGTTTAAAATCGTGTTTCGATAACACGGATGTTTGGATTTCAAATTGGCGTCATTTAAATTCATTCTGAATTTGATTATGCAGCCCGTGCGACAAAATACGTTCTACATTACTCGTTCGATCACTTTAAAAGCAATGCACGTTTATTGTTGTCTTGTCAATTAGAGATGTCTTGCGTGTATTTAGTGAGTGTTCAATCTAACGCGATTCTATTTTTAGCTATTTTTTTTGCTGGGGTCGAAAAGCGTTCTTTCTTGGTGTAGCCCACCTGTTCGTTGTCGTGAACCTGTTGCTGTAGTTACGATGGGAACTACGTTGTTATGCTTACTTCCTCCCTCCCAGCAGTTGGCAAGTTAAGTATACTGACGCAGAGAAGTATGTGCCTTGTATTTTGTTATGCATGTCAAGGATTTTTATTTATCAACGGTGGATGGTGTAAAACCAGTCCACCATACTTGTTGAACAGCTGGTTGCGCTGGTGTTTCTGGGTATACGTCGTTAATTCTTGTCACAACGTGGGCTGTATTTAATGCTTAAGTTTAACACCTGTACTAGATGGAAAACCTAAATTTACCTTTAGTACTTCAAAATTTATCATACTTGCTAGGGAGTAAATTTACATTTAATACCTAAATTTAACATACTTGCGATTGGAAAATTGTAAGCAAATGCGCACTTCGCGGATCCACCATCCAATTTGTCCGTATAATATAAATAGTTGGAGTTGAAATGATAACCAACTAATTATATTATACGGACAAATTGGATGGTGGATCCGCGAAGTGCGCATTTGCTTACAATTTTCCAATCGCAAGTATGTTAAATTTAGGTTGAAAATTTAGTTGAAATGATAACGCTTATTTTATTGTGTTCTCTTGTTTGTAATGAATTATGTATTTAATTTTTTTTTACTCGTTAATAGATAATTGTGGGCGACGTACTTTAACATTTTTTTTTGTTTTTTTGGTATGTAGGCAAATCCTCTCACTCTCCGCGGTTGGTAGTTAGCCTGGTGTTTACTTTTCTTCCGGCTACGTCCAGGTACGTAGTAAGTTATTATCAGTAAGAAATGCTTATAAAAAAAGGGTGAACTGAAAATTGCAGAATCTTAATATACTTGATTCAGTTTGATCTGAGAATAATTTACCTCATCTTATTACAGTGTACAATTCAAATAAGTCTCAAAGAACTTGCGTCCACTGTAGCTAGTATTTTAGGGCGTATTACAATGTATAAATTGTGAAGGTTGAACGCTACCCAGCTTTCTACTTAAGCTTTCTACATGCTAAAAGCTTTGAATGTGCTAGGTGTTACAATATGTTTAGATACTATCACCTCCAGTAATGTTCTGCATCGTTCTCTTGTTCAGTCGTTTCAGAAGCACGGTTAACAAATTTTTGTATTTATAAGCGGAACTAGATATTACGATCCATCCAATCGAATACTCCCAACCGCTTAAAATACATTTACTCCTTTGCCTACGCCAGCTAATCTATGCCAAGACAAGGAAGTAGACTTTCAAATAGCAACCTCGACATCTTTCTTGTAGGATGTGTTTTATATAATGATTGATCAAAATGTTGAAGTTATTTTTCACAGATTGAAAAATTAGAGACATAGCGCATGTGGCTTGTGAAAAATTCATAAAAAATTATCATTTCTTCTGAAAACTTCAAAATTTCTACTGAGCTGGTTTACTAGTATCTAAAAGTTTTTTGGATAAAAGTTCAATTTTGAATAAGTCAAAAATATATCCCAGTTAACACACGCTGACTTTGCTGACCTTGAATTTTGGATGCAGGTGTCAACCTATAGGTCCTAGGACTTACCGTTTTGATTTATTTGATAAAATTGAGACTTCAACTAGTTGAAGGGTAGTTTTTAGTTTACGTGTGTTGACTTTTACTCTAATTGCAACTTTAAGTGGAAATATATTTCCACTCCTTAATTTTTCTTCCCTGAGTATGCAGTTAAGTGGAAAAAATGCTCCTTTACCATTGAAGTTTGTCAAAACTGAAATGGTGTGAATTTCATTACCAGATGTATTCACAGTTACATTGTTGGGACCTTTTATAGCAACTACATTGTAAAAATTGTTTTAGATCGAGGTCCGTTCTGTCTATGTTAAATATATTAGCTGTATTTTTTTTTCAAATAATGCCTTGTTTTCCAAAACCGTTTCAAGTAAAGTATGAAAGTCATCGGCGACTTCTAATTAATGCCTTATTCCCGAATTAAAGATACACCTTCATTTTGTCTAATAGACAACTTGTAATTTTTATCTATTGATGACAGTAGCCAACCATAACCCCTTTTTAAATTTATAAAGAAGGTCACTTGTTTTGCTAGATCCTAGCCAATAGTATGAACAGACTCCTTACAGGGTGCATACCTTTTTGCATGGAGTTTTTAATATCTAAAACGATTTTTACCTGATTTTTAATTCCCCAAAATAAACGGATGTCCCATTTTTGACCACTTAAAAATCTTTAATACATCTTCTAAACGAAGTTTTGGTGACCACTTAGAATTTTACAATTTAATTTACTCCTCAAACGACATTCAATTGCCTTGACAGCTGTATTTGAAATTTTCGCTAACTATTCGCCTCGATATGGCAATTTGTTTCTCGCACAAATATATTTATTTGGAAGAGGAACAAACCCATTCTATATTCCTTACCTATTTGTGTGTGTGTACGCGTGCGTGCGTGCGTATGTGCATACGTGGATGCGTGCGTGCGTGGGTGTGGGTACTTTTTGTGACTGCGTGTGTGGATGCGTGTGTGGATGCGTGTGTGGATGCGTGCGTTTATGCGCGCGCGTGCGTGCGTGCGTGCGTGTATATAAATATATTGTTGTGGTAATGCCTCGTCTTGGGAGCCACTAAAAAAGTGATGTGGTAAGGCTGCACGTTGTAGTATCACTAAAAGAATGATGTGATAACGCCTCGCTTTGGGGCGTAACAAAAAGGGTATTGTGAATCAGATGCTTGTGGTTTGTAAACTTGAATTTGTTCATCTACCTTCGTTTCCAACTTTGCCTGAATTGCTCAACGGAATTTACGAAGTTTTCAAAATGAAATAAAACGCAGCAACATCACAAAGCATTCATACAATATGAATTATTTTCTTTCATACAAAAGCATTTACAGCATTGTTTCTTACAAATATAAAATAATTCTAAAAAGTAAAAGATATTGTTCCTTATCTTATATTATATTTACAGAATTAAACTTACTCTTTTTGAGGATACTTTTACCTGGCTATAAATCATTTCCACGCTGGTAGGATTTGTTATGGTCAGAAAAAGTCCTTGACATATAATCTATTAAATTTCAGAGTATTTCGAACTCTGAACACAAACTCCTGGTAAAAAAATCCCTCACACAAAAAAAAATTATTAGGCCTATCTTAAACTCCCTATTCAATTACTCTAATATCAGTCAAAATTAAATCTAAAATAATACTTGCAGAATCCACAAAAAACACTTCGTAATTAAAATCTTCTTATTTTAAATTAATGTCCAATCAGCTCACAAGTTCTCCAAATTAAAATTCCTGACTTTTAACAGTAATTATCAATTTACCTTTTTGGTATAAATCTTTTTTTCAATCATTTAATACTTCTTTAAAAATAGCCTTATATTGAATAATTTCGCCTTTTCTTTGTAATTAATAACTCAATTTTTGTATGTAATTTGGGTTCAAAAACATCACTTCAACATTTATTGCAGCCTCGCAACTATCAAACTACAATATGTTTACTACATATTTCTATTACTATCTTCGCATAGCAGCAGCTCACGCTTTTTAATTAAATAACATTTCGTGCTCTAATGAATGAAATCGAATAAATGAATTCCGAATGAATCTCTCCTTGATAAGCGCTTCTGTATATACAAATTTATATATTTCCGAGAATTTACCACAATAATCTCGAACACTATGATGTAAGGTTCCAGGAATACCCAATTAACGTATAAAATTTTGACATTTTATTACATTTTTATCTGTTCTAGGTATCCTTGACGTGTTCTTTTGTTCTTGCCTATCATATGCTATTATTGTTGCGTATCGCTTCTTTGAAATAGTAAATGCGAAGACCATAAATTATTTCTTATCAGTTGTTCCAGGGATTTTACAAGTTGTTTTCAATGTTTAAGCTGCTTCCCGGAATGAAAATGTTTATTTAATGAGTTTATACAATTTTGACGTATTCCTAAATCCCGCTGATTCATCTTCTAGAAAGTTCTTTTATTTAGAATCAATTGCAATAATCCACTGGTTAAGTAATTTACTTTGATTGCTTTTTAATGCAAAACAGTTTGCGCTTTATAGGAAATATTTGCTTTCAGTACAAAAAATTATTTCTTAATTTTAGAGTTTTTAAATACACGTTGATTTTAGTCTCTCAAACTAAATGCGTTAAGCTGTACTCATTTATGCTATTTACAGCAAATAAAATGCATTTTTATCTAAACTGCATTGATAATTAATAAGTAAAATAAACGGCTTTGTATTAAAAACGATCAATTTTTACGTTCACATTTAAATGCGCTTAACGGTATCCTAATATGACTTACGTTACTTGTTATTTATTTACAATATATTTATATAATACAGGGTGATTATTTATACACGCGCAATTTGATAGGATTTATTTTAGAATTAGGGTTGCAATGATCTCTCGTGACCCCTTATTACCTCAATATATAATGCTATGATTAAAGGGTAGTTTAGGGGCAGGTTAAGTCATGGGGGTCGTAGAATAAATAAAAACAACTTCCACATTAAGAAAGGCACACAATTTCAGCAATTATAAGAGTAAATCGGTCACCCTACATTAATTGAGAGCACACTGTATATAAAATACACGGAATTAAATGCATGAGAACATAAAGAGGTCTAAGAGTAGTTTACTAGTAAAGATAAGATTTTAAAACGCAACAAATTGCATCAAAATTAAATCACCGGGAAACCTAGATAAATTGGCATTGCAAAGATGTAACAATTGCGTTTAAATATCATCGTACACGCATTCTAAATAATTCATTATTAGAAAATCGTACGTGACTGGAAGAAATCACATTTATTCAAAAATCCAATTTTTTGTAGAAATAAACAAGCACTAGGCGATTCAATTTAGATGATAAAATGTAACAAACATTCGAATACGTGAGTTAATAAAAGGCAAAAGTTGAAATTTCTCAAATAATACCACGATATGCGGGAGGCGTACGTGACAGTCAAGGCATGCATTGAAAGATTTGAACTAAATAATTGGTAAAAATCCCAAAGTATGCAAGATAAAGGTAAAAGTATCGTCCCAGAACGTAAACACGCCAATGAAATCAATAGGAGGTAGGGCTTATATATACGATAATAACGAAGCAACAAGTTAGTCTATATTCAAACTGAGCTACGACTGTTCAAAAGTGTTAAGAATTTACGTAACCAGTGAATTAAAAATCAAAGTAAATAAGAATTAGAAAGTGCGAGAATTTATGCAACGAAAATAAGCCGATCTATAATAGACGTAAGTAAAACGACTTAATTAAATCCTTTTCTAATATTAATGAAACAGGGCTTATAAATTTATAATTTCAATCTAAATTTTAATATCGACTTTTAATTTCAATCTGGACTTTAATTTTGGCTTTTAATATCGATTTTTCAATTTCGACTTCTAATTGGAGACATATTTTGATTGAGACGGCTCTAATTTGGGGATATTTAAGACTATTTTAATTTAGGACTTCAAACTTTGAAATACTCGAGCTTTGGAGATAGTTTAAAAAAAAAGAAACTATTCTAATTTGGACATATTCTGATTTGGTACGTTTTTAATTGGAAAAATTTATGGGGCAATCACAGTAATAAGAAAAGAGGACACAGAAAGGGGAAGCAGATCACGGACTAGGAAGGAACTACAGAACCCATTCCAGGTTAGCAATCTTAATACACTTTATTACTGAAAACTGTTTTTAATTTAATATTTATCACATTGTGTATTTGTAAGAGTCCACAAAAAGGGTCACTTAACAATTTATGACAAGGGAATAGGCATCTTGGAACGTTTGAAGGTCCCTGATTAAGTAAAAAATATTTTTGCCGACTTTCAGAAAATCATAAATCTGGCATATGTAGATATTCTGTAAAAAAGGAAAATTTTGAGAGTTGTAAATATTATCAATCATTTATTGTGTATTATAAAATTGCTTTATTTGATTCAATAAGATCCATTCGGGGTAAAAACCTAATTTAACATTTCATAACATAAGGCCTTAAAATAATAGAGGAATAAGGGGCGAGTATCACAGCAATTTAATGACGGCCCAACGCTGGGACTAAAATAATCACAGCAATTTTATGACATGCGCAATCGTGGGGCGAATAAACACAGAAATATATATATATATATATATATATATATAAATGCTGTGTTAATAAGGTCACTTAGGGGTAGTTAGGGCCCCTAATATACGGCACATCATTAAAACAACACGAGGGCGCCTAAAACCAGACACTTCTACGAAGAAAATAAGAAATACAAAGATTAGGCATGATAGTTATAGACTGTACCCTGTATATAAGCAGTAGTCACAATTAATTTCCTCATTCATCATTTTGTATTCTACCTTACTTAAGGTCGGTTTGACGCAGCTCTAACTCCTTTTCTATTCTGTGCTAATCTAAAAAGCTCTACATACCCTTCACAACCTAAATTTCTAATAATTTGACTAATGTAGTTTGGTCTAAGTCTTCCTATATCCTTCTATCTTTTTCCTATCCAGCTGGCTCTACGTAGATATTAGCAACTTGAGGGTTGTTAAAGAACTTTAACATTTTTAAATGATTACCATTTATAAGGTAATGAAATATAACCTGGTTATCCGCTTCAAAAAGGAAAAGTGTTAAATTATATGTTATGGTAAGGCTTAAGCAACGAAACGCTACCAACATGCCAGACCGCTACCTAATTGTGAGGTATGTCATGGTGACGTTTATTAAATTATATGTTATTGGTTAAGCAACAAATCGCTACCAACATGCCAGACCGCTACCTAATTGTGAGGTATGTCATGCTGACGTTTATTAAATTATATGTTATGGTAAGGCTTAAGCAACGAATCGCTACCAACATGCCAGACCGCTACCTAATTGTGAGGTATGTCATGCTGACGTTTATTAAATTATATGTTATTGGTTAAGCAACGAAACGCTACCAACATGCCAGACCGCTACCTAATTGTGAGTTATATCATGGTGACGTTTATTAAATTATATGTTATGGTAAGGCTTAAGCAACGAAACGCTACCAACATGCCAGACCGCTACCTATTTGTGAGTTATATCATGGTGACGTTTATTAAATTATATGTTATGGTAAGGCTTAAGCAACGAAACGCTACCAACATGCCAGACCGCTACCTAATTGTGAGGTATGTCATGGTGACGTTTATTAAATTATATGTTATGGTAAGGCTTAAGCAACAAATCGCTACCAACATGCCAGACCGCTACCTAATTGTGAGGTATGTCATGGTGACGTTTATTAAATTATATGTTATGTTAAGGCTTAAGCAACGAATTGCTACCAACATGCCAGACCGCTACCTAATTGTGAGTTATGTCATGGTGACGTTTATTAAATTATATGTTATGGTAAGGCTTAAGCAACGAAACGCTACCAACATGCCAGACCGCTATCTAATTGTGAGGTATGTCACGGTGACGTTTATTAAATTATATATTATGGTAAGGCTTAAGCAACGAATCGCTGCCAACATGCCAGACCGCTACCTAATTGTGAGTTACGTCATGGTGACGTTTATTAAATTATATGTTATGGTAAGGCTTAAGCAACGAAACGCTACCAACATGCCAGACCGCTAACTAATTGTGAGTTATGTCCTGGTGACATTTAGTTAACTGATTTTTATTTTTTTTTGTTTTGTTTTCGAACTTACTTAAAGTCGGTTTGACGCAGCTCTAAATTCTTTTCTATTTTGAGCTAGTCTAAAAAGGTCTACATACCCTTCACAACCTAAATCTTTAATAATTTGACTAATATAGCTTTGTCTAGGCCTTCCTACTCTATTTTTATTTGGTAGTCTATAATCTAAGACTTTACTAAATAGTCCCTCATGTCCTAACTGGTGCCCTATCATTTTATCTCTTCTGACCTTCAATTGTTTCTACATACAGGGTTCCCCACCTATTCTTCTATAAACTTCCTCGTTTGTTACTCTATCTGTCCAACTAATCTTTCTCATTCTCTTATAACACCAAGTTTCAAAAGCTTCTATCTTTTTCTTATCTACTTCTTTAATTGTCCAAGTCTCACTACCGTATAGTAGAACGCTCCATACGTACGACTTTAAGAAACTTTTTCTATTATCTAAACTAATACTATTAGCTATTAGTAAGTTTTTCTTTTTTAAAAACATTTTTCTAGCTTGAGCTATTCTAGCTACTATATCCCTTCTGCTACGTCCATCCTTTGTAATTATACTACCTAAATAGCAAAATTCATCTACCTCCTCTAACTCGGTATTACCTATTTTTAATTTTGGTTTAGAACTAGGCTGTAACTCACTTGTCATTATCTTTGTCTTTACTGAGTTAATTCTCATACTATAGTTACTCTGTAGTATCTCATCTAAAATATTTAAAAACTCTCCTTACTTTTTTCTAGACTCTGCTATAATGGCTATATCATCTGCAAAACGTAACATGTCTATTTTCTGTCCCTGTACACTAATACCTATCTCTTTTCTCTCTCTAGCTAAGTTTAAAGCTTCCTCAATATAAACATTAAAAATCAAGGGAGACAGTATACAACCCTGTCTAACACCATTTCTAATCTTAGCTTCCTTTTCTATTTCATCAAATCTAATTACTACGCTTTGGTTTCTATATAGACTGTAAATAATTTTTCTATCCCTATGAGAGATCCCTATTTTTTTCAAAACCCTGAACATAACAATCCAATTAATTTAAGAAACAATACACACTTTAGAAGATTGGATTAAAAAAACGATTTGGCAAGTCATAAGGCGACATAAACGTAGTTGAAACGCAATACGCATCAAGAATGCACCATCGTCTCACTAAGAAGCTCAATTGAACAAGTGGTTTCAGTAATGCGTAATAGAAAACGCATGAAATTTATTATAAAAATTATATTTTGTGTACGTGACTAGAAAAGAAAAGACAACACCTGATAGCATAACAAATAAACACGGCATTGTCTTGAAAGCAAAGTTCAACAAATTTTGCTTGTACAAACAATAATTTACGTAAGCTTTAAAACCAGAAATCCTATAGAAACCATATAATAACTCGAAAGACTACGTGAGGAAAGACTTGTGTAGAATAGGAAAAACCGCAGAAATACTCAATATATGAACTATACGCTTGTCAAGAGATAAACAATTCATTTAAATAGACGCCGATTTGTAAACAAATTAGTTCATCATGAGTAGAGGCTTAGTCCACGACGCTTAAGTGAAAATATTTACGTGAAAAGTATTTGAAGTGATTTTATAAATAATTAATTGTACGATGGTAATAGTGAATAATTAAATTTTGGTTTCGTCGTTTAATCCTGAAAAACGTAAGTAACTAAAAGGTTGTTTAAATTTAATTTTAATAACATTAACAAAAGGACTCTAAAGAACTCCAAAAGAAATTCGAGGAAACCTGAAGAAATAATGATAAGGGCTTTGATGAAATGCTAAATTACTAGATCCAGTGTGGAAGATTTTAAGAGTATTTAACTCGAGTATTAAATGCTGTAATTAATTGGGGGAAGCTACAAATGCAGACTATATCGAAAGTAATCTGTATATGTTTGTTGTGAAGTTATTTATGGACATTTATTTGAGGATCTTTATTTATTTGAATGTTTTAAAAATTTGCTTATATAAACTTGATGTGAGAGTCATCAAAAATCGTTTGGTACACGTTATAAATTACGTATACATTACATGAAATTTAATGAACGTTCAGAGGGCTTCTCATAATAAATAATAAGGAAGATTTTTGATGACTTTTTGATTAACTTTTCGAGATGATGATTATTGAAATTATTTAATTTAAATTTAAATTTAAAAAAGAGGTCATATTTAGATAATGCTTAAACATTTCATAAATTGTAAATATTGAGAACATTATAATAATTGTGCTTAATGGTGCTTTTGGTTTAAAAAAAAAAACAGGAAGTAGAGGTAGAAGGTTAAAAATATAAAAGTCGTACCCTAGCCAGAAAATATGTAGGTAAAAAAAATTCTGCGTACTTAGGATCCCTAGAATTACCGTTTATATCCAAGTAAGACCGAGAATAACATGCTAGTTTAGATAACTGAAGAAAATAACTAATAATTTATTTTGTTTGTAGTGCATTATCCAGAGGTTATTACAAGAGGCTGTATTGATCCGTATTTTTGCAGCACACTTGACGAAATACATGATCACTGTATAATCTGTGAAGAGGATATGTGCAACACATCTATACCACAGTCACCGTCACTTATTTTGTTGACTGCTGCTAGTGTACTAGTAATTATTGTTATAATGTAACTACGGACATTGAGTAAACTTGAGCTAGACTGCAATACAAAGCTGTCATATTGGATACTTACATAACTATGTAAATGCTTGAGAAAAATAAATCAATTTAAGTTAAAGATAAAAATGAATAAAAACTTATAAATTTGTATGTGTATTGGGCTTATTGCTTTGATCTACTGTTATCACGTCATTCTTTCCGTTATTTTTGTAAATTTTGTAACCTACGCTTCTAGAGAACTATTATATCTTTGGAAACCAACGCATGTGCCTAATTTCTGAGCAAAGGGCATTTCAGGAAAGTTATCATACCGGGATGACGTAGAAATGCACGCAGATTTCTGAGTACTTTTTAGGTTACCATTTGTAGTATCGTCAAGTGGAGCATTGGGATGTGGCCGCAAGCGATTCTTACTCAAATTATATGATACTTTATAGGTTTTTTTTAATATACGGAATTTAAGTAAGCGAGGCAAAGATGTAAAAATAGTGTAACAGCAGGGCAGTTGTGTGTGTGTCTATATATATATATATATATATATATATATATATATATATATATTATTGTGTAATTAGAAGCTAATTGTAGGTTAACAAGACATACAGAAGATCATGGGTCAAGCTAGAGGGTCTTGGATAAATTTATCAGTAAGATAATTAGCTATTTGTAATTAAAAATTATAACTTAGTCAACGTATGATAGTTTAGAGTAATGTAATTTTAGGTGTATTTATTTATAAATGACATAATATTTAATTAGGATAATAAGGGTTTAGAAGCAACACGAAGTAAACACCGCTTTTATTTTGCAAAAGCTTTTGGTATTTGTTAACATAGGGTAAAAACACAAACATTTTAAACCATACAAACAACAAGAAGAACGTTATCTAAACGAACAAGGCTATAAAATTTAATATGTTCCAAGAAAGACAGACCGTTGGATATTTGTGTAAGCAATATGTAGCAAAGGCAGGTGGCCGTTAAAGAATACGGATCGAAATTGTACAAGGAAAGATTGCGCTTTCGTATGTGTTAGTAAAGGAGCGTAGATAACAGATGTTGGTTAGTTGGTTGACTTTTAAATCAGCAGTTAACAAAGATGAATCGAAGCATACAAGTATGACAGAGAAACAGCATAAGATATCAAGGTAATCATGAAGGAGGTACAGTAGGAAAACGGAACCAAGCGGTTATAGAAGAAAACGGACAATGCAGAACGTATGATTGTGAAAGAGAAGCACTATATTTTTAGGATTTAACCAGAGAAGTAGTATGGTTGGGAGACGGTACACAAATTTGTTTGGAGAGGGTAGAAAAATCCATAATTTCTAAGAGCTTTAACAGCAGACACGGATCGGTTAAAAGCAAGGGAGAGAGTTTGAATGATTTGACTGGACGTTAAAAGTAGACGCGCAACAAGTTGGTCTTAGGAAGGCTAAACATCGATCGGAGAGAGGCATAAATGTTAAAGGACGCTATATGTAAAAAAGAGATGAAAGGTATTTGTTTTAAGTAGAAGGCGTGGACGTAGCCAGAATTGAAAGTTTGTTGAGACTAGTTTTCGCCGAAGCATAGAGTCGGTTGACGGTTTTGTGAGGTTTTCCGAGTATTTTGGTGTGTTTGTCGAACGATATTCATAGAAAACGAAAACGGTTGAAGCATTTTACAGAAATTAAGAGTCGGTTACTGTTCTACGGCGAATTGTTGTGTCCGTTGGAAGTATTCGTGCTAAATTTCAACAACGGGGGGGGGGGGCGACCAAGGCTGTATAATCACCCGAATAAAAGGGTGACGCTCTTTTAATTTTTTGTCGTTCCTACGTTCTACAAAATTACCTCCAGTGAAATATTTAGTGAAGTTATATTTTGTTTATTAAGATAAGTACACACAAGTGTGTGTAATGTGTAATGTCCAGTTATATAAAAGTTAGAAGTTAAATAAGGAATTAGAAACGGAACGTAGATGGCATACGTAAGTACTACGATCTCTATTTTGGTTTTAGAATGTATTAAAATTTGGAAATGAATGGTGAAGGCAGCAATCAATAATTAACTTGTTATAAATTGGAAATTTTGGAAAACGGTTGTAGATGATTATTTTAAATAAAGAGAAATTTTGGGGGTAGCAGCATGTAGAGAGCGATGTTGATTCAAGCGGATAGCGGTTCCACACAGTGGAACCATTATCTGCAAGGGCTAGTTGAAGGATACCTGTTGAAGATGGTGATCAGGTAACAACTTTTATTCAAACATTGTGTGTTGACTATTTGCAATGATTCCTTTTACTTTTTGTGCTTTGGTGTATTTCTTTTTCATATTTGTATTTATTAAACTATAAATTTATGGGATTTTCGAGGTGAATGCAATTTATTTAGGTTGTCAAGGAGTAGTAATTTATAGATAACCAGGATATATTGTAAAGAATTATAGAGGGCTTATTTAATTTTGTTTGGTAGTGCTGTAAATTTGCACTCATGGTTAAAAAGTTTTACTATGAGCTCATGTTAATACGAAGGGATAAAGTCAGATATGAGGAATGCCCTCTCACTTTAACAGGATAATTGTTTAATAAGGATATCGAAGTGAAATATTTTCTTGAAAATAAAGTTGTTGTTAGTACGAAGTATCCTGGTGTACATGATGAAAAAATATTATAAAAATGTAACCCTTATTAACTGTAAATAAAGTGTGTTGCATTGTAAATTGCGTTATTTTGAGTGTAAGTGTTGAGTGGATTCTCTTTTAGGTTATAGCATGGTAGCAGTGAGGCGGAGTTTTTGGATTCAGCAATCCAGGTAAGCGTCTGTGTTAGTATAAGAGTTTTTAGAGAAGTCAAAAGGGGCAGAGAGCGGAGCAGTCGAGGTGACTACACAATAATATATAATATATATATATATATATATAATATAATATAATATAATATAATATAATATAATATAATATAATATAATATAATATAATATAATATAATATAATATAATATAATATAATATAATATAATATAATATAATATAATATAATATAATATAATATAATATAATATAATATAATATAATATAATATAATATAATATAATATAATATAATATAATATAATATAATATAATATAATATAATATAATATAATATAATATAATATATATAATATACCACGCTCGTTTGCAAATATTTTCCATTCCACTCTCTTTAAATTTGGTTAATAAAAAAAATTCCATAAATTTTTAGTTTTTAGTAACTAACCACAATTAAATGAATGAAAAAGTATACCACATAGTAACATAGACTTTTACTATTTTAAATAAAATAACAACTACGATGATTCAAATTTTTATTTTTATACAATAATTCCATAAGCTGAAGAAATAATACTAATTTTACATAAATACACAAAAAGTAATAATAAAAGAAAAATTAAAGCTCAAATGCAAACACAGAAACAAAAATAGTTAAAATAGAACTCAGAATTAAACTAAAAGCAATAAATGCGTACGGACTAATAATATTAACATACGTATTCTGCGCAATAAAATACAGCAATACAGACTGAACAGATTTCACTTAATCACAAATACAGAATGTCATACACATTCCACTATGGAAATATTAACACCCGATAGAAAAAGTAGAGAAAAAAGAATCGTTGACATAAGGAGTATGTAAATTAACAAATAGACGATCTAAGAAAATACTTTATAGGAAGAGGAGAAATGTGGTATTGTTACGTGCCAAGGGTCACTTAAACATTGTTAGTAGTTTAGTTTTAATACACGGAAGTTTCCCGCCATATTTTCAAATACGCGAGACGCGAGAATTTTTAAATGGACTAGGCGGTGCTTCCGTACGTCAGAGTAGTGCATTTGCGCAGAGTGCATATCCCTGTAGGGGTATAGGAATACGAGACAAAGAGTGGGGTCGAGTTGGGGTGACGCCCTGAATCGTGGCTGTTTTCCTTTGATCTTCCAGTGTAATAGTCGTGCCGGGTATTGTGTCTTATCTTATTATGTAGATTTCTTTTTGATTATCTTTGTTTTGTCGTTCCTAATTAACCTGTCCTGTCGTTCCCCTACATTTAGGACGGATATGACCTGGAGCAGCCCACGACCCCGATGTCCAAGCTCTACCAGCAGCACCGGAGCCGAGGCCTACCGTAGCGTGACTTCCTGCCGGATACCGGATTCCTCATGTGAGTAAATTCTCTAATTTTTATTGTTCTAATTTTATGTAAATTTTCCGATTACGGCGTAATATAAATTATCGGTGACGTCATGGTGGTTGGCTGCGCGAAACCTGTAAAAGGGGTCCGCGCTTTCCTCCGTTAGAGGCGTCACTCGCTTTTCTTATTGCGCTCGCGCGATGTATCTTATAAACTTTCACGAATAAAAGTGTAACAGTATTTAAATAAAAGCAACTACACTTGTAAGCACATGAGCCTTTCCACTACAACTTACAAACAGCACAAACCGTAGAGTGAATGGAATTATTTTTGGGCAATAAAAGCAATAATAAAATAACAGTAATAATAACAATAATAATAATAATAATAATAATAACCCCTCAGGAACCTGTTAGTTCCCAAACAGGCATGGGCATGGCAAGCCCGAGGTATCCTAGTTCAGCTGTCCGCTGTCCCATCTTTATCTCCATCAACCCCCAGACTATCAAACCAACCTTTCCCTCTCCCTCGATCTCTCTAAAATAAAAACTCCCGAAGCCAAGCTGTAAAGCAATCCGTGGCGAATGCTGCATGGCACCGAAGGTCAAAATGGTGTCATACGCGGAAGCCTGGATAGCACCAGGGGAAACATTACACTAATTAGTCTTACCTGAGCAACGCGACTCTGCTCATGCGGACTGTCACTACCGCAGTACCCGTGAAAATGCGATGAAGTGAAATAAGAAAAAGGAAACAAAATTCACAAGACACCACGGTCAGGGATGTCGCATGGGAATCATACTTGACTAAAAAAATACACCAGCCACTGAAACAGTTACAAACCTGAATAAAGGTATTTTGCGGGACATGTTGCACGCAACCACACTGGAAGGATCACAAAGATAGCAAATGATATGATCAAACGAAGTCAACCGACACCTTATTCAATGTTACTACCAAACAACCTACTATGAAACCTACCTTACAAATTACAGATCCCTACTACACAAAACATTCTCAAACAGATTCCCTGAACTACAATTCATCACAGAACAATGGTTTACAGTTTGGTAACCCAGTATATTTAACTAAAATGAAGTCGGAAGGGATTATTGTTGCCCATTCTTCCGTCTACTTCCCTCAGGGAAATATGGCGGAGCGTGCCAATCGTGAGATTGTTAGATTATTACGCACTTATTGTCACGTAAGGCACCAGAAATGGGCCCACTCTATTTCAAGAGTTGGCGAACATTTAAATAAGGTAGTGCATTCTAGTACTGGTTTTACCCCCTTGGAGGTGCATTCAAATAAATTATTAAAACTGAATGAGATAGGAGTTGTTTCCTTTCCAACGCACAAAGCACATACGGGAGAAGTGGTAGTAATGGCGCGGGCTAAACTATTATCTCGAGCTAAGAAACGAAAGCAAAAGCACGACACTTCATGCAAAATAACAAATTTTG
This sequence comes from Platerodrilus igneus, assembly GCA_036346225.1. Lineage (NCBI taxonomy): Eukaryota > Metazoa > Arthropoda > Insecta > Coleoptera > Lycidae > Platerodrilus > Platerodrilus igneus. The sequence continues at coordinate 1,132,964 of JARFIW010001281.1, forward strand.
AAGTTGGTTATAAGGTGTTGGTTAGGAAACATGATCTGAGAACAATGAAATACGTAAATTTTTTCTTGTTTTCCGGGACCCTTGTACCATTAAAAACAAAATTAATAAAAACGCCTATAAGGTGACCGAGGATGCCACCGGTACTCTGCTGCCAACACAAAATATTTATAATCTGAAGCCATATAAGCTTCCGGTAGAAGATGTTTAAGTATAGGAGATTCAGATAGTTATAAGTCAACGCCTTCGGTTGTTACTTTGAAATGTTAGATTAGCTCATTAGTTTTGTTGGGGAGTACATTGATTAATGACCGAACGTATTATTATTTTGATATATCCCATTAGCCATGTAGTTTAATGTTGGTATTCAGTTAGGATATAAACAAAAACTTTTCTTTATTGATTAATTCACCCAATCAGTGGATCCATAACCAGCTATTTGTATAAAGTAAAATAATACCACATACATACAAACTACTTTGACATTATAATTTGAATAAGGGCCGCTATACTTGCGGCCACGTCCCCAATGCTCCACCCGGAGGTACTACATTGGGTTTAAACGCGAAAATAATCGTGCTTCTAATTTATTCTAACTTCATAGTTAATTCACCCTAAACAAAAAAAACTAAATAAAAATCTAACAAACCTAAAAATCTAACAAACCTAACAAACTGTAACAATCTAATGTGTGCTTTTTTTTTTTAATATCAGGTTTTGGTTATGCTCGTATCCTTACTCACGCCAAGTCAATCTAAAAATTTTCAATCCTCCCACCAACTCCACCGAATTTTTACAGGTTTGACCTTTAGGTCCTGTTTTGGTTGGCACTGTTGGTTTTCTTCCTCGTTCCTTTTTAAGTTTTGAGGTTGATAACCGCACTGTTTCTTTTGAGAAACATCCCTCCGTTGACGACTCCGCAGTGCTGAGGCCGTTCCACCTTAATCCTTCTTGATTACTTATTACCCGTCTTCCCTTCCTTTTTTCACTTCTTTTTCTTTCTCCCTTTCGATTATTGGATCTTCGAGCCAGATAAAAGTTTTTTTGTGTTTTGTTGGGGTTTTTTTTTTGGTTTCTTTTGTTTTCGTAACGAGTATTTTTTTAGTTTTAAGCGAATTGTCTTTTGTTTGTTTGCGTTTTTTTTTTGTTTGATACTGTCCATTTCCACATTTTTGTTTCCCTACCTCGACAAATTTTTTGGGGGAGGGGGAGGGGATAATTTCTTACATTTCGGCGATAATTGGTTATTTTATTTTCATAATTCTTTTTATAGTATTCAATTTTCCAACAATACCCGATATATTGTACCTGTTCAGAAAAGCTCGCTTTACCATAATTTTCAACTCAAATTCCTTGTTAATTCATTATCCGGTCGTATAAATTCCATGTCTATTGTTAAATCCTTCCGCATAATTAATAATAAATATTCCATCTATGAATTTTTCAACATAAATCTAGTTGTTTTGAAACGACAAGTTTATGATACAATTAATTAGTCAAGATCCTGTTAGGTATCTGTGAGCGCGTTATACCTTCCGATAATGTATAATTGCGTTCTAGTGGGTTTTCCATCTAAAGATTCGTCGAAATAATACATCCTACTATTCTCCGGAAAAACCGTGTTTTCCAGTTTCAATCGCGTTTCGATAACGCGGACGTTTGCTTTTTGAGTTCGTGTTATTTTGAACTCCTTTTAGAACCCTGACTCTGCAGCTGGTGCGTGGATGCGCTTGTAAAACTACTCGTTGCACGTTTCTCCTCTATCAAATGTGTAGGTTTGGTGTGTATTGGTAAGCGCTCTTGAGTTGTTAATATTGGTAATATTCTCCTGTTTTTTTAGCTCTTGGCTGGAGGCTAAATTGCTTGTTACGTAGCTCGATTATTCCTTGATGTAGATCAACTGCTCTTGCATGTAGACCGTCGTTACAATTACGGTAGTAGCATGGTTGTTGCTGACTACCGCGGCAATGCTGTGTCAATTCGCTTCCGAGGCCTGGCCAGATAAGTATCCCGACAAATGTATGTGTCTTGTTTTCCTTTTCTAACATAGCCATGGATAAACCCAATTTGAAATTAGATACGCTAATGTTTGTTTTGGTAAAATCCTTACTAGAAAAGTTTTGAACTGATTAGATTTATTGCATGTTAGCTACGAATTGCGCACTTCGTGGAACAATTAGTGAATTTGTCCATAGAGTAAAATTGATTTATTAAATAGTAACATTAGTTAATTTTGTTTTGCAGTTTCGATAGAAATTTCTATATTTGTGTTTTTTTAGTGTAAATAGAAAATTGTTAGCGATGTATTATTTTTGTGTTGCTAGAACCCTCCCCCCCCCCCCTTCTGCATTTGTAGTTAGCTTGGTAAATTTACGTTTTCTTCAGGCTATGTCATTTTATGTAGCAATTTCTTCATTTGTTTTTGGTAAGGGGTAATTTAATACGGCAATTGTTTTGTCTGGGTTTCGCATAACTTCTTGTGGCGTTATTATGTGTTCTAAAAATGCTACTTCTTTTTGCAAAAATTCGCTTTTGTTTAATTGAATTTGAAAGTGAGCTTTTTCTAAACGTTCGAAGACCTCTTAATATTTTGATAAGTTTATCGAGTGATGTTGAGTATACAATTATGTCGTCCAGATGCACAAGACATTTTTCGTTGTGTATTCCTCTCAAAATATTATCTATAACCTTCTGAAAAGTGGCGGATGCGTTCTTTAAGCCAAACGGCATGCGTTTGTATTCATAGTGTCCTCTGGGTGTACTGAAAGTTGTTTTGGTTGTGTCTTGTGTCTTTTTCGTCCATTTCCAGTAGGTGGTATCGTGAGGCGAGGTCTAATGTCAAAAAATATTGTCTTTTGCCAAGTTTGTCCAATATCTCGGTGATATTTGGTAGTGGGTACTTATCGTCTACAGTCTTCTCGTTGAGTTTTCTGTAACCGACAACAATTCGGTATTTGCGTTTGCCTGAGGTATCTAATTTCTTCGGTACAATAAGTACGGGGCGGCTTCATGGTGAATTCGAATGTTGAATTATATCTTGCTTTAATAAGTTTGCTGCCTGTGTATCTGATTTTTCTTGGATTGCTTGAGGTAGTCTGTATGCTTTGGTGAAAATCTGTTTATTATCTGTTAGTTCAATGTTATGTTTGACTGTGTTGGTGAAAGTTAAATGTTTTCCTTCACAATGGAATATGTCTCGGTATTCGAAACATAAAGCTTTAATTGCTCTCTCCTTTTCGGTATTAATATCATCATTAAAACGAATGTTAATTAAATTTTTCTTTAACATGTTATCGTGGTCTGTAGAGTTGGAATTACTTTCAGAGTCTTCGTCGATTTCCATTTTGCTAAAATTCACTTCTTCTACTTCTATTGGTTCTGTTAATGATCGTTTGAGTTCAAAATTGTCGCAGTGGCGTAATTGTCTTTTATTAGTACTAACTCTGTTTTTGTTTCTACTCCTTGAAATGACATGTGATTTATAATTCTTTTGTCGCTTTTTGAATTTACTAAGATTTTTATTTGTTTTTCCGTTCTGGGTTCGAATGTGCATTTTCGATCGGTTTCAATTGGAATTTGTCCGTGTTTCGTTCTTAATAATCGGTTTTTTATATCAATATTCGCACCCAATTTTCTTTGAAGATCTATGCCTATGTAATTTGTAAGTTAGAATTAGACAGATAGGTCAGTTTAGGCTAGGCTAACGTGTGTAAATACCGTTTATTAAAAAGTTAAATTCGAAGATGCAAAATTTGTTTCATTTTTGCATTAAAAGTTTTTGGTAAAGGTATGTTTGCAATAAATTAGCGTAATGTTGTTTTGTGTGCTGTTTTGATTTTAAAAGGTTTTTTTTCTACAAAATATAAATAATGTTTCTGTACGGTTTTGGGGCTAATTAAAGTTTATGAAGATCCTGTATCGATTAATAATTTAAGTTCCGCGTGAGCTATTTCTATATAGGGTAAACTGTGTTGATTAATGTTGTTTAAATTTATTACGTCTGATCGTATTTGGTTCTGAAAATTTGAGCACGCATTTTCTTCATCGTCCTCTTTACAATTTTCGTAAAGGTTGTTACGTTCGTGGTTTTCTGAGTAATTTGCTTCATCGTCTCTACTTGGATTCGCATAATTATCTGTGTCTTGATTGTTAAAATCTTTTACTTCTTGGTGAAATAGTTCCTCGGAAGTGAAGTTTCGCTTTTGTGTATAGTCGGGTCTGACTTGAGATATGTTTGTGTTCTGTCTGGTATTACCAGATGAAGTGTCCATAGGGGTTTGTTTGTAATAATTATTGGGGTTGTTGTTACTACTTGTCATAGGTGTGTTTCTATTGGGATTTGTGCAGAATGGTTGCCATGTTCGATTCGCGTTTTGATTGAGTTTTGGTGGAAATGTGAGTTTTGTAAAGTTTGACTTAAATGTTGGTCTTGGCAATTGTCGAGGTAGATTGTTGAAATTTGTGTTATTAAAGTTTGGATTGTAATTCGTGGGTGAGTCATTGGTGCATTAAATGATGTAAATTTAGGTTGTGTTGGTATTTGTCTTGCCGCTTGTATCGTGTTAATCGGTGAGTAATTTTTGTTCGCATTAGGGTTATAAATTTGGTTTCTGTAGTACATCACGTTTCTTCCTCTACAATCATTTTCATTGCTTCTTTTAAATTTTGGGGATGTTGAAACCATATTTTGTCCGATAAGCTTTCGGATAGCGGGTTTATGTAAGTGTCTAACGCCAATACGTCGTACATTTTGGTTTTAATTAAACGTATGTTTTGGCCGGCTTCTTCAAGTTTTAGTTTTGTTAGGGTTAGGCTTTGCACGTCCTGTCATCTCATACCGAATTGATATGGTGATTGGTTAGTTTCCAATCGTAAATTTATTAAGTCCCTGGTAAAACATTTGATATTTCTTTGGTTGCCGAAATATGCTATTAATATCCGTTTATAGTCATCCCGCTCTACGATATCATCGCGACTTGCAATTACGGTCAAAATTCTACCTGTTAACTTACTCAGGATTAAACGTAAAACATGACGTTGCGGTCAACGTCGCCTTGTTTATAAAACCATTTTAAAAATGTCTCACAAGCAGTGATAAAGAGATCTCATAGTGCCGGGTTTCCGTCGTACATTGGAATTAACTCTAAATATAATCTCATGTTTTCAGTGTTCATCTTTATAGATAAATTCTGTTACTTTCAGTCGAGTTTATATAAAAGTTTGTATTAAAGTTATTTGAAGAATCACTTATCGTTACATATATTTTATGTAATTATAAACTGCTATAATTGCATTGACCTCAGAATTCTACTAAATAATTGTCTCATCTATTAATGTTGCATTAAATTGTACATAAACTGTGTATATTTATAAACCTTCGTTATAATTACGTTCCAGATTTTTATGAATAAATTGTTTCAGTAATAATTGCTGTAATAAAATGCTACAAAGAACTGTGTATATTTATACAATAAAGTTTAGGTTTTTGCTGAGTAAATTCTTTCAGAAATAATAATAATAAATCTTGGTAATAATTGTGCATAAAATGCGTATATAAAATTCTTTTGTTTCTTACTTGCTAATATCAATATGCAATTGAAAATGGTTTGGAAAATGAACTTATGGTACTTACAAAATTTTGATTGTCAGTTTCATTATAGTCTTCCCTCTTTGTTGGACTTGATACATTTTTGTCCTTTGTCCGATTTTTGTTTTCTTCCAAATAAACAATTAAAATTCACGACCACCAGTTTCTCGAATTTTGATTCGCTAATGCCCTCCTGAAATCCTACAATATACTGCGCCAGATACGTTTTGGGCCTTTAGGAGCGTCTTTTAAAAAAACTTTATTTCTAAATAAACACTCCTATCAAGTGTATTTTAATTTAAACAGTAATTACAAAATTACTTCGTTCTGTTACAATCAAATTAACGTTTATATTCTTTGACAAAATACTTGAAGTTGGTAATCAATAATTAATAATCAAAAATGAGTAGCTTTGAACAACCAACAAATCTAAAGTTATGAAGTTCTCGGACTGAATGACCATTATGGGCTCCTCAGGGTATTTATGATATCCCTGCTCTTACATTTTCTTGTGGGAAATGCGGATCTCATATCTGCTATTTCTTGATACAATACAATGTATTACTTCTTAGTAATCTTAATTCTAACAATCGGTTTCTTATAGTCTATTGTGACCTGTACCTGCAGTATCATGCTATGTCTGGAATACAAAGTAGTTGCTTCTTTTCTCACGTCTAATTATGAACTTTTATTAACCTTTTATAATATGTCCTTCAACTATACAATGTAACAATCTATTTCTTAATACTTAATAGTTGCATTTAAATATACATATTACTATGTAATTTGTAGGTTAGAATTAAATAGATAGGTCATAGGTCAGCTTAGGGTAAGCTAACGTGTGTAAATACCGTTTATTAAAAAGTTAAATAGGTATCTTAGAAATCTCACGTAACCAATAATTAATTTTAATGTAGGAATTTTAGAGTTAATTTTACTTTAGTTTCAGCTTTGTACTTATTTGCAAGGAAATTGCATAATATTTAGGAAGCAGAGTCAATAAATGTTAAGCATCTAACCAAAAGGTCAATTCATTTGTGTACAGAATGAGAATGCAGCTTTAATTATAGTATAAACGGTGTACAATAGTTAAAAAACTTTTTTAATTTTAATTTTACTTTAAGATCAATAATTTTACGGCTATAATTTTAGTAAAGTAGAAACATTTTAATATCATTTAGCATAAGACAGCATTTAAAAACACGAGCTTGTTAGAAAGGGATAAATAAACAAAAACTTGATAGTTACGGCAGGCACGTTGTTAGGTAACGATTATTTACTAGGATGGGACGTGTTGTCAACAACCTCATCAGAAAATCAATATTTTCTACGAATGCAAATAGACGTCAATGCAGGTACGGATCGGAATGAAAACCAGGACAGACTGGTTAAAGCATATAAAAGAGGAAGATGCAAATGTCAGATATCGGTTAGATTTAGTAACGAACGAAGCAACAAGGATAGTTTAGAAGCTATAAGCAAGAGAAAAGGGAAAGACGTTTGTACAAGACATCGATTTTATATGGGAAGAGAAATTAAGAAATGTTATTGGACGGTACATGTAGAAGTGGAAACGCGTAACAGTCTGAGTTTAAGAGAGGGTACTTATGTGAGTAGTATTCGTAAACGAAGCATGAGAGAAAATGGTTGTATATAAGATAAAGAGAGAAAGGGGTAGGTCTTACATGTGCGGCGTGAATCCTATAGGAATTGATTTTCAGTTGAGGCTAGTTTCGGCGAAGCGGACCAGCCGTTACACGGGTAGAAACGATTTTCGCTGCTTTTTGTTATGTAGAATTTTGTGTCGGTTAGGAGTTTGTATTTTGAGAAGTGTGTCAACGGTTACGAGGATATCAATAAAGTTTGTTTATCTGTGAATGGAATTGAAAAACTTAAACAACATAGGGGTGTGCTTTTGGTCTATATACCTAGCTGTAAGGGGGCGAGAAGCTCTCTTTTTTCTTTGCTCGTCATCGACGTTAAGTCTAATAGTAGCAAATATTATTCAGTGTTTTTTAAAGTTGGTATTACACATAAGTGCGTGTGCTGTAGCTCTTGTTGTTTGAAAAAGCTTGAAGTACATATACAAATAAAAGCAAAGCCTTTCTAAGCCATGTAAGTACAGACTACAGTTATTGTGGTTGTTGGGGATTGCAAGGCGTCCTAAGATGGATTTGCAATTGTGAATGCATCGAGGAGTGATTGACTGATGGTACACGAAATAGTAGAGGAATAGAGGAAGTTTGGATGCACTATCAATAGTTAGTTGGTGCGATTTGGATAGCTACGTGCTGACTGGTATGGTGTGACTCAACTTGGGGAGCGGTTCCATAGCTCCGAGTCATTATAGACGGCAACATCATCGAGGGCTGGATTGCAGATGCAGGCTGTATGGTGGTTACCAGATAACTAATTATTTTTTAAACATTGTTGTTGAGCTATTTGACGTGTTTTGACACTTTGTGCTTTTAAGTGCATATTTTTATGAATTCTATGGACTTAAAAAAATTATTGAGCTTTATATTTAAATGAAAATATGTTTATGTAGAGAGGGGTCATTAGTATAATGATACAAAAGCTGTTTATGTACAAAGTAAAGGAAACCTTGTTATTGCAGTGTTATAATTTTGCACACAAGTTTAAACAGTTTTACTTTGAGCTCATATTAAGATAGGAGTTAAAGTCAGGTATGAGGTTAGCCCAATTACTTTCAATAGGGTACATGTATAATGAAAAATATTTGATCCAGTCACATTTAAAAAAAATAAAATGAATTGCCTTCTTCACTAAGATATGTAATTTTATGTATGTGAACTGTTGTAATGGACAAAGATTTGGAATTACTAAATTTATATTTGTGTAAATAAGTGTGATATATTTTGGTAGTTGCGTTTTTTTGAGAAGATTGCAGGGAAGTATTTTTTAGATTACAGCGTGGTGGCAGTTAGGAGAAGTTTGATTTAGCAGTACAGGTAATCTGCTTTGAGAGATTCATAAAAATTTTAGTGGGTTGAGCGGAGCAGCCGAGGTAAACTTCACAATATTATGACGACCCAACGAGGGGGCTGTTTCTAATGCAACTTCACAATATAATGATTTTCCAAGTGTGGATCTTTTTTCAGCTTGTTTTCAAGGGAAACATCACAATATAATGGGCTCAACGCAGGGGTTCTTTCCAATGCGACTTCACAATAATATATATTGATTTGGGGGATATGTAACTCGCGCTACGACCACTAGGAGGTACATGCTGTGCACTGACACACATTGAGCGCTCATTAAATATATTAGAATTTAAACTAACATTGGCAATGTAACATTTTATTCGACTGTGACACCATCCTAAAGTTAAAACAACGAATGGACTATACCACTTACCTTTTTCTGTTTTTATTATTATTGTTATTTTATTGACAACCCTCAATTATACCAAATAAAATTAAGTATAATAAGATTTGTTCATAAATTAATAAATGCGCGATTCTGTTGACAATAGTAATTGTTTAATAATAAATTTCTTCTTTTCTATCATGATCCTACCAATCAAATAATCTCAAATTTAAATAGACGTTGACAAAAGCAATTATACATTTCATATTAGAAAAAGAAACGTATCTCTTTTTACAAAAACCACTAACACTGTTTTAAGAAAAATCCATAAATTCTGGGATTCATGAAAATTAACGATAAATTGAGTAAGATAACTTACAAATTCCATATGTAATTATATAAAATGCACTAAAATTATTCACCTGCTACTTTGTTAGTGTAAATCAAATAGTGCTTTCTTTCACAATAATAGTCACGTTATTGGATACTGCATGTCTTACATTTTACATAGATCAAGTACAGTATTATAAACTAGATGTATAAATTGACCGTTGTTTAAGAGATTTTCACAAATGCAAGAAAACCATCTTCAAATTCCCCTAAAATAGAATCTTCAGCATCACTTTTCACGTAAAGATTCTCGGGATTACTATAAAACGTAAATTGAAGCAAAGAACATTTGTATTGGTAACTGATATTTAGTTAATAAAGCTTAATAATTGTCTAAGAATACGCAGATTATGCAGGCACACATAAACGTAGGTTCAATCGCATGCAATTTGTGTGTTTATACCACATCACGAAAAAGTGATTTAGAAAAACATTTTCGGTCGCATACTAACGAACGTCCATTCGGTTGCAGTTTGTGTGATTACACCACATCACGAAAGGGTAATTTACAAACACATTTTCGGTCACATTCTAACGAGCGTCTATTCGCATGTAGTTTGTGTGATTATACCACATCACTAAAGGGTACTTTACAAATACATTTGCGATCGCATAATAACGAACGCCCATTCGCATGCAATTTGTGTAATTATACTGCATTACAAAAAAGTGATCTACAAAGACATTTTCGGTCGCATACTAACGAACGTCCGTTCGCGTGCAATTTGTGTACTTATACTACATCACGAAAGGCTACCTTACAAATACATTTTCGGTCGCATACTAATGAACGCCCATTCGTATGCAATTTGTGTGATTATACCACATCACAAAAAGGCAATCTACGAACACATATTCGGTCACATACTAACGAGCGTCCATTCGCCTGCAGTTTGTGTGATTATACCACATCACTAAAGGGTATTTTACAAATACATTTTCGGTCGCATACTAACGAACGCGCATTTGCATGCAACTTGTGTGATTATACCACATCACATAGCAGTAATTTACAAAGACATATTCGGTCGCATACTAAGAAACGTCCGTTCGCTTGCAGTTTGTGTAACTATACTACATCACAAAAATATAATTTACCAAGCCATTTTCGGTCGCATACTAACGAGCGTCCATTCGTTTGCAATTTGTGTAATTATGCCGCATCACAAAAAAGTCGTCTACAAAAACATTTTCGATCACATACTAACGAACGCCCATTTGCATGCAACTTGTGTAATTATACCACATTATATAAAAGTAGTTTACAAAGGCATTTTCGGTCGCATACTAACGAGCGCCCATTCGCTTGCAATTTGTGTAATTATACCGCATCACAAAAAGGTAGTCTACAGGAACATTTTCGGTCACATACAAACGAACGCCCATTCGCATGCAACTTGTGTGATTATACCACATCACGTAAAAGTAATTTACGCGGACATTTTCGGTCGCATACTAACGAGCGTCCGTTTGCTTGCAATTTGTGTAATTATACTGCATCACAAAAAGGTCGTCTACAGGAACATTTTCGATCACATACTAACGAACGCCCATTTGCATGCAACTTGTGTGATTATACCACATCATGTAAAAGTAGCTTACCAATACATTTTCGATTGCATACTAACGAACGTCCATTCGCATGCAGGTTGTGTGATTATACCACATCACAAAAAAGTAATATACTAAGACATTTTCGATCTCATACTAACAAACGTTCATTCGCGTGCAGGTTGTGTGATTATACCACATCAGAAAAAAGTAATTTAGACAGACATTTTCGGTCGCATACGAACGAGCGTCCATTCGCTTGCAACTTGTGTAATTATACCGCAACACGAAAAAGTCATCTACAGCAACATTTTTGGTCACATACTAACGAACGCCCATTCGCATGCAACTTGTGTGACTATACTACATCACAAAAATATAATTTACCAAGACATTTTAGGTCGCATACAAACGAGCGTCCATTCACTTGCAATTTGTGTAACTATACTGCATCACAAAAAATTCGTCTACAGGAACATTGTCGGTCACATATTAACGAACGCCCATTTGCATGCAACTTGTGTGATTATACCTCATCACGTAAAAGTAGTTTACAAATGCATTTACGGTCACATACTAAGTAATGCCCATTCGGATGCAGGTTGTGTGATTATACCACATTACAAAAGAGTAATTTACAAACCGCTTTTCGGTGGCATACAAATGAATGTCCATGCGTTTGCAATTTGTGCGATTATTCCACATTATACAAAGGTAATTTGCAAATACATTTCAGGTCATCCTGGAACATTCAGAAACATCCATTCGCATGGAATTTTTTGTGATTATACCACATCACAAAAAAGCAAACACAGTTTCGGTCGCATACTAACGAACGTCCTTCGTATGCAATTTGTGTGATTATACAACATCACAAAAGTATTATCTACACGTTCATTCGCATGCAATTTGTGTTGCTATTCCGCATAAAAAAGCTACTCTAAAGGTATATTTGCTGTCACATACTAAAAACATTCATTTGTGTGCTTAATCTGTATTACAAAATTACTTCTGTATTAATCAGCATCTCAAATGTTTGCAATATGTGATTATTTCGCATAAAAGAAGAATAATTTAAAAACAAATGTGCGACTCCATAGTAACCAACGTTCATTTGCATGTTTTGTAGGTAATAATGCTTCAACAAAATACATTTATACGATTATATATTAACCTTTTATTACCGGCCCCGTAGGTTTTTCCCTGTCAGACTTTTTAAAAAAATTTTTTGTCTATAAAATTATGCCAGATGTTAATTACTTTTATAAATAGGCTCTGTTAAATGATACTCTTAAATGTTAGGTGTAGTTTCGAAATAGTGTGTGTGTTTGTCCCAAGAATTAACGGTAAACCCTTGAAGTGCCTATATTTATGGACACAGGGTGTACCAATGGACGTGCACTTCTTTAAGAATTCAATAATTCTCCTCCTTACTTCTTCAACAAATTAGTGTCGCTTTAAATTAGTTTCGCATTGACCGTTGATAATGGAGGTAGTGGGACTAGGAAAATTACCATTAGCAATGACATACTCGTGTACAAAAGAAACTGAACGTTCATGTAATTATGTAACGAGGTAGTTGCGAACGAGAAGTTTGATATTGAGGATTGTAATTAAGATATCAATGACATGGACGACAATGCAGCAGAAGAGCATATTTCCTTGGAAAGAGACTCAAATGCAGATGGTTTAACATCTAACGGCGTTTTGTTGAACGTTATAATTTGACAATTTAGACTGTAAACATGCGTTAGATGACAAAGCGAACCGCAGTATAAAGGAAAAGCTACTCACGAAGCTATCGGGAGTGATTAGCAACGCATTGCACAATACACGTATTCTAGATAGTTGGCAATTATTTTTTCATGACAGTGTACTACAAGTTGTGTATTATACAATTATTAAAATGAGGTAAGTTTTCCAAATTGTGTAAATCACTGAATGGATCTATGGAGAATAGATGAAACTGGGGTTGCAATGTTTAGGTTAGTGAATAGGGGCAACAGTTTTTACGTCTTACTTCAAATGTTACAATTTGATACTTCTGTTACTGAAACAGCCGAAAAAAGGAACATAAATTTACCTTCAGTAGCGTTATTATGCGTTAAATGAGACACTTTTCAATTTGAAAGCTTTGCTGTCGCTTTATTATGGTTATTTTTTTTTAATTACTTTTACACCATAAAAATTTGTTTCTCAAATTTTAAAGATGGTTTCTAATATTTTTATGTAATTTAAAATATTATTTTATCCTTTTCTTAATGTCTTACATTAACCTCGTAGTTTGGACAAGTTGAGACACTTGTTTATTAACGTATTTGGCTCATGTTAGACAATAGATATGGAGACATAGAACACAATATGTTTTTAGAAAAATGTAAGAACACATAGGACACAAAATGTTTTTTAAAAATGTAATATTGTAGCGGGCTATTACTACCGCGTTTCACTAATTTAAACAAGTAATAACAAAAGTCTTTATTACTCACTGCTCACAAGTCTCATTAAAAGTATATGCCTTATTTATAGATATTGTCAGTCCAATTAACAATGAAGCACTATTACGCTGATGTTATTTACAAGCACTGATATTTTCTTAAACTAATTCCTTAACTATAAGTCTTCTTAGCAACACTAAACACTAGTATAATTTATGTATTACACTTTTGTCTATTTATGTATTTTACCAACTGGTGGTACAATATACACGTTCACTTAACACAGATTTATATTTACTAAAGGACTTTCAGAACGTAATGAACAACTAACTATATACGAGATGATTTATATAAGACATTCTGATATAGACTAAACTCTTACATTTATAAGCGGTCTTATATATACCCTGAATTAAAATAGGTGATTCATTCTCTGGCATGTGCTCGAACAACCTCGGTTCCTGGAGGATATACAGCGCTTACGGCGCTTATGTGTTTGACGGGTTGCCTAATAGTAGCTCGTAACAATATTTAATAGGGATTGGTAATACATACACAACCAAGAATTCTTAAACAAAATTAGTTTAATTTAAAGCACCCGCGGGTCATTTGAGCATTTCTCACTTCTTGCACATTATCAACTACCAGATAAACGTAAATGCTATTTGCCTTCTCTGACTTTATAAAAAACAACTAGCAATTTTTAATTTCTTCTCTGACATTACCGTAAAAATCATTTCCTTTTGTTTCCTGACGTGATAACTATACATGAATTTCACAATCACAAACGATGCTTTTCAATTGGTAGAATATCTATGTTATAAACGACACCATTCTAATCTCCGTCTGTAAGGGGACACATTGTCGAAGCAATTACTCATTGCTTTTTATTCGTTGAAAGTGACATATTGCTATAGTGGTCCACTCTCGACATCGCTACGGTCATTCAAATTGATGTTCTCTTTATCTGATAAATCATGGATGCGGTAGAAAAGTCTTCGGACTCGGAGTCTAACTCGCTTGTAGGTTTAACCCTCTTTTATTGTCTTAGAAAAGGTTTCTACTTGCACGTTGTCTAATTTGCCCAGGTTGAGCGGCAACATGCTTGTGACAATGCTTTTGCCTGGTGGAATGCACTCTTTTCTTAATTCTAGTTCGTTCCTTTTCTCCTCAAATTTTTAAGATAATTTTCACTATGCAAGGTCTATTGTTTCCCTAAATCTTCACGATCCCCCTATAGGAGAATGCTTAGGTAATCGGTTTACGCTACATTCCTGTCGAGTGAAATGCATCCACATTTGTATATAATTTGTGTGATTAATCTGCATTGTACATAAGCAATTCAAACAGATATACTAAATACAATTTGTGTGATTATTCTGCAACACAAAAAAAGTAATTTGAAAATATATAGGAACACATACAAATTAACGTCCGTGTAGTTGTAATTTGTGGGATTCTACTACCTCGAAAAATAGTACATTATTGAACGAGCGATTTAGGATAACAATTACTCATTTTGAACATTGGGGCCACGAGTCCGTTAGAGCGAGCGGCGTAATTCGAATGAGTAATAGCCATAAATCGCAAGTAGAATACTATACTCTTCCCACGACTACACAAATCTTGAATATTAGATATTTTCTAAACGTCCTAACTAATATTGCAAAGATTGATAATTAAAAATTTATTTGTCAAAGTGTGACGGCCTCTTTGCTTTACATGAAAATTATACCTGGCGGATTATGAAAAATGACGGTTTGTACTTATTCGTACTTGTTCCTGATTGATTAAAGGTGTACATCTACAGGATAATGAGTACTATTATTAACCCATTCTTAAATGCGTAAGAAATGCATTACTGGAAAGTCGTGCGAAAAATTATATAAAAACACGCCTACAAACGCATATTAACGAACGTACATGTCGTAGCAATTTGTGTAATTAATCTACATAATAAAAAAGTCATTTAAAAACACATATGTACGCATACTAACGAACGTCTATTTCGGTGCAATTTGTGTGTTTATTGCACATCAAGAAGAAGACACACTAACACATACTAACCAATGTCCGTTCGTATGCAATTTGTGTGATTGGTCTACAGCACATAAAAGTGAATTAAAAAGAAATGTACGAACACATACTAACAACCGTCCAATTGCTTGCAGTTAATGGTTTAATGTTGTCTTAGGTTAATTTTATTTACAAAAGCGTATATAGTCATTCCCCAAGAAAGACACAATTGTTTTCATTATGTGATTATTTCGCACTTAAAGCCATACGTGTGGTCTCTCAACAAGTGCTTATTTGCATGAAATTTTTTGTGACTATTCCGCAGCAAGAAAAAGTATCGTACAAATATATTTAGAGGCTTTTCACTGTAAGTAAAGCCAAATACCATTTGACAGTTTGCTCAAAGATGTAGTTTGTTACGTTTCTAGACGTAGCCGGAAGAAACATCGAAATACCAGGCCAACTACCAATTGCGGAAAGTGGGGGGCGCTTAAATACCAAAAAAACAAACCAAAAATATATAAAACACTTCACCCACGATTATCTATTAACAAATTACAAGAAAAATAACTATATACAGTACAAATTGGCGAGTGGATCCGCGAAGTGCGCATTTCGCAGCTAACACATAAGAAAACTCAGTGATCAAAAAAGGAAAAGTAATGCTTAGCATATGTCAATAGCAAGTATGTTATATTTAAAATTATTAAATGTAAATTTAGGTTGTCCAGTTAGTACAGGTGTTAAATTCTAAAGTATTAAATATAGGTTTTCTCCATAGCAAGAATTAAATTAAAACATTAAAGGCAGGTTTACGGTGTAGTCAGAATTAATCTAACGTATTACAGGTAGACCACGTTGTATTAAGCATTAAAGAAATATACACAGCGGCACTAGCGTAGCCAGCGGTGAAATAAAAATCTTCGACATATAAAAAAACGGATCACATACCTCTCTGCTCCGGGCTGTTTATCTTACCAACCGTCGGGGGGGAGAGAAGAAAGTCAGCATAGTAGCGTAGCTGCCATCGCAACTCCAATGGTCCACGGCAAGCAACGAACAGGTGGAAATGCATTTTTTCTCCAAGTAAATGAATAAAATGTTGTTTTGCTCCCTGTAAAAAAGATTCGACGGTGTTGGACCAATCACAGTTACGCACTCTATAGATAGCGACACGAGATTTAAACGCTGATACAATCTGCACCACGTTATCGTTATCTACTTCGCGACTTGCTGCGTCCTTAGGCGTGTTGGTGTTAAGATGAGCTACAAATGATCTTTTATCAACATTAATGCCACACACTTCATACCGCTGCACATCTGCTCGAGTACGTTTCTTAGGTGCTGTAGCCGGCACAGAACCAGCCGGTCTCTTGATACCAGATGTCGATGGTTTAGCACCATGCTGCTTCTTCCAGTGGCGCTGCAAGTTGTCTTTCCTTGTGAAAGTAGCGTTGCAGAAACTATATGCAAAAACTTTCACGGATTCTATTTCTTCTGAAAAATAAGATGTTAGCAATCTTAAAGTAAAAATTTGAGTATTACAATTAATTCACTTTCTGGTTAGAACTGAAGTTACAAGATGTTGTCAAAGCAATAGTTGAAGATACTATGAGAATTAATGCTGTGTTGGGAGGGGGGTTTATATAGTAATACCAAGGTTCTAGAACAATTCTGACAAAACTTGTATGATTAGGAGTAATTAAACTCGAGGTCAACCATAAACCTAATCAGCAAGAAATTTAATGCTGACATCCGCAGAAACAGTAATAAACCCAAAAATCAAGAAATTAAATGCAGACGTCTGCAGAAAAATAAATAAACCTAATCAGCAAGAAATTTAATGCTGATATCCGCAGAAACAGTGATAAACCCAGTCATGAAGAAATTAAATGCTGACGTCTGCAGAAAAATAAATAAACCCAGACAGTAAGAAATTTAATGCTGATATATCCAAAAAAATGAATGATACAAATCAGCAAGAAATTTAATGCTTTTTTCAGTTTTTACTGAAAAGGAAAATGAAATATTCTAGATAGAAATATTTCAAATGGTTTCTTGGTAAATTTAATTGATGCATTGTAGATTTTATTCGCTTAGGTGTTCTTTGTCAACGCAGAAAAAAATTACAATTCACTGCGGTTGACTACAAATACTAAATTATCTATAATACTGCAATTTAAAATTTTCCCATAATCTAAGGTTCATTCAATATTAATGTACTAGTTATTAAATTGCGAACTCAGCTATCTGCAAGACATAAACTGGAAAATTTATGAAATGTTTCTACTTAAAAATTATCGAAGAAATAAATCTATTGAAATATATGTTATGGGTTATTTAATATTCCCCATAGATGCTCCATTTTTGTGGCGGTTCAGAACAGCTGAAATTAGAAATGCGCCTGGATCTGATTGCATAGCGGCAGCTTCAGCTTCTACACTTGGATATTCTTCACCGAAAAATAAAAACATTCTATAAAGACAGTAGGTAACGTAGGTAACTAGGTATCTAGGGAAATGCAATTGCAAGCATCAAATACAATTCAATGGAAGTTCAATAGACCTTTGTTTGAACAAGAAAATGCATGTGGTGTACACACAATAGAAAAATTCTTTCAACGGCTTTTTAATTTTTTATAGTTTATAATCAAATTTTGCGTAAAAGCGAATCAATCCAATACCTACCCAAAAGAAATTATTGATAATAACCTTATTTTTAATTATAAGTAACGTTAATTCTAGATAACCACAGTAATATTTTTAATACCGGTTGGCTTGGCTAAAAACCGGTTTTGGAAAAATGGGTTTTTTGTATGGTAATGCAGCGGTTTTAATCAAATCTGAAAACCGGTTTGAGTTAGACTGTAGCAAATACGATTTCGCCCTTCGTTAATATGTACATTCGTTATAATTATTTAATTCACAAGGATCCCCGACAGTATTGGAAGTTTCTATTTGTACTGAAAACAGAACACCTTACTACGATTATATAGATTTTTTTCTGAGAGCTAGGGGTCAGGGAGGGGTCTTGCTAACCGCCCCCGAGTTTGGGCGTCGTTGCTTACCAAATATTCCAACTATGATCAAGGTTACTGACATTCATTTCGGCATAGAATAATTATAACGAGAAATGACACTCGGCGTTTTCAGAAACACTAAATTTTTTTGCGGATGTCTAAAATCCGCCATTATTTTGTTGGTATATCCATAGAATAATAATATGCTCACGCTAGCGTAGCGTATTATTATTTTGTGGTATATCCTTCAACCTTCCTTTAGTTTATTGTACTGTTCTTGTTCTAAGTTGTAATTTCAGTTCAATAGGTTTCTTTATTACGTTAGAGCCTAAATTATGCAGTTTTGCATTAAATAATCAATTTAAATATTGAAAGCAATTTCTAATCCACTGTTTTTAAATTTCCCGCCGCATCTGTGTACCTACAGAACAATGGACGAAGGTCATATATTTTTGGTACATGAAAAGCATTGTAATTTATGAAGAGTGTCATTTCTTAAAGTTATTATTATTCTATGATTTCGGCAACAGCAATCATAGAGCAGTATACCGTAGAATCGCGCATAGAATTAAAATAATAGCTGAATTCTTTACAAATACCTAGTAAATTGCCTGCAAAGTTCAAAGTTGAAAATAAACCCGTAACACGCTTTACTAGCACATTTATAAACTTAGGCTTTCTGTTTTTTCTAGTCATGTCGTAGTTTAAAAATCATTCGATTCTATAAAATACCTTCAAGGACATATATTAAAATGGCTGCTACGGTGATAATGATTTAGATATTGTTAAGTTTTAAGTATACGTTAAGAACACAGTAAGATAAATTTATATCTATATAATTACAGAAAAAAGTATTTAAAATGAAGTCAAATGATTGTTTTGTATTCAACGTTTTTAACAATCTCTTGTGAACAACACGTTCGATAGCCAATATTGAAGAAAGAAGTGCCTAGTAGAATTTATCGTGTAGTACGAGATGATGTCTCGTATTAAGAGGAAATGCCTTTATAGACATTGAACTAACTCCCTTATTGGAATACACTATTTGAATAGACAGGAATTTGTGTGTTTATTGCACATTTATGAAAATTGACCTATTAATAAGTGTACGCTCTCACCCTTAAGCACCGTCCATTGAAATGCTATTTGCACAGCAGAAAAGTAATTTAACAATCTATAGCACGGTCACTTGCTAAGGAACGTTCGTTATCATATAGTTTATGTAATTATTGTTTCCCTTCTAAAGGTTTCATTGAAGTTTGTATGTGCTCACATACTAACGAACGACCATTCGCATGCTCTTTATGTAGATATTCTGCATGTTGTAAGAGCAACTTAAAAATTCATGTTTTCGTTTTGACGAACATATATTTGCATACAATTTTAGTGACAATGCAACATTACAAAAGTCTCCTACATTTACATATGCAGTCGCATACTAACGAACGTGAATACTTATGCAATTTGTATGATTATACGGAATCTCTGAAAAGTACTTTAGCATACACAGTTGCATATTAACTAATGTGCGTTGCATATTAACTAATGTGCATGCATTGTATGCAATTTATGTAACTATGCCGCATCATTAAAATATTATTTACAGACACATGATGACGCATACTAGCAAACGTCTCTTTACATGCAACTTGTGTGATTGTACCGTATCACGGAAAATTACTTTATAAAGTCATATACAGCTGCATACTAACGAACGTCCATTTGCAAGCAATTTATGTAATAGTGCTGCACTACATAAAAGCTTAAAAGTACATATGATGTCGCACATTAACAAACGTCTATTCACCTGCAATTTATGTAATTACACCGCATCGAGAAAAGATAGTCTACAAATACATATGACGTCGCACACTAACGAACGTCCATTTGCATGCAAATTGTGTAATTATGCCGCATCAAGGAAAGATTATTTACAAGTACATATTAAGTCGCACACTAACGAACGTCCATTCGCATGCAATTTGTGTGATTATACCGCATCAAGGAAAGATAATTTATTAAGACATATAAAATCGCACACTAACGAACGTCCATTCGCATGCAAATTGTGTAAATATGCCGCATCACAGAAAGGTAGTTTACAAATACATATGAAATTGCACACTAACAAACGTCCATTCACGTGTAAGTTATGTAATTATGCCACGTCACATAAGAGTAGTTTAAAAATACATATGAAGTCGCACACTAACGAACGTCCATTCGCCTGCAATTTATGTAATTATGCCGCCTTACATAAAGATAATTTAAAAACACATATGAAGGCGCATACTGGGGAACGTCCATTCGCCTGCAGTTTATGTAATTATGCCGCATCACAGAAGGGTCACTTACAAACACATCTGAAGTCGCACACTAACGAACGTCCATTTGCCTGCAATTTATGTAATTATGCTGCATTACATAAAGATAATTTAAAAACACATTTGAAGTCGCACACTGGGGAACGTCCATTCCCCTGCAGTTTATGTAATTATGCCGCATCACAGAAAGGTCACTTACAATCACATCTGAAGTCGCACACTAATGAACGTCCATTCGCCTGCAATTTATGTGATTATGCCGCATTACATAAAAATAATTTAAAAACACATACGATGTCGCATACTGGAGAACGTCCATTCGCGTGCAATTTATGTAATTATGCCGCATCAGAGAAAGATACATTATTAAGGCATATGAAGTCGCACACTAACGAACGCCCATTCGCATGCAAATTGTGTAATTATACCGCATCAAGGAAAGATCATTTACAATCACATCTGAAGTCGCACACTAACGAACGTCCATTCGCTTGCATTTTATGTAATTATGCTGCATTACATAAAGATAATTTGAAAACACATATGAAGTCGCACACTGGGGAACGTCCATTCGCTTGCAGTTTATGTAATTATGCCGCATCGCAGAAAGGTCACTTACAAACACATCTGAAGTCGCACACTAACGAACGTCCATTTGCCTGCAATTTATGTAATTATGCCGCATTACATAAAGATAATTTAAAATCACATCTGAAGTCACACACTAATGAACGTCCATTCGCCTGCAATTTATGTAATTATGCCGCATTACATAAAAATAATTTAAAAACACATACGAAGTCCCATACTGGAGAACGTCCATTCTCCTGCAATTTATGTAATTATGCCGCATCAGAGAAAGATAAATTATTAAGGCATATGAAGTCGCACACTGTCGAACGCCCATTCGCATGCAAATTGTGTAATTATACCGCATCAAGGAAAGATCATTTACAATCACATCTGAAGTCGCACACTAACGAACGTCCATTCGCTTGCAATTTATGTAATTATGCTGCATTACATAAAGATAATTTGAAAACACATATGAAGTCGCACACTGGGGAACGTCCATTCGCCTGCAGTTTATGTAATTATGCCGCATCGCAGAAAGGTCACTTACAAACACATCTGAAGTCGCACACTAACGAACGTCCATCCGCGTGCAATTTATGTAATTATCTCACATTACATAAAGATAATTTAAAAACACATATAAAGTCGCACACTGGGGAACGTACATTTGCCTGCAATTTATGTATTTATGCCGCATCGGAGAAAGATAAATTATTAAGACATATGAAGTCGCACACTAACGAACGTCCATTCGCATGCAATAATTGTGATTATTGTGCAACACGCAAAAGTCATTTACAGAAACATGTTGTGTCTCATATTGAATGAACGGCCATTTGTTCGAAATATGTGATTTTTCTGTATCACAAAAGAGAGTCTAGAAAGCATATGTTTTATCCGTCACTAACGATGATGTTGTGAACATACGTTTATTATACATCTTAATAATATGTACATTGAGTTGCAATTTAAAGCTTACATGTCTACGGTTAATTACTAATTTCCTAGCGAGGGCCTCGTCTCCGGAGGACTCGCTTTTCCCACTCTTTGTGTGGTACACTGCTACCATCTTAAGGCAGCGCATCTTACCTCTAGCTAATGCTACAACATCTTCCTTTTTTATAATGGAAAAAACTAATTTACAAATTTCAATAAACTTAATCCTACTATACGTTTTAATACTACCATTTTGAAGGAGCGTTAATTACATGACCATTACGCGAAGTAATCACTGTGCGATCTTGCTTTGCACTGGTCACGTCTCCCTACACTTTTTATTTGCCCCCTCCACATCACTTTCATTTTATTCATTTGAATTTCTTAATGCTAATTTAGAACACGACGGTTTTGTACTACTACATCTATTATTTACATTATCACTATAATTAATTAACATTGGAAAATCTAAATTATTATAATAAAAGCTTGTTTTCGTATTACTACTATCCTTCCCTTTTTCAGCTTGATCTGTTGACCATGACACTGTTCTATATATTTATTGGTGTCTTTTTCACCTGTAATGGCTGATGGTCTTAAAAACTTCCTATTTCTAATATAAATGCCATTGTTTACTGAAACTTCATACCTACAGTTAGCAAGCCTTTTTAAAATTCTACCTGTTTGCCAAATACCTTGAGGTTTTAACTGTACCCATACATTTGTGTTTGGATTCAAGATTGACAACTCTTTGGTTCCCCTTTTTTGGTTATAATATTGTGTTTGCTTTTCCTAATTCGTTTTAATATTGTTATTATTCCGGGCGGTATTAACCCGATGTGATTCTAATTATTTAGTCGCTGTGGGAAGTAAGGGGATACGAGTGGCCCTCGACATTAATATCTCGTTTAACGAATTATTTTCAAATATAGGCGTATTACGTACTGTAAAAGTGCCAGATGTATATCTTTTCTATCTTCAATAACTTTTTTCATCATTTTTTAAATTGTTTGCACGTGTCTGTTACTCATTCCATTGGGACCTGTGAAGATGTCCCGTGGTGGAATTTCCATTCCTTCGCGAAATCTTGAAATTGTTTGGAAGTAAATTGCGTTCCCCCGTCAGAAATCAAGTATTTCGGAACTCCGAATCTAGCAAAAAGGTTTTTGCACGCATTTATTACATTGTTACTAGTTATGTTGTATAATGTTTCAATTTCAACAAATTTTGAGTAATAGTCGATTACTGTTAAATAATATATTCCTCTAAGTTCCTAAATATCACAACCCACTTTGTACCAAGGGATTGCATGTATTTCGTGCGGCTGTAACGGTTCTGCTGGCTGTGAATTAGCATATTTTTGACAAATTGCACAATTTTTATCATTAATTTAATTTCATTTGGAATTGTTGGCCAAAATACCGATTCTAGTGCGAGCTGTAAACATTTTTTATACCCTAAGTGGCTGTAATGAATTTTTTCTAGGATTGTTTCTCTGAGACCTTGTGGTATTACACAACTGTGATTTTTATAGATAATTTCATTTTCATTTGTTAATTTGCTTTTATATTTAAGATATGGCCTAACACAATTTTTTAAAGATTTATTATTTTTTGGCCAACCCGTAGAAATTACTATTTGCAATTGCTGTAATTCTGGATCAGCTTTAGTTGCCATTCTAATTTTATTTAAGTATTCTTCTGTAATATTTGCTTGAGCCACTACGCACACTTGATCGTTTAAGTCTAGGTCATAACTCGCTTGTTTAGAACAAGCTCTCGATAACGCGTCCGCTATAACGAGATCTTTGCCTCTTTTGTACTCGAGTTTAAAATTGTACCTTTGTAGAAAAAGTATTATGCGTTGTAAACGTGCTGGTATATTATTTTAAAGTTTTAGATTAAGGTTATTAACGGCTTGTAATTCGTCTCGTCAACTACTTGCCTTGCAAAAACGTTTTCATGATATTTAGTTAAGCCAGAGTAAATCGTTAATAGCGCTTATGTTGTTTGGGGTTGTTGCGCTCGAGGCTCCGTTAAAGCTTTCGAAGCGTAATCGACAGGTACATTTTCTTGTAACAGGCACGCACCTAAACCGTTCTGACTGGCGTCTATACGGATATTGTTATTTCCTCCAAAAAGTCGAAATACCTGAAGACCGGGCTATTTGTTAGAATGCATTTAAGTTTTTCAAAGACCGCTCTGTGGTGGTCCGACAATACAAAGTAAACATCTTTCTTTAAGAGTTCGCGCAGGACTTTAGTTTCTTCTGAAAAGTTTTCGACATACTTACTTATATAATTTATTATTCCTAACAACCGCTGAGTATCTCTCTTATCCTTGGGCTCCGGGAACTCATGTGTAACTTTTAACCTATAGGGGTCTTATCCTATACCTTCTCTGCTTAAATAATGCCCCATGAATTTAATTTTAGAGACACCAAAAACACACTTATTCGGATTGAATTTAATATTAAGTTCTTTTGCTTTTGTTAATACCTCAATTAGTGCTTTGTCGTGTTCCTTTTTCGTTTTCTCTGTGGACATTATTAAAATCTTAATAGCTCGCATTTTTTTTTGAACTAGAGAGGGAAGATTGGTTTATTAATCGCATATCTTCTCCAAAACTATCTCTACTCCAGAGGATTTTAAGTTACAACGGTGCTTAGCATTTTTTCATACGTTGCGTGAATGGTTTTTTGTAGCACTTTTGGAGATGCTACACAAGAAATTTCAGGTTTACGGTAACTATCCATTTTTATGCTACGAGCCAGTTGACGTGTTAAAAAAGCTTCAGGCGTCTGCATTTCTCCGAAGCTGCTACTCCAACACGAACGCCAACCGATGAGGTTTACTGGTTCTTCATTACTCCGCATAAGTGACTATTGACTTTTCGATTGCAAGTGTCTAGGTAGTGTAGTGGCTCGGCAGGACGGTTTAGTGCTTTCTCTTCTTGGGTGTAAGGTTTCGTTGCTTACCTGTGCTTTCTTTTTTTTATTAATAAAAGCGCGTTCTTTTTTATTTTTCGTTTTCTGCTACACACGAAGCTGGCAAAAGGAATTTTTTAACATCTGTGCTGCTTTGGCTCGTTAAATCGTGCCCTGCGTTTGGTTGAATGTATTCTATTTTTCTATTTATTTCATAAGCTTTTGCCGCACCTGACACTACGTTATATTATATTATATTTTCTGTGGTTCCTTTCACGGGCTGGCGAGCGCCGGACATTTACTAGCCTTCACTAATCCTTGGTATGCATTTATTCGTTACTTCGTGACTTCGTTTACTACATTTTCAGCTAACGCAAATGCGCTTGCTTTTTTATTGCCGTTACTTTGACAGGGCAGGGTGCGTTCTGAGACAAGCTTTGGGATGTCGTTCGCAATTACTCAAACATTTTGCTCATTACTTCACCAATGGGTTTCATCTCTGGCCTTTTATATTTGCATTGCTTATTCTGATGATTCCATTCCCATTGCTAGAAAACATTAACGTCGGTTTGTCTATTGGTATTCCGCTTTTAAAACTCACCGTTTGCTGAGTACGAATGTTGCTTTCCTTTTCTGATGCTTGACGGGATTTTCTGGATTTTTGCGAGATTTTTCCGGAATTTTTTAGATTTTGAAGGAATTTTCTAGCTTTTGACGTAATTTTCGAGATTTTGGCGAAACTTTTTAGATTTTGGCGGGATTTTCTAAGTTTTGAGGGAACTGTTATGCGTTTGGCGGAATTTTCTACATTTTGGGCGGAATTTTCGGGATTTTGGCGAGATTTTCTGAGTTTTGAAGGTATTTTATATATTTTGGCGAAATTTTCTGAAATTTGACCGAAATTTCTGGATTTTGACGGAATTATTCTGGATTTGGGTGGAATTTTCTAGATTCTGACGAAATGTTCTAGACTTTGGCGTGATTTTCTAGGTTTTGTCGGAATTTTCCAGGTTTTGTCTAAATTTTCTAGGTTTCGTCGGAGTTTTCTTGAATTTGGCAGGATTTTCTAGAATTTGACGCAACTTTTTAGGACTTGACAGAGCCTACTAGGCTTTGACAGAACTTACTATGATTTGACTGAACTTTCTAGGTTTTGACGGAACTTTCTAGGTTTTAACGGAACTTTCTAAGTTTTGACGGAACTTTCTAGCTTTTGGCGGAACTTATCCTATACCTTCTCTGCTTAAATAATGCCCCATGAATTTAATTTTAGAGACACCAAAAGCACACTTATTTGCATTGAATTTAATATTACGTTCTTTTGCTTTTTTAATACCTCAATTAGTGCTTTGTCGTGTTCGTCTTTCGTTTTCTTCCATATAATTACGTCATCAATGTACACTGCTACATTCAAGTTCGAAAACGGTGAAAAGGACAAATTAGAACCAGTAATCGAAAAATTTAATAATCACTTCTCGCCTAGAAAAAATTTAACTTTCTACGGTACAAGTTTTTCAAGTCCAAACAGTTAAATGACATGTTAATGGAACAATTTATTACTAATCTAAGGCGACAAGCGGCTAGTTGCAAATTCGATAAGTTAAATGACGATCTCATAAAACTTTTGCTAATCTGCGGAACACTTCCGGGGCGCTTTTAATTCTGTACGGTAATCGTAAAAAACGATACCGACCAAACGGTGTATTTACTGTACAAAAGTTACTACTTTTTTCATCTAATTTAATAAGATAAAAGTCTTGGTTTGGATCTAATTTAGAGAAGATTTGTGCCACATGTAATTTCGAAGTAATTTCCTCCAACGTTATTAATTTACAATGTTCGCGTTTGATTACTTTATTTAATTCTGCAGGGTTTAAACACATTCTTAATGAACCAGTTTTTTTTATTACTAATACTAATGGGTGAACACACTCACTAGCCCCGTATACTTTTTCGATAATATTAATTTTTTCTAATTCTGATAAAGTGTTTTTTAGCTTATCCATCGGGGCAAATGGAACTTTTTTAATTGGTGTTATACAAGGAACTGCATTAGGGAGAGTTTGCGTACTATAAGGCGGGTCAATACAACCTGTACCTGAAAACACCTCGCCAAACATTAGCTTTATGTGCTCATAATTTAAATTGAATGCGTCATTAATGTGATCGACACTCTTGATAGTATGAGCTTCTATTTCGTTTCAAATTAATTAATTTTAAATTTAATGAAATTGCTAACCCTAATATCGGTTCTGTACTGTCATTGACTACAAAAAATGTAATTTCAAAGTTATTATTATTGTATTTGGATTCTAACCTACATTCCCCTAAAAGTGGTAATATGTCGCCAGTATAAGATTTTAATGCGGTTCTTGCTTCTACTAATTGATCTAAAGAAATATTTAATTGAATGAAATGTTTTATGGGTAGAATATTTACCATTGCACCTGTGTCTATCTTAAATGACATTTTAATTGCTTCTATTGTTAACTCTACCCACCAAGCTTTATCTTTTATGAGGAAACCCTTAGAATTGCTATTACCTGCGCTACTGTCAAGAGTGCCTATATAAACAACATTTTCGTGTTCATAGTTCTCGGACGTTAAGCTACTAATTTGAGCCTGATTTCTACATGCAGTTGCAAAATGATTATATTTCTTACATTTCCGCAAACCTTATTATATGCCGGACATTTATTAATTGCGTGGTTAAGACCACATCGCGTACAATTATTAATTTGCGACCTCCTACCTTGAGACTGTGACCTGGCTCGACCTCGGGTTGTCCTAAAGCTTTCCTTGTCGCCGGTAAATCGATGTTGTTGGCTTGTTTGCTGTCTACCTGGGTCAGGGTGCCGACCCCCCATGGAGCTGATGGGTTTCGGTAAAAATCCTGTTAATTTGAGAATTTGCCTGATTATTTGCGATGTATTTTTCCATTCTTGCAGCCTGTGATTTTGATTGTTCTACGATGGAACATAACTGGATTGATTTTTCCAAATCCGCGTCATCTTATTGGAGTAACCGATGCCTTATTTCTTGATTGTTTGTTCCGCAGATTAGCATAAGTTTTATGAGATCGTCATTTAACTTATCGAATTTCCAACTAGCCCCTTGTCGCGTTAGATCAGTAATAAATTGTTCCATTGACATGTCATTTAACTGTTTGGACTTGAAAATCTTGTACCGTAGAAATGTTAAATTTTTTCTAGGCGAGAAGTGATTATTAAATTTTTCGATTACTGGTTCTAATTTGCCCTTTTCATCGTCTTCGAACTTGAATATAGCATAAATTTTCTAGATTTTAGGATTTGAATTTTCTCATCTTTTCTGTTTGCTTCCGTCGCTACTATACTCCATTCCAGTTAAGAATGTACTGAAGAAAAAGATAGGACTGAATTTTAGCGATTCTCATTGGTGGATGGATGAGCCAAGTGTACACAAGTATAAATATCCCGTATGTTTGTGTTGGTTGTTTGAACATTTTTATTATAAGACAGATTGTCAATTGGCATTTTGACATTTGTTATTGCCCTTTCATATTTTCGTTTCTGTTATTTATTGTATTTTGTTATTAGTTTGCCTTTGAAATTTTGCTCGGCCTTATTAATTTGTGTTAATTTTATATTTAGTATCAAAACAGTTCTTGTCAGAGCTATAAAACACCAGTGTCTTCATAATAAGGTAAGCATGTCTCATTAAAGATAAGCATATAATACTAACAATAAATTCTTTTCAGACTTTTATTTAATTATGGATCACCAACCTATTAAAAATCCGAAGGGCAAACATGTTATGAGCGGGCAAAAGCTTATTGCCTTTAATATATATTTGAAAAATTCCACAAATGCATCCAAAATCTGTGAAGCAAACTCCGTTAGAAGTGGCTTTAGGTGTTCGATCAATGTGGAATATTGTAAAAGAAATGGAAACTACTGGTACTGCTTCCTCGCCAAAGACTACAAGAGTGCGTACAACAATCTACGACGAACTTGAAGAATTTGAAAGATGTGCGATTCGACGGCATGTTCATGCATTTTACTTTAGAAATGAATTACCAAATTTAGAGAAAGTATTACATGCAATAAACAATGATGACTCTTTACCAAACTCAGTCGCACATCACTTTATCGGGTAATGATGAAAAAGGGTTTTAAATATGGAAAGCGTAGCCGAAAAACTATTTTAATTGAAAAACCTGAAATTGTGTTGTGGCGAAGGAAATATTTAACTGCAATTAAAAAGTATAGAGCTGAAGGCAAAAGAATTTATTATATTGATGAAACGTGGGTGAATGCTGGAAATGTAAAGATCAAGGTATGGCAAAACACCACTGTAAAAACAGCAAGGCAGGCATTAGTCGAAGGTTTATCGACTGGTATACGAGATCTCTCTGGCAAGGGCAAGAGATTAATTGTTGCGCACATGGCTAGTGATATGGGATTTGTCAATGGTGCATATTTAAACTTTCAATCTAAAAAAACAGGTAGCGTATTAACACTATAAACAACTTAGGACCCTGAGTTCATAATTATCGTTTTAGGAGATTATCACGAAGACATGAACGGTAAAGCGTTTACAACTTGGTTGAAAGGTGTATTACATCTTCTTGATAATGATAGTGTAATCGTGCTAGATAATGCTCCTTATCACAGCGTCAAAGCCGATAAGGTTCCAAATCAAAGTTGGCGGAAAGAACAAATTTATAATTGGTTAAACGCAAAACACATTGAAGTTACCAAAGAGCTATTAAAAGTTGAATTATTAGCCTTAGTAAAGCAGCACTCTCTAACTCACCCGGCACCTTATGTTGTTGACGAAATTGTAAAACGCTCTGGCAGAACTGTATTAAGGTTACCCCCATACCACTGCAATCTAAATCCAATTGAGCTGATTTGGGCTCGAGTAAAGCAGCATGTAGCTACCAAAAATTCTACTTTTAAAATTAACGACGTGAAGGTGCTTCTGGATGAAGGAATTGCAGCCATAGATAAAGGACATTGGGTTAATTATATTAGCCATATAATTAAAGAAGAAGAAAGAATGTGGAAATTGGATGGCATTGTCGAACAAATTGTAATAAATGTTGGATATGAAAGTACAACAGACGACGAAGATACTTCTGGGAATGATATGGACGTAGATTAAATATAAATTTGTGATATCATTGTTTTGATATTTTGTGATGTGTTTAATTAAAAATAGCTTATATATTGTTCTATATTGATATTTTATTTAAACTTTAACCAAACAGGTAAAAAATAAAGCTCAATAACGCTTGATATGTTTTAAAACCGTGTTTTTGGATGTATTTATTCAAAAACCTCAATCTTGCAAAAAATATAAATAAAAATCTCTATAAACATCGATGCATTGCTTTAATTCCAATCATTGTTAACAAACTTACAACCTTTCGAAAAAATGAAACTGACAGAATTTTATTAAAGCATTCAATAACTCCTGGTGAATGTTTGTTTCTACCATAATTGTTAAGTAAAGACTAAGGGGCAAATTCATAAAGCACACTTAAGCCACACTCATACTTAAGCAATGCTCTATCTCAATTTTTGGTATTCGGAAAAATACTAAAAGTTGAGATGGAACATTGATTAAGTATGAGTGTAGCTTAAGTGTGCTTTATGAATTTGCCCCTAAGTAAATACTCCCTGTATGTTTGTTGTGGTTTGTTTAGTATTCTTCTTAATCTTCTTATTTTGAAAACGATCCTAGGTTATGGATCGAAACGTTAATAAAGATAATTTTAAAAACTATGAGTGGTTTAATACCCAAAGAAGATTAAGAAGAATTGCCCCTAAGTTTCGTCTGTCTTAAACTTAATGTAGTTCCAAGTCCAATTTTATCTTCTGAAATTTAATACCAAATTACAAATACTCCTTGTTATTATTTAGACAACTATCCTAGGAGAAGTATCGAAACGTCAATAAAATCATTTTCAAAAAGCAATGTGGTGTTATTGCTTAAGAAGAACACCAAATTGCAATTACTGAATGCAATAATACTTAAAAATTAACTAATAAAGTCAGCCATTTGCATTGTTATTTTTGAAAAACTATCGTCACAAAATAGTAAATATACAACCGACGCCGGCAACTTTTCAAATACAGCAACTAATAAATTTTTGATCTGTGTAAATCTGACTCAAGCACAAGCGCCATCTACTACCTTCTTAACTGGAATGGAGTATAAGTATATGCCAAAGCTGTTTCTCCATTGTGTTCATTGTTCTGCCGCTTGGCCATTATTTAATTCCAACCGAGGAAGTAAGTTATTCGCCATTTCTGTATAAATTGTTCGAAATGAGCTGCTCTACTGTAAATTTATTCGCTGTTGTCTGTTTTGTCGCAGCCCCATGTTGTAAAAATACGTTTATTATACATCTTAATAATATGTACATTGAGTTGCAATTCAAAGCGTACATGCCTACGGTTAATTACCAACACCCTAGCGAGCGCCTCGTCTCCTGAGGACTCGCTTTCCCCACTCTATGTGTGGTACACTGCTACCATCTTAAGGCAACGCATCTTACTTCTACCTAATGCTACAATAGAAGACATGCACATGCTTTTTACGTAATTGAGTTGTATCAAAAGAAAGTCAGAAAAACACATACGACCGCCTAAAAACGAATGTTTATTTACATACAGTTCGCTTGCATACAAAGGAAATCCTGTTTACAAAAATGCCTTCCTATAACCACATCTATTTGTTTTGAGCTTCATTAACTTATTAAAAAGGAAACTTCAAACGGGCTTTCGTTTAACTGTTGATTGTTTATTCGTTAAATTTGGAAGTATATTCAAATTTAGTATGTGCAAATATGAACAACCCCTAAGAATTTAAATTAACTTTTACCGTTACTTTACATCACTGGAAAGTTATAAATTTTTTAAGTAAAACTTGTAGGAAATTATGGGCTAAGAGTTTTTAATAACTGCAATGTATTTATCTCATTATATTTAACCTGCGTACAACAGCAGCTAGACAAAATGCTGTAACAACAATGTGAGGTTCTGTATCACCACCAAGAAAGCATTTGGTTCAAAAACTTACAACAGCATAAACATTGTTTAATTGCCCGGTTAGATTTATAATAGTTATTCCTAAGGAATCCACACAAATCAACGTTCGTAAATTAAAGTAGATCTAGTTTAACGAATGCATGATAAAACTACCCCACAATAACACTCACGTTAAACCCATTACAGCATAACATTAGCATATTTCTAGCACCCAAAGATACGAAGCTCGATTTATCGAATTACAGTAACGTAAGTCGTTTAACTACAATAAATATTGAATAATTGTACAATTCCCCAAACATGAAAACAATCATTTATTAAAATAGGGTGCGAGTTACATATCCCCCTGTACGCCGATGTAATTATTCAAATAGTCTTCTTCTGATCACCACCGCTCTGTGTATTTCAATCTCTTGAAATTTTAAATCTGCCTCGGCTAGCCAAGTTTAATTCACACAGAGTGCACAACGTTACGATAATCAAATAGTTTACTTCTTTTTCCCTAAAACGTTTTCCTGCGTTGAATGATAAAACGAAGTCGATTAATATTTGTATAATGAGAAAAGAAAAATGATTTACACTTCACAGCTTAATTTGTTTGAATCAAATAACAATAAATTTTAAATTGTTTATTTCCAAAAATTAAAGCTCGCTTTCCTTATTTTAAAACCAGCAAAATGACGTTGTACTCTACTGGAAATTTCTCTGAACGTTCAAGATTTTCCTATGTTTACAAAATTTTTTACGTATCGAAATAAATTTTTGTTGATTCCTTACATAAAATATTCAAGTTTATAATATGTTCAGAATTAATAAATGGAAAATAATGCCTTAAAATGATCAATCTTCAAATATAATAAATAGAAATTAATGTCTTATGCTAAATAGTTCTGACCTGTAGTTTTCCTTGAGCGTCTGTCTGCTGCGTGTTGTAGATCAGTACTCCAATATTGTATTCATTTGAGTTGATTTAATCTCCATGTTTTACCCCGTTTAATGTGATCTCCCTTCAATTTTCATAATGTCGTCATGTCCCTTGAATTTTCGTAACGTTCGATTTAGAATTTTTGTACTACCACGTAGAGTTTTTGTAATGTCCCTTAGATTTAGAATTTTTGTGCTGTCATTAGACTGTCCTTAGTGTGTCCTTAGAATGTCCTTAGAGCCGTTTTTTATCAAACAGCCAAGATTGTCTCATATATTTTCACTATAATTAATTCGAAATGTTTCATAACATCACTTTTCACAAAATTTTTATTGTTTAATTTGAATATTTACTCGTCGCGTAAATTCTTAAGTATAAGTGATGTAGGTTATACGTGGTTCAAACTAAGACTGTCCGCTAATCAAACTTGCGCGTTATATAGCCTACGCCCCATCTAAAATTTATTGGTTTATTGGCGATGTTGTTCAAAGTGTAGGACCAACCATCGGTTGTTTTGGATATTTTTGGGCTTCAGGTTTATCTCTGATATTGCATTGTCGAAGCAATTCCTTGATCACGTAGGTACCAGTGTATTTCTAGTTAGTATTTATTTTACACCGTCTGTTTTGGTGTTGTTACAGGAATTT
The DNA here is from genome assembly GCA_036346225.1 of Platerodrilus igneus. Taxonomy (NCBI): domain Eukaryota; kingdom Metazoa; phylum Arthropoda; class Insecta; order Coleoptera; family Lycidae; genus Platerodrilus; species Platerodrilus igneus. The sequence continues at coordinate 1,166,665 of JARFIW010001281.1, forward strand.
CTGATTCGCCTTGGCACGTAATTTATGGCTTTATGGCTTATGGCTTTGGTTGTTAACATAGTACTTTGGGAATCGTATTAACTCCATGTAGAAAATTACGTAGACAAAGTGACGTAAATTAATATATTTCTGTTTACACTTTTGCGTTTCTGAAGCGTATTTATTTTGAAGGATGCGTTTCTTATCAGGACACTATGTTATCTGCTTTCATTATTGCTTGTTTAATGTGAATTGTATTATGATTTTTTAGGTTTTTACTGCATTTAACGCGTATTAATTTATAATTTATGAATATTTTTAGTTTAAGACAAGTTTGATTGCGAGTAGAGTTATTTCTTTTGCTGAATGTGTGTTTATTGTTGAATGATATGCTACTCAGCATTAATCAAAGTCAATTACGATCCTTAATACAGGGTGTTAAATGTTTGCTCTTTGCATAATTTCCAAAATAAGGAATTTTTAATGCTATATAAATGAGGTTTTCTAACTCCTAGTACTATTTACTTGTATTGGGTAATCATTATGACTCAATATATTTCTAAATAACCCTCTTATCATAGCAATATATACAAGGTGAGTTTTTAGTGTGGCAACGGTCGATAACTCCGTTATTATAAAAGCTATGTAAACCAAATTTGGAGGCATATTAGGCATGCCTAAAGTGCACATTTTAAAAATATTTGGAAGTATACAGGGTGTTTGATAATTCCAGGGCATATTAAACTTATATTTTTTTAAACGGAACATCCTATATATTATTACATTTATGGAAAGCCTGTAAAAAGGGCTTTAATTTGATATCAAATTGTATTTATCTATTCCTTTTAGTTTTTGAAATATTCAACTGTTTTTAGAAAAAATGACCCTGATTGGAATCATTGCCACTACACCAATACACAACTTATGTTAATTTTCAAGATGCAGAAAATTTTACTATATACCATAGTTTATTGGTAAATATCACACTTTTGATTTTTCTTCACAGTATACAGGGTGTGTCAGGTTTCGCAAAATGCAATTTTTATAAACTTTTTTTAAATAGTACCTTACCAATTTTATTGCTACAATGAATAGTTCATTAAGTGTCCTTTCATTTCTGTTAAGCATTCCCTATACCTAAATCCATTACTTTCTGAGATATTTTTGATTTTCTTCAAATTTTAAGAATGTTTTTAATTTACATAACTAAAAATAACTTACTATTGGAGAATATTATAAAACAATTAATACATTTTGAAACAATTATCTACACTTATCCAATAACAATTTTCTCTAAAGATATAACAACCTACAATAATACACTATAAACAGAATATTGCCAGATCAGCAATATGTATTTTATAGAAAATGTTCAAGCAGGAAATCAGGCAGACTTTGAAAAAAATAACAATTACAATTAAAATGTCATATAGGTTAATAATTGTTGTCCACCAACTGGCCCCTTGGAGATGCTGCCATCCAGTATGTCCTCAATCCATTAAATAACTCCCCGGTCGAATCACCATGTCTGCCGCTACTCAAACTATCCTTCCAAAAATAATATAAAACCCAAAAACATCCAATCTTCAAATTTTTCTCCTCTTATTTTAAATTAAATTTAATACCCAAAAATCGCTGCTTCCATCATCCAAATAACTTTAATCTTTAATAATTTTGGGCATTTCAACAACACAATAACAATCTGTTTGTACTTACATACAAGATTAACTTTCACTTAAATGGCTTTTAAATAACTTTTTATCAACCTGTACTAATTTACTTGAAAGTAACTAGATGTGTCGGGAATGATTGATGAAATTAAAAGAGAGCAAGACCCCTTTTCAAAAATGGTTAAATAATCAAGAATTCGCCCCCACTGCGTCTAAATCGCACGTACAACTCGTACGTTCAATAATTCTTAAAATTATTTGTTAACCGTCTTGTATTCCAGCAAAAAGCTCTAACAGACCTCGGTTTTGCGGGAATTTCGATAAAAAAAACACACAAATACTCGATAAAACGTCTCTAACTGTCAACTGCCACTTTGATTTCATAAAATTAGCCTCAACTGTTCAGTTTATTCCCACTACTTCCACGTCTCCCGACTAGAACAAAACATCTTTCATCTCGCTTGTAGCTATAGCTTCATTTCACGTATATGCCTCTACCAGCTGAATATTTACCCTTCTCCATCTAAACCAATCGCACGTATATTTATAGCCTCCAATCACCTTGCTTGGCTCCTTTCTCCCGCTTTCAACCGACGCGTGCCTGCTTCTAAAATTCCTTGAAATTATTGATTTTCTTCCCCTGCTACAATAAATTTGTTCAAGTCTCCTTACAATACTAGCTCCGAGATTAACTTTATGTATTTCGCTTGTGTGCATACGTTATTGTTGCATTTTTGTTCTTTCATGACAATTGTCTATAGTTCCTTCCGCTACTAGCTCCAGGATTAAAATCGATATCTTAACAAACATACTGCGTCTTTGTCAGATTTATGTGGTTTTGTTTTGTCCCTGTTGCAAATTGACTACGTTAATTCCAACGGGCGTCTGTTTTCCTGTAACCTATTAAAGTTTGTTTGTATCAACGTTATCTAGAAATATATTTCCTCTTGTTATTTTGCTCTGCTTTTAAAACGTTTGAGTTTTACCTAGGAAAAATAAGACTGCTATTTTAACACATATTCAACGCTTTTACAATCCCTTATAATATTAAATATGCTATATTTTTACCCCATTATTATTAATTCTTATGCCCTATATTTAAACAAATACTATATTACATCATTCCTAGCTAACTATGACTAAACTAAATTAACCCTACATTATTATACATTACGTAAGCTTTAAAATAGTTGTTTAAAATATCCTAATTTCTTAAATGACTAATTTTATTTTTTAATATTTAGATTATGCCCTTATGTATTCCCAATGAACCCTTTACACGATAATATATATATATATATATATATATATATATTACTCTAATTTAGACCAGGGTAGAAAATTAATTAACGACATCAAATAATTTTAATCACCGTATATAAGGAAGCTTTGGGTAATAATACGCTTCATTTAAAGGCATGTTGGATAAATTCGTCATTTACTTCTAAACATAGGGTTTATATTGTTTAGATAATGTTAATCACCGTGTATATCAGAGCAGTGGAAAATAGTACGCTTACTTAAAGACCTACTGTGTAGATTTAAATCATTCAATTAGAATGTAGGGTTTGTATATAATCATAATCAACGTGTAGAAGGAAGTAATGTAGCATTTCATTAGATAATAAGCATTATTAAAACCATGGAGCATAAAAATTTATTCGTTTCGTTAAAAAAATAAAGGGGTTTAAATTATTCACTGGACGCTTTTTATAAAAAGAACCCGAGTTAAAATGTTCAACTTGTATTTAATTTAATCTTTCCAAGTACTAAAGCTATAGAGAAATTATAAAGACGTGGGGAAGTCACGTAAAAAGCCTTCAGCGTATTAGAACTCAGAACACCTGCAAAAATAACGATGTATATGATAGTCTATAAGCTTTAAGCTATATGAGTGCAAGTAAGAAAGCAAGTTTGTGGTATAAAGACAAGCGAGAGGGAATGCATTGATAGTTAAATGAGGGGAAATATGTAAAACAAGAGCACATGCTGTAGATAGAACGAACAGACTAGATTGGCGATTAAGGTTGAAATAAGATGCAAACATGAGAGGTGGAAGCATATGAGTTTCTATATAAAATTAATTAGTTGTTCGCGGACGTGTTGCAAGGCGTGTAAAAATTTCTTAGATTTCAACTCGGACGAGTGCAAATTTCAGTAGAATCATTGTGCCGAGCCATCGGAAGGGAAAATAGAATGCGAATTTCTGAAAATCGTCCGTAGCGGGACAAATTCGACTTGCAAGCGAGCCATTATATAAACCCGTGCTGATAGGAGTTTAGCTCTCTTTATTTTTGATTTTATTCGATACTTCAAGCAGAATACATGGTGATTACGTGCTACGATACAAGTTACTATGCATTAGTGCACTTAGAGAAGATAGATAAAGGTAATAAAGTCTAGTTATATTTGCGGGTATTACTGTACCAATTATCCAAATTAGTAACGATAAATAAATAAATAGAAGTATGCAGTTTTGATATAGCGTGAAAGTATTATGAATTTCATTGCTATTTTTCGGGAGTGTTAGTAATCAAGTGTTATTCGTAAACGTAATTGGATCCACAAAACAAGATTTAGATATACATAGATGAGTTCCTGAGAAGCCCTGAAACCTTTTAGACGAATGTTGGTGTAGAAAAATTTTAAAGGCGGCCAGAAATCCGAGGACGTAAACATAACCCAGTTGGAATGGTGGGATTAGCAAAGACGATGTACATTGGAGCCACGAGTGCATTAACCTTCAGGTAACTTATGCATTGTTGTTCAATCTTTGATGTTTTGGTGTGTGTTGAATATCTTTATAATTTGTTTGATAAAGATGGACAGTAGCAAATTTGTACAAACAACAAATTTTGAATTTTAAGGTAAAATTTTCTTGTATAAGTAGAAAGGAGTATTTATAAAGTTTATGTTTTGGATTATGATTAAAATTTGGGTCTGTCTTTGAGCTCAATTAGACTAACCTGTTAAATTAACGTAAAGAGGTGGGAGATGCTCCCTTTTATTCAGACTCAGGTCTGCAAATATTGTTTACTTAATTAGTATGCATCCTATAAAGACTCTAATTCTGGATGCAAATTAAAATGATGACAAATTTTAACTTGAAATTTTATGATGCTGAAATTTATGCTGAAATTTAATTTTGAAATTTTAATGAATTATGAATATTGATGTAAATAGAGTTAACGTTGATGTTTGTGGTAGGAATGTGTTTGTTTTTTTTTTATGAATGAGGATGAAAGTTTTAACTAGGTGAGTAGCCGAGGCGGAAAAAGTAAAGAGGCGATTATCAGAAGAGATTCAACGGACAAGAGAATCACAACAATTCTTGGCACAGAACGTGGGCAATTCGAAAACAGAGCGAGGATCACAGCAAATCTTGGCGCCCAACTCGTGAGGCTCGATTCTTATAAGGATCACGGCAATATATATATATATATATATATATATATATATTTATAGGTTATAATGGGTGTTAGAAAGGTCAAATAATTAGTTATTGTAGAGTAATTCATGTATATAAATGTCAAATAGAGTTTAAGACGTTTTTCCAAAAGATAGGATATTAATTTACCAATTTTCATTAAATATTAGGGTTAGCTGTACGTAGTTGTAAAATTCACTGTAAATATTAATTCAAATTAGGTACGAAATGTAATTTCGTAAAGCGTAGTTACGATTTTGAAATAAAGTAGCGTGTAAATTTGTTAATACGAAAGCTTTTCAGTTTGCAGTATAAAAATCAATAATTGAAGAGGGTGAATTTATTAGGTAACGCTTATCCAAAGCGTGATCTATTTATTTGTGTAACTTAGTGTAAAATAAAGCGGGAACAGGTATAATATTTCTAGAAAGGCTTAGCATAGCAGACACGTTCTTTGTATCGAGTTTGAAGCTTGTCAACAAGTATTAGGATTCCTGGTAAAAGACCGTTGAGAAACATACACAGGTCTATGTTAGATAAAATGTTGCACGGTACGTACGAAAGCAGAGCGATAATATAAAGAGAAAGACTGTATTTTACATGAAGTAGCAAAGAAGGGGAAATAACATATGGTTAGCTAGACTTTAGAACGTTTATTAGACAAGAAAATTTAAAGGTAAATAAGCAAGACAGAGACGCGATGCGTTTTCTGAAGTTATTGGTTGGAAGGAAAATCAAAAATCCAGTAGAGGGTTGCAAACAAGGCACGATTGTTAGATTAGGTGAATAAGAGCAAGATAGACGATAATATCGATCGACTAGGTAGAACATAGCTTATAAATAGCGGTGATAGAAACAGCGAGATATAACATACGGGTGAAACGAAGATAAGAGAAAGGCACAACGAATGATGAAAATTAAGAAAAGGAAAAGACAAAAGATGGAAGATTTTAAATGCACGTTAGAGGGAAATGACAGATATGCGCGTGCAGTAGAGGCGTGTTTTGGAGTCTAGAGTGGATGGCAGTTATCGGGAGATTTCGCGGAAAGTGACAACCGTTAAAAATTTTAATAAAGGTTTCTTCGTAGAACGATTGTTTGTAACTGAAAATTTCAAGATTTTTGCAACGGTTTGAAACCGGTTGAGAATTTCACCTAAAATAACTCAAGGGTAATGGTTAGTTTGTGGAATTGAGCGACCGTTTGTTGTTGTGTTGTGCATGGCTTTTTGGAACCGGTGGACGGTTTGAAAACGTTAATAAGAAAGTGTGTTATAGGGGTGGTGAGAATAGACTAGAGGAGGCAGTTTGGAGGTTATATAAACCCAGAGGAGGTGGTGACGGCTCTACTTTCCTATTTTATTAAAAATAAATATGCTCAAGTTGCTGCAAAGTTATATGGCAATTGTGAAGTCTATAAAATTCTGTTAATAATCGAAGCTGAAAGCAAAGTAAGTAAAATTTTTACTGTTTGTGGTCGGAGGCGCTTGGTGTACTCCGGGTACAAGTCAAGTATATGCATGGACAAGTAGCAGATGTACGGGAGCATGAAAGTACTCTGCATTAGGAGCGGAGAAATCTGAGTAGAAGCGTGCTCCGGATGGTGAGAGGCCACCTGGAGAAATTTTTGAACGTGCAGTCGAGTGAGATGACTACGTTGGAAATGGTTTCCACGCAGAAAATTGATGGTGCTGCAATCCAGGTAATTCAACCTTTGTAAAACTTTTGCTTATTGCGATTTTGTGGGTGATTATGACAATTTGGTGATTATTGGTGTATTTTATTGTATTGTAAAGACATTTTATTTGACGATTTACCTTGAGAAAGGAGTATATAAAGATTTATTTAAGTACTACTTCGTGGTATAAAATGTAGGTGTAATATTGGCTTTTTGTACAAAGTAGAAGGGTTTTTGGTAATTTCGGCGCAGTAGTTAGCACATAGGTAAAGAAAGGTTTTTACTATGAGCTCGTATTAAACCTGGGGGGTTTAAAGTAAAGTTACTTTTGGTTAATTATCGATGAAATTAGAAAAATTTCCAAATTATTTTATTTAAAATGACTTCTTTTAAAATTGATAATATGTGTTAAATATTCAAGATGTATGAGGAATGAAAAACTGAAAACTTTTGAATAGCAACTTGATGTTCAAATAAATCATAAAGTACCTTTAGAGGTCAACTTTTATTTATATAAATAGTAGGGTAGAATTTTCAGAAGACAAGTGAGCAGCCGTGGCGAATAACCCTAAGGAAGATGGATGGATGGTTTGGCGTCCGAATTGGAAAGCATCTTCAAAAGGTATTATTATAGGGTGATATGAATTGCAAGTCTAGGTGATAGGGCTTCATTTTAAGGTAGGTGCAGGTATTTGTGACAACACAAATTTTAAGGGGGTTCCAACCAGGTAAAATACGCAGAATTATGTCGCTCAAAATATGGGGCACGAAAATTTTAGGGCTTCCTTCCGAGTAAACTACACAGAATTAGCACGGCCCAACGCTGGGGTTTGATGATAGCCAGAGTAAGCTTCGCAAAATTATATATATTGATGTGGGAAAGCCGCACGATGTGGAGCCACTAAAAGAGTGCTGTGGTAAGGCCGTAAGTAGGTGGCTCCGTGGCGTAGTTGGTATGTGTGTGACTACTACGCCCAAGATCCCGGGTTCGAATCCCGGCACGGTCCGCTTGAAAAATGTTAGGCGAGCATTTTTTCACAAAAACACACCCTGGTTCTGATGAAAGGTAAAATGGAGGTTCCGTGTGTGAGTGTTGTCACGCCCGTTAAAGATCTCTACCTCGCTTGCAACGGCAAAAGTTCGGCAAAATTACAAATTTTCCAGGTAAAAAAAAACTCGCTTCCTGGCCAATGTAGTATCTTCGGATAGAGCATTGGAAAATCACATGTAAGGTAAGGCCGTACGCTGTGAAGCCACTAAAAGAGTGATATGGTAAAGGTCTCGCTTTGGGAGCGTTACTAAAAGAGTAATATCAAAAGATACTGCAATTTGTAGAGTTGAAAGTATTCCCTTACCTTCGTTTTTCACTTTGCCTGGCTAGCTCAACAGAATTTACGGAGTTTTCAAAATGAAATAAAACGCAGCAATATCACAAAGCATTTATACAATATGAATCATTTTCTTTCATACAAAAGCATTTACAACATCGTTGGTTTTTTCAAACAAAGTAATTTCTAGGAAGTAGAAAATGTTGTTTCTTACCATATACTTTAAATTTACAGAATTAAACTTATTTTGGGGATCCTTTTGCCTGGTTTTAAATTAATTCCACGCTGGTAATATTTGTTTTGGCCAGAAAAAATCCTTGACATACAATCTATTAAAGGTCAGAGTATTTCGAACTTTGAATACAAATTTGCCTGATAAAGAAAATCCTTGACACAGATAAAAATTATTAGGATTATTCTAAACTAGATATAAATACTCTAATATTAGACAAAATTAAATCTAAAAATAATACTTGCAAAATCCACCACACACGTCGTAATTAAAATCTTCTTACTTTAAATTGAACTGCAAATCAGCTTACAAGTTTTTTTTTAATTCAAATTTCTGATTTCCAACAGTAATTATAAAGGTACATTTTTGAGTTGTCTTCATTTGGATCATTTAATAATCTTTGAAATAGCTTTATTTTTAAGAAATTTACCTTTTCTTCGTAATTAATAATTCCATTTTTGTATGTAATTTGTGTTTAAAAACATCACTTCAATATTCATTGCGACCTCGCAACGAATAAATAACAATATGTTTTACTGCATGCTTCTTAACACAACGGCTAGCGTTTTAAAATAGCATTTCACTATCTACTTTTAGCATCGACTGAATCGGATCAAATTTAATTAACGAACTCGGACTGGACTCTAACAAATAAATTTACTAAATAAATCCCCAATGTATAAACGCTTTCTCTATATAGTTTAAATTATATTATATCCAGAAGTTACTAGAAAAGTGTGGAAATTATGATGTAAGATTCTCCGAAAATCCAATTAGCGTGTACATTCGTCGAGCTTTAATACTCTCCTTATTACGTTTCAGGCACCGTAACGCGTTCTATACGTCCTTGTCTTACCTATACCATTTATTACGGCATCGCATATTAATGCAAAAGATATTCGATTATTCCAGGGACTTTTCAGGTTTTTCCGATGTTCAAGCTGCTTCTTGGAATGAAAGTGTTTATTTAATGAGTTTATACTTAGTTTTAATTACCGATGACTTATATTCTAGAAAGTTCTTTATTTAGAATCAATTGCTACAATCCACGATTTGATTAATTTAAACTTTGATTGATTTTTAAGCTCAACGGAGTTTTTCAAAATGAAATCAAACACAGGAATATCATAAAGCATTTATACAGTATGAAGTATTTTCTCTCGTACAAAAGCATATATAACATCGTTTCTTTCAAACATAAAATAATTTCTTAGAAGTATTTATTACAAGAAAAAACAGTTTCTTACCTTATTTTAAATTTACAGAATTAAACTTCTTCTTTTGAAGATGGTTTACCTGGTTATAATTATTTCCACGCTTGTAAGATTTGTTTTGGCCAAAAAAGCTTTGACAGATAATCTATTAAAAGGTTAGAGTGTTTCGAACTCTGATAACAATTTTTTCTGGTAAAAAAATTCTTTACGCAAAATAAAAATTAGTAGAATTATCTTAAACTAGATACATTTACTTTAATATTAGTTAAAAATAAATCCAAAAGAAATACTTGCAGAGTCCACAATAACACTCCTCGTAATTAAAGTATCTTCTTGTTTTAAATTGATGTCCAAATCAGCTTACAAGATTTTGCGTATTTAAAATACTTATTTCAAACAGCAATTACTAAAGTATATTTCTACTTAAATCTTCCTTTGGGTTATTAACTAAAATTTTTAAAGAAGAAGAAGAATTTTTCTTATTCATTGTAATTAATAATTCCATTTTTGTATGTAATTTGCATTTAAAAATACCACTTCTATATTCAAAGTTTCATAATAATTATCAAATTACAGCATCCCTACTGTATACTTTAAATATCATCTTCGTGACGTAAAAGCTCACGCTTCAGTCAAAATAACATTCCGCGATTAAATTTAAGAATCGAATGAATCTAATAAATAAATCCTGTTTTTAATAATGTTTCTTTATATACAAATTATCTATTTTATAGAATGCTACTAGAACATAATGAAGTAAGTTTTCCCAGAAAACGGCGTTTTATTACCTAATTATCTGATTCTAGTTATTCGTGACGCGCGCTTTTCGTTCTGCTCTCGCATATACTATTATTGTGGCGTATCTATTCTCTCCAACAGCGAATGCGAAATTCATAATAACCTTTTATCAGTTATTCCAGGGATTTTGTAGGTTTTCCGTCTTCCGTCCGCTTTTTGGTATATACAATTATTTATTAATTAGTTTATTTATGTAATTCTAAATATCGATAGCTTATTCTTTTATATACTAGAAAATTCTTTATTTAGAATAAATTGCTATAATCCACGGGGTAATTAATTTAAACTTTAATTGCTTTTTAAGGTAAAAGGAGCAGCGTTGTATAGAAAATATTTGCTTTCGTGTTTGAGTACACAAAATTAGGACTAGAATTGGTTTTTTTAAATACACAAAATTATTTATTTTTATGCTAAATGCGTAAAGTTAGTGCTATTCTTTGCTTGTATAATACAGGATAATTATTTATACATGCGCAATTTGCGATTTGCATGGCACTTTAATGAATAAAAGTACGCTTGTATTTTACAGGGCGCAACCATGAATTTACGGAAATTTCTATTTTTCCAGATTCTATTATATTTTAATGGGATAAATTTGTAGAATTTGGGTTTTGATATATATATATAGCAGATCCAAGAATAGGGAGAACAAAAAGACACGCAAGGAAAGCTACTAGTTAGAACATTATCTAATAGCATAAGGCATTATTTTCTTTTTTATTGAATATTTACATTTTTTCTTATACCAGAATATTTATGTAAAGGTTCATCAAAAATCTTTTTATACGTGAAAATTAACGTAAAAGGGAAAAGTCATTAAACGTTCAAAGGTGTTTTCAATAGTATACAGTGTCATTTTTGCTGGCTTTAAACCGACTAAAGGGAGCTATAATTTGGGGAATAAACAAATTGATATCATTATTACTTTGATTTAGGGGTTTATTTTGTTGAATAGTGAATCATATTATCAAGCTCTCAAGTGTATGTATATTTTTTGTCATTATACAAATCTTGGTTAATTTCGTTTGTCTCATTCAAGTAGGAAAGTGTTAGATAAAAAAAGGAGTAAAATTTCTTCGTTATCGAACCGTCGTACACTTTGTGTGGATTAGACTGAGCTAGTCGAGGCATATTAAAATTTAAGGTTATTTTGAAACACAGAGCGGTGGCGGGCAGCAGGAAACGGAACGTTAATTACATCGGCGTGCGGAGTTATCATAGCAAAGTAATACGCCGCCCGCCAATGTAATTAACGTTCAGTTTCCTGTTGCCCGCCACCGCTCTGTGTCTCTAAATAACCTGAAATTTAAATATTCCTCGACTAGCTCAGTGTAATCCACACAGAGAGTACGACGGTACGATAACAAAGAATTTTTACCCCCTTTCTATCTAACACTTTCCTACTTCAATGATACAAACGAAATTAACCAAGATTTGTATAATGAGAGAAATATATATATATATATATATATATATATATATATATACACTTTACAGCTTGATAATTTGATTCACTATCCAACAAAATAAACCCCTGAATCAAAGTAATAATGATATCAATTTGTTTATCCTCAAAATTATAGCTCCCTTTAATCAGTTTAGAGCCAGCAAAAATGACACTGTATATTATTGGAAATACCTTTGAACGTTCTGTGATTTTTCTCTTTTACGTAAATTTTCACGTATTAAAAGATTTTTGATAACCCTTTGCATAAATATTTTAGTATAAGAAAAAACTTAAATGTTCAATACAGAAGAAAATAATGCCTTATGCTATTAGATAATGTTTTGACCTGTAGTTTTCCTTGTATGTCTTTTTGTTCTCCCTATTCTTGGATCTGCTGCTGCGTGCTGTTGACCAGTACCCCTGGTTTGTTTTCAGTTGAGTTCACTTGTGGATTTTATATTACCGCTTGACCAAACACACATTCAATGCTTAGAACACTCCTCCGTTTAGTGCTCCGATGCGTAGATGCAAGCCAATGTTTTTATGCAAATTTACATCGATGTATATTTAAATTCGGATTTATTTAGAAATTTAGATTTATGTACCAATCTAGATTTATGTACCTATGTAGATGTGCTAATTTAGATTTTTACCTAGAGCCCTAAATTATAAATATTAAAATTGTGTTTAATTAATAAGCTTTCACATACGTTTTTCAGTTAACGGCAAACTCGTTTCGTATATTTTCACTATTATTTTAATTTCAGAACTTTTCTATAACAACTTCCACGAAATATAATTATTTCTTTTACCATGTTCACTTTACGTAATTTTCTAATTTAAACTGCTAAGAAGCGTGCTGTAGTTGAAGGAAGACTGATTGTTTATCAAATTTTGTGGTATTTAAAACAACGCATTTTTCTGATATCATTGGTTATCTGCGTCCTTCGGTCAAAGTTTAAGGCGTGCTATTGGTTATTGTACATACATTGGGCTTTCTCCGGTATGAATTTGATAATAGTTTGCTAAAATGATGTTGTCGATCACGTAGCATTCAGGTTCTATATAGTGAATTCCTTTAGCCCGTGTACTTTCACCCGTCTTGTTTTGCTTTGTTGTAGGAAATTTTAATTCGACCTCTCACGTAGACAAACTTATGGCTTTTATTTCTGTCGAGATAATTTTTTGGGTTTTGTATTTACTCCATGTTAAAAATCACTTAGGCGAAATTTCTATAATGACGTAAAATGAAATGCGTTTATTTACATTCTGCGTTTTTGAAACGTTTTTGTTTTGAAAGGTGTGTTTATTGCGAGGATGCTTTGTTATTTCCTTGCACTATTGCGTGTCTATTTTAACAGGATTCGTATCATGATTTTCTAGCTTTCGATGCCTTTAATGCCTATTTATTTAAAATTTATGAATGCTGGTTTAAAATGAATTTAACTGCGTACAAAGTTATTTATCATACTGAATGTGGTTGTATTATTGAAGGATGAGCTTCCCTGCATTAATTTAAGTTGACTGTGATCCTTATACAGTGCGTTAGATGTTAGCTTTTTGGATAATTTGTAAAAAACGTACTTTTCATGATAAAATTGTTTAGTTTTCTAGCTTTTAGTACTATTTAGATGTAGTGTGCGACCCTTATAACCCTATATATATATATATATATATATATATATATATATATGTGTGTGTGCGTGTGTGTGTGTATGTGTGTGTGTGTGTGTGTGGGTGTTGTGGGTGTATGTGTAGGTATGTGTGTGTATGTGTATTTATGAAAAAAAAATATTTATATTTAATTACTAGTGACTGTAATAGGGTTCAGGCGATGATTGAAGTATTAAGAAGATATTGAATCACTGCCCTATAAGTCGTGACATTAATATTGCCGGTTCATAGGTGTCTCAGCGATCGTCCATCTTTAAGTGGGCAATTGGAACTAAATACTGCCAAACCAAGGAAAAGATGCTCGTGCCGTCCGGAGGTCGTAGTTACGGAAGCACACTCAATTTTTATTAAAATAAAGTTCTCTTGGTTTGCAGTTTTGATTGTGAATTGCTATCATTTGATGTTTGTGAAAGGTGGACTAATAAATGGTAGAATTAAAGAACTTAATGCAAATTTTAAAGCATTATTAATTGTAGATTTTGATTAGTTTATCAGTGTTGGCGTATCCATGTGGTGTTGTTAATATAAGTTCAAAAAACAGTGTAGTGTATTATAATTGGTTTAAAAATAAGGCCGATAGCATTAATTATTAAGATATGTATTCTAAATGCAACGACTTTTGATGGATCGATTGGGAAACTATTTGCAACAGCTTCCAAAGGAACAAACTTGTGCTTTAGGCAATCGATATAGACTTAAACCAGCAACGATTTGTTACGTACTTTATTTAGCAGCAGCTTAAATTCTGTTGCCTTTTTAGGCATAACAACATTTTTCTTCTACTTTCTAATTAAAACCAGAATCTGACAATCCCTCCTGTCAAAACACATGCCCACCCATTATACTCATTTAACATGGTTTTTGATTCGAAGTGATATCTAAAAAAACAATTATATAATCTACAGTAACTATAAAGCAAAATATGAAACACAAACAGCGTTCGAAACAGAATTGCGCTATTTCCAACACGTGTTTACGTAACAAAAGAAGAGGACAATTAACAAGTTAATGGTGTGTCATCGTCTTTAATTTTTTTTAAAAACATTTGTGCTTATTTTGTGTACTTAAGCGGGTTAGATTTCGTAAGAATTTGGTATGTAGATTATTTGTTTGTAATTGGATAATTTGAAACTCTTATAAGGTCGGATTCTGATTAAATTTCTTTTGTCTTTCCACAAACAATTCCTAACGATAATATCTTAAGTATTCTGCGAACAGAACCTATTAAATATTTTTCCAGACAGCATCTGCAATATATTCTCAGAACACGGCTTGCAAGCAACAGTCAATTAAAGAAAACAAAAGACCTCAATAAACTATATTGATTTCTATGAATTTGTCGCTAAGACGACGTCCGTTCAAATGGTGAGGTAAGTTAACAACCTTTCTTACAGAACTATGGAGTAAAGCATATAACCGGATGCCTAACTATTATAGAAACAATAGCGATTTATTATTTTCGAACTACAATACCTAGAACGAACTAATGAAGAGACGGTTTATTGTCTATAAGCTTAAGCCAACTGAACATGTTCAAAATAACGAAATAGCTTTTCTCAGTACTATTAGATGGATTTATATTTTGCGAGAAAGATGGTTTAGAACGTACTGATAAAATGACAGGTGAGAAGTCTGAGGAATAAAAGAGCTTGTCACAAAGCAATGAATGAATGTTGCAGAGGCAAAGGAGGTGTTTAGGGACCGAGGAGCGTGGAGAAAGATTGTAAACAATGCTGAGAGTAAAAGTAGTGTCGCAGTTTAAAGCTACACCCTGAATACTCTCTAGAAAGAGCTGCCAGGTTTGGTTAGCCAGAAAGGGAATACCGTGATTGGTGATTGATTGATTGATTGATTGCTCGTTATTCAGTGGATCCATAGCCAGCTATTTATATAAAGTACAATAATAACACATATATACAAACTACTCTGACAATTTATATCGAAAATCGTGAAATAAACCAAAATCTGAATTTTCACTAATATTAATGCGTATCAAATTTATCTACAGATAATTTGAAGACTGTTTCACATTTTTTAATTAAACACCTACAGTTCCGGGGGCGCAAATAACACGATGTGGCGTGGGATGCAAATCCATGACAAAGTCGTTTTATTCGATATGAAACCTTTTTCTCATTGATTATTGCCACAAAAAAAACACTCAATTTTATTCTCTCACAACCATTCGATTTTACATAATTTGAGCTAAAGGCATAAAAGCAGGTCCTCATATGTTTGAGTGTGGTTTATGTATAAAGAGTGATATTCTATAATTATTCCAATAGAATAATCGTTAAGTAGTTTCAAACGCTTCACCAGCGCATTTGTAAACTTAAGCTCTTCTGTTTTCTCTAAAAACCATGTTGTGGCTTATAAGTCATTCGATTCTATGAAATACCTTCAAGGACATTTATTAAAATGGCTGCTACGTTAATAATGGGTTAGATATTGTTAAAGTTGTAAGTGTACGTTAAGAACACATTAAGGTAAAATAATATCTATATAATTACGGAAAAAAGTATTTGATATTTAGTCAAATTAGTCCTTTGTATTCAGCTCTTTTAACAAGCTTCTGTGAACAACACGATCGATAACTAATATTGACGTAAAAAGTGTCTAGTGAATTTATCGTTTAGTAAGAGAGGAGGTCTGATATTACGAGGAAATTTCTTTATAAAACTTTATAAACCAACTCGCCTCCAAAAGTAGAGTATTATTGGAATACGCTATTTGTATAGACAGGAATTTGTGTTTACTGTACATTACCAATAATTGACCTATTACGAAGTATGCGTTCTCACCCTCAAACACTGTCCATTAAAATGTTATTAGCACAGCAGAAAAGTAACTTAACAATATATAGCACGGTCACATGCTAAGGAATGTTCCTTATCATATGATTTATGCAATTATTGTTCCTCTAAAGGCGTCATCAAGCTGTATGTTCTCACATACTAACGAACGGCCATTTGGTGACTTTTATGTGCTTATTCTGCTTGCTGCAAAAGCAAGTTGAGAGTTCATATGCCCTTTTATTTTGAGGAACACACATTTCTATGCAATTTTAGTGACATACCGCATAACAAAAGTCTTTTACATTTACTTATGCAGTCACATACCAACGAACTTGAATACTTGTGTAATTTATATGATTATACGAAATCTCAGAAAAGCACTTTAACATATACAGTTGCATACTACCTAACGGCCATTTATATACAATTTATATAATTATGCCGCATCACTGAAAAGTTATTTACAAAGACATATGATGGCGCATACTGACAAACGTACATTTAAATGTAATTTCTGTGATTATATCGCATCACAGAAAAGTACTTTAAAAAGTCATATACAGTCGCACACTAACGAACGTGCATTCGCATGCAATTTGTGTAATTATGCCGCATCAACGAAAGGTAATTTACAAAGGCATATAAAGTCGCACACTAACGAACGGTCATACGCTTGCAATTTATGTAATTACACGGCATCAAGGAAAGATCATTTACAAATACATATGAAGTCGCACACTAATAAACGGCCATACCCTTGCAATTTATGTAATTACACCGCAGCAAGGAGAGATCATTTACAAAGACATACAAAGTCGCACACTAACGAACGTCCATTCACGTGCAATTTATGTAATTATGCTGCATTACATAAAGTTAGTTTAAAAATACATATGACGTTGCACACTAACGAACGTCCATTCGCATGCAATTTATGTGATTATGCCACATCATTGAAAAGTAAGTTACTAACACATATAAAGTTGCACACTAACGAACGTCCATTTGCATGCAATTTATGTAATTATGCCACATTTCAGAAAAGTAATTTACTAACACATGTAACATCGCACACTAACGAACGGCCATACGCCTGCAATTTATGTAATTACACGGCATCAAGGAGAGATTACTTACAAACACATATGAATTCGCACACTAACGAACGTCCGTTCACATGCAATTTATGTAATTATGCCCCATCACATAGAGGTAGTTTAAAAA
Organism: Platerodrilus igneus; assembly: GCA_036346225.1. Taxonomy (NCBI): domain Eukaryota; kingdom Metazoa; phylum Arthropoda; class Insecta; order Coleoptera; family Lycidae; genus Platerodrilus; species Platerodrilus igneus. Next base: position 1,184,130 of record JARFIW010001281.1, read on the forward strand.
TACATATGATGTCGCACACTAACGAACGTCCATTCGCGTGCAATTTGTGTAATTATGCCGCATCACAGAAAAGTAATTTACTAACACATATAAAGTCGCACACTAACGAACGGCCATACACGTGCAATTTATGTAATTACACGGCATCAAGGAAGGATCATTTACAAAAACATATGAAGTCGCACACTAACAAACGGCCATACCCTTGCAATTTATGTAATTACACTGCAGCAAGGAGAGATCACGTACAAAGACATATGAAGTCGCACACTAACGAACGTCCTTTCACATGCAATTTATGTAATTATGCCGCATCACAGAAAAGTAATTTACTAACACATATAAAGTCGCACACTAACGAACATCCATTCACATGCAATTTATGTAATTATACCGCATCAACGAAAAGTAATTTACTAAGACATATAAAGTCACACACCAACGAACGTCCATTCGCATGCAATTTGTGTAATTATGCTGTATCGCAGAGAAGTAAATTACTAACACATATAAAGTTGCATACCAACGAACAGTCATAGCGTGCAATTTATGTAATTACCTGGCATCAAGGAAAGATTATTTACAAATACCTATGAAATCGCACACTAACAGACGGCCTTGCAATTTTTGTAATTACACCGCATCAAGGAGAGATCACTTATAAAGACACATGAAGTCGCACACTAACGAACGTCCATTGACATGCAATTTATGTAATTATGCCGCATTACATAAAGGTAGTTTAAAAATACATATCGTTGCACATTAACGAACGTTCATTCGCATGCAGTTTGTGTAATTATGCCGCATCATTGAAAAGTAAACTACTAACACATATAAAGTCGCACACTAACGAACGTCCATTTGCATGCAATTTGTGTGATTATGCCGCATCACAGAAAGTAATTTACTAACACATAAAGTTGCACACTAACGAACATCCATTCACATGCAATTTATGTAATTATGCCACATCACATAAAGGTATGTTAAAAATGCATATGAAGTCGCACAATACGCTTGCAATTTATGTAATTATACCGCATCAACGAAAAGTAATTTACTAACACATACAAAGTCACACACTAACGAACGTCCATTCGCATGCAATTTGTGTAATTATACTGCATCACAGAAAAGTAATTTACTAACACATAAAGTCGCATAGCAGCGAACGGTTATACGCCTACAATTTATGTAATTACCCGGCATCAAGGAAAGATCGTTAATAATACATATGAAGTGGAGCACTAACAAACGGCCATACCCTAGCAATTTATGTAATTACACCGTATCAAGAAGAGATCACTTAAAAAGGCACATGAAGTCGCACACTAACGAACGTCCATTGATATGCAATTTATGTAATTATGCCGCATCACATAAAGGTAGTTTAAAAATACATATCGTCGCACACTAACGAACGTCCATTCGCATACAATTTGTGTAATTATGCCGTATCACAGAAAAGTAATTTACTAACACATATAAAGTCGCACACTAACGAGCGTCTATTCACATGCAATTTATGTAATTATGCCGCATCACATAAAGGTATTTAAAAATGCATACGAAGTCGCACAATACGCCAGCAATTTATGTAATTATACCGCATCAACGAAAAGTAATTTACTAACACATATAAAGTCACACACTAACGAACGTCCATTCGCATGCAATTTGTGTAAGTATGCCGCATCACAGAAAAGTAATTTACTAACACATATACAGCCGCACACTAACGAACGGCCATGCGCTTGCAATTTGTGTAATTACTCAGTATCAAGGAAAGATCATTTACAAATACATATGAAATTGCACACTAACAACGGCCATACCCGTGCAATTTATGTAATTACACCGCATCAAGGAGAGATCACTTATAAAGACATGAAGTCGCACACTAACTAACGTCCATTCACATACAATTTATGTAATTATGCCGCATCACTTAGAAGTAAGTTACTAAACTCATAAAGTCTCACACTAACGAAAGTCCATTCGCATGTAATTTGTGTAATTCCATAGAAAGTTTATGTGCTATCTGTCACTCACGATTACATTGTGCATTTTTTTAACATAATTAGGTTATTTTAAAAAGGGTCAGAAAAACATATATGAACGCATATTAAGAAATGTCCATTTGCATACAGTCCACTTCCATACAAAGGAACGCTTGTTTGTAAAAATGCATTTTCATAATCACGTCAATTTGTGTTGAGCTTCACTAACTTATTAGAAAAGAAACTAAATAAGGGCTTTCGTTTAATTGTTGGTTGTTTATTCGTTAAATTTAGAAGAAGATTCAAATTTAGTTTGTGTACATATGAAGTACCGTTAAGTATGTAAATTAACTTTTACAATTACTGTACATCTCTTGAAAGTTATAAATTTTTAAAATAAAAGTTTGTAAATAATTATGGATTAAGTGTTTTTGGTAACTGCAATGTACTCATCTCATGTAAGATTTTTGTATCACCACCAAGAAAGGATTGGTTCGGGAACCTACAACAACATATTTATTTAACTGCCCGGTTAGGTTTATAACAGTTATTCCAAAGTAACTCACACAAACCAAGGATAAAAAATTAAGGAGATCCAGTTTAACGAATGTACTATGAAACTGTCCTACAATAACGCTCACGTAGTACTCATTATAGCATAGCAACTATTTTTAAGTATATTTCTAGCACTCCAAAATTCCAATGTCGAATTACAGATAAAGTAAGTCATTTAACTACAATAAATATTGAATAATTGAACAGTTCTCTAAATGTAAAAACAAATATTTATTAAAATAGGGTACGTAGTGTAAAAAGGAAAAAATATGCAAACTACGAAATAGAACGTTCAAACACCTAGGCATTTTCGATTATCTAATTAAAAGTTAAACGGCCTACAAACGAGCAATCTATCGTATAATCTGTAGTACGATCGCAATTGCTTCGACGTTTTCAACGATAATTGCAAGTTAGTAGGGTTGTAGTACAACATGTGCGATGCGCAGTACCAACCATACGCAAAGTCTAACGTACGACCAGCCTACAGAAAAAGCTACTACGTGTGGAGGTTGCAACGACCGTTGTAGAGCGATTTTATTACATTTTAATATTATTAATTACAGTTGATGGTTTTGAACAGTAAGAATGAACACAGAGTCTTAAAATAAAAATTTTTGTAAATTGTTTTTACAAATGTATAAAGAACATAAGTTCCGGGACTTAAAATCGATAGATAATTTCTATAAAATAAACGAAATGCCAGCTAAAGGAATTGTTCCGTTACCTGTGATACATCCTGAATTTACCGTATCGTATCTTTTTGACGTGATTTATATATACGTAGGTTAGTTAACTACCCTCACTGTAGCAATTATTTCATTCAGTAATTAGTTTTTTATTATTAATTGGCAATATAATCCAATTAAGAGTGCAGTATTGCTTAAAATGCATAATAGAGGCTCATGCTTTAATGAATGGTTATTTGAAGTTTGCTCATTATAACAAGCAACGTAAAGTCGTTTCGTTTGTGCGTCAACTCAGACAACACTCGTTCTCAGTTCATAAAACAGCTAACATGGCGCTAATTAAATAAACCAGTTACACAACATCAATAATGACATTTTACAGTAAAGGCGTTTAAAGTTATTAAAAGCAGTTTTTACTAAATTACCTGCTATTAGTTAATAGTTATAAGAAAAAGTTTATTGAACAAGAAAGGCATTTGTAAGCATTATACAGTGTGTTACAAGGCAATTTGTAAAACTTAATGAAAACCTAGATATTTAAAAATATGTCACTATATTACATAAAAAACACATCAAAGGTATTTAATATTTGTAGCAAGGTATTGTAATAATGTAACATGTCAATTCGCGGTCGCCTTGCTGTGTTACATTGAGCATCCTACCTCCTTGCATATAAAAGTGTTCTTTATCTTAACTTTATATTAATACCGTTTACTATCACAAGTTAGTCTTGATTTATGTAACATTTCTTTTTAGTATTATAAAATATTACATTAATTACGTTGATCTTTAGTTTTAATTTAATATTCCTCCTTTTGTATAAATAATATAAATAATCATGATCAGATGTAATTTTTTAATTGGCAATTCTCTGTACTATGTCCCTAAATACACAACTGGTGTATACCTGAATCTGTCATTTATGATGGTTTTTTGTTTGTCCCTCTCTCAAAATGTGTGGTTATCTTCGAACCAGAATAAACTTTCGCTCTCTTGATATCTGCTTTCTTGTGCACATGCCTTTTCCCGATACTGAAGTTCTCTCTAAGGCCAAGATGTCGTACCTGGTATGTAAATGGTGTCTATTTTTTTATTCTTGTTGAAATACAAAAATATTGTTTTAGAAAGAAAGTATACCTAAATTACCAATTCAAAATGTTTAAGAATGGTAAGTTGTTTACAGATAAATTTTCCGAGTGTTCCTCGTGGCGTATTACAATATTTCGTTCTTGTAACACGTTGATTTTCTAGGGTTTTCCGGTGGAGTATTTTCTGGTGGAGTGTTTTCTGGTGGAGTGTCTAATTACATATGCTGGGCTATCTAAACCTATGCATTAATTCTACTAGCTAGAAATATTATCTGTTTTCGTACAAGAATTTTATGTTGCCATTTATTTACCTTCTAAAAATAAATTAAATGTCTTTTAACAAAATATATGGTTGTGGAACAAAAGGATTGGTTCTTACAAATTTGAAGTTTGAGGTTAACAACCAAACTAAATATGGATGGTGTTCATCTTATTAAATCCGTAAGAAGAAACTGAAACTTATATATTTCTTAACAAGCCGGAGCTCAATACTTAAGTATACGTTTTTTTTAAATTGTATAAATACAGACAGGAGATTTATCTTGCTACGTACCATGACGTAGCGGGAAGAAAACATAAATTTATCAGCCTAACTACCAATGCGTTGAGGGGAGGGGTTCCTAGCAACACAAAAATATTACATCTCCAACGATTTTCTACTTACATAAAAAAACACAAATAGAAATTTCTATCGAAACAGCAAAACAAAATTAACTAAGGTTACAATTTAATAAAACAATTTTACTCTATGGACAAATTCACTAATTATAACCCTGGGTATGTTAGTAAAGGAAAACAAGTCACATACATGTGTCGGGATACTTATCTTGTCATCCCTCGGAAGCGAATTGACACGGCATCGCCGCGGTAGTCAGCAGCAACCAGCAACGGCGGTGTACATGCAAGAGCTGTTGATCTACATCAAGGAATAATTGGGCTACGCATTAGCAATTTAGTTTCCAGCTAAAAGCGATACACACCAACTCTACACATTTGATAGAGAAACGTGCATCGCTCTTGGAGTAACAGAACAAGTAGTTTTTACAAGTGCATCAACGCACAAGCTGAAGAATTAAAGTTTAAAAAAAGGAGCTCAAAATAACACGAACTTGAAAAGCAAACATCCGCGTTATCGAAACGCGATTAAAACTGGAAAACACGGTTTCACCGGAGAATAGTAGGATATATTATTTCGACAAATCTTTAGATGGGAAACCCACTAGAACGCAATTATACGTTATCGGAAGGTATAACGCGCTCACGGATACCTAAACAGGATTTTGACTAATTAATTGTAGCATATACTTGTGGTTTTAAACAATTAGATTTACGTTGAGAAATTCTTAGAAAGAGTATTTATTATTAATTATACGGAAGGATTTAACAATAGACATGGAATTTATACGAACGGATAATGAATTAACAAGGGATTTTAGTTGAAAATTATGGTAAAGCGAGGTTATCTGAACAGGTACAATATATCGGGTATTGTTAGGGAATTAAATACTAGAAAAGGAATGTATGTAAATAAAATAACCAATTATTGCCGAAAATGAACGTAACAATCTTACTTACTTTTATGAAAGAACCATGTGCATGCGTTTTAGTTTTAATCTCTAATATCCAGAAGATTAATGCCTTTAAAATATAAGGTCACACTTTTAACCTATTATCTTAACTAATTTAATATTACATTTACTTTCCTGGTATAATCTTACAAGTGTAAACATATAAGCTTTCATGAAACTTTTTGTGGAGTAAGAGGTTATTTTCAATTAAAATACTTAATACAAATCTTTTAATTATGTTAAGTACAACTAAGAGTATTTATGATTTCTTTTTACGTTAAAAGTTAATTTGAAATTATGTCTAAGTACAGTAATATCTTATCTGGTAGAGTTTAAAACATTTTTAAAATTAAGAGAGAGTAGAAATGTGTACTACACTTAGTGATTTTATCACATGCAAGTGTAGTTGTAAGAAAATAAGGGAATGTATTTTGTTTATCTAATGTTATTAACTATGCGTCAATATACAAGTTGTATTAAGGTATTTTCTTTTGTGATGTTCTATACTACACCTCTATAATTTGTCTGTATAAAATTTAACTTTGTTCTCAAAATATCCAGGAGTAAAAACCCCTGAGATATAGTCCTTTGCAATCTACCGTAGCCACAAAAGGTCGGCGCTAGTGCCGCCAGAGATTTGCTTAGACTCTGTTGTACACCCATTCCTACCTGAAAAAAGGAAGGGTGCAATGCAAACCATTCAATTATTTTAACAATCATAGTTATTTATTATACAAGGAAAAAAGTACGAGATTTTAGCTTGAGGTGTGTTTGCCTCTCGACGCGAAGCGGAGGGAGATAAAACACCGAGAGTTAAAATCTTACATTTTTACCCGTATATAATACACTATTTTTTCTGTGACAGGCAAAACGATGATTTAATATTAAAAAAATATTACAATATATTAAAGTCAAAAAATCAATCGATGTAAAATATGAAGTTTCAAACAAATAATCAAATATCTGTAAATTTAATTCTACGGGTGGTTTCAAAAATTGCGTACTTAAGTTGCTTATATCGGTTGTTTCGAACGCGACGAAGTTATGATACGATGTTATGTTACACCCGAATGTTACAAATGTGGACCCGGATTTAAATTTGCACATACCCGGGAAAAAAGTACTCATTTTTTCCCGGGGAAAAAAGTAAATTTATAAAAAGTGAGATTGTGTTACCTGTCAAGAAACATGAATTGTTAAATTTTTTTCCCGTCATAGAAAAAAAATTTGTATTATTTTGTCAATGATCCTAGGTCATGGAACAAAACGTAAATAAAGATGATTTTAAAAACTCTGAGTGGTTTAATTCCCAAAGAAGATGAAGAAAAATACAAAACAAGCCACAATAAACATACAGGGAGTATTTAAAAATCATATCACTCATCTCACTTTTGGGAAAAATTATTATGCCGTGGCATTTTTTATCTAGTAGCTAAACTTTTACTATAAATGACCACTAAATCAGATAAACGGACGATTCTTTCTGAATACTACTATTACAACACGCAGAATAACCTAATGTTTATTGATGCCTAAACGTTGACACAGGATTAATTGGTAATTTCAAAAAATTAAGATTTCATTGGCAAAATACATTAAACCATTTAAAAGCTGATAACTTAAAACCAACAAAATTATTTAAATTAAACAAAAGTAGCTATTTTATGTAAAATAGAGCGACCTTTCGTATTTTTCAACGTATATTTTCAACCATAATAGTTAAATACTAAAAGGTTACTTTAATTTGGTGCAGAAACAAGCTGTAGCTAACGCCCACTAAGAGCAATGCCAAAGTACGCTCCAAAATTGTAATTCATGTGCCAAAACAACCTAAAAATACAAATTTTTGAATTGATCCTATCAAAACTTTCAAAATTATTGAGAAATTTCAACTTTGAACACACTGTATCTTTTAAACAAGCGATATTTCTAAAATGCATATTTGGCTAAATTGTATTTTTTTGGGTCTAGTATTTTTATTTTAGTTTGCCCATTCCTAATAAATCCCCTTGTATACTCAGTCTTGAAATTCTTCCTACAGGGTTCTGTTTGTTTTTTTAGGGAGCATTATACAATTATTATTGCGTAGCTGTATTATTAACGGTAATTCTTTAGCAGAATTCTCAGAGTCTGGAACGCTTTGACGGCCGCTTATTGCTCTAATCTTCCTGGCGCACGTTACACAATAATTTCTGTTTTTTTTGTTGCTGAAATTCACACTGGTCCCGCGAGCTCTCTTGGCTCAGTGCAAAATATGAGAATGTCGTTTTGACTCAGTTACCGGAACCTTTAGCTTGAGGAATTATCCAATACCTACAATAAACTTTCTTTCTCCGTGACAGTAGCGACATAAATTAATTTCTAACTGTTTACCTAAAAATTAATCATTATCAAGTAAGCTGCGGTAAATTTTTTACAAAATTGATTATAGGTAGCCGTATTCTACATACATCCTGAATTGATAAATGATTTGACGTAGGATGATAAAAACATATAAGGTAAAGTGAATCTTCAAGTGATGTAGAAAGAAGACATGGATAAACCTACATAGATTTCAAGATGAGTAAATATCAAAGTTTGTAGATACAAACAAGACCGAGTTAACTTTTAACTACTTTGTTTAAAATCTAATCTATTCAGAAATGAAATATTAGACACTTTCAGGCGATTGAATTCCAAGTACCTTGATATCATTAAGCTAGAGGTTTTGCTTACAGATTAGGTGCGAACTATAAACAAGTTACATAATATTTATATTGTTTTCTAATGAGTATAGTAACATTGATAAATGGGAAGAATGGCACAAGTGAGTGTTTCTCAATTTCTAATAAAAATTGGGGCTCAGTAATGGATGATACTTTTGCAACAAATGGAAGGTCATAAGCAAAATGCGGAGTCGTATGCTCACTGACGTACTTAAAAAAGAATTTTATTAAGTTAGCTTACATTTACTAACTTACATTTTCAAAACATCAACTAGAGTCATAAAAATTGCCACTTTGTTAATACACTATGTTTTTTCAAATATATAAGTTATGGCTCAATAAAAGTATATTGATAGTATGTGTTCTAGGTTTAAACTGTGTGATACTAAATACAATGAATCCGACGTTTCACCCACATTCTTAAGATATATCGCAGAATAAGAATGTAGCAGGTACGCTCTTGTATAGTAATAATTTAGGTTAGTATGCGCCAAGTAAAAGAGACTTCAGCGTGGACTACCATCCTGGTTGGATGTGCACGTGTCACGTCGATATATATTTTAGCTTTTGTACTGATGTTACAAGTTGTTTTATACGCTAATCGGTGCATTTCTTTTAGTAATAATAAAGTGCAGTGCTTGTTTATCAATCTTGTATTACCTCAAACTACGCGGCCAAGATTAAATAAAGCACCCGATATCAGTTTGATTTGTTATTTATTTAATCCCTTAACCGTCACATTTGGCGCCCAACGTGGACGTAGGAGGTAATTTGAAAGAATTGGATAAGGAGATTAAACCTGCAGACGTCAAATTTTCAAGGTAGGAACTAGAAATTTACATTAATTATTCTATTCCAGAAGTAACCCGCATATATTTTCATATATTTTGGGGGTTAAACGTGTAGAAAAGCAGGAGAAGCAAATGGTTTCTGGTTGTTCTTGAATGTCTGGGTTGTTTCGTTGCATCATCAGCTGGCGACAGCGTGCAAGTGCACTAATACTAAAATGAACTTGACCAAAATTTGATGTGTGTTTTTTGTTAGGAATAATACCTGCGGTTATTGAAGTCGTAATTGTTTGCAAAAAGTTAAGTATACGAACCCTTTGAAATGATTTCACTATTCGGAACGTGGTTAGATACACGCATAAAATTTAGAAATATTAAGAGGGTTAAATTTTATGGTTAACATGTTGCTGGTTCAGACCTGTAGTAAATATTGTGATTTGGATTAAGTGACACGGGATGGCATCAAAGCAGAGCAGAAATCGCGAAATAGAGTCGGGCTCAATTTCGAAGTCGATTAAGCAGTTATTAGAAAGCAACAGGGTCTTGTTAGATAATATTACGTTAAAGCAATCTAATAATAGTAAGTTAGTAGAAAAGCTTGATGTGTCCATTAAGAATGTAAATAGCAATTTAAAAATATTAGTACTAATGTATCTTCAAGTGTGGCACAAATGAGCGATCAAGTTTTGTTTAGTTTAAAGGAAATAAAAGGTGGGAATAGAAATTCTAGTATCTATGATAATCAGGAGAAAGTAAATGAAAGGGATTATGCTGTAAAGGATATGGAACCGTAAAGCAGCCGAGGGGTTAGAGTAAGAGGAGATTTAACATACATTAGTATATTTAAAGAGTTGGGGGGTGCCAGTTTAACATTTAGGTCTAATGACCCTAAGAATTCAATAGCTTTCATTAACGAGTAACAAGACATTTTTGAGGAAGCGGGTGTCCCAGAGGATAAACAAGTTTCTTTTGCGATTAAAACTCCGAAGGGAGCTATTTTCTGCAGATGTACTGGGGCCCTGAAAAGCGATGAGAGGCATTCAATCATTAAAAATATGGCGAGTATAGATCGGTTTCGAAAGTTGATTATTTCATGAAAATTGTCAGTGAATGTAAGTTTTTGGATGAGGAGTTGTCGGAATTTAAGGTTATAAAGCTGCTGGTTCGTCACTTTGATTTCGAAACTAAACGGGGCATTTTTAATTGCGGTTGCAGGACTTTCAATGAAACGGAAGAGTACTTAAAGAATTTGGGTGAATTGTATAGTCAGCACGGAGCGTCAAAAAATCAGCGAGGATACACTGATTTTATTGAAAGTAGAGACGTGCGCGTTTTTAATAGCGGAAGGAATTGGAAGCAAAATAATGAGCAGAACAATAAAAATAAAGGTAAAGGGTACGAAGTAGACAGGACAGGAGGTTATTGGAAGGCGTCGAATTCCAGAAGGCATTTTGGGCTAAATTATTCCCAAAATGCTAGGAATCGGGATAGGAAATCTGAAAGCGAAAATGCAGAAAGTGTTCAAAGGAGGGATGTTAATTCTATACAAGTAATAAAGGATTCAAATGACGTTATAGAGGAAGAAATGGGAAAGGTCGGCGTAAAAGGAGAACCAGTGAATATATTGTTTACCCAGGACAATGCTGAGTTACTGCAGGAGAGTGATGAAAGTGAAGGTCGTGTTGAAAATATTACTACCCCTATTTTGATCGACGGTGGCAGTCATCTCTCGTGTATTTCTCAAAATTTGTTCAAAGAAATTTAAAAGGAAAAACTACGAATTCCGACTTTACCTATAAGTAATACTCTTATTGTAACGGCTTTGGGATGCGACTGGTTAACCCAACATAAAGTTAAAGTCTGTTTCGAGTCCCTGATATTATCAGGAAAATTTTGCGATTCGGTTGTAAGTATAAATTTTGACGGAGAAAAGGACGAACCGGTCGGGATAAATATTGCAAAAAAGATAGTACAAGAAGAAACCGTCTGTTCGGTAGAAGAGCCGACGGAAAATTTGGAAAATAATTCGTTATGCTTGCGAAAAATTGTTGATCAAGCGGAAATGTTGTAAGATCGAGATAAGAAAAGTTGTATGAATTAATGTGCAAGTTTTCTCCTGTGTTTTCAAATAAGCCAGGTCAAATTCAAGGTTATTCTCATAAAATTAAAATGAAGGATAAAACCCCGTTCTTTATTAAAACTTACGCGATACCCCAGGCGTATCAAAAGGAAGCCAGCCGGCAGATTAATCAAATGGCGGAATGGAGGGTTATTGTTGAGCAACAAACGGAGTTTCTCAGTCTCCTGGTGATTGTCAAGAAGAAGAACGGTAGCCCCAGAGTATGCGTGGATGCCCAATTTCTCAACCATCAAATGGACGACGCACGATTTGTTAAAGGCTTCTCGGATTTAACGCTTGTTTTAACACATTTATTAAAAAAATCGTCGCCTTGGTCATGGACCGACCGTGAACAAGAAACATTTGTACGGACTAAGGAGGCTTTTTGTAAAATAATCATGCTGACTCACCCGGACCCATCATTGGAATTTTTTATTCAGACTGACGCATCCGCGTATGCGATTGCTTCGTGCTTGTATCAGGTCAAAGTGTCTGAAGGAATTCAAGTAATTGCTTTTTATTCAAGGATGCTACGTGACGCCGAACGTAATTATTCGATTACGGAGAAAGATGCGTTAAGCATCGTCGCCGCGTTAAAAAATTGGTATGTATTGCTGTTAGGTCATGAAATTACCAATGTTACTGACCATAAGGCGCTGGTGTTTTTGAAGACATGTCGTCTGCTTAATCCTAGATTTCTGAGGTGGAGTCTATACCTCCAACAATTTTCATTAAAATTTGAGTATATCCCCGGTCCAACAAATATTGTGGCAAATACCTTGTCGAGATATCTCGAGGGTAAGGCGTCGTTAGTGGAGAAACCGATGTCCAATACAGTTTCACTGGTGTGTCAAACGCATATTGATATGGGTCACTTAGTGGCGAAAAAATGTTGTTTAGCGCTGTGCCGCGATTTTTATTGGTCTAGAATGCAGCACAGTATTCGTAAAATCGTTGGTAGCTGCGATATTTGTCAGAGAGTAAAAATTTCACAAATGTGTAATGGGGAGATGTTTCCTGTTGTGCTTGACAAGCCAAAATATACGATAAGTGTAGATTTTATGGGCCCTCTTCCTGTGTCCCGGGGAGGTGTAACCTATTTGTATGTAATATTAGACGTTTTTAGTAGAAGGGTACCTATATATTATTCGAGGAGGACCACTGCTCGAGCTGTGATTAAATGTTTAATGAGTTATTTCCTTAAGGTTATATTGTCCGACAACGGTTCCCAATGTTGTAGTCGTTTCTATTTAAATGCGATGAAGGTGGAAAAAATTACGGTGACTCATACTTCTGTCTATTCCCTCCAGGGAGACATGGTAGAACGGGTTAACCGAGAAATAGGGAAGCTGCTGCGTATGTATTGCCATGCTCAACACCAGAAGTGGGCGCATGCAATTCAAATCGTTATCCATTCAAGTACGGGATTTACCGCTTTGGAAGTGCATGGTGACCAGGTGTTAGATATCAACCAAGTGTATAAAATCCCCTTTCCAAGTAAACATCCAGAGACAACAAATGTTGTTGCGTTGGCTCGATCTAAGTTGATGTCTCGTACCGAAAGACGTAAGAAGAAGCACGATGCCTCCAGAAAGGTTGCCTATTTTATGTGGGTGATAATGTTTTGATAAGGTCCTATGAGATGTCATCAGCTGAAAGTAGTGGGATTCGTTAATTCTTTCTTATTTTCAAGGGCCCTCTGAACTATTCAGAACAAGCTCAATAATAATGCTCATGTGGTAGTTGATGATTCGTCTGGAACATCCCCGTGTACACAAAACATCTACAGTATTAAATCGGTAGAAGCATAATTCTATCTTTTGCTAAGTGGCTGTAGCTAGCTTCCAAATTCGTAAAACGTGTTAGGCAATAATTTTGTTTGGTATATCTATGTAGCGTTTTTTTTGTTTTTTTTTTGGTTTGATCCTCATTAGGTTGCGGAGGATAAAGGTGGATTAATGAAATGATGTTCCTTCTTTTACGTTTAAGTATCATTGCCTACGGTAAGAATATAGGGTTACTGTAACTTTTAATCACATGCTCTTCAGTTTTAGAAAGTAACAAAGTTATTTAAGTTTTGTTTCAATTTAGCATGTCTTCGTCGGGGGGGTAATGTTGCAAGGTACGCCCCTTTATAGTAATAATTTAGGTTAGTAGGCGCCAAGTAAAAGGGAGTTCAGCGCGGGCTATCATCCTGGTTGGATGTGCACGCGTCGCGTCGATATATATTTTAGCTTTTGTACTGATGTTACAAGTTGTTTTATACGCTATCCGGTGCATTTTTTTAGTAATAATAGAGTGTAGTGTTTGTTTATCAATCTTATATTACCTCAAACTACGCGGGCAAGATTAAATAAAGCACCAGATTCCAGTTTGGTTTGTTATTTATTTAATCCCCTAATCATCACAAGACTTAGATCACTACCTAAGCATGCAGACTCCTACACCAATTAAACCGAAAAGTCTCTGTTACAAAGTAGTGACTGCAAGTTTATTTACTTTTGGACGAGCAGACTCATCTGCTCTATAACGTCAAAAGCTGTCTATTTAGCAATAATGGCAGTAAAAGTATGCCTAAGAAAATTGCACCATAAATATGAATTCCTTAACGTTCGAAATTCTAAACGAGTCACCAAATAAATGCTCATATTCTTATAATGAAACAAAAATCTCTGGTACCTTGATGATGATTTAAATTGAAACAAACCTTTGCCGAGTAATTGGAGCAGTTAATATAAGAGTAAAATTACTATTTTTTGACATGAATGTGACAGATGAAAGGCACAAATTGAAACTTGGGCGCCATTTTGAAACCGTTTTTCTTATGAAAACCTGGGTTGGACGATTCATCATTTAAAAGTAAGCTTATTCTTAATTCAACTTTTCAATCTGATTACATTTGGTGCAGATGTTTCTATATGACAAACAAATCATTCGACAAAGATGAAAAATACAGCAATAGAAAAATTTTAAAATGTAGCACGTGATACTGACTTCAGAATTCTTCTCTAACATAATGGAGCATTTCTGGCTTACTTTCTTACAAACATAAATAATACGTCGAGGATGTTCATATAAGGACATTGTAGCCGTTGGGTAAACTTTAGATTTTATGTAATTCTACAGAAAATAAAATAATTATGCGATCTAGCTATCACGCCAACTTTCGCTATATTCTCGGCGGTCATTCCACGAATACGGATTAGCAATATCTAAATAAATTATAACATTAGTAGATTGATAGGGATTTACAATGACACTTGTCACGAAAAAAAAGTTCGATGCAGATATTGTGAGAATTCTTAAGGCTCTTAACGTAGTTTAGTACTCCGGTAACTGAGTCAGCACGAGACACTTAGATGGGATTTTAATATGCTGCATTGGACCACAGAAACTAGTGGGTCGAGCGAAAAATTAAGCTACCTTGTACAAAATGTAAACTGGCCCCAGGAGCGGTAAGTGAGAGCCAGAGCTTCCCACACTCCGAGGACGAGACCCACAAACACACACCACAACACGTTGCAAAAACAACCAGTTAACCCAATAGAAAGAAAATGATGTTCCTATAATAAAACAAAGTGAAAAAAAAATACAAATCAAAAAAAGGTATAGTACAACAAAATGAGCGAATGTACTTTTAATGAGCGACCTTCCAAATTTAAACCAAGGCAATAACGATACAGAAATTTCCTAGAGTACCTATAGAGCTTAACAGTAAAGCTTTCAACTGCAACATGTGCTAACTAACTCACAGCAGTACATTGATTAATACACCGTTTTTAATGGTATGACTTAGTATTACGTATAATCAACACGTTATACTGATATGTAGCACGTAACCAAGATGGCTTAACATAGAACTAAACAGGAACTATTTTATATTCAAGTGTTAACCTTAGAAAAGAAAGCTTAAATTTTCAAAAATCTTAATTGTAGAACTTATTAACACAACCACACCACCATAAATGATTGTTCAGGACCTAATCTTTTAAAACATGCAAATAAGGGTACACCAACTCAAGATATGATCATATCCACTTACCCATTAAAGTAACTACTTCACGAGCAAACCGAGATGCGGTTTTGATAATATTTAATACACTTCTAAAGAATTGTTGGGGAAAGATTATTTAATTTTTCTAAATTATCCAATAAACTGCTACTAGCCGTGTACCTTACGGTTACTCAAATCCTGAAGAGATTTAATTTAAGTTTAGCTATTAGAAGGTATTGAAACTAAAGGACGTTATAAATTCAGGCGACACAACCAACAAAACTTTATACATTTGGGCTACTTAGTGTAATGTGAGTAAGGGGCCGCTGCAATTACGTCGCGTTCCTAATACTAAATGGTTTGTTTTTCGTGTAACACACTGTGCCCGGTTAGTAAAAGTGCTTTACCAAGTACCCAAAGTGCAAACAAGTAAATAGTTTTCAGTTGTTGAGAAAAAAAACTAGCTACATTTCCATAGAAACAACGGCGTATAAATTCAAATTCCCATTTCAAACAACCCAACATTGCATTTGAGTGGTACTGGAAGGAGTTGCCAAACTTTTTTTGCCTGACATATTGTGTCCGTTTACTAAAAGTGATTTACCCATACTCAGCAGCCAAGGCAAAAACAAGTAAATGGTTTTCAGTTATTGAAAAACAAAACAAATATCAATTACAATTCTATAGAGACTACAACCCTAAATTTAAATTCCAACTCATATTGCAAAGAATCAAATATTGTACTTGGGTTCTAGTGGAAGAAATTTTCAAACAGTTTGTGTCCCATTAGCAAAGAGGCTTTACCGAGACAAAATAAAAATAAATAAATGACCCTTTGGTTGTGAAACAAAATAAAATTAATCGCCACTCTCTTACCCAGAAATTAAAACTCATGTTTCAAACAATCAAACATTCTACTTTGCGGCGGTGAAAGGAATTACTAAATAGTTTGTTTTCTGCTTGACATTTGCACCTCTTTAGCAAAGAAGCTTTACCAACGAGCTAAGATAAAAACAAGTAAATAGTCATTCAGTGATTGGGGGAAAAAAACTAACCATAATGCTATAATAACTTCAAGTTAAACTGATATTCAAACTCCTATTTTAAACAACCAAACATTGTACTTGGGTGGTAGTGGAAGAAATTTCCAAACGATTTGTTTTTTGCTTAACTGTTAGCAAAGAGGGTTTACTAAAGAGCCACGATAAAGACAAGTAAATGGTCTGTTACGGGTGAAATAGGCATTAACATAATTTAAATTTTGATTTGCCCCGAAAGGGGTGGGACCCCGTAACAATAAAAGAATGCGTCGGCTAACAGCAGTGGTGTGGTAGAAGGGTTCCTATGGATAAATGGAAAAGAATATAAAGAATAATAAAGAAATATTTACTCTGAAAAGTCCTGTCCAATATCGAGGGGCGCCAAACTGTCTGTCACCGCATGCTTTGTGATGTCCTTTCTAAGTGAAGGGCTGTTTTTTTGCATAAAACTCCCTTGCTTTGGTATTCTAGCAGTTGATCGTTATCAAGTTTCTCTGTTAAAATAAAATACTCCTTCCAGATATGACTCACATTAGGGTAGCTGGTTATCCTTTACAAATAACTAACTTTACACCTGTTTCATAAATAATTGAAGAAAAACCAACCTAACTGAACTTCTGTTAACATAAAAACAATTTCACTAAACATGCATAAAGCGATATACTTTTCTAAAAATAAATTTGTATCTGCAATCTGGCTAAGTGTTGTTGAACTACATCCTAAAGAAAAAACCTTATACCATCAACAAAACTAGTCTAAACTCAACATTTTCCTGCTTTCTTATTTAACTAGTACATTAATAAATCCAAAATAATTGGCAATGTCGATCATCAAAACAAGAAAACAGTTCAATACTAACTTCGCACTATAACATGTCCTTTCCAAAATAATTTACATCTAATACTTTTAATACCCTAAATTTCACTAATGACTCTCGCATCTTAAATTATTAATTAGCTCAGCAAATTAATTATTTTCACTTAATTACGGTTTTATTACCAAAATACACAATTAACACTTACAAATTTATCATATTGTCCTTAAAACGTTACATAAAGTACTTATTTTCTAGTTCTACTCATCTAATGAAAGTCCTAACATAGTAGCTCTCTGACTCCAAAACATGCCTCACAAGGTTCCAATTTAATGGACAAATTCTTACCCTTTTGTTTCAAAACGGTTTTTTGACATTGAATCCGAACTTACGCCGTTCAATATACTCTGCCCTTCGTGTAGAGGTATTTCATATTACATGTCGATCGCCGGAGATTCCCTTCGGGATTTTTACAATTTTTTTAGAGTTTTGTATATCCCCATATAAAAACTGATCCTGTTCCACGTATCTATACATTTTAGATGGTTATACGGGACCGATTTCTCTATAACTGTCTCCTACTCTCTTGCATTGCGTTTTATCAAAGTATCCTACTATAAATCATGTTTTATTACGAATATCTTTTATGTTACTACAATGTATGTAGTTCAGGTTATGCTTTTTCATCATTCCCACGCTTTCAG
The DNA here is from genome assembly GCA_036346225.1 of Platerodrilus igneus. Taxonomy (NCBI): domain Eukaryota; kingdom Metazoa; phylum Arthropoda; class Insecta; order Coleoptera; family Lycidae; genus Platerodrilus; species Platerodrilus igneus. The sequence continues at coordinate 1,202,197 of JARFIW010001281.1, forward strand.
TCTATTATAATTAAACAATGACCACATTTATGCAATCCTATATATCTGTAGTTTGCATTGTCAATGTCTCGTTAGTACATCGTAATAGAGTGTGTGGTTTCCATTTAATGATAATTACAACAATGTTTATTAAAACTGTTATATTGCATAGAAGTAATTCAACTAAAACTTTAAAAACTCATATTTGGGATGCATACATTAACAAATCCACGGTTATTTTATAAATCTAAAGCTTAGTAAAAAATAACATCGTTTTACTATGTAATTCTGTTTAAATTCTTGTGGTTTCAAAATAATTTACAACCCGTTTCTCAAGTTTCCCTATATATTTGCAGAAATAAAACGATTATATTTGTGGTTTTTAGTTTAATTAGAATAAAAATAGGGATTAAATTACAAGTGTTGGTTTTTAACCGCTATTTTAGATGAAATTAAGAATCTACAGGCTGCTTCCCTAACGAATTAGTCTATTCAAGATTAAATATTTTACCTTGCCTATCTAATTGATACTTAACATAACGCATCGCGTTACAGGTCATTCAGTTGTTGTGAAACAAAGAAAACCTAACCGTAGTTATTCAGTCATTGCGATAAAAGAAATTAACCGCAATGCTCGTAGTTTGAACCTTAAACTAAAATTCAAACTCATATTTCAAACAATCAAACATCGCACTTGGGTGGTGGTAGAACAAATTCCCAAACAGTTTATTTTTTGCCTAACCTATTGCGGCTCGCTTGCAAAGGAGATTGCCAAAACGCCAAAGTAAAAACAACTAAATGGTCTTTCAGTTACTGAGTAACAAAAAGAAAAGGCTATTTATAATATAGACACTCCAAACTTAGAGTTAAATCTAAACTTTAATTTAAAAAAGTCAAACACTGCAATTGGATGGAGGTGGAAGGAATTCCCAAATAGTTCGTTTTCTGTTGGGCCAAGGGCTAAGGGTCAAAATAAAAACAAGCAAATGGTAATTCAGTCGTTGTGAACCAAAAACAAAGTCAGCGATATTAACAGAATACATAATGTACTGCTTTATTTGAGAAATAACCAAATCGTTAATAAATAGTCATATAATTTAAATTTTATATATTCTTACCATTTATAGCTAATTGCACAATATAATAAACGCAATTCTATAAAAACAATAACATTATACTGAAATTTAAACTCATATTTAAACAGTTAAAGGTTGCTGGGTGAGGTGAAAAGATTTCCCAAAGAGTTTGTTCTCTGCGTAATATATTATGTCCGTTTTGAAAAACGTTTTACCAAGCAACCAAGGTGAAAACAAGAAATTTGTCTTTCAGTTACTGATTAAAAAGACCTAGCTGCAATTCCATAAAAAGTACAACCTTAAACTTAAACCAAACTCCCATTTCAAACAACTAAATATTTGAACTTGGGTGGTGGTGAAAGAAATTCCTAAGTAGTTTGGTCTCTGCGTAACAAGTGCGTCGCGTTAGTAAAGGAGCTTTACTGAGTCAAGATAAAACCGAGGTAAATGGCCATTCAGGCATTGTGAAACTAAAAAAAAACTAACCGCAATTCTATAAAAATTCAACCCTAGACAGAAAATCAGATTCATATTTAAAAGAACCAAACATTGCTGGGTGGTAGTGTATGGAATGCTAAAACAGTTTGTTTTCCGGGCAACATATTGTGTGCTGTTAATAAAGGTGCTTTTCCATGAATCCAAGCGAATAGTCTGCCAGTTATTGAGATATAGAAGAAACTAGTTATATAACTCTATAGAAACTACAACCTTGAACTTAAATTCAAACTTGCGCTTCAAACAACTAAACATGCTAATTGGGCGGTGGTAGAAGGAATTTTCAAATAATTTATTTTTTGCTTGACATGTTGTTTTTCGAAGGAGCCAAGGTTTAAATATGAACGGCCGTTCAGTCATTGAGATGCCAAAAAGAAAAATTTAATTATGTAAAACTGCGTTCCAACTACTAAGTAAACACATGTATGCTTTCTTGTTCAAATTGAGACTTTTTTGTTCTGAGTGTTCTGGGTTTAAAGAAGAGTCTCGTACCACCATTAATTCTCTCATAGTTCAAAAAACGTCTATTTTGCAGAATGAGATGTAAAAGTAAACATATAATTATTCTTGTTCCAACCGAGCACTTTTTTTCTGGGTTGTTCTAGGCTTAGAGTTTGTAGTTAGTTCTACATTATGAGTCTCGTACGACCATCCGATCTCCCAAAAAATTAAATTTTCAGCACCTGACATCAAGAGTGTATACACGTTTTCTTTCTTGTTGCAACTGAAATTTTTATATTGCAGATTTCTCTAAACTTAAAACTAGACTTGGTAATGTCAAAATTTTTTGATTTTGAAAAATATAGTACCTACCAGCACAAAAAATCGTTATTTGTTGCTTTATTCGAAAACCGTTCAGAATGAAGAAATGTCCCTCTGGATTAATGTAGTACAAATGAAAATGACCCGACGTAAAGAGTAAACACATGTTTTCCTTTTTCTCCCAACCATGTTTTTTTTTGTTGTGGGTTTAGAAATTATTATTGCAGGGTATGAATCTAATACCACAATTCGTTCTCTCAAATTAAAAAAAAGACAAAATTTCAACACCTGACCTGAAGAATAAACATATCTTGTTTCAACCGAACTTCTTTTGTTGTGAATTGTTCTGGGATTAGAAATTTTAGGTCTAGAGTATAAATCCCGCACCACCACCTATTCGCTCAAAATTCTAAAGAAAGCTATTTTCCAGAGCCGGTCGTCAAGCGTAAGCACCTGTTAACTTTTTTGATCAAATTGAGAGTTTCTTGTTCTGAGTTGTGTAAGCTTAGAAACCATAATCCTAGAGAAGGAATTGTGTACTACCATACATCCCTCTCAAGGTTCAAAAAAGATTTTTCAGCACCCGGTGTGGAAAGTAAACATATGTTGTTCATTGTTCCATCAGAGCCCTTTTTGTTGTAAACTGTTCTAGATTTAGAACTTTTAGCTGTAGAACGTAAATTTCGGACTAACATACATTCTATCAAAATTTGAAAAAAATCGACTATCAGTTACCGACGTAAAAAGTAAACACATGTCCTTTTTTTTACAAACAAGCGTTTTTTGTTAGGAGTTGTTCTGGGTTTAAGAATTATATTGCTAGAGTATGCTTCTTACACCACCAACGGTTCTCTCAAAATTCGAAACGAGCGGTTTTTCGCACCCGGCGTCAAAAGTAAACTCATACTTTTTACCTGTTCCAGCTGAGTGTTTTTTTGTTGCGAACTGTTATGGTTTTAAAAATTATAATTACCGATTACGGATCCTGTATCACCATCAGTTTTCTCAAAATTCCAGTTCCAATTTAATCGTTTATATTCTGAGTTTTTTCTAGACTAAGACTAGACTTATCGGCGTCAACATTTTCGGGATTTTAAAAATGGAATATCTACTAACACAAAAATATTTTTCTTTGTTTTATTCTGGGACCGTTTCGAGTGAACTAATTTTCTTCTAGATTAATGTTTCACAAAGTGACAACAACTTGGAGTAACTTTTATAAGTTTTGGATAATAAAAGTAAATGAACCGATATTACTGCGATTCACGTAAAGGAGCGCTTATTTTCATACGTGCAATCTATGAGACCTCTTCGAATAGTACTGCTCCTAATCGATTTTCAGCACTTGAAAAGAAAAAATATATATTTGTTACTTGTTCCAATCCTGCGTTTTTGTTGCCAGCAGTTTTGGGTTAAACAATTATATTTCTAGATTATGGATCTTAAACCACCATCTGTTCTCTCCAAATTTCTAGCGAAATAAGCAGCCTATTACACCAAATGATAAAATCGACCCTGGTAACCGTCAAATTTTAATTAAGTCTAATCGATCAGCTTATTAAGCTTATCGTCAAACTTTTTAGCACAAATACGGTTACATAATGCTGCGTTTGAGGAAGGGATTTGATTTAATTCCAATGGTTTCTCTAACAAAAAAAAATTACTCTTAAAAAATAAAACACTCAACTTGCCAATCTTATATCTGCATGATTACGTTTGACGCAGCGAATGGTTTCACTTAT